>CM035837.1:107390688-108590688 GCA_020510985.1 Pholidichthys leucotaenia
TCGGAGTCATTCCCAGTGAGAGTTGGACTCCGCCAGGGCTGCCCTTTGTCACCGGTCCTGTTCATAATTTTTATGGACAGGATTTCTAGGCGCAGCCAGGGAATGGAGGGCGTCATGCTTGGTGACCACAGGATCTCATCTCTGTTGTTTGCAGATGATGTTGTCCTGTTGGCTTCATCCAGCAATGACCTACAGCTCTTGCTGGGACGGTTTGCCGCTGAGTGTGAAGCGGCTGGGATGAGAATCAGCACCTCCAAGTCCGAGTCCATGGTCCTCAGCCGGAAAAAGGTGGATTGTCCTCTCCGGGTTGGGGACAGGCTCCTGCCCCAAGTGGAGGAGTTTAAGTATCTTGGGGTCTTGTTCACGAGTGAGGGGAAAATGGAGCGAGAGGTCGACAGACGGATTGGAGCAGCATCTGCAGTGATGCGGACGTTTGTACCGGTCTGTTGTGGTGAAGAGGGAGCTTAGTTCTAAGGCAAAGCTGTCGATTTACCAGTCAATCTACGTTCCTACTCTCACCTATGGTCACGAGCTTTGGGTAATGACCGAAAGAACGAGATCGCGGATACAAGCGGCTGAAATGAGCTTTCTCCGTAGGATTGCTGGACTCACCCTCAGAGATAGGGTGAGGAGCTCAGTCATTCGGGAGAGGCTCAGAGTAGAACCGCTGCTCCTCCACATTGAAAGGAGTCAGTTGAGGTGGTATGGGCATCTGATTAGGATGCCTCCTGGACGCCTCCCACTTGAGGTGTTTCAGGCACGTCCCACTGGGAGGAGACCCCGGGGCAGACCCAGGACTCGGTGGAGAGACTATGTCTCCCAGCTAGTCTGGGAACGCCTTGGTATCCCCTCTGAAGAGCTGGAGCAGGTGGCTGGGGAGAGGGAAGTCTGGGCTTCTCTGCTTGAACTGCTGCCTCCGCGACCCGGACCTCCGGAAAAGCGGTAGAAGATGGATGGATGGATGGATGGATTTAGTTTTATTTATTTTATATCCTGATATTTCCCCAAAATTCTTTATTAAATTCAACAAGGTTGGAATTGATTTTTTTAGATTCGACATAAACAAAATTATATCATCGGCGTACAGGGAGATTTTATGTTCTGTTGGTCCAACTTTAATTCCATATATTTGTGAATGTAAACATATCGCTATCGCTAAAGGTTCAATTGCCATAGTAAGAGATAAGATAAGAGAGATAAGATAAGCCTTTATTAGTCCCACAAAGGGGAAATTCCAGGATTGCAACAGCACAGGGATAGCAACACTCAGAGCAACAATCAGAAGGCAAGAAAAAAAACAAGCAAGCAAGAGCAGCTAATAAACATACGTATGTACGTATTACTATAAAATATATATATATACACACACACACAGACACACAGTGCAGAGCATTGTAGCTGGATGGAATAAATATATGAATATATGAACACACAGTGCAGAGCATTGTAGCTAGATGGAATAAATATGTAAATATATAAACACCCACAGTACGGAGCATTGCAGCTAGGTGGAATAAATATGCAAGTATATAAACACACACAGTGCGGAGCAATGTAGCTAGATGGAATAATATGTAGATATATAAATATATAAACACACCCAGTGCTGAGCATTGTAGCTAGATGGAATAAATATGCAAATATATAAACACACACAGTGCAGAGCATTGTTGCTAGATGGAATGAAACAGCATAACCGTCTACTTAGTTATCCTACATGGTATGATTATGTGCCCATACATATTCTCACCCTCCATAGCGACCGGTATGTTCCTAGTTGTATGCCGGAGGGGACCATTGTGTAAGTCTATTGCATCTTTTGCATTCAAAAAACTATTAGTTTGTTACGTCTTTTTGCTATCTCTGCGAGCAGCCCTGCTTAGGTTGTACAGTCTGACAGCCGTTGGTAGGAAGGACCTACGAAACCTCTCGGTTGTGCACCTGGGATGATGTAGTCTGCTGCTAAATGAGCTCCTCAGTGCATTCAGTATGTCCTGCATAGGGTGGAACTCGGACTCCAGCAGAGATGACAGTTTAGCCACCGTCCTTCTCTCTCCTATCTCCTCCATCGGATCAAGGCGCTGCCCCAGGACAGAGCTAGCTTTCTTAATCAGTTTGTTCAGTCTCTTCCTATCGGCTGCAGTAATGCCACTGCCCCAGCAGACCACTCCAAAAGTGATGGCTGATGCCACCACCGTGTCATAGAATGACTTCAGCAGCGCCCCTTGTACACCAAAAGACCTGAGTCTCCTCAGCAGGAACAGCCTGCGCTGTCCCTTCTTGTAGAGTGCATCAGTATTGTGTGACCAGTCTAGTTTATTGTTCAGATGAATACCCAGGTACTTATAGGATGTCACCATCTCGATGTCTGTTCCCTGTATATTTACTGGTACTGTGAGGGGCTGCCCATGCCTGCGGCAGTCTACCACCAGCTCCTTAGTTTTCCTCGCGTTGATCTGGAGGCAGTTCCGATGGCACCAGTCCACGAAGTCCTGGATAAGCCCTCTGTACTCAGCTTCATCTCCATTGGAGATGAGGCCAACGATCGCAGAGTCATCAGAGAACTTCTGTAGATGGCAGTGTGTTGTGTTGTGTGAGAAGTCCGCAGTATAAAGAGTGAACAGGAAGGGAGCCAGCACCGTTCCCTGGGGGGCCCCCGTGCTACTGATGATCGTGTCGGACACACAGTCCCGGGTTCTCACAAACTGAGGCCGGTTCGTGAGGTAGTCCAGGATCCATGATGACAGGTGCTGGTCCACCCCTGCGCGCAGCAGCTTGTCCTTCAGGATCATCGGTTGGATGGTGTTGAAAGCACTGGAGAAGTCAAAGAACATGATCCTCACCATATTCCCGGGCTTCTCCAGGTGGGACAGAGAACGGTGAAGGAGGAAGATCACCGCATCCTCCACCCCAATGCCATGCTGGTAGGCGAACTGGAGTGGATCCATCGCTGGTTCCACCAGGGGGCGGAGGTGAGCAAGGAGCAGTCTCTCCAGGGTCTTTTCTCAAGTGGGACGTCAAGGCCACCGGTCTGTAGCTGTTCAGGTCTTTGGGGTGGGAAGTTTTTGGTACAGGTACCACACAAGATGTTTTCCACAGCTGTGGTACCCTCCCCAGTTTCAGGCTCATGTTGAAGATATACGTCACAATCCCACACAGCTGGTCTGCACAGGACTTGAGGAGCTTTGCGCTGATGCCGTCCGGTCCCGGCGCCTTCCTCGCCTTGATCTTCCTTAGCTCCGTCCTCACCTGGGTCCTGGTCAGGGTCAGGATGGGGGGCTGTGTGTTGGGAGTGGGGGGGTGTTGGTGGAGTGGGGAGTGGGCAGCAGGACTTGATTTCTTTAGAGGCAGCAGTGGTTGTTGTGCAGTCAGGGGGGAGGGCGGTTGGTCAAATCTATTGAAAAACAGATTCAGGTTGTTCGCCCACTCCCTGCCCCCTGTGGCCTGGGGGGAGGTATTCTGGAGCCCCGAGATGGTTTTGAGGTTTCTCCAGACCCCGCTGATGTCGCTCTGTTGCAGCTTGTCCTCCATCTTCTTCCTGAAGCTGTCCTTGCCTTCTCTGATCTTTCTCCTCAGCTCCCTCTGTACGGACTTCAGCATCTCCCTGTTCCCTGACCTGAAGATCCTCTTCTTCTCTCTCAGAAGTGTTTTTATCTCAGGGTTGATCCAGGGTTTGTTGTTTGAGTGACGCCGTATGGTCTTGGTGGGAACGGATTTGTCCACACAGAAGCTGAGGTAGCCCGTGAAGGTGTGAATGAGGCCATCGATGTCCTCACCATGTGGATCGCAGAGCTGCTTCCAGGCGGTGGCTTCAAAACAGCCCTTTAGGGTGTCCATTGTCTCCTCAGACCATAACTCCACAGTGTGCATGGTCGGAGGTTGTCTGTGCACTAGGGGTTTGTACACCGGCCGGAGATGAACCAAGTTGTGATCCGATCTCCCGAGTGGGGGGAGTTGTGATGAGGTGTACGCCTCCTTAGTGTTTGCGTAGAATAAATCCAGTGTTTTATTGTCTCTAGTGTGGCATGTGACATACTGGGTGAACGTGGGTAGAATGGGAGACAGTGAAACATGGTTGAAATCGCCTGAGATGAGGAGAAGAGCATCTGGGTGTTCTGTCTGCAGCCTGCTGGTTACTGAATGGATGACGTCACGTGCTGTCCCAGCGTTCGCCGTCGGATTTGCATAAACAACAATGCAGATCACGTGTGAGTGTTCTCTCGGGAGATATGTAGGCCTCATGCTAACAGCTAGCAACTCAATGTCTTTGCTGCAGTGTCGTTGTTTAACAGTGATATGTCCCGGTCTGCACCAGTTGTTGTTAACATACATTATCACTCCACCGCCCCTAGCCTTGCCACTGTCTGGTGTTCGGTCAGCTCGTATCATGTGAAAACCCTCCAGCTCAATGTTAGCATCTGCTGCTAGTTCAGTTAGCCACGTCTCAGTAAACAAAAGGAGAGAGCACTCCCGGTATGTGCTATCATAACGGGAGATAGCCGCTAGCTCATCTAACTTTCCCAGTATCGACCGTACATTTCCCATGACAACAGATGGAAGGGAGGGTCTGTACCTTATATTTTTTGTCCTCCGCCTTACTCCAGCCCGGCAGCCGCGGCGTTTTCGCCTCAGTTCTCTCGGTATGTCGAGTTTTTCCAATGGGACCGGGTGGCGGTTGAATGCTAGCAGCTGTTCTCTGCTGTATCGTATCCTGCTATAGACAGTGGCTCCGTCCACCGGCTCAGGAGACATTTAGGACGATCTGTGTGTCCGTGATATAAGTGAGGTGAAAAAAAAAGACGGATCAAAAGAGAGAGGAAGGGAAAAAGACTCGGAATCGAGCCGCTGTTGCAAAAGGCAGCCGACTCGTGTGGCGCCGAGAGAAAAAAAAAAAAAAAAAAAAAAAAAAAACAGTAAACAGTACTAGTAAACAGTAAAGGTGAAAGTGGACAGCCTTGTCGACATCCTCTATTGATTTTTATTGGTTTTGAAATATTGTTATTTGTTAGGATTTCTGCTGTAGCATTATTGTATATTATTTGAACCCATTTTATGAAATTATTTCCAAGTCCAAACCTTTGTAGGACTTCAAAAAGAAAGGGCCATTCAACTCTATCAAAGGCCTTTTCGGCGTCCAATGATAGGAGAGCTGTATCCGGCGCTTCTTTATTAAAATAAATAATATTAAATAGTCTTCTTACATTATGGAAGCCTTGTCTACCCTTTATAAAGCCATTCTGATCTCGATTAATAATATTTGGTAAAATTTCTTGTATTCGTCTTGCTAAAATTTTACAGATTATCTTAAGGTCGGCGTTTAATAGGCTTATTGGTCTCATATTTTCACATTTATTAGAGGGCTTACCTGGTTTTGGCAGCAGTATAATTAAGGCATTATTTATGTATGATGGTAAATTATTATTTTGAAATGCTTCTAAAACCATTTCCAAAAAAGGTTTTATTAATTTATTCTTAAATTTTTTATAAAGGTCAACTGGAAGACCATCTGGTCCTGCACTTTTTCCTGATTTCATATTATCAATGGCTAGCCCAACTTCTTCTTGACTAATTTTAGACTCCAATATCTCCCTGTTTTCATTTGGAATACACGGTATAGATAGTTCGTTCAAAAACCCATTTAGTTTTGTTAAATCAGGTTCATTTTTGGTATCATATAATTTTTCATAGTAATCTCTAAAGGCTCTATTAATTTCTAAAGGATCTATAACTACCTGTCCGTTACTTATAATACTGGTAATTGGTGTTTTAATTTCCAATTGTTTAATCTGCCATGCTAATAATTTTCCTGATTTTTCACCTTGTTCATAAAAAGATTGTTTCAATCTTAGAAGACTCGAGGCAGCTCTATTCGCTGATTTTTTGTCGTATTCAGCTCTCAAAATCAGTAATTCATTCTCCAACCTTGGGTCACTTCCTGCATACACTTTTTCCTGAAGACTTTTTATTTTATGTTCCAATTTAGCTCTCTCCTCTCGAGTCTTCTTAGATTTTGATCCTGTATAACTAATAATATGTCCCCTAATAAAAGCTTTGAAAGCCTCCCACTTTACACATGCTGATGTTTGTGTAGTATTGATGTCAAAGAACTCGTCTATCTGTTTTTCTATATACTTGACAAATTCCTCATCCTGAAGCCATTTATGCTGAAATTGCCATCTACCTGATTCCTTTGTCAATTTTTTATCTACATATATTAGACAACAGGGTGCATGATCAGAGATCACGATGTTATCATAAAAGCAGTTTTGAATCTTGGACCTTAATTCTGTGGAAATCAAAAAATAATCAATACGTGAGAATGTCTTGTAGGTACTGGAATAACAAGAATAGGCTTTAACTTGTGGTTTCATTTCTCTCCATATATCTAACAATCTCAATTCTTTCATAAAATGATTAATAGTCATCCTACATCCAATGTGCGTACAATCCAGTCCTGTTGATCTATCCACACCTGGATTCAATGTACAATTAAAATCCCCTGCTATTATATGTTGCCCTGTAAGTGATGATAAGATGAGAAATAAATTAGCAAAGAACTTCTGATCATCTATATTGGGACCATATAAGTTCACAAGATTTATATTTTCTAATAGCAAAGAACCTTGAATGATTACATATCTTCCAAATTTGTCTCCAATTACATTTTTCACCTGAAAAGGAACTGATTTATGTATGAGAGTCATAACTCCCCTGGCTCGGGATGAAAATGAAGAGGTGAATACACTTCCCTGCCATCTACTCCTAATTCTTTTAACATCCTCCTCTATCAGATGAGTTTCTTGTAAAAACACAATTCTTGAACCCATGTCCTTTATTTTATTCATAACTTGTTTAAGTTTTTTTAAATTTTGTAGACCTCTGCAATTCCATGAAGTTAAATTAAGATTAACACTTTGGTCCATGATCAATAGAGAGTTTGGGATTACCTTGCAGTGTAAACATGCTCATACAGAGAAGCAAAAACATGAGTGGTTGAACATTCATCCTACAAACTACACACAAACAAATTTCCCCTTCCCACACTTGTGGCAAACCCCCCAAAATCAAAAGAAAAATTCTGTCTCCCGATATAGCCATCGACCGTTCCACACCCACGGGGAACAGCCTAAGCCACTCCTTCTTCATCCTCCCAATCACCCTAACTCTACTGCTTTTAATGACGTAACATTAACTCTCCTCTGTAGTTTTCCAACTTAACTCCAAAATTTTTAACAACTTTGTACATCATAGTTTGTTTTTTTTTGTTTGTTTTGTTTTTTTAATCTATAATACAATCTATATTTTGTAAACTTACTATTTACTTCAAGTCAGTCAGATGCCTGTGCAAATGCTTAATTATTCTACCTTATATTTTGTTCATGCTTAGCTCCCACCAGTCTCTTCTTCTTCTTTGATCTTCTTGATGAACTCCTGCGCCTCCTCTGGGGTCTTGAAGATGTGGGTTCTGCCCTCATACGTGGTCAGCAGTCTCGCAGGATAGATTACACCATGACGAATCCCAAGGTTGCGCAGCTCCTTACGTACGGGATCAAACTGCTTCCTCAATTGCTGGATTCCTGTGGCCAAATCTGGGTAGAACCGCACCTGCTGGTCCTGGTGTTTAATCTCTCCTTTTTTAGCTCGTGCAGCGTTGAAGATCTTCATCCTGTCTCTGTTGCTAAGAAACTTCATAATTAAGGTCCTCGGCGGTCCCTTATCTCTCCGTGGGCCAATACGATGTGCTTTTTCCAGAACCACTGCTGATTGCAACTCCTCGCTGCCCAGCAGCTCCGGAATCCACTTTTCCAGAAAGGAGCATACGTCCCGACCTTCTGATTCCTCTGGAAGACCCACCAGCCTCAAATTATTCTGTCTCGACCGAGATTCCAAATCCAAAATATTATCTTCCAGAGATTTATTTTTTTTTTCCAAAGTGCGCACCTTTAATTGAAGACGGGTGACGTCATCTTCAGCACTAGCGAGACGGAGCTCCATCTGCGCCGTTCGTTCTACACAGTCACCCAATTCCTTTCTTATTCCTTCCAACGCTGTCATAATCCCATCAAATCTAGAGGAAAAGTCCGCTCTCATTGAACTCATGGCAGCCATCAGCGCATCTGCGCCATTCCCCGCAAATATCGCACCGCCGCCAGCCTCCTCCGCCATATATGGAGTTTTGTTTGCTGCGTCACAGACCTGAAAGTCCGTTAATTTGGACTGTTTCGGCGGCTCGCTTTTTCCTTTTCCTGGTTTTCCAGCCTTAGGCTTCGCCGACATATCCTCGCCCAAATGCTGGGATACGTTCTGTCCCAAATGAGAGAGTTATTTGCCGATTTTTTTTTTTCCAGGAGCAGAGCAGAGCGAGACACGTCCGTCCTACGTGGCAGCCATAACCGGAAGTCCACAACACACTGTTGGTCAGGGGCTGGGATCAAACCTAGGATCCCCCGACCAAGAGTGAGTTGCTGTGCTGCTGCAGTGCTAACCACTCCGACACCGCGCTGCCCCGAAAGGAGTGGGTTAGACAAAATTTAAAGGGAATGACAAAACCTAAGGCTATTTGGATTAGTCAAAACATTGTCCGTGTTTTTTTTTTCCTTCACATATAAAAAACTAGAAAAGCACTCATAGAGCGCATACCTCCGCCAAGGCTCCTCTCCTTCCGTTTCTCATGGATCACCTCAAAAATGTAATGGGCTTGTGTGTAGGCCTATTGCCACTTGTGGTGAAAATTGCATCCAAGTCTGTCCATTAGTTTTGGAGTTTTGTGGCTGACACACTGTGAGAAGAGCCTTGGCTGAGGTATGCATTCCCAGATCATCCCCAAAATGTAATGGGTTCCTCTCTAGGCCAAGAACCAACTCTGGTGAAAATTTCATCCAAATCCATCCAGTAGTTTTGTGTAATCCTGCTGCACAAATACAAACAAAGCCCTTGGTGGAGGTATGCACTCTCAGATCATCACCAAAATCTAATCATCTGTTCCCTGTACCATTACACACCTTTCCTGAAAATTTTGTCAAAATCCATTCATAACTTTTTGAGTTATGTTGGTAACAGACAGACAAACAGACAGATGCCAGTAAAAGCATTACCTCCTTGGCGGAGGTAATAAACTCAAGTGTTGCTGTTGTGTCCATCTCCTCCATCTCCAAACTCCCAGGCTGCGAGCGTTGCAATTCATCGCACAACCGCGTACAACCCACAGGCCAATGGGTTATGCGAGCGTTTTCATAGATCACTGAAAGAAGCACTCAGGGCTTCACTGACGGATGCAAATTGGGTGGACAGGTTGCCGTGGGTTTTATTGGGGTTGCGCTCCACGCCAAAAGAGGATTTGGAAGCTTCCCCGGCAGAGAGCTTGTTTTTGCGCAGCCCCTATGGCTGCCCGGGGAATTTCTGCCAAATAATCCCGCGCCGGACAGCTGCCCATCTCAGCTTTTGCAGCGTAGCGCAAACACAGGCACGCTGCCGGGCCCGGCCCACCACTGCTTTCCGTGTGCTTTTGTGTCTAAAGCTTTGAAGAACGCGGAGTTCGTGTTCGTCAGACATGACGACCACCGCCCTCCATTGCGCCTGCACACATGTTGAAAATGGCCCTATCTCACAATGTTAAAGAATCCTTTAAAAAATTCCTGGATCCAGACGGTGATCCGGATCATCCCCAAAATTTAATCAGTTCTTCCTTGTACCATTTCCAAAAACGCCTGAAAGTTTCATCGAAATCCGTCCAAAACTTTTTGAGTTATCTTGCTAACCAACAGACAGACAGACAGACAGACAGACAAAACCCGGCAAAAACATTACCTCCTGGCGGAGGTAATAAAAGGAAAGGAAAGGCGGTTTGAGGCCTTCTAATGTGTGGATTCCTTTTGCACCTTGCTGTAATGCTTTAATGTTTTTATGTAAAGCACTTTGAATTGTCTTGCATACGAAATGTGCTATAAACTTGCCTTAAAAGCTGCCTACCATGTACATTTACTGCTGTTTACAGCCTGTTAATATGCTTACTTTACTCCTGCTCCGATCAACACAGACTCCGGTGTACGCCACTCCCTCACTTGCTGTCTTGCTCGACCACTCGCATTGAGTGCCACCTAGGTTTTGATTAGCGCACCCTCTGCTGGTGGACACTATAATTGAATTTAAGAATGAAGTTTCAAACACAATCAAATGTGATATAAATAAATAAAAGATTTTTTGAAATGGACTGGTGGACGACGAGATCGCGGATACAAGCGGCTGAAATGAGCTTTCTCCGTAGGATTGCTGGACTCACCCTCAGAGATAGGGTGAGGAGCTCAGTCATCCAGGAGAGGCTCAGAGTAGAACCACTGCTCCTCCACATTGAAAGGAGTCAGTTGAGGTGGTATGGGCATCTGATTAGGATGCCTCCTGGACGCCTCCCACTTGAGGTGTTTTGGGCACGTCCCACTGGGAGGAGACCCCGGGGCAGACCCAGGACTCGGTGGAGAGACTATGTCTCCCAGCTGGTCTGGGAACGCCTTGGTATCCCCTCTGAAGAGCTGGAGCAGGTGGCTGGGGAGAGGGAAGTCTGGGCTTCTCTGCTTGAACTGCTGCCTCCGCGACCCGGACCTCCGGAAAAGCGGTAGAAGATGGATGGATGGATGGATGGACTGGTGGACCACACTGAATGAGGGTGAAGCTGGCAGTTAGCCATCCCTGGCCTATTTGCACAATATGCTCCTGTGAAGGCACGAAGCATAAGCTCCAGAAAGGGGCTTAAATCAGGCTTTACCTGTTGTACACCCGACTACTGTGCAGTCAAGGTACACACGATTCCTCCAGCACCATATACGTCCAATTCTGTGGCCGACGACATTCCACAGCAAGTGTATTACAAAGAGTAAGAAGTGCAGTCTGTCTCCATTTACCCGTGTGACAACAGTCAAGCACCGGTGTGAAGAGAGAGGCATGCGGAGAGAGACAGCAGATGGGATCCGAGGTGCGCTTGATTCCTCGCATGGCGTACACCTCTAGGGGTTTATATGAGTGGATTAACAAAGAAAATGAAAAGAGGTAAATGTAAATGTAGTTTTGGTGTCCCAGCACCTAATGGTAACCTATACCTACATCTCCCCATCAGTCCACAACGCCTGTGTTCTGGAGAGAGACTCCCTCATATCAGTATACATGTATACATACATACATACAGCGGGGAAAATAAGTATTGAACACATCAACATTTTTCTCATTAAACATATTTCTGATGGAGCCATTGACTTGAGATTTTTGCCAGATATCAGAAAGAACCCAAGTAATCCATACATACAAAGAAATCAAGGCGACTGTGTTCACAAAACAAATTATATTTACTAAAGCGAAATGACACAGGGAATAAGTATTGAACACATGAGGAGAAAGAGGTGCAAAAAGGCATAGAAAGACAAGAAACTAGCTGAAATCCATCAGAGTTTAGGAAGCCATCCCATTACCCATCAGTGCAAATTAATTTCTGGTTAAGTCATGATTGATAGCCTTCAGAAAGGTCTGTGAATATCAGATTGTCACACCACAAAGAACTCATTATTGGTAGAAGCAAAGAGCTCTCTCTAGACCTTTGCAACCTTATTGTTGCAAAATATAATGATAGCACTGGTTACAGGCACATTTCCAAACTGCTGAATGTTCCAGTGAGCACTGTTGGAGCCATCATTCGGAAGTGGAAAGAACATCATTTTGCCATAAACCGGCCACGACCAGGAGCTCCTTGCAACATTTCTGACAGAGGAGTCAAAAAAATTATCAGAAGAGTTATCCAAGAGCCAAAGACCACTCGCGGAGAGCTCCAGAAAGACCTGGAGTTAGCAGGTACTGCGGTTTCAAAGAAAATAATAAGCAATGCACTTGATCAACATGAGCTCTATGCCTGCTCACCTGGCAAGACTCAACTGCTGAAGAAAAAGCAGGTTGAAGCTTGTTTAAAGTTTGCTGCACAACATTTGGGAAAGCCAGTAAAAAACTGGGAGAATATAGTCTGCAGATGAGACCAAAAGTGAACTTTTTGGATGTCACAACACACAGCATGTATGGAGGAGAAATGGCACTGCACCTGCCATCATGGTGTGGGGGTGTTTTTCAGCACATGGTACAGGCAGTCTTCATATAATTGAAGGAAAGATGATTGAACAAATGTACAGAGGCTTCCTTGATGAGAATCTGTTGCCATCTGCCAAGATGCTGAAGATGAGAAATGGCATCTTGGCAGATGGTGGGCATTTCAGCAAGACAACTGACCCCAAACACACAGCCAAGGAAACTCTCATCTGGCTCCAGAGAAGGAAAATAAAGCTGCTAGAATGGCCCAGTCAGTCATCTGACCTGAATCCAATTGAAAATCTATGGAACAAACTGAAGGTCAGAGTTCATAGAAGAGACTAGGGGTGTTGGAAGAAGAAAAAAAAAAAAAATCGATTCACATAAGAATCGAGATTCTCATTTTACATGATCCAGAATCAATTTATAAAAATTAAGAATGGCTTTTTAAAACTATTATTACATTTTTTGCAGTGGTGCCGGGGTCCTGTCATGTGACACGTATTGCCGCTTCGGGATACGCAATTACACACTGATGCTGCCGACGCAGGACAGCCATGTAGAGTAGCTTACTAGCTAGCAGCTGGATGAAACAGTCGGAATAAAGAAAAAAATGGAGCAGCAAGAAATTCAGCCAGTCCCATCTTCAATGAAGGCAAGTGTGTGGGCGCATTTTCGTTTCTACAACATTCCGGGAAAGAAAGCGCTTGACATGACACATGTAATATGTAAAGTTTGCAAAACGAGGCAAGTACTTTGGTAACACCACAAACACTGGGGCTCACATGAACCGCCATCACCCAGAATTGAAAGAAGTGGAAAAAGTTGAAAGTCTTCCTGCTGAACAATGCACACTCACCACTTTAGCAAACTCCCAGCAAATTCTGAATGGGGAAAAAAAAACAATCATGAAATCTTGTAGCAGCACTTTATTTTTTTATAACTTTAATTTGTTTTTCAAGTCTCTGAAGACTTTAGATACACACGTGGACAAAATTGTTGGTACCCCTCTGTTAATGAAAGAAAAACCCAGAATAGTTACAGAAATAACTTGAATCTGACAAAAGTGGTAATAAATAAAAATTCTATGAAAATTAACTAATGAAAATCAGACAGTGCTTTTGAATTGTGGTTCAACAGAATTATTTTAAAAAACAAACTCATGAAACAGGCCTGGACAAAAATGATGGTACCCTTAACTTAATATTTTGTTGCACAACCTTTTGAGGCAATCACTGCAATCAAACAATCAAAAAAGGTTTGAAGGGTACCTTCTCCAGACGGCATGTTTCAGCTCCTTCCACAGATGTTCAATAGGATTTAGATCAGGGCTCATAGAAGGCCACTTTACAATAGTCCAATGTGTGGGTGTTTTTAGCTGTGTTTTGGGCCATTATCCAGTTGCAAGACCCATGACCTGCGACTGAGACCAAGCTGTCTGACACTGGGCAACACATTTCTCTCTAGAATACCTTGATAGTCTTGAGATTTCATTGTACCCTGCACAGATTCAAGACACCCTGTGCCAGATACAGCAAAATAGCCCCAGAACATAACAGAACCTCCTCCATGTTTCACAGTAGGGACAGTGTTCTTTTCTTGGTATGCTTCATTTTTGCGTCTGTGAACAGAGAGCTGATGTGCCTTGCCAAAAAGTTCCAGATTTGTCTCGTCTGTCCATACGACATTCTCCCAGAAGCTTTGTGGCTTGTAAACATGCAGTTTGGCAAACGCCAGTCTGGTTTTTTTTATGATTTGTTTTCAACAGTGGTGTCCTCCTTGGTTGTCTCCCATGAAGTCCACTTTGGCTCAAACAACGACGGATGGTGCGATCTGACACTGATGTACCTTGACCTTGGAGTTCACCATGAATGTGTTTCAAGGTTGTTCTGGGCTCTTTTGTTACCATTCATATTATCCGTCTCCTCCTGCGGCCACATCCAGGGAGGTTGGCTACAGTGCCGTGGATCTTAAATTTCTGAATAATATGTGCAACTGTAGTCACAGGAACATCAAGCTGCTTGGAGATGGTCTTATAGCATTTACCTGTAACATGCTTGTCTATAATTTTCTTTCTAATCTCCTGAGACAACCCACTCCTTTGCTTCCTCTGGTCCATGTTTAGTGTGATACACACCATGTCAACAAACAGCACAGTGACTACTCGTCACCCTTTAAATAGGCCGACTGACTGATTACAAGTTTGTAGACACCTGTGATGTTAATTAGAGGACACATCTTGGTTGAACATGTCCCTATGGTCACGTTATTTTCAATCTTTTCTAGGGGTACCATCATTTTTGCCCAGGCCTGTTTCATGAGTTTGTTTTTTAAAATAATTCTGATGAACCACAATTCAAAAGCATTGTCTGATTTTCATTGGTTAATTTTCATAGAATTTTTATTTATTACCACTTTTGTCAAATTCAAGTTATTTCTGTTACCATTGTGGGTTTTTCTTTCATTAACAGAGGGGTACCAACAATTTTGTCCATGTCTGTATTTAAGCTTATATTTGTGCAGGTTTAAAATTAATGCTACTTATCTTATGCATCAATTGCATTCAGTTCTTATTGAATTTGTTAATTGCATTAAGTTACTGTATAGGTAACTGTATACTGACTGCATACAGTCAGGTAGCACAACTATTTAAACGGATGCTCAAAGTATTTGTGACAGAATTTACTTTTGTTTTTTAATGAATAGTCCATATATCTAGAATGCTGGAGGGCAACCAAACCTGCACACTGTGTAAAAGCCGTTAGGAATTGTGATATGCTGAAAAGGAAAACTTTCAAAATTTATTTCACTTGTGTACAATTTCATTTTTGAAACTCACAAGTTTTCAAGAAATAAAAACGCAGTTACTAACCGAAGCCTACGTACTTTTTTCATTTAACAGTATTTTATTGCAAATCAGTTGATTTAATTTTTTAAAAAATATAACCCCACAAAACATCAACACACTGTACTCACTTTCAAGCTTACCTCAGCATTTTTTGCAGTGCAGTGGACTTTTTTTCTGAGATTAGTAGTTTTTTTTTTTACTGAACTGAGAGCCAAATGCGAAGGAAAAATAATTTTAAATCGAAAATTGATTCTGAATCGAATCGCGACTCCAAAAATTGGAATCGAATTGAATCATGTGACTTCTAAAGATTCACAGCCCTAGAAGACACGCACGGAACCTTCAAGATTTGACAGTTTGTGTGGAAGAATGTGCTAAAATCACACCTCAGCAAGGCCTACACCTAGTTTCTCCACATAGGAGGCATCTGGAAGCCATTATTACCAACAAAAGCTTTTCTACTAAATATCAAATTAATTTAACCAAGTGTATTCAATACTTATTCCCTGTGTCATTATACTTTAATAAATATAACTTGTTTTGTGAACACAGTTGCCTTGATTTCTTTGCATGTATGGATTACTTGGGCATTACTGATATCTGGTGAAAATCTCACGCCAATGGCTCCATCAGAAATATGTTTAATGAGAAAAATGTTGATGTGTTCAATACTTATTTTTCCCCACTGTACGTACATATACATGCACACATACATACAGTGGTGTGAAAAAGTGTTTCCCCCCTTCCTGATTTCTCATTTGTTTTTATGTTTGTCACTCTTAAATGTTTCAGATCATCAAACAAATTTAAATATTAGACAAAGAAAACACAAGTAAACACAAAATGCAGTTTTTAAATGAAGGTGTTTATTATTAAGGGGAAAAAAATCCAAACCTACATGGCCCTGTGTGAAAAAGTGATTGCCGCCCCAAACCTAATAACTGGTTGGGCCACCCTTAGTAGCAACAACTGCAATCAAGCATTTGTGATAACTGGCAATGAGTCTTTTACAGTGCTGTGGAGGAATTTTGGCCCACTCACCTTTGCAGAATTGTTGTAATTCAGCCACACTGAAGGATTTTCGAGCATGAACTGCCTTTTTAAGGTCATGCCACAGCATCTCAATCGGATTCAGGTCAGGACTTTAACTAGGCCACTCCAAAGTCTTCATTTTGTTTTTCTGAAGCCATTCAGAGGTGGACATGCTGGTGTGTTTTGGATCATTGTCCTGCTGCAGAACCCAAGTGTGCTTCAGCTTGAGGGCATGAACAGATGACCAGACATTCTCCTGCAGGATTTTTTGGTAGACAGCAGAATTCATGGTTCCATTTACCACAGCAAGTCTTCCAGGTCCTGAAGCAGCAAAACAGCCCCAGACCATCACACTACCGCCACCATATTTTACTGTTGGTATGATGTTCCTTTTCTGAAATGCTTTGTTGCTTTTACGCCGGATGTAATGGAACACACACCTTCCACAAAGTTCAACTTTTGTCTTGTCAGTCCACAAAATATTGTCCCAAAAGTCTTGGGGATCATCAAGACGTTTTCTGGCAAAACTGAGACAAGCCTTTATGTTCTTTTTGCTCAGCAGCGGTTTTCGTCTTGGAACTCTGCCATGCAGGCCATTTTTGCCCAGTCGCTTTCTTACGGAGGAGTCATGAACACTGACCTTAACTGAGGCAAGTGAGGCCTGCAGTTCTTTGGATGGTGTTGTGGGGTCTTTTGTGACCTCTTGGATGAGACACTGGTGCGCTCTTGGGGTAATTTTGGTCAGCCGGACACTTCTGGGAAGGTTCACCACTGTTCCATGTTTTTGCCATTTGTGGATAATGGCTCTCACTGTGGTTTGCTGGAGTCCCGAAGCTTAAGAAATGGCTTTATAATCTTTTCCACACTAATAGATCTTAATTACTTTGTTTCTCATTTGCTCCTGAATTTCTTTGGATCACAGCATGATGTCTTGCTTTAGAGGAGCTTTTGGTCTACTTCACTTTGTCAGGTAGGTCCTATTTAAAGGATTTCTTGATTGAGAACAGATGTGGCTACAGAAATTGAACTCAGCTTTCCAAAGATGTGATAAACCACAGTTAATTTATGTTTTACCGGGGGGGGGGGGGGGGGGTCACTTTTTCCACATACGGCCATGTAAGTTTGGATTTTTTTTTTACCCTTAATAATAAACGCCTTCATTTAAAAACTGCATTTTGTGTTTACTTGTGTTATCTTTGTCTAATATTTAAATTTGTTTGATGATCTGAAACATTTAAGTGTGACAAACATATAAAAAAATGAGAAATCAGGAAGGGGGTAAACACTTTTTCACACCACTGTACATACATACCCACACCGCAGAATCCCTTTTATATATATAGATAATTTCTAAGAACACTCCTTGCCAACCAGACAACAGGAAAAAACTCCCATATGAAATCTAAATGTTGGCAGGTTTAGTTTGTCTGAAGGCTGTTAATGGATTCAAGTCACTGACTTCATGAATTTTGGTCTTTATAACTTGCCAGTAGTGGTGGGTGGCTCGATCCACATATCAATAAAATCAGTACCAGCATTGGTATTGATATTGATCAATACCAGTGTAATGAGATTGATACTCTGTGTCCGTGTTGCCACTCCAGTCATAGCACAGAGCAGGCACACTTTGCTCCTCTTCTTCTTCTTGTGGTTTTACCTCCTCCCTCTTGCACCATCACGTGACTCAGCAGCGCCAGTTAAACAAGCTAGCAAGCAGCAGCCGCTGGCTGCCGGTTGTACACACAGTACACACAACACAGAGATGGAGCAGAAGAATGACAGAGACGAAGAATGGCAGAGAGGAAGAGGAGCGTCATGTGGCATATATTTCCAGGCCAAAAATGAAGCAACGGCAAGCTGTACAATTTGTAAAAAGGCTGTGAAATACAGTGGTAACACAACTAATTTATACAAGCAAATGAAAAATCATCCAAAAGACAACACCGAGCTACAGAAACAGAGAGAGGAGGAGAGAAATCCCCCACCTCCTGGCCCCGACAGGCCCAGACCCCCGACCCAGAGGCAGAGATTATTGGCAGAGGCCTTTCAGTATGGTAGAGAATATCCAGGTAGATATTAGTGGTGAAAGTAATATTTTAGTCATCTTCAGCATTCGTTAACAGTAATTTTCAAAGTGCAACTGGTCATTTGTTACTTCAGCCAAATCAAAAAGTAAAAATTATGCTAAGACCTTGGTATAATACATTTATCCCATTGAAACGTTTATTTAAATGAATACACTTACAGAAATTGAAGCAAATATACTGAATATAATATGGCTCAGATTTGATTGAATATAATTACCCTTTTGTGTTAACTGTGAAAGTGATAATGTATGCATTTACCTCTAAACTTTGCCCAAATTCTGTCCTGGGTTTTAACTAAATAACAATCCAAAGGAAAAATCACAAAACACTTAAAGGTCATGAAAATTCATTCAGATTTAGTAATTTGATGATGCCATCCACCTTAATGATTAAAAAGTATCAGTATCGTATTGGGGCAGCACGGTGGCGCAGTGGTTAGCACAGTGGCAGCACAGCAAGAAGGTCATGGGATCGATTCCTCCCTTGACCATCGTGGGTTCGATACCAGCCCCAGACCATCGGTGACCCTTCTGTGTGGCATTTGCATGTTCTCCCCATGTCTGCGTGGGTTTACTCCGGGTACTGAGGTTTCCTCCCACATGCCAAAGACATGCAGGTGAGGTTAACTGGCATCAACTCGGGATTCTAAATTGTCCTTAGAAATGGATGTGAGAGTGAATGGTTGTCTGTCTCTCTGTGTTGGCCCTGCGATGGACTGGCGATCTGTCTGGAGTGTACTTTCCCTCTTGCCCAAAGATGCTGAGATAGGCTCCAGCCCCCCCCACGACCCGAAAAGGATTAAGCGGTAGAAGATGGATGGATGGATGGAGTATCGTATTGGTGATGCTGGCCCCGTATTTACTTGGTATCGGATCAATACCAAATCTTGCAGTATTGCACACCACCACTTGCCAGATACATAATAATCAACATATATTAGTTATAATAATTTAGTGGTTGGTGAAGAAACTACTGTCGCAGCACAGCGACAGAGTGGAAATGAATCTGCCAAATTAGATTAATTTTGAATATAGAGTGACACCAGATAGAGTGTTATAGACATCACGTAGACATGGAAATCTCACTGTTTGAAGAAGAAGAAGAAAAAGAAGATTGTTCAGAACTCCTTAAAAGCACTCCTTATACAAAGATATAGAGTGAAGAAGATGACGAAAAGGTTGCCAACCAAGAAGAATTTTCACTTTTGATACACAGAGTGATGTTTACTGAGCGAAGAACATGGCAGTAAGGACTTCAGCTTCTAACCAGATAGAGTGATGATATACACACATAGACAAAATTGTTGGTACCTCTCTGTTAATGAAAGAAAAACCCACAGTGGTCACAGAAATAACTTGAATCTGACAAAAGTGGTAATAAATAAAAATTCTATGAATATTAACCAATGAAAATCAGACAATGCTTTTGAATTGTGGTTCAACAGAATTACTTTTAAAAACAAACTCATGAAACAGGCCTGGACAAAAATGATGGTACCCCTAGAAAAGATTGAAAATAATGTGACCATAGGGACATGTTCAACCAAGATGTGTCCTCTAATTAACATCAAAGGTGTCTACAAACTTGTAATCAGTCAGTCGGCCTATTTAAAGGGTGACAAGTAGTGTGCCACACTAAACATGGACCAGAGGAAGCAAAGGAGAGGGTTGTCTCAGGAGATTAGAAAGAAAATTATAGACAAGCATGTTAAAGGTAAAGGCTATAAGACCATCTCCAAGCAGCTTGATGTTCCTGTGACTACAGTTGCACATATTATTCAGAAATTTAAGATCCACAGGACTGTAGCCAACCTCCCTGGACGTGGCCGCAGGAGGAAACTTGATGAAAAATGGAAGAGACGGATAATACGAATGGTAACAAAAGAGCCCAGAACAACCTCGAAACACATTCATGATGAATTCCAAGGTCAAGGTACATCAGTGTCAGATCGCACCATCCGTCGTTGTTTGAGCCAAAGTGGACTTCATGGGAGACGACCAAGGAGGACACCACTGTTGAAAACAAATCATAAAAATTCCAGACTGGAATTTGCCAAACTGCATGTTGACAAGCCACAAAGCTTCTGGGAGAATGTCCTATGGACAGACGAGACAAAACTGGAACTTTTTGGCAAGGCACATCAGCTCTCTGTTCACAGACGCAAAAATGAAGCATACCAAGAAAAGAACACTGTCCCTACTGTGAAACATGGAGGAGGTTCTGTTATGTTCTGGGGCTGCTTTGCTGTATCTGGCACAGGGTGTCTTGAATCTGTGCAGGGTAAAATGAAATCTCAAGGTATTCTAGAGAGAAATGTGCTGCCCAGTGTCAGACAGCTTGGTCTCAGTCGCAGGTCATGGGTCTTAGTTCTTTACCTAGTTAATTCCCTTCACACCAAGTTGGTGTATGGGGCGGCGCCTATCTCCGTTTCTCTGACCCTAGGCCACACAGCTACTTTAAGTAGTGAAAGCTACAGCGGGGGGTCAGTCCTCTGGTAGCTCTGTGCGTAACTTTACTTTCCCCGTTCCATTATGCGGAGCACCACGCTAGAAGGCAGAAAGTACCATTTTTATATGGTCTTTGGTATGACTCGGCCGGGATATGAACCCCTGCCTCCCGGGTGTGGGGCGGATGCTCTACCAACTGAGCCACCACTCCGGTGGTCATGGGTCTTACAACAGGATAATGACCCAAAACACACAGCTAAAAACACCCAAGAATGGCTAAGAGCGAAACATTGGACTATTCTAAAGTGGCCTTCTATGAGCCCTGATCTAAATCCTATTGAACATCTGTGGCAGGAGCTGAAACATGCCGTCAGGAGAAGGCACCCTTCAAACCTGAGACAACTGGAGCAGTTTGCTCATGAGGAATGGGCCAAAATACCTGCTTAGAGGTGCAGAAGTCTCACTGACAGTTACAGAAATCGTGTGATTGCAGTGATTGTCTCAAAAGGTTGTGCAACAAAATATTAAGTTAAGGGTACCATCATTTTTGTCCAGGTCTGTTTCATGAGTGGTAATGCACCTGTAAGATGGTTGCCAACCGCCAGTCAAATCTAAAAGAAGAAGAAGAAGAAGGTGAAGCTGCTGCAGACAAATGTGCATGTCACAATTACAAAAATATCAGAGTATCTGAGAGTGAGAAAAAAAACACTTTTTTACTCACTCCGGTGAGTCTGCAGCACTCCGACCGTCTGCTGGAGACAACGCTTGGTAGTGGTTCTTGTTCAGCTCTGCTCTGTGCTTGTTTCTACATCCCCGTTCCCCCCACATTAATGGACACCTCTGCTACTTTTTTGTCTGTGATGCTAAATGTGGTAATTTGTATATAATTCACATGGGTGTATTTATGGAAAAGAGGAGATGGAATTAATAAGTGTTCACTTCTTCCTTCTCCCTTTCGAATACTGTATACTGTTACTTTATTGCATTTGTCATTTGTTTTGTTTTTGTTATACTTTTTTGTTCGAAATAAAGTATCTATCTATCTATCTATCTATGATTCCCACCGAAAAAACGTAACACACACACACACACAGCACTGTTCTTTTAAATATAAGCTATTGAGTGCTGACGTGAAAAAATATGATAGACTAATTATGTCAGGTGCATTTTGCAACCCAGTTCGTGAAAACGGAGGACAAGAGCAGCAACCACTGAACTATAGATTAATGTATTCCAATCATCCACTGATCTGCGCTGAGTTTGATATGGGGCGACAAAATTAAATACTTGTAAAAATGCCGGTGACTCTCGTTTAATCAGTAGCGGCCAGCATCAAAGCAGTCATGGTGTTCATGCATTTAGTACTTACTCGGACCTGGAGCTACTGCTGCCATCTTCACTACCTGGGAGTGTTTAAAAAAAACGTAGACATTTTTGTCTGCTTTGTAGGTGGCAGGCTCCCGAACTCCCGATGCTGCGAGTGACTGTTTTGACGTGCGTTGTTCGCTTGCGGAGTGACATCCCACCATTTATTTTCTTAGCAAAAAAATACACAGTCGTGTGAAACAATTAGGACACCTGTGTGGTTTTTTTTAACATATTTGAACATATGGATATTTAATATCAATGTTAAAAATACTGGGAGATTCACATAATACAACTAAACAATTAAAATGAATTAAAGACTTTTTTCAATTTTTTTGTAAAATGTAATTCTAAACAAATAGTGAGGAATAAATTAGGGCACCCCCCCATCTTTTTAGGACACCCCCACATTCATCCCCACTTACAACGGCTAAAATAATTTTTAAAAATGCAAATAAAAACAAAAAAAAGGGTAGACATAGATACGTGAACATTTCTTAATAAAGAACTGAATATTTAAAGGGGTGTCCAAATTTTTTCACATGACTGTATGTGTGTCAGGGGTGGCAAACCTGCTGCTCTCGAGCTGCATGTGACTCTTTGACGTCTCTGTTACAACTCTTTTCTCTTTTTTTAAACTGGTTGTTGTGCAGGTCTTTTTTAAAAATTACAGCTTTTCATTGTCATTGCACAGTACCAACACAACAAAATTAAGGTGCATCTCCAGTCTCTGGTTGATATCATATACACTCAGATACATCACATACACATCCATACTAAATAGATAATAATAATAATATAGCAAAAATACAATAAATATGCAATAAAATAAGGCAATAGAATAAAGACCCATGTTACATATATTTATACTGTATTTAAAATTTACAGTAAAAAGGGCAGCAGTGAAATAAGGCCCAAATTATTTGCATAAATATAATATTGCACTAAAAGTCATAAATTCTTGCACAGTAAATAATTGAATTTATTACTTTTAGTGCAATATTACATTTATGCAAATAATTCGGGCCTCATTTCACTGCTGCCCTTTTTACTGTAAATTTTACTTTACTGTACATACGTAACCACTAAATTACTACTCATCAGTATTAAAACCTTTTTATTTCTTAATTTGTTTTTAATAAAGGT
Source organism: Pholidichthys leucotaenia (assembly GCA_020510985.1). Taxonomy (NCBI): domain Eukaryota; kingdom Metazoa; phylum Chordata; class Actinopteri; order Cichliformes; family Pholidichthyidae; genus Pholidichthys; species Pholidichthys leucotaenia. The sequence goes on from CM035837.1 coordinate 107,413,671, forward strand.
GAAATAAAACACCAAAACTTGAGGGAAAATCGCACAAATGTAAAGAAGAAAATAGAACAATCAAAAGAAGAAAGTTGCAAGATGACACTATAAAAAGGCACAGATCTACCTAAAAACGCAAGGGGGAAAACCCCTAAATAACATGAAGAAACTGAAAATTCACAAGGAAAAAAAACTTACATTTATGAGAAAAGATGGAAATTTTAGTAAAAACTGCATATTTATATGAAAAAAGTACATTTATAAGTAGAAATCACAAGTTTATAAGTTTGTTCTAGATTATTCTCAAATTCGCTCCAAAACCGGTGTTGTATAAACATTTTAAACACAGTATTGAAGACAGCTTGTAGGACGGAGCTACTGACAGACTGTGCAAGACAGACCGCACCTTGGACACAGTCCAAGGACGGATAATTGTTTCACACATAAGCAGTTGTTCAGAACTCCTTATACAAAGCTATAGAGTGATGATCAGTGGCGGTAATGCACCTGTAAACTGGTTGCCAACCGCCAATCAAATCTAAAAGAAGAAGATGATGATGATGGAGCTACTGAACAGTGAGGACTCCAAAATCCTTTAAAAGGAACTCTGATTATATTGGCATGTTAGCTCTATATGCTTTATTTTGATGTTAGTAACATAACTATAATTTAATTTTTTTGAAAATAATTCCCAGTTTTATATATTTTTAAGAAACTTTATTACGATTTTTGTTTACGTCGCAATGCATTCTGGGTAGTGACGTAGAATGGTTGCAGGCGTTTTTTCTGTCTTATACAAGCCAAGAAGCGAAGCTCCTAACTACTGCAATTTGTCAGTGAAAATGCCACATTGCGCGGCTTTTGGATGTAATTTCCAATCAAAGGGAAATAAAGAGAGCGGGGTAAGCCTCCATAGCTTTCCTAAAGAGGGAAAGTGGAGGAAAAAGTGGGGCGGCAGCGGCTCAGCAGGTAGTCTAATAACCCCATGGTTGGCGGTTCGCATCACGCTCTCCCCAGATATCCTGCCGTTGTGTCCCTGGGCAAGACACTTCACCCACATTGCCTCCAGTGCCCATAACACTGGGTATGAATGTGTAAAAATGTTTAAATGCTCGGTGGTGGCCGGAGAGGCTGTTGGCGCGGATTGGCAGCCACATTTCCGTCACTCTGTCTGTGATCACGCGCTGTAACGCATGCCTGATAAAACTGACATATGTATTAATCACGCTGTGATAATAGCACAATATCGCTCAAGGCGCGCGCATGAGACATGTCTATGATCGCACGCTTGTGTTGACCATTCCTGCCTTTCCTCTCCTAACTGTGGTTTTGGGACGCAGGGGAGATGTTCTTCCTCCGCGGTCAATTCCCGAGTAAATCTCACTCTTGTGGTACACAGAAGCACAGGCCGTTTTGCTGAAGCGTTGGGGCTTTATTTATATACCGCACTGTTGTCAGCAACAAATTCTACCTGCTCCGGTCGACTCGCTCTTTCTACTTATCCGCAAAAAATCACACACCGTTCGCCACACACACCGGGGAGGGGGGTGGGGCGCGCCTCGGCTGCGCAAACGCCATCACTCACTCACGTCCACGCACCTGATAGAGCTGATATATACTGTATATTAATCACGCTGTAATAAAGCACAATATCGCTCTTTGCGCACCAGTGTGGCGGATGAAATAAGGGAACCCAGTGTGGAGGCACGGAATAAGTGCAGGCAGGACACGTGAACTGAAGTTTAAAAGGGTGTTTATTTCATCCACCAGCATGAAGCTCACTCCAGCGTTGTGGAGCGAGCCCCCTTTTTTTTTTATTACTTATTTTGAACTAACCACAGTGCACAGTGGTTAGCACTGTGGCAGCACAGTTTACCCTCGGCCGGGGGATCGCGGAGATCGTGGGTTCGATCACTGCCAACAGTGATCTGTGTGGAGTTTGCATGTTCTCCCCGTGTTTGCGTGGGTTTACTCCGGGATTTCTCCGGTTTCCTCCCACATGTCAAAAACATGCAGGTTAGGGAGTTAAGGGGCGCTTGCGCATGCAGCGACTGGCAGCTGGTGGCTTGTCACCAGACTGCAAAACAAATCTACCTATGGGTACAAAATAAGTAATAAAAAAAAAAGGGGGCTCGCTCCACAACGCTGGAGTGAGCTTCGTGCTGGTAGATGAAATAAACACCCTTTTAAACTTCAGTTCGCGTGTCCTGCCTGCACTTATTCCGTGCTTCCACACTGGGTTCCCTTATTTCATCCGCCACACTGGTGCGCAAAGAGCGATATTGTGCTTTATTACAGCGTGATTAATATATATATCAGCTTTATCAGGTGCGTGGACGTGAGTGAGTGATGGTGTTTGCGCAGCCGAGGCCCCCCCCCCCCCCCCCGGTGTGTGTGGCGAACGGTGTGTGATTTGGTGCGGATAAGTAGAAAGAGCGAGGCGACCGGAGCAGGTAGAATTTGTTGCTGACAACAGTGCGGTATATAAATAAAGCCACAACGCTTCAGCAAAACGGCCTGTGCTTCTGTGTACCACAACAGTGAGATTTACTCGGGAATTGACCGCGGAGGAAGATACATCTCTCCTGCGTCCCAAAACCACAGTTAGGAGAGGAAAGGCAGGAACGGTCAACACAAGCGTGCAATCACAGACATGTCTCATGCGCGCGCTTTGAGCGATATTGTGCTATTATCACAGCGTGATTAATACATATGTCAGTTTTATCAGGCATGCGTTACAGCGCGTGATCACAGACAGAGTGACGGAAATGTGGCTGCCAATCCACGCCAACAGCCTCTCCGGCCACCACCGAGCATTTAAACATTTTTACACATTCATACCCAGTGTTATGGGCACTGGAGGCAATGCGGGTGACGTGTCTTGCCCAGGGACACAATGGCAGGATATCTGGGGAGAGCGTGATGCGAACCGCCAACCATGGGGTTATTAGACTACCTGCTGAGCCGCTGCCGCCCCACTTTTTCCTCCACTTTCCCTCTTTAGGAAAGCTATGGAGACTCACCCCGCTCTCTTTATTTCCCTTTGATTGGAAATTACATCCAAAAGCCGCGCAATGTGGCATTTTCACTGACAAATGGCAGTAGTTAGGAGCTTCGCTTCTTGGCTTGTATAAGACAGAAAAAACGGCTGCAACCATTCTACGTCACTACCCAGAATGCATTGCGACGTAAACAATAATGGCGATTTACATCATAATAAAGTTTTTTAAAAATATATAAAACTGGGAATTATTTTCAAAAAAATTATATTATAGTTATGTTAGTAACATAAAAATAAAGCAAATAGAGCTAACATGCCAATGTAATCAGAGTTCCTTTTAAAGCTTTTTCATTATGCACTAATTCTGACAGATAATTGATGTGTTTAGATTTTATGTATGAACACTGCTTTTGAATCTATTTATTTTCGGGTTTAAGGACCCTCTGTGACTTAATTTTGTCTTTCACGTCCACATTCTTCTGAAGCATTTTAAGAGGGAATGTGTTGGATTATTAATGTAAACAATAATATCGAACATTATCAAACGAACAGGGAGAGAATAATTCTATTCGTGCACAAAATGCCATTGCAGAACTGCTCACGTACTTACCGTATCTACGGGAGGAACGTTTGAGACTCTTTTTCTTTTTCTCCCACTTCCAGGAGCAGAGGAGGCGTCATCCAGGTCTCCGCTTACACTGCTACAGGGAGAGGTGGCTCTTCGCCTCTTCGCTGACATCGTTTTCTAGTTTAACAACAGGCTAGCCCACCAGCTATAGGATAATTCAAAAAACATTTAAGTTATTGAATATTTTTCTGCTCTTAATGACCTAATACAAAGAGAATAGCTGACGTGTTCGCTACACTGACACAAAACTTAAACTAGAAGTGATCCTCAGCCGGTTAGCATTAGCATCGGTTGTATGTATGAAACAAAGACCAACGGCTGTTAGCATCGTATCAGTACAAACACAGGTTTAACAGCCTAAAGTTGCCACAAACACTCGCGCTCTGACAGAAGCAGAATTAATTAATTCCATGAACAGATCGTACCCAGATTCCAACAAAGACTGCCGTTTTCCCTGAGCAAAATTTTAAAGGGCTAGCTGGCTAGCTAGTGTTGTTTAAAAACTCCTGCCCGGAAGTTCAGGTTTGTGTTTATCTTGTGCAGCAGTGAAAAGAGCGCCAAATGAAGCAGTGCTGACCCCTCTGGGATAGGAATGGTAATGCATACACAAACAGCTACCGTGTACCGAGCAGAGGGAGGTGCCTCATGTACTCAAATCTTTTACTTTCGTGCATTTGTTTAAAAAACTGTACATTTACTCAAGTACATTTGGTTGTACTTTATGAGTTTGATTTAAACTGAGTGTGCCCCCATTTTCAAGCACTGACTTACCGGTATTTATTTATTTAAACTGGGACAGTTGTGGTCTATATTAATCATAGATCCCATAACCTACATATGTTTAAGCATGTGAGAGTGTTTAGTGATTACATATGTAAAGCGACTTCACACCTCAGAACAGGACAAAGGGTCTCAACCGCCAGTGAAGATCAAAGAGCATCCCAGGCGCTGCGGTGGAGACCGGATGGGTTGCCCTGACCCCCCAGGGCCGGGTGGAGGAGTACGAAGACAAAAGAGGGGATTAAGATAGTGAGGGATGTCAGCTTTTGATATGCATGTCTTTTGTTATGTGCGAGTCTCTCAGTCATATTTTGTCTTAGCCTTGTTTTAAATTGTAATCGCTCTTGTCTTGTTTTCTCTTTTTTCTCCTTTGAATTCTTGAATGGAATATGGGTGGGCAATATAAGCTGCAGCTTCAGCCATCACCCATTTCGGATAACTCACGTGGAATTGTATAGTAGAAGGAGTCTTTGTCTAATTTGACCTTGTTGTTATATTATACAGTTTCTTTTAACCTGTAATGTACTATCCGAAATAAATAAATTCATTCATTCATTCATTCATTCATTCATTCAGTATAAGTTCGTAGAGCCGAAGGTGTTCGCTCTCTTTTCTTCTTCTGCTGCTGCACCTAGATGAGACTTGTTAGAGGAGCTGATAATAAACTTTGGTTTATGAATCACGTTGCCTCGTTCTTTCAAGCTCCACTACACTGGTGACCCTGACGCGAGAATGGACCAGAGGCGTTCCCCCGCGATCGACTCATCTGTGGCGACCCAGGCAGACGCCAGCGCCCATGCAGACAGGGGAACAGATGGACGACGTTCCCCCACGGCAGAAGTGATAGAGAGGGCTCAACCGAGCACCAGCGCCACTGAGAGAGCCGAAGCAAGGCACTCTCAGGCTAATGGGTTATGTGAGCGTTTTCACAGATCTTTAAAGGCCGCCCTCAGAGCCTCACTAACGGATACAAATTGGGTAAATAAACTTCCCTGGGTTTTATTGGGGTTGCGTGCTGCACCTAAAGAGGATCTAGACGCCTCCCCAGCAGAATTAGTTTTTGCACAACCTCTCAGGCTCCCAGGTGAATTTTTACCAGAGAACCCAGAGCCAGGGCATCTTCCAGCCCCGAGGTTTTTAGGCAGCAACGGACCGGACTCTCTCCCCGGACCGGCACATCACTCTTTTCCACGGGTTTTTGTCCCCCAAGCTTTAAAAAACGCTGAATTCGTTTTTGTTAGGCATGAAGCTTTAAAACCAACCTTCTGCCCACCATACGATGGACCATTCAGAGTGCTGGAACCTGGTGATAAACATTTTGTGCTTGATTTTGGGGATAGAAAAGAAACAGTCAGCATTGACAGACTTAAACCTGCCTTCTTGTTGAGAGACGAGCCTGCACGGTTGGCGAGAGCACCTCGGCGGGGTAGACCCCCCAAGAGAAAAGACTCAGCCCCCCTGCAGGGAACAAATAATCACTCTCCTTCCCAAGCTGCAGATTCCTTACAGGAAGGTCCCACCAGGACGCCCGAACGGACCCACAGCAGATTCGGGAGAAGATTAAAACCCAGACGGCACAGAGACTGATGCAAACTACTCAACAGTTGTTCACTATTGTGCTGTAACAGTTTAGGACTGACTTGTGATTTTACTATGCTGTTATGATTACCACTGAACTCTCTTAGGAGCATGGCTGCTGGAAAGTTTCTTCTGTGTCAAGAGGTGTAGCAGTTAGTATGTCATAATAATTATCTTAAACTGTGAATTTTTCTATTGTCCTTTTCTTAGTCGTTTGGGGGGGGGCTGTGGTCTATATTAATCATATATCCCATAACCTACATATGTTTAAGCATGTGAGAGTGTTTAGTGATTACATATGTAAAGCGACTTCACACCTCAGAACAGGACAAAGAGTCTCAACCGCCAGTGAAGATTAAAGAGCATCCCAGGCGCTGCGGTGGAGACCAGATGGGTTGCCCTGACCCCCCAGGGCCAGGTGGAGGAGTACGAAGACAAACGAGGGGATTAAGATAATGAGGGATGTCAGCTTTTGATATGCATGTCTTTTGTTATGTGCGAGTATAAGTTCGTAGAGCCGAAGGTGTTCGCTTTCTTTTCTTCTGCTGCTGCTGCACCTAGATGAGACTTGTTAGAGGAGCTGATAATAAACTTTGGTTTATGAATCACGTTGCCTCGTTCTTTCAAGCTCCACTACAACAGTGCACATTAATAAACATGACCTGTGGAGACTGTGGAAATGACGAGGCTGAGTTTATCTCACGAGTCAGGTTTATTCACATTCTCCAACATCATCCAAAAACAGAAAGAGAAAGAATCCCCCAACATCTGTCCCTTTTATACCCCAGGACATCAAAGCACACAGTCACATTTGTGGCGGCATGGAATAATGAGCAGCGAACTGAGAGTTTTTAAGGGAGTTTATTAATCATACCGCCATCACAGACTCACCCCGGCGCCGTGCATGCACATCAGAGCGAGCCCAGAGGCTCTCCAGCAGATAGGCAATGCGTGCAGTCAGATGAGCAGTGACAGAGAGAATGAACATGAATTTCAGCCAGCTTATATACCCAGTTACAGACAATACATGAAAGGCACACTAGCATCACAGAACAGGAAGCATGAACACCTGCATTTGAGTCACACATATCAAAGCAGATTACTGGCAGGAAGAAGCTAGACAAAAGAGAGGATATCAGTCATTGATATCAGTCATTGTTCTGCTAATTGCTCCAGCTGTGCGCTCTGCTAGTCTGTAGGCTGTGGGGGGTCACCCACACTACTCCCCCCCAGAGGGCTCAGCAGGGGAGTGAGGCCTTGATCGTCAGGCTTTGGGAGCGAGCTGCTGGGAAAGCCTGTGCCGGAGGGGGGGGAGGGAGGAGGGTGGGGGTAGCAAGTGCTGGCCCGGGACGGCAAAATTGTCTGGGCCGCGCAAAAATTGCCTGTGGATCCGCGATGTTGAGGGGCTGTCCCGTGAATCGTGCGGAGGTCCACAGCAGCTGTAAGAAGAAAAATTTATCTCTGACTCCTCTCGCGGCCATGAAGAAAAAAAGGAGCTGCAGCAGTGAGGGACTTGGCGTGTTGACTTTAGGTGCGCGCGCAGCCCTAAAGTCCTCGGGGAAAGCTGACGGCTGAATTCCCTTGTGCGCCGTGGCTGAGACCATTAGAAAATCCTGTGAGCGAGCTGCGTGCGTGCTTCAGGTGTGTGAGCAGCCCTGAAGGTTCTGTGTGCAGCGGCGAAGGACGATGGCGGTCTGTGGAGCCGTTAATGTCCCGTGCATGGTGCGCTGTCCTCGTAACCCCCCGGTGTGCGCGCGGGGGTTCGGTGCGTGGGTGGTCCGCTGTTGAGAGGCGAGTCAGGGTCAGGGAGCTTGATGGAGATCAGCGTCGTCGGCGCCGATGGTCATCCCTGTACAGCTGTTGCGTCGTTCGCTCGTGGTGCGTTGGGTTGGAGCGGTGAGAGGAAATAGACGATCTTTGTCCCTCGGGCTCGTGCAGATGCTTTGGAGCGGTGAGAGGGAGTAGACGATCTTTGTCCCTCGACTCGCGTAGATGCGTAGGAGCGGTGAGAGGGAAGAGGAGCGGTGAGAGGGAGAAGACGTTCTGTGTCCCTCGGCCGGTCCAGCGTGGATGTCCCGATCTCAGGCGAGGGTCGCACCATGACACTTTCTGCAGCCTTCACGGTCGTGGGTGATCTCCGAGGGAGTTTGCCTGGTGGTGGCTCTGCGTCGAGGTCTCCCTGTAGCAGAAAGGAGGGCAGATCATTTGCGTCAGGCTGCTGCGTTCGCTTGTCATCGGAGAGTCACCGCCGGGGGCTGCCAGCGTGTTCTTTTCTTGGTCGGGTCACTAGTGTAGATGTCCAGATCAGAAGGTTGCGTTGCACAAAGTGTGTGCTTTCTCGGGGTCACCAGTGTGGCGGCATGGAATAATGAGCAGCGAACTGAAAGTTTTTAAGGGAGTTTATTAATCATACCGCCATCACAGACTCACCCCGGCACCGTGCATGCACGCCAGAGCGAGCCCGGAGGCTCTCCAGCAGATAGGCAATGCGTGCAGTCAGATGAGCAGTGAGAGAGAGAATGAACATGAATTTCAGTCAGCTTATATACCCAGTTACAGACAATACATGAAAGGCACACTAGCATCACAGAACAGGAAGCATGAACACCTGCATTTGAGTCACACATATCAAAGCAGATTACTGGCAGGAAGAAGCTAGACAAAAGAGAGGCTGCCTATTGATATCAGTCATTGTTCTGCTAATTGCTCCAGCTGTGCGCTCTGCTAGTCTGTAGGCTGTGGGGGGTCACCCACAACATTGTACTTAATCCCCAGTAACAATGCATCTTCTTCCTGGTCTTAACAACCCCCACCTTCAGTCTCTGGCCTCTGGGCAAAATCCCCCAAGGCCGTCTCTTTGCCTGCCAAAGACCAAACTTTCACATCCTCGTGTTATCTCCAAAGAAGCTCAGTCCTTTGTTCCATCTCAGATGTGAAGCCTAAAGTGGTATATGTATGAATCATACAGTGATATACATATGTGCATATATGTGTCCCACAGACCACCATTAGGTAGTTCATGTAAATATGCCAGATTTAGCATGACAGGCTAATTTTCATCTGTAGTCCCACGGCAGATTGATGTTACAAATGGAAGTGTAAAACATGTTAAAATACATTCATTCATTCATTCATTCATCTTCCGCTTAATCCTTTTCGGGTCGCGGGGGGGGGGGGGGGGCTGCAGACATTACTAAAAACACCAGTGCACTCAAATGTGTACAGTGTGGGGAGTGCAATAAGAAGGCCAGACTTGGATGGCAGACAAACTTTATTCACTCTCTCACTTCATTCATACACAGAAAAAGCATTCCATTATACACCAGGGTCTCTCCTTTTATATCACCCCACTCCTTCCCCCTGCTGTCTGAAATCTTGCATCACAATACATTCAACACATCATCACCCCTGCTGTTCCCGCAGCTATTCCTTCCTGCTGCCTGGGGTTCTACATCACCATAATTTCTCCCATCACAATACCTATTGTCCTCATCTGTTTAACCCCCGACGCTCTACCGGCAGAAGGACTATTTGCCTCTCCTCTGCTTCCAGTCTGAGATGATTATCCCAGTGTGGGTTCCCCACACCGCCCCCCCCCCCCCAGAGTCTCAGACTGAGTGTCAACCCTCACGTCCTTTTGGCTTCAGTCCCCTCCCATATCTGCTGTAACAACGGTTCTTCGACTCCACGGTGCTGCTGTGCTGGTGGGGGGCTCCTGGGGGTGTGTCTGTCTGCGGGTGGGCAATGGCGAGGGCAGGGAACATTCAACTTGCCCGTGTGGCTGCTCTGATAAATCGTTTACCTGGGGAGTTCTCAGTGGGGGTCTTCCATGCCAAGGAGCTCGAGCCAACATCACTTGCTCTTCCGCCACCACAAAGGTGGGCTTAAGTCTGTCTATACATATTTTCTCCCGACGACCCCCCAAGTCTAACAAAAAATGGTTCCAGCACTCTGAACGGGCCATCATAGGGTGGGCGCAATGGGGGGCGGTGGGCATCGTGCCTGACAAACACGAATGCCGCGTTCTTCAAAGTTTTTGGCACAAAAGCACGTGGAAAACAGTGGTGGGCCGGGCCCGGTAGCGTGCCTGTGTCCACGCTATGCTGCGAACGCGGAGACAGATGGTTGTTTGGAGCGGGATTATCTGGTAAAAATTCTCCGGGGAGCTGCAGCGGCTGAGAAAGGACCAGCTCCGCCGGGGACGCCTCCAAATCCTCTTTTGGTGTGGAACGCAACCCTAACAGAACCCACGGCAACCGGTCTACCCAATTTGCATCCGTAAGCGAAGCCCTGAGTGCTGCTTTCAGTGACCTATGGAAACGCTCGCATAACCCATTGGCCTCTGGGTTGTACACGGTTGTGCGATGAATTGCGACACCCAGGCTACGGGCCATCACGGACCAGAGGTCGGAAACAAACTGAGGACTCCTATCGGACGTGATGTCCAAAGGGATGCCAAAACGTGCCACCCATGTTGTCAAAAAGGTGCGCGCCACATCCAAGGACGTGGTTGCCGCTAGCGGGACTGCTTCTGGCCAACATGTGGTGTGGTCCACCACTGTCAGAAGGTGCGTGAACCCCTGCAATGGCGGGAGGAGGCCCACGAGGTCCACGTGAACGTGGTCAAACCTCTTAGCCGGGATACGGAACGGCTCCAAAGGGGCCTTTGTGTGCCTGTGCACTTTGGCTCGCTGGCACGCTACGCAGGCTGCAGCCCACTCCTTTACTTGTTTGCGCAGGCCTGGCCATACGAACTTCGCTCCCACCATTTTGACTGACGCGCGCACTCCTGGGTGCGCCAGGGCGTGAACTGATTCAAACACGCAACGGCACCAAGCGCGTGGGACCACCAGGCGCGGGCGGCCCATGGAGACGTCACAGATTGGAGGGGGCCTCCGTCTTGCAGTGCCCTGCTCTCCAGCCTTAACCCTGTTGGTCCAGACTGGAGCGCGCACACGTCCGCATCGCCAATCTGCTCTGCGGCCATGGCTGTATAATCTATCCCTACGCAGACTGGGGCCACTACTGCGCATGAGAGGCAGTCCGCCACCACATTTAGTTTACTGGCCACATGCTGAATATCGGTAGTAAACTCCGAGATCGCGACTAGCTGTCTCCGCTGCCGGCCCGACCATGATTCTGAGACCTTGGCCATCGCGTATGTTAGCAGCTTGTGGTCCACGAACGCAGTGAAGTTACACCCTTCCAGCCAGAACTGGAAGTGGCGTATGGCCAGGTGGAGAGCCAGCAACTCTCTGTCGAACGCGCTGTATTTACGCTCACTGTCGTGCAAAGTTCTGCTAAAAAAAAGCGAGCGGCTGCCAAGAACCGGCGACGCGTTGCTCCACGACGGCCCCTATGGCCACGTCCGAGGCGTTGGTAGTGAGCGCTATCCGAGCCGCGGGGTCCGGGTGCGCCAACAGTGCGGCGTTTGCCAGGGCTGTTTTAACCTCAGAGAATGCCTGCTCCCGCTCCGGAGTCCAGTCAACTCTGTCTGCCGGTTTCCGTTTCTTGAGCGCGGCGTACAATGACTGCATGAGCTGAGCTGCGCGGAGGAGGAACCAGTTATAAAAGTTAACCATCCCCAAAAACTCTTGCAGCACCCTGACCGTCTGAGGCCGGGTAAAATTCGCCACCGCGCGCACCTTGTCTGGCAAGGGTATTGCTCCCGCCGGTGAGATGCGGTGCCCCAAAAAATCAATCCCCGTTATGCCGAACTGGCATTTCGCTGGGTTGATTATTAACCCGTGCTCCTCCAACCTCCGGAAAACCGTCCTGAGGTGGGTTACGTGTTCATCCTCAGACGTGCTGGCCACCAGGATGTCATCCAGGTAGACAGACACAAAAGGCAGATCGCGCAACACCGCATCCATCATGTGTTGGAATGTCTGTGCCGCACCTTTTAATCCGAAGGGCATGCGTAAAAACTCATGCGTAAAAACAGGCCAAACGGAGTTATTACCGCCGTTTTGGGTATGTCCTCCGCGCGCACCAGGACCTGGTGGTAACCACGGACCAGGTCTATTTTAGAAAAAATATGTGCCCCGGCGAGGTGAACGGAAAAATCCTGAATATGGGGAATCGGGTGTCATAACCCGAGTGTCGGTTCTGTCCACACTCGGGTCTCATATCATATTTCCCTGGCTTTGGCAGCAGAGGATTCCTTCTTGCTCCTCGGGCTCTTATTGTGAAGGCATCCAGGGGAGCTCCCTGCTGTCAAAGTCAGCTGCTGCGCTGCTGTCATTTGGAGCAGCTGCACCGCATTGGGGTCATTAGCCGCCAGAGATAAAAGCTGGTGCTGAATGTCCTCCAATGCGGCAGTCTCTGTTAATTCCTGTTAATCTCTGTTATGTTCAGCTATGTTCTGGTTATCTCTGTTAATCCCTGTTGTGTTCCTGCTGACCTCCGTTGTCCGCTGTTAGCCGACTCGGGTATCTCGTAATCCCATCGGTTAACGGTCCTGTGTGTAAGGTACGTTCAGTGTGATTAACCCTGACTATTACTCGTCTGGCGCATCGGGTGCTCCCCGGCTCAGACGTACCCATCATGTTGTGTGTAATCTTATCCTTGCCAACCTGCACTGTTAATAAAACCTCACTGCAAAACTCACTGGTGACTGTGGCGTCTTGTGATGGTCCGTGAGGGCCATCGTGACAGTAGACTGCCGCCAAACACCCGGAGAGGAGGCGTTGTATTGAGACGCCATTCACCGTGCAGTTTGCAGTATTGGACTGTTTGTTTCTACCTGTCTGAGTGTCTGCAGCTGGGAGTATGACGTCATCCAGGAGCCGCAGCCGGCGCCTGGGCAGGCAGCTAGCGGAAGCTCTGGAAAGTGTCGACAACACCATCTTTTCCGCTACGCTGTGGGACGCTCCCAGCGACATTTTAAGACATTTGGACTACGCTGAGGAATTTCTGCTTAATCTCCCCCTCGAGTTTGACGATCACCCGGAGGTGATAGCGAGGTGGGAGGAGCTCGCCGCCCAACGCGAGTCGCTTCGTGGGCTGGAGGAGAGGAGCAGAAAGCAGGGGAGAAAGCATCCTTGCTCACTGCGTCATTGTCCTGTCCCCGTCCCGGAGAAGAACCAGGAGTACGCGCCATCTGGGGGCCGACGACGACATCGGCGTAACGACGCGGGCTCTCCTCAGCAGAATCCTCAGCTGAAACCCCGTCTGGATGCAGTTTCGGGTCGCCGCAAGGGCTCAACCCACCACACAGCTGTCACTCCTGTGCCTCGTCAGAGGGGAATCCCCGCAGCCTCGTCTTTTTCCGGGCCTTCGCCTGCTGTCCCGTCAGCGCTCCATGCCCGACTGACCCCGGCTGTCGCCCCCTCCTCCTCGCCGCCTATCCTGGCTGCTGTGTGTCTCGGGAGCTCCGTTTCGGCGAGTCCCATCCCGGAACCGTCTCGAGTGGCCTCACCTCGTCTTCCCAGAGGGCCCTCTGTCGCCATCCAGCGGGGAAAGGGAGGAACGACGTCCCCCACAGCGGGAACCATCTTACTCTCAGGAGAAAGGCAAGTGCATGATAATTTCTCTCATTTCGATATTGTTTTGCCTTGTCTGACTCCTGGGGGTGGAGTTCGGAGTATGCAGCCCCCTAAGCTCCCTCCACCTGCTGTGGATGAAAGAATTAACCCTGCTTCCTCTGTGTCTCCCTCTGCTGAGCGGTCCTCGACGCCAGGCCAACGTCGCTGGATGAGGAGGGGGCCTGCGGTTCTGGAGAGCCTGGTTCCGGTTCCGCAGCCACGCCGTGGGCGGAGGAGGAGAGCGGACTGCAGCGTGGAGCCTTCGCCGATGAGAAAGCGTCCCCGGGGTTCCACGGAGGAGCGGTCCGGTCCAGCGAGTCGAGGTTCTCCTGCCACCACGCCGTGCGGGCCATCGGCGTGGACATCGTTGCCGGAGGACTCTCAAGCTGCGCACACCATCACGCCAGCTGCGGAGCCCGACGCAGCTGAGTGGGAGCCTGAGGACGACCTCCTGACATCTGAGCCGGGATCTTCGCAGTCCTGGACGGCGTCAGAACCCGAGCTCAGGCAAGTGCTCTTCTTTGTCTTTCTTCTTCACCTCTTAGAGCATTTTTGCCTATCTCAAGGGGAGATGAGCCGGGTGCAGCCGCCCGCTGCTTCCGAGCTTATCTTGCCGGGTTCTGGCGCTGCCGGTGATCCTGATCCCGGGTTTTCTCTCTCTCTTGAGCCTTCTCCCAGGGTCGCCGGCGAGGGGCTGCTCTCGCCTGCTGCGCCAGAGGTTCCTGTTTCGGGGTTGGAGGTCGAGTCTGGTACCACGCCGACCCAGTCAGGGTCCGTCGTGGGTTCGGTTCCGGAGGCCCAATCGGGGTCCACCGTGGGTTCGGTTCCGGAGGCCCAATCGGGGTCCGACGTGGGTGCAGCACCAGCAGGTCCTGGATTCGGTGAGGGAGCTGCAGATCCCTGGCCACCGGATGCTGGACAGGCTCATTCCCCTCTTCACCCTCATCACCATCGTCATCCTCCTCGTCTCCCTGAGGAGCGCTGCCCATCTTCACCTGGGGCCATTGGGGTTCCGATTGCTTCGCCCGGTTCTCCCTCATCTCTCCCCTTTTCAGCGGGACCGCCGGCTACTTTGACCCAATGGTTCTGGTGGGCTAGTGATGCGGGTCGGCCGCCCGAAAGACTGTCTCGCCAATTTGGCTCTCTGGGTCGGCCTCCCGACATGTGGGGCTCCCTGTGTGGCGACCTGGTCCGGCCACCTGAGACTCTCTGCTACCGAGCATGGGACCGGGGTAGGCTGCCTGAACTGTCCCTTTTTCCCCTCCCTGTTCTGTGGTCACTGGATGCCGGACGACCCCCCCGAACCTTTTGCCCCCATCCCTCAGGGTCAGGACTACTCCCTCCCCGGAGTTCTGATTTCGTCTGTGAGACTGTTGGGGTGTGCGGGGTGGGGGGGATTGATTTGTGTTTGTGTGGTTCACTACTTTGTTTCTGTGTTTGGTGGTTCTTTTCCCTCCACCTTATGTCAATGTGTTTTTTGCCAATAGGTGTACTGCCTATTTTGATTCTGTTCTTGTCACCCACATTCAAGGGAGTATGGTTTTTTTTTCCTGTCTCTACTGCCTTGTTGGTCTTGTTTTTTGTCTCTCTCCCTCCTGCCAGCGCCCCATCCACCCACCCTAGGGGGGGTGGGGGTGGGGGGGCTTGGGTGTTACTCGGGCCGCTCAGAGCTCGGCCTCGAGGGGGAGGTACTGTCATAACCCGAGTGTCGGTTCTGTCCACACTCGGGTCTCATATCATATTTCCCTGGCTTTGGCAGCAGAGGATTCCTTCTTGCTCCTCGGGCTCTTATTGTGAAGGCGCCCAGGGGAGCTCCCTGCTGTCAAAGTCAGCTGCTGCGCTGCTGTCATTTGGAGCAGCTGCGCTGCATTGGGGTCATTAGCCGCCAGAGATAAAAGCTGGTGCTGAATGTCCTCCAATGTGGCAGTCTCTGTTAATTCCTGTTAATCTCTGTTATGTTCAGCTATGTTCTGGTTATCTCTATTAATCCCTGTTGTGTTCCTGCTGACCTCCGTTGTCCGCTGTTAGCCGACTCGGGTATCTCGTAATCCCATCGGTTAACGGTCCTGTGTGTAAGGTACATTCAGTGTGATTAACCCTGACTATTACTCGTCTGGCGCATCGGGTGCCCCCCGGCTCAGACGTACCCATCCCGTTGTGTGTAATCTTATCCTTGCCAACCTGCACTGTTAACAAAACCTCACTGCAAAACTCACTGGTGACTGTGGCGTCTTGTGATGGTCCGTGAGGGCCATCGTGACATCGGGTATCGGTCATGCGCTGTGGCGTTGTTCAATCTGGGGAAATCTCCGCACGGTCGCCACGATCCCTCGGCCTTAGGGACCATGTGTAGCGGGGATGCCCATGGGCTGTTCGAGCGCCTGATGATGCCCAACCTTTCCAGGATGGTGAACTCCTCGCGCGCTATGGCCAGTTTAGCTGCGTCCAAGCGCCGAGGTCTTGCAAAAACGGGCAGCCCAGTGGTGGTGATAAAGTGTTCCACCCCGTGTTTAGTGATGGCCGCCGAACACGTCGGGACCGTGAGTGCTGGGAACTGAGTGAGCAGTGTGTGGAACTTACCGCCTGGGGCTGTGACGTTGGCTAGCGTTGTTGGCCCGGCTCCTCGAGCTGTACAGGGGAGAGAATCAAAAGACATTGCATTGATCAGGCATCTGTTAGCAACATCGACTAGCAGCCCGTGTGCACACAAAAAATCAGCGCCCAAGACTGGGAAACTGCATGCCACTATGACGAATGTCCACTCGTACATACAGCCGTGTAGGGATACAGTCAGTGTCCTCTCACCAAAAGTCCTAATGTCCGAGCCGTTTGCGGCCAACAGTTCGGGGCCGCTAGCTCCCACTAGCCGGTCAGCGTAGGACGGCAGGACGAGGCTTTTTTGGGAGCTGGTGTCTACGAGGAACCGTCTCCCCGAGCACAAGTCCGTCACGTAGAGCAGCTTGTTTTCTTCACCGGTGGTCGCAGCTGCTACTGACTGCCAGCCTTGGCGTTTCCCGAACGCTTGAATTGGCACGGTGGCACACATCGGCGTGCGTTCTCTCCAAAGCGGTGGTGGTAGTAGCAGAGCGTGTCTCTCTGGTGCTTTCTTTCCCCCTCTGCCGCTACCATCACCGGCTCCTCGCTTCCACTGGTCGTCTCACTGGATTCCGACGCTGCCGCGTTCACTATGAGGGCTCTGGTGGTGAGGATGATCCGATCTGCTTCCTGGGCTAGCGCACGATAGTCACGCACGGCCAGCAACGGCAAGTTGGCCAGGACCGCTCTTGCCTCTGTCGGGAGGTTCCGGAGGAACATTGGGGTGGAGGATGCGGTGATCTTCCTCCTTCACCGTTCTCTGTCCCACCTGGAGAAGCCCGGGAATATGGTGAGGATCATGTTCTTTGACTTCTCCAGTGCTTTCAACACCATCCAACCGATGATCCTGAAGGACAAGCTGCTGCGCGCAGGGGTGGACCAGCACCTGTCATCATGGATCCTGGACTACCTCACGAACCGGCCTCAGTTTGTGAGAACCCGGGACTGTGTGTCCGACACGATCATCAGTAGCACGGGGGCCCCCCCAGGGAACGGTGCTGGCTCCCTTCCTGTTCACTCTTTATACTGCGGACTTCTCACACAACACAACACACTGCCATCTACAGAAGTTCTCTGATGACTCTGCGATCGTTGGCCTCATCTCCAATGGAGATGAAGCTGAGTACAGAGGGCTTATCCAGGACTTCGTGGACTGGTGCCATCGGAACTGCCTCCAGATCAACGCGAGGAAAACTAAGGAGCTGGTGGTGGACTGCCGCAGGCATGGGCAGCCCTCACAGTACCAGTAAATATACAGGGAACAGACATCGAGATGGTGACATCCTATAAGTACCTGGGTATTCATCTGAACAATAAACTAGACTGGTCACACAATACTGATGCACTCTACAAGAAGGGACAGCGCAGGCTGTTCCTGCTGAGGAGACTCAGGTCTTTTGGTGTACAAGGGGCGCTGCTGAAGTCATTCTATGACACGGTGGTGGCATCAGCCATCACTTTTGGAGTGGTCTGCTGGGGCAGTGGCATTACTGCAGCCGATAGGAAGAGACTGAACAAACTGATTAAGAAAGCTAGCTCTGTCCTGGGGCAGCGCCTTGATCCGATGGAGGAGATAGGAGAGAGAAGGACGGTGGCTAAACTGTCATCTCTGCTGGAGTCCGAGTTCCACCCTATGCAGGACATACTGAATGCACTGAGGAGCTCATTTAGCAGCAGACTACATCATCCCAGGTGCACAACCGAGAGGTTTCGTAGGTCCTTCCTACCAACGGCTGTCAGACTGTACAACCTAAGCAGGGCTGCTCGCAGAGATAGCAAAAAGACGTAACAAACTAATAGTTTTTTGAATGCAAAAGATGCAATAGACTTACACAATGGTCCCCTCCGGCATACAACTAGGAACTTACCGGTCGCTATGGAGGGTGAGAATATGTATGGGCACATAATCATACCATGTAGGATAACTAAGTAGACGGTTATGCTGTTTCATTCCATCTAGCAACAATGCTCTGCACTGTGTGTGTTTATATATTTACATATTTATTCCATCTAGCTACAATGCTCAGCACTGGGTGTGTTTATATATTTATATATCTACATATTATTCCATCTAGCTACATTGCTCCGCACTGTGTGTGTTTATATACTTGCATATTTATTCCACCTAGCTGCAATGCTCCGTACTGTGGGTGTTTATATATTTACATATTTATTCCATCTAGCTACAATGCTCTGCACTGTGTGTTCATATATTCATACATTTATTCCATCCAGCTACAATGCTCTGCACTGTGTGTCTGTGTGTGTGTGTATATATATATATTTTATAGTAATACGTACATATGTATATTAGCTGCTCTTGCTTGCTTGTTTTTTTTTTTCTTGCCTTCTGATTGTTGCTCTGAGTGTTGCTATCCCTGTGCTGTTGCAATCCTGGAATTTCCCCGTTGTGGGACTAATAAAGGCTTATCTTATCTTATCTTATCTTAAAAGGTGGGCAAACAGAAAATGCCCGTCGTCCATGCCCATCAACGCCAACATCTTCTCCATCAGTTCGACCGCCGACCCATCTCCTAACTCGGAGCGCCTCAGGAGCCTCTCTGCTCTCTCACAGTCTGAGAGAGTGTAGCGCCGGGTCAGCGCGGCTTTGAGAGTCCCGTATTTATCATGGGCTGGGGGCTGTTGGGGCAGGCTCGCTACTTGCTGAGTCGTACGAGCGTCCAGTGCTGCGATCACATAGTAATATCTGGTGTCATCTGCCGTTATTCCCCAGAGGGCGAACTGAGCCTCAGTGTGGAGGAATCAAGACTGCGGGTCGTGCAGCCAAAAGTCCGGTAGTTTGACTCAAATGTGTACAGTGTGGGGAGTGCAATAAGAAGACCAGACTTGGACGGCAGACGAACTTTATTCACTCTCTCACTTCATTCATACACAGATAAAGCATTCAATTATACACCAGGGTCTCTCCTTTTATATCACCCCACTCCTTCCCCTTGCTGTCTGAGATCTTGCGTCACAATACATTCAACACATCATCACCCCTACTGTACCCGCAGCTACTCCTTCCTGCTGTCTGGGGTTCTACATCACCATAACTTCTCCCATCACAATACCTATTGTCCTCATCTGTTTAATCCCCCACGCTCTACCAGCAGAGGGACTATTTTCCTCTCCTCTGCTTCCAGTCTGAGATGATTATCCCAGTGTGGGTTCCCCACGACAGTGTCGATACTAATTGTCCAAATTATGGGTGCAAGTTTGATTGTCCGGAAGCCACTTTTTCACTGATTTAGAGAAAGTCTTGAGTGATGGAATGTTTCTGCGGTGTGTTGGAATAGTTTTCCAGGAGTGAGACGCTCTGACAGAGAAGGACATCTGCCCAAGCTGCTTTTCCTGGAAGGAACATCACAGTCCTGTCAACTCTGGGATCGAGTGCCCACTTTGTCCTTCAAATGGATGGACTCAGTCATTCGTGGAGCCAAACCATGGAGAGTTTTATACACCAACATGATATCACGTAATTGCAATCATTGTTCTAACCTGGTTAGGAAAATATTTAATTTATTACCGTATACTTTGCCCCCACTCCGATTTTATATTAAATTTACATGAAAATGTACACATTTAAGGGAAAAAATCAAATTGACAAGTAAATATAAGAGAAAATGTCACAAATTCATTTTTTAAAAATCCCAATTTATAAGATAAACCTTAAAATTTGGCAACAATATAAAATCATTACTCACTACTCAAGTAACTTCTTTAGTAGACACTTTCTTACTCTTACTCAAGTAACTTTTTTGATAATCACAGCTCTCAAAGGTGTATAATGAGCTCATCTACAGTCTATCTATCTATCTATCTATCTATCTATCTATCTATCTATCTATCTATCTATCTATCTATCTATCTATCCAAACAATAATTCTCTAATTTGTCATTTTTTAACCTGGGATTCTGGATGTATACTCAGTGCAGCCAAGATTAATGTAATAGCAGAATACTATATAACTTTAGGCTTTCTGTATTATGTTCATGGATTAACTCATTAGATTTTGGTGATGATCTGAGAGTGCATACCTCCACCAAGGCTCTTGTTTCTATTTGCAGCGGGATTATACAAAAGCTACTGGATGGATTTTGATGAAATTTTCACCAGAGATAGTCCTTGGGCTGTAGAAGAACCCATTAGAGTTTGATGATGATCCGAGAGTGCATACCTCAGCCAAGGCTCTATCTTCTCACAACATGTTAGCAAGATTACTCAAAAACTAATGGATGGATTCTGATGACATTCTCACCAGAGGTGGCTCTTGGGTTACACACAAACCCATTACATTTTGACGGTGATCCATGAGTGCATACCTCCACCAAGGCTCAATCTTCTAGCAGTGGTTTAGCAGGATTACACAAAAACTAAAGGTTGGATTTTGATTACATTTTCACCAGAGGAGGTCCTTGGGTTACAGATGAACCCATTAGATTTTGGAACTGATCTATGAGCACATCTTGCAATATATGGTGGGATGAAGGCAGGGAGGTACAGACAGATGGATGGACAAAGGGAGGGTAGGAAGGAGCCTTGGTGGAGGTATGCACTCTCTGAGTGCTTTTCTAGTTGTGACTAAAATGTTTTGAGGATAAAAGAATCTTACAGAATGTGGGGAGACTTGAATAACGAAACCGAATTGTCTTTCATTCCAGTTTATTCAAGTAATCATTCCACTGTCTGCTCTCATTCCTGAGCAGCGAACAAAGAGAGTGAACACACCAAAGTTCTCTCATTTAAACATTCTGACATCAAACCATTTCCCTCGCAGGGGAAATCACACATCTCTCTCAAAATCTCTTTATTCACATTCATTAGCCTTTTATTTACATAACTCCCCCTTCTCTCTTCTCGAGCCTCAGTGGTCAGGAAGTCTTCTGTCCCCTGTCCTCCGCAGGGGGTCCAGGCTCTGTGGCTCCGCACCGCAGGGGGCTGGCTCTCCTTCATCGTGGTTAAATCACATATGCAGTGTCCAACATATACATGTCTCACAACACAGCCATATAACCCCCCCCCAAACAATGAAGAACAGACTAATTCCTAAAATTAAATAGCACCTTACTCACTACTGAATAATCAACACCAACATTCAGTCTGTGCGCCGCTTGGGCTTCAGCCGTCTGCCGAATCTGCTGTGCGTTGGCCCCGCCTTGCCTGCGGTGCGTTTCTGCTTCGGGTCTGTTGACTGAGGGAGAGAGTGATTAATTGCCCCCTGCGGGGGCCTGCCTCGTCGAGGCGCCACTGCGACCGGTACAGACACGTCCTTCATGACAAAAGCAGGTTTTAGTCTGTCAATACTGACTGTCTCTTTTCTGTCTCCAAAATCTAGCACAAATTGCTTATCACCTACCTCCAGCACTCGAAATGGCCCTTCGTAAGGTGGTTTGAGCGTTGCTTTTAGGGCTTCGCGCCTGACAAAAACGAAATCGGCATTTTTCAAAGCCTTGGGGACGAAAACTCGTGGAAAAGCGTGATGAACCGGACCCGGGAGCGTGTCTGCCCCCGTGCCGACTAACGGTCCCAGAGCCGAGAGAGGTGGGGGCTCTGGGTGCTCTGGTAAAAACTCGCCCGGCAGCCTCAGAGTTTGTGCGAATACCAGCTCCGCTGGGGAGGCGTCTAAGTCCTCTTTAGGCGCAGAACGCAACCCTAATAAAACCCATGGAAGTTTATTCACCCAATCTGCATCCGTGAGCAACGCTCTGAGTGCTGCCTTCAAAGACCTATGAAAACGCTCGCATAAACCATTGGCCTGAGGGTGGTAAGCCGTAGTGCGGTGAATTTTGGCTCCTAAGCCGTTGGCCATCGCTGACCACAGCTCAGAGATGAATTGCGGTCCTCTATCGGACGTAATGTCCGACGGAACCCCGAAGCGCGCCACCCAAGCCGTTAAAAAAACGCGAGCCACCTCCGCGGCCGTGGTCGTCGCAAGTGGGACCACTTCCGGCCAACGTGTGGTGCGGTCCACCATTGTCAAAAGATACGTGAACCCCTGTGATGCCGGTAGGGGGCCCACAAGGTCGACGTGCACATGGTCGAACCTTCTGGCCGGAATGCGGAACGGTTCTAACGGGGCTCTTGTGTGCCTGTGAATTTTGGCCCGTTGACAGGAAATGCAGGTTTTTGCCCATTCCTTCACGTGCTTGCGCAGGCACGGCCAAACAAACTTTTCCGCCACTAGTTTCACCGACGCGCGCACCCCCGGGTGCGCCAGTGAGTGGACCGAGTCAAAAACACGGCGGCGCCACGTGGCCGGAACCACCGGACGCGGGCGCCCCGTCGACATGTCGCAGATCAGAGGGGGCATACCGGTTTGTAAACACTTGCTCTCCAGCCTCAACCCTGTTGGTCCAGACTGGAGCGCGCGCACGTCTGCGTCCGCCCCCTGGTCCGCTGCCATGGCTGCGTAATCTATACCCACGTGCACCGGGGCTGCGCGCGCCACCGTGCCGCTCTCCTGCGGCACGGTCACGGTGGCCCGTTCTGCCTCTGCGCGTGTTGGGGTCGTGAACGCGCGTGAGAGACAATCCGCTACTACATTGAATTTGCCCGCGACGTGCCTAATGTCAGTGGTAAATTCCGAGATTGCGGCCAGCTGCCTCTGCTGCCTGCCGGACCACGGGTCTGAAATTTTGGCCATGGCGTATGTGAGCGGCTTGTGGTCCACATAAGCGGTGAAGCACCGTCCTTCCAGCCAGAACTGGAAATGACGAATAGCCAAATGCAGCGCCAACAGTCCTCTGTCAAACGCGCTGTATTTTCGTTCAGCCGCGCTTAAAGATTTGCTAAAGAAAGCCAAAGGCTGCCAAACTCCGGCTACCTGTTGCTCAATAACGGCCCCTATGGCTAAATCTGAAGCGTCTGTCGTCAGCGCGATACGTGCTGCAGGGTCTGGGTGGGCCAGGAGCGCAGCGTCAGCCAAGGCTTTTTTAACCTCTGTGAACGCGCGCTCCCGCTCCGGGGACCATTCGACCGCCTGGGTCGGTTTTTGTTTTTTGAGCGCGGCATATAACGGTTGCATGATTTGAGCTGCGTGGGGCAGGAATCGGTTATAAAAATTCACCATCCCCAAGAATTCCTGTAGTGATTTGACCGTTTGTGGATGGGGAAAATCCGCTACCGCGCGTACTTTCTCTGGTAACGGAACCGCTCCCTCCGGGGAGACGCGGTGACCCAAAAAATCGATCCGCTCGACGCCGAACTGGCACTTGGCTGGGTTAACTATTAAGCCGTGCTCTCCCAGCCTCCTAAAAACTGCTGTGAGGTGCGTTTCGTGTTCGTCCTCTGAACTACTCGCGACCAAAATGTCGTCGAGGTACACAAACACGAAAGGGAGATCGCGTAACACGGCATCCATCATCCGCTGAAATGTTTGCGCCGCCCCTTTGAGACCAAACGGCATGCGTAAAAATTCGAAAAGTCCGAACGGGGTTATTACCGCTGTTTTAGGAATGTCCTCCGGTTGGACCGGGACTTGGTGATAGCCGCGAACTAGATCAATCTTTGAAAAAATGCGCGCCCCCGCCAGGTGCACCGAAAAATCCTGAATGTGCGGGATGGGATAACGATCGTGCGCCGTAGCGTTGTTTAGCCTGCGGTAATCCCTGCATGGTCTCCAGGAGCCATCGGCTTTCGGTACCATGTGCAGCGGCGAAGCCCACGGGCTCTTCGACCTACGAACGATGCCCAGCCTCTCCAGGCTGGCGAACTCCTCGCGCGCAATGGCGAGCTTAACTGCATCCAAGCGCCGAGCTTTTGCAAACACGGGAGGACCAGAAGTGGGGATAAAGTGTTTCACCCCGTGCTTCGCGACCGTCGCTGAAAAAGTGGGCACAGTGAGCGCTGGAAATTGGGTGAGGAGTGTGTGAAACTTACCACCTGCTGTAGCGACGTGGGTCTGTACTGGTGGCGGGGACACTCGAGCTGAACAGGGGAGAGAGTAAAAAGAGAGTGCATTTACCAGCCGTCTATTAGCAAGATCAACTAACAGATTGTGTGAACACAAAAAATCCGCGCCCAACATGTTGAAACTCACCGCCGCTATCACAAAAGTCCATTCATATGTGCGGCCATGTAAGCATAAAGGCAAGGTCCTTCTCCCGTAGGTGTTGATGTTCGAGCCATTTGCCGCTGTAGCTCCGCTATCGTGGGGTCCAGCCACCCGGTCCGCGTATGTTGGGGTGATGAAGCTCACTTGTGCTCCGGTGTCGATGAGGAACTCTCGTCCGGAGCGCGCATCCGTGATGTAGAGCAGCTTGTTGCGTTCTCCGAGGGTCGAAGCTGCTAGTGACCCCCGGTCTTGCCGTTTCCCGAACTCCTGAAGATGCAGGGCGGCACACACCTGCGTGCCTTCTCTGCGAACCTCCGATGGTAAAAGCAGAGATCTTCTCCTCCGCTGTGTCGTGCCCGCCCTTCTGCCGCCGGGCTATTGGCTCCCCCTCGTCGCGGCCGTGTTGCCGCCGTCATCGGCCAGTCTGGTTCTGCCGCCTCTGGCTCCCCGCTGTCTCGGGTCGCTGCTGTGGTTGCTTGCCCGCCGCAGGCGTCCAGGATCCCATCTGCCTCCTGGGCCAGCTCCCGGAACTCCTCCAGGGTGTGACACTTTTTGCCGGCCAGCGTGCTTCTCGCATGCGCCGGGAGGTTGGAGAGGAAGATGAACTGAAAAATGAAATCATCGTTGTCCAACCCTCTCAGCTGTATCATCTCCTCCATCAGGGCGCTCGGCCTGTGTCCACCTTGGTCTAGCAAAGACAGGATCCTCCTCGCCCTCACTTCAGCCGAGGGGGTGAAAAACTTGATGAGGGTGGATTTCAGCTTGCCGTACCTGTCGGTCGCGGGTGGCTGCTCCACCAAGCTTTGCACGCACCGAGCTGTGCTGTTGTCCAGTTTAGCGATGACATGGTGGAACTTAGTGTCATCCACCGTTACTCCTGCGAGCGCGAACTGCGACTCTGCTTGCAGAAACCACGACCGTGGGTTATCCTGCCAGAAATCAGGCAGCTTAACGGCCACTGCGCTCGCCAGCTCTGAGCGCTGTGAGTCCGGGACCCTGAGAATTTCTTCGTTCATTCTCAACGTCGTCAGTCACCAATGTGGGGAGACTTGAATAACGAAACCGAATTGTCTTTCATTCCAGTTTATTCAAGTAATCATTCCACTGTCTGCTCTCATTCCTGAGCAGCGAACAAAGAGAGTGAACACACCAAAGTTCTCTCATTTAAACATTCTGACATCAAACCATTTCCCTCGCGGGGGAAATCACACATCTCTCTCAAAATCTCTTTATTCACATTCATTAGCCTTTTATTTACATAACTCCCCCTTCTCTCTTCTCGAGCCTCAGTGGTCAGGAAGTCTTCTGTCCCCTGTCCTCCGCAGGGGGTCCAGGCTCTGTGGCTCCGCACCGCAGGGGGCTGGCTCTCCTTCATCGTGGTTAAATCACATATGCAGTGTCCAACATATACATGTCTCACAACACAGCCATACAGAAGTACTTTGCAATTAAAAAAAAACAAACATTGCACATAGCAGGGACAGTAAATAGGCTTAGGACTGGGGTCTGCAATTCACTGCTGTAGTGTCACAAGTGGTTCTTTTACCCGTAGAGGCTTCCCGTGGTTTGACTACAAGTGAGTGAATAAATAAATGAAAAGTGAAAAGTTAGCAAAATGTAAAAAGCGGCAAGCTATCCAGTCTATCCAAGAAAAATGAGAAATTATCATTAATTCCAAATTATTAGAAAAATGTTGCAAATTTTAAGACAAAAAATATAACTGAGATTTAAGTCACAAATTTGTAAGTAGAGTATCAATATTTCACAGTGTATTGGTGTCGCCACTTTGCCAAAGTTTGTTTTTGGAAGTTTCCCTGCTTGTAAGACCATGTGAGCCATAATGGAATACTGATTCGGGGGCTTTAGATTCCCTGGATTTCATACTTTGGAAAAGTTTCTTTGCCACTAAAACTGAACTGCGCTGACGCTGTTTTTTTTTTTTTTTTTTAATAACCCGCATAAGCTGCGGTCTGCAGGTAATCAAGTGACCAATATAACATGCGGATGGCCAGAATAGCTCAGTAGGGTGGATCGCAGCTGACATCGTTGAAGGGACCAGATTTTTTTTTTTTTTTTTTGGTGCACTACCGTCCACGGACGTCTGGTTTTCTTGACGTCAGGAGAAGTGTGAGCGTAGCCAGCTCCCCTGCGCGCACAGGCACACCAAGCACACGCTCCCAGAGGTAAGGAGGACGCACCGCCGCTGCAGATCACCGTTTAGGTATGTTCACTTTTCCAGCATTAACGTCCGATTTTATGGCGTGGTCTTTATCGTCAGTGTTAAACAAAAGTGTCTGTGGTGCACTTGCGTGTCGCATGTCCCCGCAGCCTCTTGGTCCAGCCTTAAAGATGCTTGTCTCCGTTTGGCTGTCATACCCTTGAGGGCTGCAGTATGGTTTTGCACACCCACACCGCCGATCCTTTCTGTAGCCTGCTGTACTGTACACGCCTGATCAGCTGCACCGACTAAAAACGGAACCCTCTGGATTCTGCAAAATTCAGCGTTTTCTCCCCCCATTTCTATTCATACTCCGTGCTTGGTTTTCGTTTGCGCCCTGCAGCCTTAATACACAGAGTGAAGCCAGATTTTACTGAGTTGAGTGTTTTTTGTTTACTTAAAGAGCCCATAGAATTTGGTGTGTTTGCGTTTCCCCTTTTTTTCAGAGCAGCCTAATTGTTTGAAGAGACTTGTTAAATATAGCTCAGGTCCCCCTGGTGTCTGCCTGCAGCCTATGCTGACCATGGGTTTGCATTTTGCATCGTTATTGGTCCTTTTTTGCTTTAGTCTGCTGTACTTTTAAGATGATAATGGTCGCTATTTAATGTTGTATGCATTTTGTCAACAACCGTTAATTGCAGTTTTTCCCATGTCTGTTTTTACTTTTAAGTTTAATGATGTCTTAACACCAAACCCAAATAGTTTTACCCTCATCTGCTAGTCTGTCCTGTGTGAAACGACAATACAATAGCAGATCAACAAAGAAGCCAAACAGGGGCACAGCTTCAGCGTTTTCTTTCTTGCTCTTAAATTAAATCACCCTTTATTGTCATTCAACTGTACAACCAATCATGTACAGCAGAACGAGATTGTGTTTTACCTATCCACCGTGTCAATCACACACAGCCCAAGTGTAGAATCAGAGGGCCGCTGCCACAGATTTCCCTCCTCCATTCCATTTTTGCTGAGCACCAAGCTGGATGGCAGTAAGTTCCACTTTTATATGGTCTTCAGCATGACCCGGCCGGGATTTGAACCCCTGCCTCCCGGGTGTGGGGCGGATGCTCTACCAACTGAGCCACCACTCCGGTACTTCTTACATTTCAGTCCAAGAGCATCCATAACCTCTGGATCTGTGCCAGCAGCATTCACACCGGTCAGCCAGTCTAATCAGTTTCATTCCAGTACAGTAAAAAATGTTAGTCATCATTTCTTTAGTGAATTGTAGTGGAATATTAAACATCAATTTCTTTCTTCATTTCATAATCATCTGTTACCAGTGCAGTTTACGATAGAGACAATGTTAAAACCAAAAAGTTCTAAATTATATTTTTGTTCCTCTTATTGGAAGCCTCCTCTTTTTACTTCATAGTTGGAGTGTGGCGTAGCCGACGTTGTACAATGCCTCTTGGAGACGATGGAAATGGATGGAAGAAGAAGACGTCAGACATCAAAGAATATTATGACTTCAAAGAAGTGCTGGGAACGTAAGTTTAACTTTGGTTCTGTTGTCCATGCTGGGTGACCAACTGGGCAAAATGTTCAAATGGACTGTGCTCCTTTTGGTTTCCACAGTTGTACTGTGTGTAAGTTGATGCACTGAGTAAGATTTTCAGGAAAGGCACAATGCTCTGGAACCTTTGAAATATTTCTTAAGTACATTTCATCTTCATCACTCTTCATTCTGCTGATGTGGTACTAAGTGGTTGGGTGGAACCCACTGGGAAAAAAAATCTCTACTTAGAATACAAAATAAGAAAGTTTTGTCTAATTGTGTCCAGTATTATGGTTGTTTCACCAGAGATTAGATTAAGTAAAGCTGATATCGTAAATAATGACAGGCAAAATTATTAATTTCCACAAACGGGGATGTCTTTTATCAAGTGTATTAATGGCAGCACACAGACACAAAGACTCATTAACACTAAACTCTACATTTGAGTACCAAACAACTTTCAACAGTAAGTTCACAAGTCAGTGGAGCAGAAGCAAATCAAATTCCCTTTTTTTATCAGTCGAGATGAATGGTTCCTTTTTTCCAGTCACTTCCTTAAACCCATCTCTGATTGCATACGCACATGCACAAAAAGAAAAAGTGATTTATGTCAAAGAATAATGTGCTAAAAAATATGTTTCATTGTGTTTTAAGTGGGCCTACATTTTCATTTGTTGTATAATATAGGCTTTTTATTATCCATTTGGATGTAATGTTATGGTTTTTTACATGTACAAATATAATTTTTACAACCTAACAGCCTCAGCGCAGAGGGAGCCTCATGCCCTTTCTGTGATCTGTGATGTCGCTCCAGGGGGAGGCTCCGACCCCATGTGTGTCTAGATCAGTGGTTCCCAACCTGGGATTCCCAGAACATTCAGGTTTCCTTGGGAAATTTTGTAATTTCACTTCTTAATTGGTCCAAAAAATGGCAAATAATTTACTGTTGTTGTGCATATGCTCTGTAGCCATTCATACGCAACAATGGCAAATCATTTGCAAATTTTTGGACCAATTAAGAAGTGAAATTACAATTATTTTTTTTTTTCATCGTGAAAGCTAATCAACCTTGAGATTCTGCCATCACCAGAGTAAAAGTATCAACACCGGAGGGTAAACTAGTTTGAAAATGAGACTGGCACTCACCTACAGTCAGATGAGACTTTTGCTGTGTTCGAAATGTTCACTCGTTTACTCACTCACTCACTCACTCACTCGTTCACTATACAGTGTTAACTGTACAGTAGACCGTTTAGTGAACTCAACAGTGGATACCACCGAAACATTTCGGGCACTAGTTGCGCCATTGTGACGTGACAGATATTATAGTTTCTGTCGCATAAATATTGGGAGTGTACACCTCTAAGGTGAGATAACTTTATTGTTTTGGTTAAGTACACATTGTAATTGATATGTTGCTTCAATATATTTGAATAAAAAATTATAAAGACAACTCTTCCCTAGTAGTTTTCTTGTCCGTATGCACATGCAC
Source organism: Pholidichthys leucotaenia (assembly GCA_020510985.1). Classification (NCBI taxonomy): domain Eukaryota; kingdom Metazoa; phylum Chordata; class Actinopteri; order Cichliformes; family Pholidichthyidae; genus Pholidichthys; species Pholidichthys leucotaenia. The sequence continues at coordinate 107,443,023 of CM035837.1, forward strand.
AAGCACGGACTACAGTCCTTTTCAAAGTGACATTACAAAGGAAATTAAGAATACTGAAAACAGCTGTTCAAAGCTTCACACCGTTATAGCTCGCGTGCAAGTATTACACACACGAGCAACATTGTAACGACCACATGTTAGCCGTTTACACAAACGAGAAAACCTTAACGATGGTACCGGTGGCACATCTTTTCACCGTAATTGTTGAAATCCTGCAGCTCAGGCAGAGGAGACGAGCTGCTTCCTGACTGAGACGCCTAAGGAATATTATCACGCTCACTGGGTATTCTCATTGGGTAAGGAAATTACAAAAATGAACAACCATTTGAACCTTACCTGTTGTGTTAGCATGATGTGTAAATACAGTAGTAAGTACAACCCTAACAGGTGAATACGCAGTCAGTGGCCACTATTTCAGGCACACATCTGAAATCTAATGAAATCCAACAGCTCTATTTAGATTACCACATATTACATGCTTTTATGTTGTCAAAAAGGTGATAATTCCGTTTTGTTATTCACTGAGCTAATAGTGACTGCATGATATATACTGTAAGGTGCTCCCCACCTCATGTATGTTATGGAGTGAGCTAAATACTGTATAAGAAAAACACCAGTGATTACCATAAATCAGAATTATCGCCTTATTGACATAAAATTAAAATGTATCCATTCTGTAAAAGAATTAGTGACAGCTGTTGTGCTGGATTAAATTACATTTCACAGGTGTGTATAAAGTGACAAGTGTGCTAGCCTGTATGTTCAATAGTGTGTTGACACCCTGTATAATTTTTAAATTGTTTAAAAAAATGTCAAACTCTGTTTTGACATTACTTTGAATACCCTTATAATTTCAGCAGGAGTGTCTTTGTAGATGCTATTTGGCATACCAGAGATATACTAACCTTGTACAGAGCTCTGCATTACGTGTCCACATAATTTTTACTTGTCAAGTTTATATGGACTTTAAAATGGAGGCCCAAAAATGTCAACAGTAATACACACCATATAAAAATCACACATAGCTTAATAAATGTTTTATTAATGACATTTTGTATGACGGACAGATGTTTCAGTAAGATACTGCATCCTTAATGAAAATGTGCCACTCCTCAGGATGTTTTTTGATGGTACCTCTGATCTGAGGGCAGACTACAGACTTGGAAGGCCAATTATAACCACACTAGTTAATATTTTAAAGGCTGAAGAACATGGAAACTCTGGCTGGGGACTTGACCTTGAGGTACTTATATTCCTCTTCTGGCTTGCAAGTGCAGCATCCTATAGAGTTGTGTCAAGGGCTTTTGACATCCAACGAACAACCATTCATGATATTATTCATAGGATGTCTAAAAAGATCATGAAGCTGATAAAGTAATTTCGCTTTCTCATGCACCAGAGTATGAAGCAATAGGAAGTGGATTCGCTCAGCTTGCAGGGTCACCAGCCTTCTCCAAAGTTCTTGGAAGTATTGATGGCTGCCAAATTCACATAAAGCCCCCGTCCCGTGATGCAGCCTGTTACCTCAACAGGAAGCTGTTTTTTTTTTTTTTTTCAGTTCAACTTCAGGCTGTGTGTGACCACACAGGAGGGTTCCTTGATATCTTTGTAGGGTACCCTGGATCAGTGCATGATGCCCAAGTGTTAAAGAACAGCCCCATCTTTGTTCAAAAACTTTACCCACCACAGAGACACATCCTCCTGGGTGATGGTGGGTATCCCTGCACTCCTGCCATCACAACACCATACCGGGAACCTGTGGTGAGGCCAGTGGAGAGAAGATTGAGCCACCACCATGCAAAGGCCCATTCAATAATTGAACGGGCCTTTGGCATCATGAAGACAAGGTGGTGGGCAATATTTTTCAAGGCACTGGAAGTGAAACATGTCTTCGTGCCAGAGGTTGTGGCGTGCTGTGCAATTCTGCACAACATAACTATTGATTCTGGTGATCAGCTGGAGCCAGACGAATCAGTTGCAGAAGATGATAACAATGATCAGCATCACCTGCAACAGCACTTGGACCACACGGGGGAACAAATCAGGGAACAGCTGGCAGCTGCTGTGTCAGCTCCTGAGGTGCTGGTGGGGGCACTCGAGGAGCATGGTTATCTTTAAAAAAAACAACAACATAAAAGCAAGGTAACTGAGCCTTCCAAGGTTAAACAGAGACACAGTTGCCACTCTAACCCTTCACCATACACACCACAGAATGAGATACCAACCCTTCACCAGAAAGAAAGAAATAAACCTTCACCACAGACCTGAGAGAGCGAAAGACCCATCCACTACCCTCTGACACTTCTGACCAACTTCACTACTTAAATAATATTATAATTGAGATGTTCTGGATCTTAGTGTACAACGTTTTTTTTTTTTCCCTAGAAACCTTTACAAGCAATGGAAGTGTATATAGTTCTCCTTCATAATAATAACTATAATTTACTGAACTGTATTTTGCTTCTTTTTCCCCACAAACTCAGAACAGAAAGCACTATAACCAGGACACGGGGGAGCGGCAGTGGTGGTGGGCTGGCGGGTGGTTGATCACTGTAAAGGCTGAACTTACCATAGACAGCAAAAGACATTTCCCTCTGTGTATGAAAAAGTAGAAGAAAGTATTGGACAACAATTAAACCGGGGTACAAACATCCAGTACACCCTTAATGAGATTTCAAAACCAAGCTCATACACATTCAGCTTCTCAAAAAATTTAATGATCATTTGGAATTCATATATACATAAGTAACTTAAAGAGAACAAACACAAACAAAATGCAAATAATATAAAAAACTTTTTTTTTTTTACATTTTTTCTGCAATTTTATCTAAAATTGCAAGGAGTCTCTCCTCCCTCTCTTCATCTCTCCTGGTTCTTTCCTCTGCCTTCTCTGCCTCCCTCTCCAGAAATTCCAGAATAGGGTCCCTCCTTCTCTTTCGCCTGACAGTGCTACTGGGCTCTGAGGTCCCTGCAATCGGCTTATCTTCATTGTCTGCCTCCACCTGAACTTGTGGCTCAGGGGAAGTCGTTACAGCTGTAAAGGAGTGGTCACCCCCTGCAGACGAAATGACGAGGGGAGGACTAACAGCAGGTCTCCCCCCCAGCACTTCGTCCATCAGTGGATACCATTTCCAGGAGCCTGCTGTGGCTTTCCCTGATTCTGTCCCTACCCCAGATGGAGGCCGTTTAAGATCCTTTAAATGTCATTAAAGTAATATTAATATTCAGCCAGGTTTTTCATAAACTAGCACAAAACACAGGTGGTACATTTATCTACTGTACAGCTGTATACAAATACTAACAGCACAGCACTGAACACTGCATTGCACTGTCGAGCAATACGTACTTTGTAGGTTTTTTCAAATTGTCCCATTTTTTGGCTGCCCTTGCAGGTGAGATGAAGGATTGAAGATCCATTTCCTTCAGGATAACACAAAAAAAAAACAACCCAAGAAAACAAGAGTCATTCACAAGTAAAAATTGCACTTAAAAAAACAAACTACTAAAACTTACTCCCATCCATGCTGAGCAGCATTACACTGTCCAGAGAACAGGCCATTATGTTTTTGTCTCAGCCTTATTAGAGTTTCTACAGCTTCATCTGTCCCTAAAACAGTAAGAGGAAAGCATTATTTATAAATGCTGTATATAATAAATCATTGTAGGCTGCGGCTCAGGCACTCCAGCATTATTTTATTACTTGACACACCTTTACAGGTCTCTTTTGAAAATGAGATCCCATGTCTCAATGGGATTACCTGTATAAAAAAGATTAATAAATAATATTACTGTAACTAAATAACCTTCAAATACTACAGCCTACTGTATAATCCATGCAACTGCCTTGACAAAAATCTGAAATATGGTTTGTAGTGGTGAACGATTCTAAAGGGTAAATGGCTTTAATCTATCAAATGATAAAATATGGACTTAGCTTTACATGTATTCATTGATATAAACTATGAAACAAGCCAGTTAAAAACACAGATGAAGACTTAAAGTTCAGATCAAAAAAAGGAAACAGTTCTTCAGACTAAAGAAGGGGTCATAAAAGCAAGCAAGAGCTTGAAATAGCACTACTGTCAAATTTATACCCAGATTATCTGGTCCTTTTTATGATCCAGCATATTAAGGCACTGCTTTATATGAAGCTGTGATAACAACCAATTTATGTAAGTGCATAGCCCAAACATTTAGAAGCAGCTGTTATCCACTCAGAAGACTCATAAGTCTGTGTTAGCACAATAAGAAACCCCTAAATTGTACCTTCTTTGCTTTTTTTTGTTTGCTTTATCTAAAAAACAGCGAAATTTCAGTGAACCTTAAATTGTGTTCATATAATATATTATCAATTACTGAGATTGTGCTTGAGAAATGCGTTTATGCTCACTCTTGTTCCGAAGTTTACAAATATTCTGTACTGCTGTATGTCAGCCAAGGAATGGAAGGGGTAAAAAGGAACATGATAAAGTATGCCCAATAAGAGGGATAGCATTTTTTAAATCTGTAATTGGACTGGAATAATATTTCTAATTAGTCATTTGCATTCTTTGATTTAATTGCCATTTTTAAAATTATCTGATTACGCTATTGCTAATATAGCCATTAGCAAGCTAATGTTAACATACTAACATCACCGTACTACAACAATAAACCTGCTTGTAAAAGAGCAAAGAAGACACTAGTGGTTAGTGGTTTTGCTTGATCAAGTTTTACCAAGCTACGAAAGTTATTTCAGTATAATTAAATCTAAAATACTACTTACACTTGTAGGTCATCTCCCGTTTCTCCGCTCGCTCCATCGCTGACAATGTCAGGCCGCAATGCATTATGGTCTGTATGGTCGAATGTAGTGACCATCCGTTGTACACTGCTTTTCAGAATGCATTATGGGAAATTTCGAGTGTACTATATAGTGAATGAAATTTTCAGTCAAGATTTCAAACGCTACAAAATGGGTGATTCACTATATAGTACACTACATGGGGAATGAGTGAACATTTCGAACACAGCCAGGGTGTCTGTACTTTGTATCCAGCTGCTACCAATGTGCTAATGATGGCTAGCAGCTAGCACGGTAATGTAAACAATCATCGTCCGGGTGCAGTTTCTGGAGGAGGCAGTCACATTTTCCCAGTTGTGTGCCCCATGGGATAATGTTAAAAATGTAAACATGATGGTGTTTTGGGGATTTCCACAGCAGGTACACAGCAGCTGCAGAAGTTATGAAGGCAACCCCGCCCCACTGCAACTCACTCGGACGCAAATTTGAGTCTGTTTGCGTGTTTACATTGACTTTGTGTGTAATGGTGCCACTTGAAAAAATTGCACTTTGTGTTTGGTCTGAACACACCTTTAGCTGACAGGAGTGGCACTAGTTGAGGTCTTCTGCTGCTGTAGCCCATCTGCTTCAAGGCTCAGTTGTATTGTACCTTCAGAGATGCTGTTCTGTACACCTTGGTTGTAATGAGTGGTTACTTCAGTTACTGTTGCTTTTCTGTCAACTTGAGCCAGTCTAGTTATTATCCTTTGACCTCTGGCATCAATGACCATCAATGAGCTGCTTCAACATTGAAGGTCTGGTTTTATTTGCTGTTAAAAGAAGAATGATGAAATAACAGATTACCCTATAGATTTTCTCCGTTGTTTCACTATACTGTTTTCACCATTTTATGTATTGCATATCATCAGTCATTTCACTGGCACCAATGCTGATAATTACTTGTTGGTACGAGTATGCCAGAGGGAATCCTATGATGCTGTATAATTTTGATATTTTTGCAGGTAGTAATTTAGAGTGACAGTTAATGTTCACACTAAATTTAGTGTGACAGTTAATGTTCACCCCTCATGGATCGTCACCTTATCGTGGTGGTGGTGGGGTGGGGGTTGTGTGCCGTAGTGATCCCAGCTATGTTGTCCAGGGCAATTTGCCTCTGGTAGGGTCACCCACAATAAACTGGTCCTGGGTGAAGGGCCAGACTAAGAACGATCCAACAGACTCTCATGATGAATGCTAAAACAAGGATTCAGTGTACCCCGCCCGGTATGGGGTTACCGGGGCCCCACCCTGGAGCCAGGCCTGAGGGAGGGGCTCGATGGCTAGCACCTGGTGGCTGGGTTTCTGTCCATGGGACCCAGCCGGGCTCAGCCTGAAGGAGCTACATGGGTCCGCCCTCCAGTGGGTCACCACCTCCACCGGACCATGGGGGTCCGGTGCTATGTGGATCAGGTGATGGTCGAAGGCGGAGACCTTGGTGGTCTAATTCCAGGCTTCCGAAACTGGCTTTTGGGACGAGGAATGTCACCTCGCTGGTGGGGAAGGAGCCTGAGCTGGTGCATGAGGTTGAGAGATACCGGCTAGATATAGTCAGCCTCACCTCAACACACAGCTCCAGTTCTGGAACCAATCTCCTGGAGAGGGGCTGGAGCTTCGCCTACTCTGGAGTTGCCCTGGGCGAGAGGCGGCGAGCAGGGGTGGGTATTCTTGTATCCCCCCACCTTGCGGCTTCTATATTGGAGTTTTCCCCGGTGGACGAAAGGGTTGTTTCCCTGCGCCTTTGGGTTGGGAAACAGGTCCTGACCATCATTTGTACATATGCACCAAATGATGGTTCAGAGTACCCACCCTTTTTGGAGTCTCTGACTGTGGTGCTGGAGGGTGCTCCTCTTGGAGATGCCGTTGTCCTACTGGGGGACTTCAATGCACACGTGGGCAACAACAGTGAAACCTGGAGGGGGGGTGATTGGGAGGAACGGCCTGTTCGATCTGAACCTGAGTGGTGTTCAGTTATTGGACATCTGTGCTAACCACAGTTTGTCTATAACAAACACCATGTTCAAGCATAAGGGTGTCCATATGTGCACCTGGCACCAGGACACCTTAGGTCACAGGTCGATGATCGATTTTGTTATCGTGTCATCAGATCTGCGACTGTATGTCTTGGACACTTGGGTAAAGAGAGGTGCAGAGCTGTCAACTGATCACCACCTGGTGGTGAGCTGGATCCGATGGCAGGGGAAGACACCATTCAGACCTGGTAGACCCAAACGTATAGTGAGGGTGTGCTGGGAATGTCTGGCTGAGGCCCCTGTCCGGGAGGTTTTCAACTCCCACCTCCGGAAGAACTTCGACCACATTCCAAGGGAGTCTGGAGACATGGAGTCTGAATGGGCCATGCTCTCCACCTCCATTGTTGAAGCAGCTGCCCAGAGCTGTGGCTGCAAGGTCATTGGTGCATCTCATGGTGGCAACCCCCAAGCGGTGGACACCAGTGGTGAGGGGGGCCATTAAGCTGAAGAAGGAGTCCTGTCAAGCTTGGTTGGCTTGTGGGACTCCCGAAGCAGCTGAGGTGTACCGGCAGGCCAAGCGGAGTGCGGCTCGGGTGGTTGCTGAAGCAAAAACTTGGGTGTGGGAGGAGTTCAATGAGGCCATGGAACAAGACTTTCGGTCGGCGTCGAAGAGATTCTGGCAAACTGTCCGGCGGCTCAGGAAGGGGAAGCAGCTCCCTGTCCACACTGTGTATGGTGCGGATGGGGCATTGCTGACTTCGACTGGGGATGTCGTCGGGCGGTGGAAGGAATACTTTGAGTATCTCCTCAGTCCCACTGACACGCCTTCCACAGAGGAAGCAGAGCTTGCGGACAAGGGGGACGACTCGCCCATCACAGGGGCTGAGGTTGCCAAAGTAGTTAAAAATCTCTTTGGTGGCCGGGCCTCGGGGGGTGGACAAGATCCACCCTGAATACCTCAAGGCCCTGGATGTTGTAGGGCTGTCATGGCTGACACACCTCTGCGACATTGCATGAAGGTCGGGGAGAGTGCCTTTGGCATGGCAAACCAGGGTGGTGGTTCCTCTCTTTAAAAAGGGGGACTGGAGGGTGTGCTCCAACTTTAGAGGGATCACATTCCTCAGCCTCCCTGGGAAGGTCTATGCCAAGGTACTGGAGAGTAGAGTCCGGCCATTGGTCAAACGTCGGATTCAGGAGGAGCAATGTGGTTTTCGTCCTGGCCATGGCACATCGGACCAACTCTTTACCCTTTTGAGAATCCTCGAGGGTTTGTGGGAGTTTGTCCAACCAGTTTACATGTGTTTTGCGGACTTTGAGAAGACATTCGACCACATCCCTCGTGGTTTTTTGTGGCGGGTACTTTGGGAGTATGGGGTATCGGGCTTGTTATTACGAGCTATCCGTTCTCTATACGACCGTTGTGAGAGTTTGGTTCATATTGCCAACACTCAGTCAGAATCATTCCCAGTGAGAGTTGGACTCCGCCAGGGCTGCCCTTTGTCACCGATCCTGTTCATAATTTTTATGGACAGGATTTCTAGGCGTAGCCAGGGAACGGAGGGTGTCATGTTTGGTGACCACAGGATCTCATCTCTGTTGTTTGCAGATGATGTTCTGTTGGCTTCATCCAGTCTTACTGGGATGGTTTGCCGCTGAGTGTGAAGTGGCTGGGATGAGAATCAGCACCTCCAAGTCCGAGTCCATGGTCCTCAGCCGGAAAAAGGTGGATTGTCCTCTCCGGGTTGGGGACAAGCTCCTGCCCCAAGTGGAGGAGTTTAAGTGTCTCGGGGTCTTATTCACGAGTGAGGGAAGAATGGAGCGAGAGATTGACAGACGGATCGGAGCAGCATCTGCAGTGATGCGGACGTTGTACCAGTCTGTTGTGGTGAAGAGGGAGCTAAGCTTGAAGGCAAAGCTGTCGATTTACTGGTCAATCTACGTTCCTACCCTTACCTGTGGTCATGAGCTTTGGGTAATTACCGAAAGAATGAGATCATGGATACAAGCGGCTGAAATGAGCTTCCTTTGTAGGATTGCTGGACTCATCCTTAGAGATAGGGTGAGGAGCTCAGTCACCCAGGAGAGGCTCAGAGTAGAACTGCTGCTCCTTCACATTGACCATTCTCCCTATCCCCTCATCCCCAGCCAGTCGCAGCAGATGACTGCCCCTCCCTGAGCCTGGTTCTACTAGAGGTTTCTTTCTTCCAAATGGGAGTTTTTCCTCTCCACTGTCGCCTAGTGCTTGCTCATAGGGGATCGTCTGATTGCTGGGTTTTTCTGTGACTGTGTGATTTTTTTTTATCTGCACTGTGGCGCCACGAGACGGCTTTTGTTGTGATGTGGCGCATTATAAATAAAGCTGAATTGAATTGAATTGAATTGAAAGGAGCCATTTGAGGTGGTATAGGCATCTGATCAGAATGTCTCCTGGACGCCTCCCACTTGAGGTGTTTTGGGCACGTCCCACTGGGAGGAGACCCCGGGGTAGACCCAGGACTCGCTGGAGAGACTATGTCTTCCAGCTGGTCTGGGAACGCCTTGGTATCCTCTCTGAAGAGCTGGAGCAGGTGGCTGGGGAGAGGGAAGTCTGGGCTTCTCTGCTTGATCTGCTGCCTCCGCAACCCTGACCTCCGGAAAAGCAGTAGAAGATGGATGGATGGATGGATGGAGTTAATGTTCATTCAGCACTTTTCTTTTTGTGTGGAAGCTGTGAAAGGACACATTGATACAGATACTTTTCCTGAAATTATGCAACAAAACTCGCTCACCAGTTGTAGATGTGAATATATTAAAGCGTGGCACACTGTGACCCTTCTTTTTTATCCTCTTAAAATGTAGCACTAGGATTAAGTGACACCTTTATTTGATCATGTGATGCATGACACTGGTAAAGTAATGAGGGAGGTGTTAACTTTTAGAAGTTTAGTTACAGCTACTGAGTGCAGTTTTCCTGGAAAACTTGAAACTCATCAGTCCACACATGTAAAGCCTGTCGGTGGATGATGTTTCCTCCTGCCTTCCCACTGACCCGTCTCACATTTTGTACATTTCGCTTTTTGAAATACATCTTAAATCTTCATTTAATAAGCTTATATTTTGGCATGAACAATAAAATCAAAGCGTTTTACAGTCAGTGAGAGTGAACACTCATACAGACCTTGGACTGAACTCTCCAGAAGAGACGATGAGCACATATGGTCAGGGACACCTCCCCACCCCTAAAATTAGTTCAAGTGACCTAGCACACATCCACCTGTGATCATACCAGTTCACCATATGTAACATGGCTGTTTTCCTTCCTCATGGAAAACACACCTGCTTCCCCCGAGGCGCAGCACACCATCAGAAATTAATGACTGCAAAACTCTGGTCTATATCCCAAAGAGTGAAACAGCAGTAGGGGTACGCAGTTATTTCGTGTCTACTTATGTGCTGTAAGAGGACAGGAAATGTGTATCTGTATGACTGCAAATATTTCCTGCAATGATTCCACCTCATCTTGAACAGTGATTGCAATTTCAGAGGTTATATAACCTGGATAGAGTGGGTAAAAGCTTGAATAGTATATGCTTATTCAGTTCAAAGAATGAGAGAAGGAAAAAGCTGTAGTAATATTCTTTTGCTCCTGTCACTGTAGTCGGACCTAGCAGAGGACAGAATTAATTTGTTGACTGAAAGCTCCTTATGCTCAGAGAAAAGATTACCAAAGAGCTTTACTCAGGAATTCAGCATATAAAGTTAATTGATTTATGTTGGAATAGTTGTATTCAGATCTGGCTAATCCTCACAGTTCTACCTCTGTCTGGAGTCCTATTGAGGACAAGCTGTCCTTATGCTGGGTTTAGTAAATGTATAAAAGAGTTACGGTGCCTGTCTTGCTTTATAAACTTAAAAAAAGGTTATTTCTATTTCTTCTAACATTTTCTTCCTTCAACAATGTGATCTATCTACTGTATTTTGAAGTAAAGGAAATATTGTACAGTAATATAAATTGTAAATGGTGATAAATAGGAAAAATCTGTTGTAAAATCCTGGGGAAAGGGCCAGACTAAGAGCGGTCCAGTGGATTTCCATGAAAAACGTTACATCAAGGACCCAGTGTACCCAAAGGAGGCACAGGGGTCTGCCCTCCAGTGGGCTCACCACCTGCCGGAGGGATCATGGTGCTATGTGAGCTGGGCAGAAGTCTGGGTTACTCTGTCTGGACTGATGCCGCCATGACCCGAATTCCCAGATAAGCGGTAGAAGATGGATGGATGGATGGATTATTTCATATTTTGGTTAAAAAAAAAAACTATTTAAGCAATATTTGTGGTGGTGATTCAGTCATAGACCCAAAACATTTTTATTGAACTTTTCTGTTCCTGGTAGGAATCATAGGTCAATCATAGGGCTTGATTTTAGCCACCAAATAACAAAGCACCCTGTGATTGGCTATTAGAACTCAGGTCATAAAATGCATTAATTGTCTTTTCAGTTTCCTACCAGGAACAGGAAAGTTAAATACTGTTGCTGCAGGTGAGGCAGGCCCACTCAGGCTGTAGTGGAAGTGACATTCACTTGGTCAAAGGCTGATGTACCATTAAAACTAATGGTACTAAAAACTAAAGTTAAATACAGAGATAAGCCTTGGATCACCAAGGGCCTGCAAAATGCTTGTAAAAAGAAAAACTTGTTATACAAAAAGTTTCTGAAATTAAGAACTGTGGAAGCAGAAAAAAAATACAAGACTTATAAAAATAAACTCAGTATTTTAAGATTGAGTTAAAAAACATATTACAGTAAATTATTGGAAAATAACAAAACTAATATATGGAAGGTGTTAATAATATAACAAAGAGAGGAAAACTATGTAAATTCCAACCACATTTCTTATTTAAATTCAGATAATGGAATAATCAATGAAAATGGCTTGATCTCCAACAGGTTTAATGAATATTTTGTTAATATAGGAGAAAAGATGGCCAGCTCCACTGTATCATCAGCAAATACAAGTGGTGCTGACAATGTTGTCTACATAAACGCTTACTCAATGTTTATGAAAGACACAGATGAAAAAGAAATTCTTGACATTGTTAACAAATTCAAAGACAAAAAATCAACTGATTGTAATGATTTCAGTATGTTCTTGGTTAAATGTATTATTGATTGTATTGTTAAACACTTCACTTTTATATGCAACATGTCACTTACTGCTGGTAAATTTCCAAAGAAAATGAAAATAGCAAGAGTCATTCCTCTGTATAAGACTGGTGACAAACACTTATTGTCAAACTACAGACCCGTCTCCTTGTTACCTCAGTTCTCCAAAATACTGGAAAAAATATTTGTTAAGAGACTAAATGATTTCATTGATAAGCACAATATACTCTGTGAACAACAGTATGGATTCAGGAAGAACCAGACCACCTCACTGGCACTCATGGACTTTGTTGAACAGATTACGGATGCAACAGATAGAAGAGAATACACAGTTGGAATATTTCTGGACTTACAAAAGGCATTTGATACAGTTGACCATAAATTACTCCTCAGTAAACTACATAAGTATGGCATCAGAGGAATTGCTTTTGACTGGTTACACAGCTATTTAGAAGACAGATATCAATATGTTCATGTGAATAATACAGACTCTGAGTTGCTGAAGATGACGTGTGGGGTACCACAGGGTTCTGTGCTTGGTCCATTGCTGTTTATTTTGTATATTAATGATTTATGTTCTGTGTCTGAATTGCTCAAGTGTATTTTATTTGCAGATGACACAACTTTTTTTTGTAGTGGAGAAAATCTTAAGCAGCTTCTGGATTCGGTAGAAAATGAACTTAAACAAATCAATCAATGGTTCACTGCCAATAAATTATCTATTCACCTTGGAAAAACAAAATGTATAATATTTGGAAACCGCAAATTATATAATCACAGAAAAATTAAAATAATGTTGAAATTGACACAGTTTTCGAAACCAAGTTCCTAGGGGTCATTGTTGATAACAAACTAAACTGGAAATCACACATAAATTATGTCAAAACTAAAATGTCTAAATCCATTACTGTACTGTATAAAGTTAAGGATCTCCTGTGTCAGAAATCTCTTTGCATTTTATGTAATTCACTGATAGTTCCTTTTATGACATACTGTGTGGAGATCTGGGGAAACACATATAAAACAAACACAAACTTAATCGTTTTACTACAGAAAAAAGCCATATGCATTGTGTCAAAGAAACCTTACTGTGAACCAACAAATCCAATATTCATTCAATTACATACTCTTAAATTTAGAGATCTGGTAGATTATAATGTCATTCAAATCATGTACAAAGCAAATAATAACCAATTACCTGTAAATATTCAGAGACTGTTTAAAAAAAGGGAAAGCAAATATGAGCTAAGAGGTAACTCTGTTTTTAATAAGCCAAAGGTTAGAACAAATACAAAGTATCACTGCATGTCTGTCACTGGAGTTAAACTGTGGAACTGTTGCTCTGAAAATATTAAAACATGTTCAACTCTGAAGCAATTTAAAAAATTGTACAAAGATGAGAAAATCTCCTAGTATCTCACTGTAAATGCTAGGAGATAAATTTGTAATAACTTAAAGGTTTTTTTTGTCTACTTGTTCTATTTGATTTTCTTTGTTGATTTTGGGTAAGACTTAAATTTTTATGTTATTGATTTTAAAATTGTAACGGGGTAGGCACTATATAAGCACTAGCTTCAGCCTACACCCTTTCAGTTGTTCTTTTGTGTGTTCTTATTGTATTGTATGCGTTTATTATTATTATTACCAAATAAAAATAAATTCATTCATTCATTCATCCATTCATTCAGAATTATTATGGAAACATCCATCCATCTTCCGCTGCTTATTTAGGGGCCCGGGTTATGGGGGCAGCAGTCCAAGCAGAGTAACCCAGACTGCTGTCCAGTTCACATAGCACCATGATCCCCATCATCCACAACATAGCTCCTGGGATCATGAGAGCACACAAACCCTTCCACCATGATTAGGTGGCGATCCATGGCATCCATGAAAATGTGATTTTATTTTAAAAAATCTGACATAGTGTTGCTTTAAGGCACACAGCACAACATTCCAATCCTCACATATTATAAGAATCCACCTGCAGTTTACAATTATTAAAACACAGCACCAGCTGCACGGTGGCGCAGTGGTTAGCACTGTGGCAGCACAGTTTACCCTCGGCCGGGGGATCGCGGGGATCGTGAGATCGTGGGTTCGATCCCTGCCCCCGACCAACAGTGATCTGTGTGGAGTTTGCATGTTCTCCCCGTGTTGCATGGGTTTACTCCGGGATTTCTCCGGTTTCCTCCCACATACCAAAAATATGCAGGTTAGGGATACGGGGCGCTTGCGCACGCAGCGACCGGCAGCTGGTGGCTTGTCACCAGACTGCAAAACAAATCTACCTACGGGTACAAAATAAGTAATAATAAAAAAAAAAAAAAAAGCTGATAGAGTGATATACATCTGGTGAAGCATTTGAGTGTTCCTATCAGGGAATATAATAACTTTTGTAACAAATTGCTTAGTTAGAACTAACTTGAATAAATTACTATATTTCATTGGAAAAATGTACAACTACTATTTTGTATAAGGTAATTAGTTGGTAGTGATTGCAACTGCAGAGTATTAAACACCCAGTTAATAAATTAAAGCAGTGGCTTCTCCTGATGTTTGTTTATGTTTAAAACTTGAGACAAAGCAGATTTTGTCTTCTTTGCATTACCTAGATTTTCTTTTTTATTGTGCAGAAGTGACCTCATATTTTTGCTTCCTCTCACAGATATACTGTAACTCCTTTAGAAGGTAAAATTTCAAAAAGCTTGAACAACATTTCACATTAGAGTTTCATTCTCCCTGATAAAATGCATGTTCCTAAACTGCATGATCAGCGGTAGCGTAACCATAATTATGCTTGTATTTATTTGCTTACGTATAAGTAAGAGTTGTTACTAAAGATTTCTTGAGGAAGACCTATCTACTATTTTTTTAACTTGTGTAATGAGTAGCTTTGATTAGGTTTAGGGACCAACAACAACAATGGTGAACAGCAGAGCTGTGGTTACAGTATATTACGGACGCTTCCGGCAATTCTAATACTCTACCAAGCAAGTGCTAGAGTTATTGCATCATCTCTGTGACAACTAAAGGCAAGAATCTTTTTTCCATTTTGATCACGCACAGTTGACAGGAAGTCATCTGTACACAGGCGTGTAATGTGCTATGGTGGTGCTGTAAAAAAGTTGCACTGCCACTTACTAGGCCAGCATAATTACAACAGCAGTTGTTTCTGTGACGTTGACATGTGCAGAGATCTTTTTTTTCCCAGTTTCAATGAAAATGTTGTCACGTGTACAACCCCTTATTCTTTTAAATAATTAAAAAGTTATAAAGTTGTTCTTACCAAAATAAAATGTAAACTCACCTCTAAAATCTTAAAAGAATCCAAATCGTATCATATAAAGAGTTATAAAACCTGAGGCTGAAATATTCACATATCAGCATTACACATGAGGGCTGCTCATTAAAGATTTCCCCTGACCACTTCTGCTTATTGTAGGAAGCTGAATTATTGCACATGTATAATAATGCATATCTCTAGAGGTCATATAGTAAATTGCAGCTCTGAACTCTTGAGAGTCTCTCTTTTTCATGTGTTAAGGTGGAGTAAGGTGTGATTATGGAGCCAGTTGAATGCAGAGTGCTCATCAGGTTCCTGTACTTGAGAGGCTGCACATCACGGGAAATGTTCAGTGAGATGAAGGAGATGTATGGGGGGATGCTCCATCATATGACGTAGTCAAGCACTGGCATTGACAGTTCAAGTGTGGTTGGACATCGGTGGAAATGGCACCATTCCCAGGTGACCACAGTGCACCACTGATGAAGATACCATCCGGCAAGTGGAGGCCACCATTTTGGAGGATTGCCACATGATCATTCAGCAACTTGCCCAAGGTGTCAAGATCAGTGTGGGGTCTGTGGAAAAAATAATTCATGACCAAATGCACATGCAGAAGTTTTCTGCATGATGGATTACCTGGTTGAAGCAGGAATGAGTCACATGCTCCCAGGCTCTTTTGGCCAGGTGTGTTCTTCGACAGACAAATCACGCAGGATGAAACGCAGGTCCATCACTATGATCCAGACACTAAAGCCCAGTCGAAGCAATGGAAGCATCCATAATTCATCACCTCTGAAGAAGGCACATGTCCAACCATAGAGTATTGATGATGGATTTCCTGGCAAAGGGTACCACAATTATCGGGACTTACTATTGTTCACTACTGCAGAAATTGTGGAAGGTCATCAAAATTGAGAGGTGTGGCAAGCTGACCAAAGCTGTCCACCTCCAGCAAGAGAACACCCCGGTTCACAACTTGTGTGCTGCCCAGACGGAAGCATGGCCCTGTGGCTATAAAAATCCTTCCTACCCTCCTTACTCTCCTGACCTTGCGTCATGTGACTTCCACCTCTTTCCAACCATGAAGTCATTTTTGAAGGGCAAGCACTTCCAAGACCATGGTTTCCGAGGTCAAGTCGTGACTTCTGACACAACATGTGAGAAGTGTGTGACCCTTGGTGGTACCTTACCTGTATGTAGAGAAAGACTAATAACTGTGCCAAGTTTGGTTCCTCTCAGTCTACAGGAAATGAGCCAGGGAAAATCTTTAATGAGCATCCCTCATAGCTGCAGCATTTTGAAAAGAACACAAAGTTTAAACGTGTGGCAAAGGACGTAATTCTTCAGAATTCTTTGGAGTTTAGCTAGTTGGGAAGTAAAGCACCAATGTGTGACAATGAAAGGGAAAACTGGATACACAATCTATACAAATCTATGAAATAGTGTTTTTCCTCACAAACATACTCAATTAAAAATAAGAGTTCAACAGTAAGACTACTCTAGAAAGTGAAACTCTGAAAAAGTAACTTCTTACAAGCACTTGAGTAGATGTACCTCATCACTACTCAGCTCTGATTATGGTATTGTTTTTGGCTTGGATTACTGCTTCATGATTCATCTTTCTTATTCTCAGCTGAGGTGGGTAAATGTGATGACATTTGAGCTAACATACAATTTGTATCCAGAGGCATCTTTTCTGTAACATTTTTTTTCTTGTTTTGATTAAAGGTTCAAAATAGGAGGAGTGTGGAGCTTCCCAGCCATTTTGCTGCAGTTGTTCCATGTAGTACTGCAGTAATTAGCTTCTTTTCAATCTCAGCCTTCATCTTGAAAGTCTTTCATATTTATGGTTTGATTAAATGTCCAGTGAAACACTTCATTCACTTCGAGCCTGCAGCGTGTTGGGCAGAAATGGAGTGTGTGGCAGTAATTTAGTGAGTAATGTTCGACCACAACAGAGCAGTAAAACAATTTAACTTCCATAGCAGAGTGTTTATAAGATGCTTTATTTGTATTTTGAGTCTCTGCAGTAAAGCAAAAATAATTACCCAGTTACATAATACTGAACAGTTAATGCAGCAGTAAAGAAATCAGTGTACATCTGGACATCTCAGCCAAATGATTTGATGAAATATTAACATACTTTTGTTTTATTATTGATTTTTCCATCCTTACATGAAATGAAACTGTGTACTAGATGAAAGAGATTTCAAGAGAAGTTTGCTAGTTCTGCGGAGGAAAAGGTTTTTAGTGATTAGCATGAAGAAGTACTTGCAGTTCAGGTGGATAATGAGGAGGTGCAGAAACGTTGTATCTGTGCAGTACTCAGCTGTACTGGAAACCACTTGTGCCAGTTTGTTTGTAGAGAAGAACACAAGTTAAGAGGTCTGACTTACACATGACGGTAGTAAAGAAAGGGGATGTGCAGTACAAATGCATTAAAGATCTTTTTTTTTTGCAGATCATTTTGAATGATATTTGATGCTCCCTCCAAAACCTACAAACGTACACACACAAGCAAAATGGATTAGGCTAAAATGGGAAAGCTTTTTTGGGACTTGGAGGCGTGTTGAGCTGTAAGGGAGTGTTTGTATCAGGTAAGATCGATAGACCCACGGCTGCTTGGAGCTGTTTGCAACAAGTTCAATGGGCCTTACTCTGATCGTTATAGGCCATTGCTCCAAAAACAAAACAAAACAAAACAAAAAAAAAAAGCATGAACACGCGCAGCACAAGTCTGTTTAAATCCACCAAGGTTGACTATTCTTAGCACATCAAACACAAACTGCATCCCTGGTGCCAAAATGATGTTGGAGTATGGATTGATAAGTGATTATATTTTCGTAACATAAAGATACTGTAATTTGAAAAAAAAATTTTGTAAAGATATAATGCAAAATGTCTAAAATCACCATATTCAATTCAATTCAACTTTATTTATATAGCGCCATTTCACAACAACAGTCATCTCATAGCACTATCAACTGTAGGGGGGACCCCCACAGTTGCAGAAAGACCCCAGCAATCAGGCGATCCCCTGTGAGCAAGCACTTGGCGACGGTGGAGAGGAAAAACTCCCTTTTAACAGGAAGAAACCTCCAGCAGAACCAGGCTCAGGGAGGGGCAGTCATCTGCTGCAACTGGCTGGGGGGTGAGGGGATAGAGAAGAAGAAAAGAACAGACATGTAGAGAGCAAACAGCACGATGGGGACTCAATCTATGGGAGAGAACAAACAAATGTTAATGACCAGCAAAAAAAAATATTTCATAGAGAGTGAGGAAAGGAGTGAGGCCCAGTGCATTACTGGAGGTCCCCCGGCTGACTAAACCTATTAGCAGCATAACTAAGGGAGGGTTCAGAAACACATGATCCCTCCCTAATTGTAGGCTATATCAAAAAGGTAGGTTTTAGCCCTATTCTTAAAAACAGAGATCGAGTCTGACTCCCGAATCCAGATTGGCAGCTGATTCCACAGGAGAGGAGCTTGATAACTGAAGGCTCTGCCTCCCATTGTACTTTTGGAGATTCTAGGTATTACAAGTAATCCTGCATTTTGGGAGCGTAGTGCTCTGTTCGGATGATACGGTAGTATCAGATCTTTTAAATAAAAAGGAGCCTGATTGTTTAGAGCTTTGTAAGTAAGAAGAAGGATTTTAAACTTAATTCTAAACTCTATGGGAAGCCAATGAAGGGAGGCCAGAACCGGAGAGATATGATCTCTCTTTCTAGTACCTGTTAAAACTCTTGCTGCAGCATTTTGGATCAGCTGAAGACTTTTTAAAGATGTTTTAGGACAGCCTGATAATAAAGAATTACAATAATCTAATCTCGAGCTAACAAAAGCGTGGATCAGCTTCTCAGCATCACTCTGAGACAAGATGCTCCTAATCTTGGCAATATTACGCAAATGATAGAAGGCAGTCTTAGAAACAAATTTAATATGTGAATTGAAGGACAAATCCTGATCAAAAATAACTCCAAGATTCCTCACAGAGCTATTAAGAGAAAGAGTAACTGCATCCAAACTGAAAGTTTGATTTGGAAAGGAATTTCTAAGGTTTTTTGGACCAACAAGAATGACTTCAGTCTTATCTGAATTTAATAGCAGGAAATTACAAGTCATCCAAGCTTTGATTTCCTTAAGACAGGCTTCTAACTTGACTAATTGATTAGTATCATCTGGCTTCATTGACAGGTATAATTGTGTGTCATCTGCATAACAATGAAAATGTATACAGTGCTTTCTAATAATGTTGCCTAACGGAAGCATATATAAACTAAAAAGAGTAGGGCCTAGCACAGATCCCTGTGGAACTCCATGACTAAGCTTTGAGCTGAAAGAAAACTCATCATTTACATGAACAAACTGGAACCTATCAGATAAATAAGATCTAAACCACTGCAACGAAGTTCCATTAAGTCCAACATAGTGTTCTAATCTATCAAGTAGAATATTATGATCAATAGTATCAAAAGCTGCACTAAGATCTAAAAGGACAAGTACAGAAACTAGTCCATTATCAGATGCAATGAGGAGGTCGTTAGTGACCTTCACTAAGGCTGTTTCAGTACTATGATGGATTCTAAACCCAGATTAAAACTCTATCATATCACCAAATTCCTTCTATGTGTTGTGCATACTTGGCCAATAAAGCTGATTCTGATTCTGATTCTGATTCTGATCTGGTAACTGTAAAGAATCTATTGAAATATTCCTGGATCGACCACAGTCATTCCTGGATAATGTGACTGGTGGATCACATTTAATGCAAATAAGACTGAGGAAGTGATCATCAGCAGGAAGCGTGTCCAAAATCCTCCTCCTCTTCACTTCATGAACAAGGAACTCACTCTAATACAGACACTCTCCTTGGTATCATCATCACCAATACTCTGTCCTGGACTCCTTACATCACAGGACTAGCCAAGAAGACTGCCAAGAGATTGTACATCCTGGGGCGTACCAAGAACCTTCCTCTCAACGCCCATACTACCATATACAAGACCTACAGCCGACCTCTCGTGGAGTATGCCTCTCCAATATGGAATGGAGCAGGAACCATGGCACTAAGTCAGGCTGCAAAAAAGCCCTCCGTTTACTTAAAATTGATGATCCTTACAAGGCAGGAATTTACCCATTAGAGCACAGGAGAAAGGTGGCATCTTTGTGTACATTTTACCGCCATTTCTTCCTTCACCCATCAATTGAGCTGACAAATATCTTGCCTTCTGGAGCTTCTAGCATGCGGGTAACAAGATCCACTACAAGCTGTCACCCATTTACTGTAACTGTTGCAAAGTCCAACACCAATCTCCATCTATCTTCCTACATCCTTAGGACAAGTCGACTATGGAACGCGCTTCCAGCATGTATGTTTCCTGCTGCTCCAAACATAAACTAATTCAAGTCATCTGTAAAGGCATTTTTGGTTGATCAATTATAAGCTTTTGTTAGTTGCTAATTTTTAAGATTTTGATTTGTATGATGTAATGTGGTCAATGGTTTAGTACTCTGCTTAATGGCCAATTTTCATCTCTCAGATGGCAACACCAGGGTTCAAACCTTGATTGCTTAAAAAAAGTTAAATCAGTTCTTATTTTGCCCATGCCCCACCTTTGGATAAAGCTTCATTCAAACCTGTCCTTGGGTTTAAAGTATTCTTGTTAAGAAATTGAAACTATCCACTATGTAACTTTGTTGCTCCTGGAACACTGAAAAGACTACAACTATGGTGACTATGACCTCAGTCCCATCAGCCAGTCACAGGGTGTTATGTTGTTGGTGGCTACAGCTGAGCCCATAATTGGCTGTTGAGGCTGTGGTCATAGTCACCATAGTTGTAGTCATTTCCTACCGAGCTGTTGCAGGCAATGTGGACCCACTCAGGCTATGAGGAAAGTGACATTCACTTGATCAAAGGTTGATGTACCATCAAAATAATTTTGGAAACTGTCATGATTGAGAGAAAGATCAGCTCACGTGCAGGATGCTACACCAGTGAATGCACACGACACAGAGAGGCAACGTTTAAACACAATTTTATTGAACAAATAAACTCAAAGCTAAGGAAAAGCGCCACTCACCAGAGGAACACACAGCGATTTATGAGCAGAGAGCCCGGCAGAGGAACCCAGCGGAAAACAGAGGAACCAGCAAGGCGGAGCTGGCAGGGAGTTGAGGAGGAGTGGAACTGGGAGGAATGTGTGACTGGGTGGAGAAGGCAGCCTTGAGTGATGATGAGGATGATGATGGGGCAGGTGAGCATGCAGCAACCCTGGAGACGCACCACAGAGATTGCAGCAACCCAACGAGCCAGCGCTGGAGCGTTCACGAACTGGTCCTTTTAAGCGCTGGCAGGGAAGAGACAGCAGGTGCATCCAATCATGCAGGCATGCTGATCACCTGCGGAGCTGGGAACTAGATGGAGAACTTCCCACAGAAAGGGAGGGGGAGCGTGCTCACCTGATCATACAGAAACATTATTTTAGGGTGAAAATCATACAGTGTCGCTTTAAGTCAGTAACAAGTTTGAAGGTAAAGCTGCCACTTTATAACCCCTGATTTCCACTGACTCCAGTTGCCGTCCATTACAGCTGTGATCATGTTTTCACAGCAAATAGTTCTCATTCTAGTCAATGTTCTACTCCCCACCTGGTCCGGAGCATTGCAGAATTACTCCAGTTCACCTGATCCGGATCGCTAAAAATACGCAATGAGTCTACTTTTGACAGATGTCAGATCCAGTCCGCAAGGAAATGCCCAGGTATCTACTTTGTTCATTAAAAAACTATTTAAGGATCACCCATAATTTTCTGAGATCTACTCCACTTTGTCAAAGATAAAAACTTTGACACAACATACAAACACTTCACAGAATTAACATTTAAAGGCTACTTGCACATTATTAGAGCACATGAATCCAGATGAAGAGCCGCCAGCACATCATGCTTCCTTCTTATCACGTGATCACAACTGGCCCTCGTTGGTCTGTCTTGGTCTTCGAGCTTTAGCATTATTTTACATCATTCTCGCGTGACAAGATCACATGAACCTTGTTCTGATCTGTGCCGCTTCAAAACACAAATGCAGCTGGCGGGGAGGGCCACAAGGCTGGAATCAGACTGCCTCTACAACGGACCGCAACTATAGTCAGTGGAAATGAGGGGTAATGCGTTTAGGTTTATTAATAACCATTATGGTAGAAAGTATTACTTACCTTTGCTATAATAATAAACACACGGAGCACAGAGAAAACACTGTAAGACACTGATCTAAGAATGTGTGAATCAATATTTACCCGTTTAGAAAGAGAGAGAGAGGGAGAGTGTTTAAAGAACCATGTTGTGATATATGTTTTCATGTTGTATTGATGGCTTGGGGCAAATATCATTCTGCCACAGACACATGACTGTCAAAGAAAAAAATCTTACCTATCTATCTATCTATCTATCTATCTATCTATCTATCTATCTATCTATCTATCTATCTATCTATCTATCTGCCCATCTGTGACAGTTTTACTCACACAGCTGAGCTGACAGATGCATCAGCTATGAGTCTTAAGACTCATGTGAAATTTATTTATTTTAATTTGTTAACAGCAAGTTAACATTGTATCCCAAGATCTTACTAGCATTAAAATTAAACATACAATATTTGTGACTAATATTGAAATAGAGAATCTCACAGTTTTGATTAGCAAGGTGAATGATGGTAAGATGGGGTGACAACACGGCTCTTTACTGTATAAAGTGATAAGATGCACATATTAACTCTTCACATATCCTCATTAGGTCAGAGTAACAGCTACAGTAGCTCCGTTCCTGTTCATCCCCAAAACCCTTTGAGACGCCACCTCTGCTATGTCTCCAAGGAAGAATGAGCAACTGGATGGTTAATTACAGCATGTCTCATGGCAACAGTAGGAAGGAGTGTGTACATGTGTGTATATGTAAAGAGCCTGTTTAAGCAATCACATGCTCTCAATCAAATACACAGTAAAGAGTATTAAAGTCATATTTGCAAAAATTGCTTCTGTCATCAGTCCAGCTCGTGTTACCATGTCAGAGTTGGAGTTTGGCCTGTAGGCTGCAAGCTTTTCACTCACCACAAACGTGAGTAGGAGTCGCCAGCAGGTGGATGTTGGGGTGGTGCAGCTGTCATGACATGTCACAGGGAGAGATGGGAAATAATGTACAGTAGATGTGAAAAGTGTACACACCTCAGTTAAAATGCCTGGTTTTGGGGGGTGTAAAAAAAAAAAGAGAGACCACAAAAATAAAAACATTTCCCATGTTTAATGGGAGCTATATAACCTGTGCTGTTCATTTGAAAAATAAAGAAATCTGTTAGGGTAAACATAGTGGTTTCATAAGTGTGCACACCCTTCAACCAATACTTTAGTTCAAAATATCCACAAAGTAGGGGAGAGACATGCTGGAAGGACCGGTCTAGGTGGGAATCAAACCCAGGATCATTGTCATTGAGCAACATTTGTCATAATCATTAGGCCACTGGAAACTGGGTTTTTTTTTTATGTTTCTAAAAGCAATTTTAAGCAAACTTTGACTTTAAGAAACTTGCACAAACACAAAAATGTTTGACATTAAAATTAATATGAAATATTTCAAAATTTTGTTGTGCTATGTGCAAAGGCAAGAAACAGTTATATCAGTAACAACAGACTGCCCTATCAGTATTTATGAGCAAGTTTTTTCCTCATAAATTTGCAGCTTTCTTGTATAAATTTGACTTTTTCTTGCATATTTGTGATAGTTTCTTCTCAAAAACTTTCAAGATTTTTTCATTTAAAGGTAAATTTTTCTATATAACAGAAGAAAGAGAGAAAAAAAATGCTTAAATAAAAATACATATGTATACACACATATACATTCATACACATTCCTATATAATAATTAAAAAAGGAGGGGGACAAAGGCACCTGGAGAGAGGGCACAAAATTCATTCTATAATATTTAAACAAGAATGAAAGCAATTAATTAAATATATATATATCATAAAAAAAGAAAAAGCATCCTCAATGTGAGTAATAAATAGACCATTTCTTCCATTTTGATATAAAATTTTCCCTTTTCAAGTGCAAAGAAAAAGTTATCTTCTCCATCTTGTATATTTCCATTACTACATCCGTCCACTGTTTAAGTGTTGGAGCTTCAGGTTTATACCAGTTCTTAGTAATTGCTTTTTTTTGGTTGTGTTAAATAGAATTTTACACAAATACCAGTCTTTTTTTTTTATCAAATACATTCTCATTCAACAAACCAAAATACATAACCTTAACATCTTTAGGAATTTCATATCTCAAAATAACACCAAACCAATCCAGTCCCAGAATACCTGAATTTTTCCACATAACCAAAATATATGTGAATAACTGACACACATGTGCCCACATTGTCTCCAGCATGGCTGTTCTACTGCACGGTGGCGCAGTGGTTAGCACTGCGGCGGCGCAGTGGTTAGCACTGCGGCAGCACAGTTTACCCTTGGCCGGGGGATTGTGGGGATCGTGGGATCGTGGGTTCGATCCCAGCCCCCGACCAACAGTGATCTGTGTGGAGTTTGCATGTTCTCCCCGTGTTGCGTGGGTTTACTCCGGGATTTCTCCGGTTTCCTCCCACATGCCAAAAACATGCATGTTAGGTTAATTGGCTGTTCTAAATTGTCCCTAGATATTTGTTTCCTATAGGCCCTTAGAATAGAGGGTTAGTATTAATGAAAGCGCTTTGAGTGGTCTTTGTGACTAGAAAAGCGCTATATAAGTGCAGGTTAGTTAGTTAGTTAGTTAGTTTAACTGCTTACTGTTAATACTTGGAGTATGAAAAAAGAATCTTTAACAAGTTTTCAAGATTTTAATCATAGGTTTGTGTATTTTAATCCTAAATGTTCAACTTTTGATAAAGAATATTGATACCTTTCTCATAAATCTGTCATAAACGCCCTTTTCAGGACATAAATGAGGCACCAAATGCCACCAGAGAGTTTGCTTGTTTATTACAGAAAACACAAAATAAAGAGCCACGTGGGGCAAAACACATACACTAAACGTTGAACACAAATAAAGAACACAAAGACCTAAACCAGGGAGTAGCGAGGGCGGAACCTGACGCTAAAGACTAAACACTTACAATTGATGAAGCGAGGACGAGCTGAACACAGAAGGGAGACTGGAGCCAGACGTAGGGATTCTAGTCATGGTAGACGTAGGTTGCAGCGAGGACTGAGCCTCAGCTGCTCCCTTAAATACTAAAGACAAAAAGCAATGAACCAAACAGGAGAGGAGAAAACGTAATTACCAAAATCATAATCAGCTGTGACGGTGCTGGCTCAACTTGACAGCCGGAAGTCCGGCCGCAGCACTGTCACAGTAAAAGCCCCGGGAGAACCAATAATAACAGAGCAGAAATAATAAGGGAAAAAAGGGAAAATACTGAGTGACCCGGGCGCGGATTAGCTCAGCGCTCGGATCACCACAGTACCCCCCGTTCAAGGGACACATTCCAGGCGTCTACAGTGACATCCAGAGAGCCCCCCCCCCCAACAGAAAGCTAACAAGACTGACCTCGGGTGGGCGGAGGGGGAAACAGGCTAGGAAGGAGAGAAACTTGAAAGAAAATAGGCACAAAAAATGCATAACAGCAAAATACAGAGGAACCCCCCCACACAAAGATCAAATAATAACAACAAAGGCTCAAGCACAAAATAGCACAGCTAATACTCGCATGCAAACGCCAATGTCCTCACAGAAATGTCCAAAACCAGATAAATAAGTGAAAACAAAAAATACATATGTACACTACAACTCAGAAAATGTTCAAGTCCAGATAAATAGACAAACACAAAAATATATAAGTACACTACTACTCAGATATCAAGGCAAGGAAAAAATCTCTTTTTAACAATATAAAAGAGAGAAGGAAAAAAACACCACAAATACACAAGTATGGGGAATACCGGCAGGTAGAGAAAAAAAAGACAGTTCAGGTGGCCTGCTAGCATCTAGACTCCACATTAGGAAAAACGGGTTCAGGTGGCCTACCAAAGTCCCAGAACTGGCAAAACAGTCCTTCAGGCGGCCGACCCATGTCGCAGAACCAATGAAACAGTCCTTTGGGCAGCCAGCCCACGTCCTTAGACCACCAGGACCGGAGGGGTGAGCTCAGAGGCGGCTTTCCTACCGAGAGGTTCAACAAGGGGAAGCCGGACCGAATGAGAGGGACCCCAGCGGCATCTGGTGGTGGGGAATGGGGGGGAACAGGGAACCAGTCTGGTGTCTAGCAGTGGAAGATCTGCAGCTCCCTCACCGTCCTCGAACTGGACAAGCGCGGCACCCACAGTGGACCCTGACCGGGCCAGCACAGCACCCACGGAGGACCCCGACCAGGCCGACGTAGCACCCACGGTGGACCCCGATTGGGCCGATGTAGCACCTGGGATGACCTCCTGAAGCAAACCTGGAACCCTGAAGACATCGGGCGGAACTGACTCCTCTCCGGTGACCCTGGGAGAAGGCTCAGAAGGATAGGGAAAACAGGGATCAGCGTCACCGGCAGCGGCAGAGCCCGGCGAGATGAGCTTGGATGCAGTGGCCGACTGCACCCGGCTCTCCTCCCCAAGAGACAGGCAAGATTGCTCTATCACAGAAAATAGGAAGACAACATAGAGCACTTGCCTGATCTCAAGCTCTACCGCCGTCCAGGACTCCGACGATCCAGGCTCGACGATCAGGAGGTCCACTTTTTGTTCCCACTCGACTGCGGTGGCCTCCGCAGCCGGCATGATGGTCTCCACAGTCCGAGAACCCCCTGGCGCTGAAACCCACGCTGATGGCCCCCTCAGCATGGTGGCAGGGATCTCCTGCCTGCTGGGACTGACTGCTGCTCCACGGAGACCCGGGGATGCTTTATTGTTGGTGCAGGCTCCAAATGACAGTCAGCCCTCCTCCTCTGCCCATGACATGGCTGCGGGGCTGGAACCAGGCTCTCCAGGGCCGCAGGCTCCTCCTCTATCCGGCGGTCTACTCCTGGCACCGGGGGATGCTCGGAGAGAAGGGGAGGAGACACAGAGGTAACAGGATCAGTTTCAGTGGCTGCAGCAGGTGGTGGGAGCTCAGTGGACTGTGAACCCTGAGCTCCACCCCCAGGAGTCAGACAAGGTAATTCATCAGACTTTAGAATGAAAAAACACTTGCCTGCTACCCCGGGGAACGATGGTGACTGCTGCAGCAGGCTTGATTCTTTCCTCTTCCATAGGGATGGTGATGGAGGACCCCTGGGAGGACAAGGAGGAGCCTCCCCCACAGGATCGGTGACGGGCGGAGCCAGACAAGGAACCACAGGGCTCACAGCAGCTGAAGGGAGCACCGAGGACGAGGGAGGAGCAGCTGAGGCAGTCCGGGGACGAGGAGCTGACGGAACAGCGGGAAAAGATGACCCGGAGGCTGAGGCTGCTGTCTTCACCTTCCGTTGTGGTGCGGGGAAAACAGCTGACTGGGAGGCGGAGTTCTTTTGGCGGCCCGGGACAGGATCCGGACGGGAACCTTGCGGAGGATCGGTGATGGGCGGAGCCGACCAGGACTTGATGGGCTCACAGTAGCTGAAGGGTACGCCAAGGAGGAGGGAGGAGCAGCCGAGGCAGTCCGAGGACATGGAGCTGACGGAACAGCGGGACAAGATGACCCAGAGGCTGAGGCTGCTGTCTTTACCTTCCGTTGTGGTGCGGGGAAAACAGCTGGCTTGGAGGCGGAGTTCTTTTGGCAGACTGGCGCAAGATCCAGACGGGAACCTCGCGGAGGACCGGCCCGGTCAGGAGACTTCCCCCTCGTTGAAATGACCGTGTCCCGGGGAGGAGTTGGAGGCTTCTTGGCCGGATTCTCCATCAGTTCCCAGTTCCTCTGACGCAGAGCCGTCAACGCCACCAACCTCTCCCTGCTCTCTGGATATGAGATCAGGTGATAGCGCTTTATAGCCCTTCCTGCGAGGTCCAGGTACCAGTGTGCAGTTTTGGAGGGGGTGAACAGATGAGCATTAGACAAGGGGTCATCAATCTCCATCAGAGCCTCAATAGGATACCAGATCTCTGATGACGCCATATCTCCAAACAAAACTGGCACCCGGAAAAGGGAAAAAACTCAAGCCCATAAACAAACTCACTGCGGCTGGCACCTCGCTTGGCTGCGACCTACTGTCGTAAATGCCCTTTTCAGGGCATAAATGAGGCGCCAAATGCCAACAGAGAGTTTGCTTGTTTATTACAGAAAACACAAAATAAAGAGCCACGTGGGGCAAAACACATACGCTGAACACATTATTTGTGTTCAGCGTTCAGCAAAGACCTAAACCAGGGAGTAGCGAGGGCGGAACCTGACGCTAAAGACTAAACACTTACAACTGACGAAGCGAGGACGAGCCGAACACAGAAGGGAGACTGGAGCCGGACGTAGGGACTGTAGTCATGGTAGACGTAGGTTGCAGTGAGGAGTGAGCCTCAGCTGCTCCGTTAAATACTAAAGACAAAAAACAATGAACCAAACAGGAGAGGAGAAAAAGTAATTACCAAAATCATAATCAGCTGTGACAGTGCTGGCCTGACTTGACAGCCGGAAGTCCGGCCGCGGCGCTGTCACAGTATAAGCCCCGGGAGAACCAATAATAACAGAGCAGAAATAATAAGGGAAAATACTGAGTGACCCGGGCGCGGATTAGCTCAGCACTCGGATCACCACAAATCTCGGTTTTCTTTTTTCTTTCTCACAAGTACAGATCTTTAGCCTTACAAAATTGCATTTTTTTTATTCCATATTTGTGCTGGCAGTGGCAGTGGTGGCCTAATGGTTAGGGATGTGGACAGGTGACTGGAGAGTTGCCAGTTCAATCCCTGGACCGGTAGGATCAGATCAGAGTGGGACAGATGACATAGCAGTGTTTGCTCCACCCTCCTTAACCCCACTGTGGTGCCCTTGAGCAAGACCCAACTGCTCCAGTGGAGCTGCTCAGTGGCCACAGGTTAGTCTGTGGTTGTACTGGCCAACTTCTAGGTGTGAATGTGTAACAGTATGAATGTGAACAGGATGTCCTTGAAAAAGAGAGGTTGCCTCTCAGTGGACCTCTCCTGTATAAATAAAGGTTAAATCATTTTTAAAAAATGTGGGAGAGTTTTTCGTTCTTAAATTTGCATCATGCTTATGACAAATTTATGATTTCTTTAAAATAAATTTGTGAATTTATCATAAAACATATTTTTCTTTATAAATGCATTCAGCTCAATACTTCACTTGTCATTTGCAGAGACTATAACAGAATCTGATACCTGCCAAAGTGTAGTCTAGTAGGAGCTACAGGCCACAGCTGAATCTAGCAAGTGGAAATGTCAGACCCTGATCTTTAGATTGACATACACGTGTATCTCTGTTCACAAGTTGTCAGCTGTAAAATTCCTTTCAGCCTTCCCTCAGTTTATCCTGTGGTAGACATCAGTGTGATTGCCACAAATTAATAGTCATCGTTTAATCTGGTGAACCACATTTTACAAAATTTAAGCAAAAGCAGCATGAAATTACACTCATACAGTGGTGCCTGAAAATGACTAAAAACACCTGACTCTAATTTCACCTCCAAATTATCTGCTAATCCTAGAGGTTCACAAAGTTCTGCCATTCACAGATATGTAATATTGGCTCATTTTCCTCAATAAATAAATGAAAAAGTAAAATATTTTTGTCTCATTTATTTTACTGGGTTCTCTTTATTTACTTTTAGGACTTACAGCCATGGGAAAAAATTTAAACACCCCTTTAAATATTCAGTTCTTTATTAAGAAATGTGAACGTATCTATGTCTAACCTTGTTTTTGTTTTTATTTGCATTTTTTAACATTTATTTTAGCCATTTTAAGTGGGAATGAATGTGGGGGTGTCCTAAAAAAGATGAGAGGTGTCCTAATTTATCCCTCACTATTTGTTTAGAATTACATTTTACAGAAAATTTGAAAGAAGTCTTTAATTCATTTTTAATTGTTTAGTTGTATTACATGAATCTCCCAGTATTTTTAACATTGATATTAAATATCTTTATGTCCAAATATGTTAAAAAAAACCACACACACAGGCTTATACAGGGTGTCCTTATTTTTTCACATGACTGTATGTGAAAATCTGATTATGCTTTAGGTCATATTTATGCAGAAATACAGTACACCACTGTACTGTACACCAGTGCATCTTAGTGACACACAAATTACAAAAACTGTAAATTATGGCGGTTTTCTTCATGTGATTTTTGCTAAAAGTGACTAATCATAGAATATTTGTTTGGTCAAACAAATTACAGAAATTTGAGCTTACGTTTAGGAGCACATTGTCACGATCTGAGCGCAGGGGGATTCCACCAGGCTCAGTTTTTCTGCCTTTTGTCATATTTGTACAATGTTGACGTTTTGAGTTGCATTCCTGTTATTTTACCCTTGGTTGATTTGTCATGTATTTTGTATTGTGTCAGTATGATTTAGTTTCCTGTTTACGTTCAGTATAGTTTGTTATTCACATTTTTTAGGTTACTTGTCTTTATTTTGCCACAGCTTTATATCTTTATTTTGTTCTGTTCTCTCTCTAGGCTGACAGCTGGCAGTGATGTTTCCGGGTTGTTGCTCCACGTAGGCGGGGTCCCTGTCAGCTGTCATTTCGCTCTCTCTCACGGCTCCCAGCTGATCTTAATTATGAATCGTTCTTTCCTTCTGCCCGCTCATGTGGCCCACACCTGTTACTACTTGTGTAAATTGTTTTTGACCCTATTTAAGGGCAGTCATTTTCATTTCCGGTTGCCGCTGTTTTGATTGAGTTTCTCCTTGTCTCCACCAGAGCCCTGCCTCGCTCTGGTGCGCATTATCAGTAACAGTAACAGTAACAGTAACATTTGCGCATTTGTTTAAATTCTGTGTTAAAGCACTGTGTTGGACTTTATGTTTGTTGTTTTTCCATTTAATCTCACAAACTCACAGTTCAGCACGTGGGTCTCACCTTTCTGCCCCTAAGGACAATTCATGACAGAAGACAGCGGCCAGTGGAGACCCAGCTGCTGTGAGTTTGTGGATTTTTAGCCGTTTTTGTTTTTCACTCCAGTGGCAGCGAAGGCTTGTGCAGGTTCCCCCTATTTTTCCCCAGTTTGGTTTTTTTTTGTTTCTTACCCGGGGTTAACCATGTCTGTCACTCCGGATGTGTCAACCCTGGGACTAGGCGAAGTGGATCGGTGGGCTGTGTGTGTTCTGGAGGACATTCTTTTGCTGGCTCGAGCCTCCCGTACTCCCAAGGCAGCCCGAGAGTGTCTGGAGGGCGCAGCGCAGGTACTTGAGGCATGCCCCAGCCTGTGGGACCACCCGAAGCTCACAGACCTACTCCTCTCCATATTTCTCCCACAATCTACGAGTCACGGGCCATGGGAATCTGCTCAGATGTCCGTGCCTGCACTGACAAAGAGCAAGCACTCGCGCACACGGAAGCCTCCAGCCTCCAGCCTCTTGCCGCTGTCCAGCGGCAGCTCTGTCTCCTCCTCACCAGCACTGGCCTGCTTCATTGGCCGAGAAGCTGGAGGAGCGCAAGCAGGTCTTATTAGCAGAGACTGAGCTCCTTCTAGAAGTTAAGCCATGGCTCCTCCTGGATCTTGCCCAGGAGCTGGAGGAGATTTCACCGGGGGGCCTGGAGTTTGAGCTGACGAGGGAACGTTCTCTGACTCCGGAGCCTCTCCTTCATCACCTTGAGCCTACGTCTCTGCCTCCCGTTCCCCACCGTCGTTCAAGGAAATCCCGCCAGAAGAATGCTTCCTCCTCTCAGTCGGCAGCTTCTCCCACGCCGAGTTAGACAACTCCTGCAGCAGCGTCCTCCTCATGTTTCTCCTCACCAGCTGTCCCGTCAGCCCACTCATCTTCAAATCAAATCAAATCAAATCAAATCAAACTTTATTGTCATATTGCTGTACATACAACTGTAGTGCAGGCAAGATGAAATTGCGTTTCTCTCGGCATCCATATAAGAAGCAGCATGATTAAGACACACTCCCCACATAGCTCCACCCCCACCCCCACCCCCCCATCCATTCACACATCCCTGAGACATACTTGGGGAAAAAGAATAACTAACTATAATATACAAAATGTCCGTAGGTGCAGTAGTGTGTATGAGAGTTTCCGGGTCAGCTGTTCAGCATCCTGACAGCTTGTGGAAGGAAGCTGTTGGTCAGTCTGGTGGTTCTGCCTCTGATGCTCCGGAATCGTTTACCAGATGGAAGAAGTTCAAAGTGTTTATGCAGAGGGTGAGAATGGTCCTTGACAATGTTCAGTGCCCTGCTCCTACAACGGTTCTGAAAAAGTTCTTGAACAGAGGGGAGGGAGACTCCAATTACCCTCTCCGCCCCCTTGACTATCCTCTGCAGGGCTTTTTTGTCTGACATACTGCAGCTGGAGTACCATGTAGCAATGCAGTACGTCAGAACACTCTCCACCACACCTCTGTAGAAGGTCCTGAGGATGCAGATGGGGAGAGAGGCTTGTTTGAGTTTCCTCAAGAAGTGTAGTCTCTGCTGAGCCCGCTTCCTGATCGCCAAGGAATTCTTGCTCCAGGTCAGGTCCTGCGAGATATGCACTCCGAGGAACTTGATGTTCTCTACTCTCTCCACTAAACGGCCGCCGATGCTGAGGGGGACGTGCTCAGGCTGTGACTGCCGGAAGTCGATAATCATCTCCTTCGTTTTGTCCACGTTGAGCACCAGATTGTTCTCCCTGCACCAGCCCTCCAGGTCTCTCACTTCTTCCCTGTACATTGATTCCTCATCCCTCTGAATAAGTCCCACCACCGTGGTGTCATCTGCAAACTTAATAATCTGGTTCCCCTCGTGTCTGGATACACAGTCATGTGTTAGAAGTGTAAACAACAGTGGACTGAGTACACAGCCTTGAGGGGATCCGGTACTCAGGGTGACAGAGTTGGAGATGTTGTTTCCAACCTGGACAGACTGAGGTCTCTCAGTCAGGAAATCCAGGATCCAGAGACATGTGGCGGTGTTCAGACCGAGAAGGATTAATTTCTCCATCAGTCTCTGGGGAATAATGGTGTTGAATGCTGAACTGAAATCAATGTACAGGAGTCTGGCGTAGGTGTCTTTCTGGTCCAGGTGGGTGATGACAGAGTGTAGGGTGGTGACTATAGCATCCTCCGTGGAGCGGTTTGAACGATATGCAAACTGGAGCGGGTCGTGTGATGCAGGGAGGCAGGCTGTAATGTGTGGTTTGACAAGCCGTTCAAAACACTTCATCACAATTGGTGTCAGTGCAACAGGAAGACACCACTGGTTTCTTTGCCACTGGTACAATGATAGAGGTCTTGAAGCATCTGGGAACGATGGCCTGACTCAGGGAGATGTTATAAATGTCAGTCAGGACATCCGCCAACTCGCTCGCGCAGTCTCGGAGCACACGTCCCGGAATGTTGTCTGGATCTGCAGCTTTGCGTGGGTTGACTCTGGTTAGGGTCCTCCGTGTGTCCGCTGTGTTGATGGTAAAAGCTGGTCCGACCGATGGTGGGGGTGGGCCAGCCCTCCCTCTGATTGTCGAGTTTGATGCTTCAAAACGTGCAAAGAAGTCGTTAAGCCTGTCTGGAAGCGAAGCGTCGTCATCATCGACCCTCTGCCTAGACTTAAAACCCGTCAGTGTCCGAACTCCCTGTCACATCTGCTTGGTGTTCCTAGTGTCACAGAGGTGTCCCTGGATTTTCTCCACATAGGCGCGCTTTGCCGCCTTAATTCCCTTTGAAAGGGCAGACCTGGCTGAGCAGAGGGCAATCCTGTCCTTCGCTCTGAAGGCTGCATCTCTGGCTGTAAGCAGCGAGCGCACCTCTGCAGTCATCCAGGGCTTATGATTACCCCGCATAGTGATGGTCTTCACTGTAGTGAAATCCTCTGTGCACTTCGCGATGTAGCTGGTGACCGTATCAGCATACTCCTCCACATCTGTCTTGTCTTCCTGGGAGGCTGCTATTTTGAAGATCTTCCAGTCTGTGTGCAGAAAACAGTCTTGCAGTGCAGAGGTTGCACTCTCTGGCAAAATCCTGATTTGTTTCACTGCTGGCCTGCTGCGCTTCAATAAAGGTTTGTAGGCAGGCAGCAGCATCACGGACATGTGATCAGAACGGCCGAGATGGGGGTGGGGTATCGCCTTATATGCATCTGTGTTTGTGTACACTAAGTCCAATATATTCTCTCCTCTGGTCTTAAAGTCTACACATTGTTTAAACTTGGGGAGCACAGTCTTTAGGCTGGTGTGGTTAAAATCCCCCGCAACCACCACCAAACTGTCCGGGTGTGAAGTTTGGATTTCACTGATCGCATTGTGCAGTACCCTGAGTGCCTTCTTAGTATTAGCTTTAGCATTAGGGCTCGGCGCTATGTAAACACCAGCTACAAACACGTTGCTGAATTCCCTCGGCAAATAATAAGGCCGACAATTAACAATAAGGAACTCCGCCAACGGAGAGCAGTGTTTAGACACATCTTCCTGTGCTGCTGCAACTCCCGTCTCCTTGACATCTCCTCCTGCTGCTGGGAGTCGAGCTGTTTTCTCCCCGGCTCCGCCCGTCACTGTGTCTGCAGGGGTGGCTCCTCCATGTTCCTCTGAGGGACCTACAACCATTGAAGTCACGGAGAAGGCTGATTTCCAACCAGTTGCAGCAGAAAACATCATGCCCCGGGAACACAGGCAAGTGACTTTTCATTCTCTATTACCAACATATGAATTATCTTGCCTGATTCCCAGTGGTGAGGCTCAGTTCCCGCAGTCCTGTGAGCTCTCACCACCTGGTACAGCTAAAAACTTTTCACCTGCTTTCTCCGTGTCTCCTCCTCTGTCCCCTAAGAGTACGCCGGCCCCAGGATTGAGCCGCCGGACATTGGAGGAGCCTGTAGCCCTGGAAGACCTGTTTCCAGCCCCACAGCCATGCTCTGGATGGAGGGGGAGCGCTGAGACTGAGCCGGCACTTGCAAAACCTGACAAAAGAGCGTCCCCGGGCTTCAGCTGAGCAGGATTCAGCACCAGCAGGAAGTCCATCTCATGTCATCACGCAGGGCGAGCCACCTGCGTGGGTCACCTTGCTGGGGGGTCCCAGGACTGAATTGACCACCATGCCTGCTGCAGGGACCACCGCAGCAGAGCTGGAGTTGGACCTCCAGAGGGCCGGGCCTAAAGAACCATCACCTGGATCGACGGAGTCCTGGACGGCAGTGGAGCTTGAGGTCAGGCAAGTTCGCCTTTGTCTTTGTTGTCTCTATTTTGGAGAGATCCTGCCTGGCGCTTGGTGGGGAGAGCCAAGTGCAGCTGTCAGCTGCACCTAAGCTCACCTCGCCGGGCTCTACTGCTGCTGGTGACCCTGACCCCGTGTCTTTGCCCCTCTTGCCTGAGCTTTTCCCCAGGGTCACCGAGGATTGTTCAGCTCTGCCAGAAGTCTCCGTGGGTCCCGGCTCACCACCCGAGATCCCCCTAAGTCCAGCTCCTCCCGCTGAGGTCGTTGCGGGTGCTTCGTCCCAGCCCGGGACCTCCATGGGTGTCGCTCCCCCTCCGGATGAGGTCATCGCGGGTGCTCCATCCCAGCCCGGGACCTCTGTGGGTGCTGCTTCCTCTCTGGATGGGGTCTTCACGGCTGCTCCGTCCCAGCCCGGGACTTCTGAGGATGCTGCTTCCCCGTTGGCTGAGGTCGTCGCGGGTGCTCTGTCCCAGCCCGGGACCTCCATGGGTGCAG
The DNA here is from genome assembly GCA_020510985.1 of Pholidichthys leucotaenia. Classification (NCBI taxonomy): domain Eukaryota; kingdom Metazoa; phylum Chordata; class Actinopteri; order Cichliformes; family Pholidichthyidae; genus Pholidichthys; species Pholidichthys leucotaenia. The sequence goes on from CM035837.1 coordinate 107,479,039, forward strand.
CTCCTCCTCAGTCCGGATCTCCGTGGGTGCTGTGTTCTAGTCGAGGACCGGTGTGGGTACTGTGCTCCAGCCCAGGGGCCACCGTGGGTGCAGCTATGGCCCAGTCCAGGCCCATTGTGGGTGCAGCTATGGCCTAGTCCGGGCCAACCACAGGCGCAGCTTTGCTCCAGCTATGAGCCACCGTGGGTGCAACCTTGCTCCAGCCCAGAGCCACCGTGGGTGCAACCTTGCTCCAGCTCAGAGCAACCGTGGGTGCAACCTTGCTCCAGCCTGGAGCCACTGAGGGTGCTACAGGGAAGTCCAAGGGCATAGTGGTTCCCCCTCCTCTGCCCAATGCTGTCGTGGTTCCCTCTCCTCTGCCCAACACCGTCGTGGCTCCCCCTCCTCTGCCTGACACCGTTGTGGTTCCCCCTCCTCTGCCAGGCACTGTCATGGTTCCCCCTCCTCTGCGAGACGCCATCATGGTTCCCCCTCCTCTGCCAGATGCCGTTGTGGTTCCCTCTCCTCACCCAGACGCCGTCGTGGTTCCCTGTTCTCACCCTGACGTCGGCTCGGGTTCCCCAATTTCTCCATCTTGCCCACCATTGATTTTTCCCATTGAGCAGCTGCCTCCTAGACCACCCTTTCTGTTCAGGTGGCTAAAAAACTCTGGTCGACCGTCTGACAGACTGTGCTGTTGGGCTGGGTGGCTCATATTTTCCGGCAGGCCACCCGACTCCTACCACCCTGCCGTCTGCCAGGCCTGGGACTTCGGCCAGCCACCAGAACAGTTCTGTTCTTTGGTCCAGGGGGCCTAGGTGCCTGGTTCAGTGTGGATCCTGAGTGGGGCCTTTGTTTTTGTTATTTTCTCTTTGTCTGGACTCTGCTAGGATGTTTATTCTGAAACTTTTTTCTTATTTTCTCTGGTTTGGTTCAGTCCCCCCGTGCCTGGGTGCCCCTCCTCCCACCTGGGGTGGTGTTATTTCTTGTTGGGGTGGGGTTTTTGTGTGTGGGGTTCTTATCTTTTGATGTTCCCCTGGGGTGTCTAGTAACCCACCCCTTCAGAGGGGGGCTCTGTCACAATCTGAGCATGGGGGGATTCCACTGGGCTCAGTCTTTCTGCGTTTTGTTATATTTGTACAGTATTGTCGTTCTGAGTTGCATTCCTGTTATTTTACCCTTGGTTGATTTGTCACATATTTTGTATTGTATCGTAGTATAATTTAGTTTCCTGTTTACATTCAGTATAGTTTGTTATTCACATTTTTTAGGTTACTTGTCTTTATTTTACCACTGCTTTATATCTTTATTTTGTTCTGTTCTCTTTCTAGGCTGACAGCTGGCAGTGATGTTTCCGGGTTGTTGCTCCGCGTAGGCGGGGTCCCTGTCAGCTGTCATTTCGCTCTTTCTCACTGCTCCCAGCTGATCTTAATTATAAATCGTTCTTTCCTTCTGCCCGCTCATGTGACCCACACCTGTTACTACTTGTGTAAATTGTTTTTGACCCTATTTAAGGGCAGTCATTTTCATTTCCGGTTGCCGCTGTCTTGATTGAGTTTCTTCTTGTCTCCACCAGAGCCCTGCCTCGCTCTGGTGCGCGTTATCAGTAAGTTTGCTCATTTGTTTAAACTCTGTGTTTCTGCCCCGAAGGGCAATTCATGAGAGACATTGTTTTATTTAGCAGCACATTCAAACTGTGACATTTGAACTGATTAACCGGAAACATGAAATAATTGTATTCTGTTCATCAGCATGTTTTTTTTAATCACACTCATGAAATATTACGCTTTATGAAAAGTGAAAATTACAGACATGAAATAAGCTAGTTTTATTGTATTGGAAGCAGCATGTTATAATTATTCATTTGAAAAATTAGAGTTTAAACAGATCATTTGGAGAGTTTTAATTTGATCTGAAATTATAGTGAAACAAGGGATGTGCTTTGGTTTGTTTTTGAAATGAAAGCCTTTCTCTGTCAGATCAGATTTTAGTCAGATATGCTGTTTACACTGAAGAAAAACAATCTCATGTTTCCATAAAGACATATCATCACATTAAGGGCTGTGTTCCATTTCAGACCAGTGACCACATTATTTTGAACACCCACTGAGGCGCAAACCAGGTTTCACTGACTGATCCTGTAAGTTTAGCACCCTTTCCTCTGACGAAACCCCGGCCATAAATGCTGTAGACTTAAACAAATTACGGGGCTTTTTATGGGTCGATGAGAATTGGAGCTTTATGCAATTTTGTTCTGAAATTATTTTAAGCACGTGTTGGAAATGAAACTGGAGATGTGTGTGAGAATTGGTTCTCCTCTTTTGCAATAGCTTCACTATGCAAATGTTTTTACTGAGCTGGCTCACTGAGCACAAGATGGCCATGGTACAAAGGATTAGATGAGGAGCGTTAACTATGGAAAGATGCTGCAGGAAATTTCACATGTGGAGGAGGTGTAACAAAGACTTGGACTTTCATGGAAAGGTTCTGGACATAAATGAAGTTATCTGCCATTACAGTGCTCACATTTTCAGTTTGGAAGGTCTGGATGATATTCTGTCAAAATCAAATGTCTCTCATGTTTGGACTGACAGTGCTGTTTCACACTCATGAAAAGGATCCCTGTGGTTCCTAACAATGGTGGTGCATTCAGGTCTCCTCCTGAGCTGCCTCCCACGCTCCTCTGGGGAGACTGTGTAAATACACACTATTCTCCCTCTCATCATCACCAGACCATAATCCATAATGCAGTCTGGTCTCCCCTCAGATGCAGCTGCAACGCATTTACTCCATCTATTATTGAATGGATTAAACAGAGTTTCTTTTTTTAAAGCAACTGCTGTTCCTGTTCCTCTCCATGCTTTTTGCTTTACCTCTGCAGACTGTTCCCAGCCCTCCAAAAACCCTCTTGATAATGTCACCATTTTGAATTATTCATCTAAACACTCCTCACTCTTATTCGCTCCCTCACACACACAAGTACAAATCCAGATGTTTGAAGACTTCACAGGTTTGATTTGTTCCCCACAAAGAAGTTTTTCCACGATCATTTATAACAATCTGATGCCACTTTACAGTAAGACTACCTTAATGCACAATTTATAGTTTATAGTTAATTTATAGGCTGGTTATTAATTACATTGTAAACAGTTTACAAATCATAAGCTTTTATAAACACATGGGATAAAAAAGGAAATAGTGACTTGACCCTGTCTGTTCTCTCAAACCTCATATATCAGTTTATTTAGAATACTCTGTATTTTCATCCGCTAGATTTTTAGCATCAAATATTTGTGTAAGCATTTGAAGCCAAAAGATCCTTTGATCTTGCTGAATAATGAGCCTGCAACAATGTATGAAATATGTCAAAATTTAATTTTAATTGCTTTTTCATGATCCATAAAGTATATATACTCTAATTAACAACCTATGAGGGCAGTTCAATAAAGATTTTCACTGACCCACTAAAGGTTATTGTAGGAGACTGAAATTGCTCCTGTATAATAACACATATCTCTATCCAAGAACCAAGCAGACCGCCCGTAAAATCTACTGGAGGAAAAAGCCCCCCAGGAAGCAGCTAGCCACCAAGGCTGCTCGGAAAAGCGCTCCGGCCACCGGCGGAGTGAAGAAGCCTCACCGTTACAGGCCCGTGGCTCTGAGAGAGATCCGTCGCTACCAGAAATCCACGGAGCTGCTCATCCGTAAGCTGCCCATCCAGCGCCTGGTGAGGGAGATCGCTCAGGACTTCAAGACCGACCTGCGCTTCCTGAGCTTCGCCGTCATGGCTCTGCAGGAGGCCAGCGAGGCCTACCTGGTGGGTCTCTTCTTCGCTAAGAGGGTCACCATCATGCCCAAAGACTTCCAGCTGGCCCGCCGCATCCGCGGAGAGAGAGCTTAGACTTTCTGCTGCACATTCACCAACCATAATGCTCCGCACTGTGTGTCTATATATATATATATATATATTTATAGTAATATGTACGTATGTTTACTAGCTGTTCTTGTTTTTTCTTGCCTTCTGATTGTTGCTCTGAGTGTTGCTATCCCTGTGCTGTTGCAATCCTGGAATTTCCCCATTGTGGGACTAATAAAGGCTTATCTTATCTTATCTTATCTTATCTTATCCACCTTATTCCTAGCTGCCATGATGCCGTGCTTCTTCCGGTACTTCCGGTACTAGTTTAGAACGTATGGTTGTCACTGAAACGGGACACTTTTCCTTGTTAAAAAACAATGACTTCGGCATCAGAAATGCGGGAACACGGCCTCTTGCACCTCAAAGCAGTAATATAATCATACCACTTCCCATGACTATGGAGTGGTGGAAAGATGACCTTAAAAAGTGGCCTCGTACACAGTAGGTCCATTAGTTAGCACCCCTGCTAAGATGCTAACAATGTAAACAAATGACCCGTGCTGACAAAATGAGTCACTTTGAGGACATTTTCAAAACTGATGTAGGCCTAATGTTATTTCCATATTCTGTATTGAAAGACCTTCAAAATGATATTTAATTTGTAGGTAGTGCGCAAAAACTAACCTAGAGAAAGACAATTTGTTTATATTTTAGCTAAGTGGAAAACTCGCGTTAGATCGGTCGGGAGTTACGTCTTCCGCAAAAACATAGGTATTTTTAGAAAGTACGATTTCTAAGCTTTCCAATGATACCAGGCACTTATGGGGTTTTCCCGGGACTTGCTCTACCAAACAAAGAAACAGTCATGATTTATGACTTCTTGTTGCCTGTACTCATAACGACGTGGTGCGCATTCCAACCAGCACGTCTCCACCGCAGTAAAGTCGGCTGCATTTTGTTAAAATATGTTGGACATAATCAAATTTACCTTAGAGCAGACGTACGCCACAACACTGTGCTTGGATGTTGTCTATCAGCGTGTGGTGAGAAGCCTCCATTTATCCAGTCTGGCACAACCATGAACACCAGCAAGTACCAGAACTACGCAAAAACTTTCAAAAAATACAAAAACTAGAAGAGCTGAAATTAGCTGCCACTTGAGTGCAAAACATGTATGTGGACTATACATTAAAATGAATTTGAAAAACTTTTAAAAATGCTATTTTAAATGCCCCTGCTTCTCCACTCTTACTGACTGATTTAACACTAGGTCAGCCGAAACCGGAAGCTCCGCCCATAATCGTTCCTACAGCAGCACCCCCAGGAATAAGGTGGATAGGTTGCGTAGTAATTTGGAGCTCTGGTCTCCTAAGAGTTTCTCTTTTACAGGTTCTAAGGTGGAGTAAGGTGTGATAATGGGGCCAGTTGAATGCAGAGCAGAGACCACACACAACAGGAGATGTTTGCTTAGATGAAAGAGACTTAGATGAAAGAGACCATCGTGTGAGAGTCAAGCACTGGCATCAACAGTTCAAGTGTTGTCTGACATCGGTGGAAACGGCACCCATTCCAGGGCAAATGGAAGCCACAATTTTGGAGGATCGCTGCATAACCGTTTGCCAACTAACCCAAGATGTCAAGATCAGTGGGGTCTGTGGAAAAAAATCATCCATGACCATTTGCACATGTGGAAGCTGTCTACACGATGCGTTCCGTTTGCTCACACCTTTCCAGAAGAAGGAATGAGTTACGTCCTCCCAGACTCTTTTGGCCATGTGCCAAGGAAACCAGGAAGACTTCTTTGACAGACTTGTCATGCAGAATGAAACATGGGTCCATCACTATGATCCAGACACTAAAGCAATGGAAGCATTATGACTCACCACCTCCGAAGAAGGCACATGTTCAGCCCTCAGTGGCAAGGTCATGTTCATGTCTTTTGAGACCAGCATGGAATAATGATCATGGCATTCCTGACAAAGGGTACCACAATTACCGGGGCTTATTACAATTCACTGCTACAGAAATTGTGGAAGGTCATCAAAACCGAGAGGTGTGGCATGCTGACCAAAGGTGACCCCCTCTGCACCCCGGTTCACAGCTCACATGTTGCCTAGACAGAAGCACAGTCCTGCAACTATGAAATCCTTCCTCACCCCATCTGACTTCCACCCCTTTCTAACGATGAAGTCATTTTTGAAGGGCAAGCACTTCAGATGATGAAATGTTGATTTCGGAGGACATGTTGTGGTTTCTAATGCAACCTGCAGACTTCTACAGGCACGGTCACCACAGCTGCATAAAACAATGTGGGAGTGTGTGACTCTTGGTGGTACTTACGTAGAGAAAGACTGATAACTGTGCCAAGTTTGGTTCCTCTCAGTCCATGGAAAATGAATCAGGGGAAATCTTTCATAAATAACCTTCTTTCTTACTATAAACTATTTGTAAATTCTTTTTAGGGGACTCGTATTTTGAAGTATTACCCTTTTTTTTGTTTAAATTTGTGTTACAGCTCAATACAGATTTTTGCTACTGCTTCATAAGACTACCCAAACACACATCAATCTAGGCTCACTATTTAGCCAGATAAACTATCCAAAGTAGTCTTACTTTGAAAGCATGTTAGAAATTATAGGATATTCTTAATAAATTAGTGTAGCATGTTTACTGACAAATAGACAAGATAAACTAAGCTGAGCAACCTGCAAAATCTGAGATTTAACAGGGTAGACAAAGAAGTGCATCAGTTGATTTTGCTGAGGGGACCATAATTGTAAAAGTTTTACCAAAAACAAAAGGTGCTTTCAATATATATATATATATATATATATATATATATATATATATATATATATATATATATATATATATATATATATATATATATATATATTGCATGAAAATTTTTGTGTGACACTTTCGGCAGATCATGAACTGCTTTTAAGGATGAAAAACATCAGGAAGCGACTTTTCATTTTTAGGGCATCATAAAGTTTGATTCTGTTCATTTTTGATGGTAACACTAAAACATTATACTGTATTGACTTAACATCAGTATTGGCTGATTTCACCTTGTTGACTGATATCAGCCTAACTGCAAATAAGATTATGAACAGACGGCAGTAGCCAACATTTATCTGGTGTGTCCCAGTTGTGTGCATTGATTGTGCCCTAGAATGGACAGTAGTAGACTACAGCTGCAAATCCAGAATAGTGAATTGTTTTAAAGTGTTGTAGTTACTTTTATATATTCCATATGTCGTTGTTTTCCTGGTGTAATAGATGGAATATCTGATTACAAAAACAAAAGAGGCAGTCGGTATTGACTGTCAGTCATCTGACAAATGATTATTTTAAACATCAGTATTTGCTGAGAGTTTCACAATTGGTGCATGTTATTTATTTAGCCATAAAGTAAGGATGTATTGATTGTGAAAATCTGGGGCCAGTACAGACGTTTAAAATAATAAGTTGGTTGATAGCCAATACCGATTGATTCTTTTGTTTCTGTTTTCATTTATTCCATTCCTATCAGGGAGAGGAAATATATGCATTATTAAAAAAAATTGATGTGAAACACTTTAAAATGGTTCAGTCCTGGATATATTCTGAATTTGCAGCTGCAGTCCACTGCTCAGGGCAAAATCAATGGCGCACAACTGGGACACGCCAGAAAAATATCTGATAACTGCCACTGGCAAACCAATAGGCAGCAGGTGATTTGAGTGGGGGATGGGGGGGGGTCATCTCCCTTAGCAAACTGACCCAAAATCATGCCCCTTGTTAAGCTACCGTCATCTTATCCCCATCTCCATAGAGTCCAAGGACAGGATAACAATGAGTTACATGTAGAAAATTGTACTTGCGACTTTTCCCCCCAGTTTTCATAAACTTGCAACTCCCCTCCTTTTATTTATTTATTTATTTTTCTTCCATCTTGTAAATGTGTAAAAAAAAATCATAAATTTGGAACTTGTGGCAAATTTATGACTTCTTTCAATTGTTAAATTAGCATCTTTTATCATATTTTTGCCCCTTTATTCTTTCAAACATATATTCATACGTTTATACCTTATGCTAAATTTGTGAATACCTCTGTCAATAACCACCATCACCTTTGTTAAAAGATAACAAATCCCCTACTCCTGATAGGCCAATGTCAGTCAACAAGATGAATATCGGTTGATATATATCTGTATCAGCTGATATGTTGGTCCATCCACACTGTGAAGTACAGGTTTTAAAAAAATTATAGGTTACCATTCTACTAGGTAGTTTGAAATTAGTAAAATAACAGTATAATACTGACAAAACTAGCTGTGAATTTTTACAGTGTCTAGTGTCGGCTACTTCTTGATTTGATAAAATTCACCATAAATGTCGACATATTTTAAATTGTGTGTGTTTTTTAGCGGCGCGTTCTCTGAGGTGGTTCTAGCGGAGGAGAAGAGGACTCAGAGGCTCGTGGCCATTAAGTGCATCCCCAAGAAAGCACTGGAAGGCAAAGAAAACAACATTGAAAATGAAATCGCTGTACTGCACAGGTGAGGTTGGTGAAGTTATTCACGTTGTATCGACTGTCGCCGCTCCGCATCTGGTGGGAGCGGTCAGCCCCGTGCCACCTTAAATGACAGCGCACGCACACAGAATGCAGAATATATGCAAGGGGTCAATTGAATGGGTGACTAAATGCACAGTGTCAGTAGAAACAGTAGGATTGTGCACCGGAAATGTCAGGAGTAAAAAAGATAGACCTATTTTTAGTGTCCCTGTTGCCAGGGCAACGGCACACAGAGGCGGAGATGGTGTGGAGTTCCCCACAGCAGTGTACTGAAGAAAGAGAAAGAGACATAGAGGGTGGAGACGTGGGGGGGGGGGGGAGGGGGGATGACAGAAGAAGAATGATATGAAAGAATGAGGGGAGTGGACTTAATATTTAAAGTTACAACTGAATAAACAGGAAAGCCACGAGAGTGAGGGAGATCTAGGAAGTTGATGTGAGAAAAGAGAGGGAGGAAATCTCTCAACCTACTAAAAGTCACATTAGCCCTTCTCAGCTGCTGTTGTGTTAGTGATGGTTCATATGCTCTCAACTTGACTCGAGAGCCAAGAGAGATGCTCAACCGTCTGTTGACTGGTTCATAACACAAAAGGATCCAAATCATTTTTTTTTAAACACCATTTGTTATAGTCACTCTGTTAGGCTCTATAGCGCTACTTTGTTAAGTTCTCCAGCTGTTGTCGTACATTTGATTTTGGGGAGCAGTGTAAATACATAATATTTTAACATTAGCACAGTGCTGTGAAGGCAACAGTCCTCTGTAAATGTGAATCACAAAACAAGAATGCCATCTGGTGAGCAATTAAGAGTGAGCGTTAGGAAAATGTGGTTCCTTTACACATGCAGCTAATGATTTATGCTCATTTGTCTCCCTCAGAATCAAGCATCCCAACATTGTTTCGCTGGAGGACATCTTTGAAAGTTCATCCCACCTATATCTTGTCATGCAACTGTGAGTTCTCCTTACTCTTACACAAGAGACAATTATATAATAGTGAACCTTTTTTGCACATTTGTATTTTGTGGAACCCGGGAGTGGCAATAGTTGCTTCTATCTACTGCTATTTTTTTCTCAAGTATGAGCGATTATCCCACGATGAAGCATTAAGTTATCCCATGATTTTAGGAAGAAAAAAGAGTTCTAACCAAACTCTTGTTTAAAGATGCACTGCAGTGGATATAAATCTCCTTAAAAACAAATCTGAGTGGTCTAAAATGGTATCTTATGTATATAGTATATAAAATGGTGTCTTATGTCCTTATGTCTTATGTATGAATATTCTAAGTAGACCCACCCATAGCCCATAGGCCCATAGCCAGTGCTTAGTCCTGATTGGTTCACCTGTTATAGTGACATCATAAAAACAGTGTCTAAACATGCCTTTTTCCAGGGGGAGGAGCTTAACTGAACTTTAACAGCAGAAAAACATATGACTCATAAGAATGATTTAGCTCTTGATATATCTTGTAAGCAAGAATCGCAGAGCTGTCTCCTATGGTTGGTTGGGTTATATATCCAGTTTTAATTTGTCAATCTTGTTTCCAGGGGCTAGACAGCGTTGGTCTGTTCGGAGCCAAGTCGCCAGACTGGCAACCTCGCTTCTGTTTATGCTGTCGTATGTAAACGTCAATGCTGTTATGAGAACTTGGAATATTTCCCGATGTGCAGTAATTCCTCTTGGCTGTAGAAGATGTTTGATATACTTAAACAGTGCTTAATCACAAAAAGTAATACAAATAACAACCACACGCAGCATTGTTTGAGGGAATACGGAGCTACAGCATGCCGGGTGTGTGGGGGCAGCCATGTTAGTTGATACACTTACCTGATATAATGATGTCAATCCCTCACGCTGAAGGAAAAGCGTAACGTCATCAGCAGAGCGTCACTCAAGACTGTCTACTGGAATATTCTATCGACTGTAGATTTAAATTTTTGCCAATGGTTGATAAATAATTTTAAATGCTCTATCAGCTGATACTGCTATATCGTGTATCCTTACTTGTAAGTCATAAAAAAACATGTTACTTTAAACACTTTTTTTCGTAATGGGACTTTTGAGAACAAGAGCACATTTCATGTTTGTGTTAATTACAGACAGTTGAAGATTTCCGAGTCAATTAAAGATGCTTATTTTGCATTCAGCACCTTTGTATTTACTCAGAGAAAATATTTCGTATGTACTGTATAGTGTTGGTCTCCACTTGATCCTGAGCTCTCTTGGTCTTGGTCTCGGCACTCTGGTCTCACTTAGTGTGGTCTTCACTACAACACTAGTACATTGATATTTTTTTCCAATCTAAAAATCAAATAGAAAAATCTGTAAGAATCTGAGGAGTGTAGAGCTGTCTTAAGCCTGATTTTTTGGGGGGGCTCATATAAATTTCAATTTACATAGTATGAAACTAGAATGAAACCAGCATTATTCGAAAATATGACAATCTGTCATTGCAACTAGAGATGTTCCAATGTTTTTTTCCCCTTCCAAATACAGATTCTGTTACCTGAACTTCCATATCGTCCGATACTGGGTACCAATTCAATGCCATTGAATTTTTTAATTTTTTTTTTACTTAAGCAATATTACACGAGAGGGAGTACGATATCAATGAATATAGTAACTGCGGGCATGATACATCTATATTCATGATACCGTAATGTCCTCAAGTGTAATATTGCTTTTATACAACAGTTCCGGCAAGCATAGTTTATTAAATGACAGCAATACTGGGCAAAATATTATGATTTGTTTGTTTAACCAGTTATTTTGTGTAGCTGAGAAAAAAATAGTCCCTTCTGAATGTAGCCAGTAACTGTTGCTAAACATCTCAATCAGCATGAAGACATCTATTGTCATTTCACACACACAGGTAAACAAATTACTTACTGTCAAGCGCAAAAGTCATTGTTTATATAACATATACCTACTGAGTCCGTACAGGAGAAGACCCGAGATCAAAACGTGGCCATTACATCGGTAGCTAACCGGTGGCTATTAGCATGCTAGCGATTTCATCGGCACACTTTGTTTGTTTTCTTGGCATTTTCAGATGAAACAAAGAGTCCATCACCACAAAAGTATTGTGGTTTTACTGTGTTATCCTCGTTTTTGCTTTTCTCCAGATTGTCCAGGTGGGCTGATGAAATTTTTGCACATCGGGAGGTTTCCATGGAAATAGCCTGGCTTCTTCCATTCTCCTCCTCCTCTTCTGGCAACCATTCATAATTTAACTCAAATGTTATATTTGTAAAATTGTCCATCATTTTGCCGTATTCCACTAATGTTGCCTTAAAGTGCCGACCAGGAGTCAACAGTAAATAACGGTTAGTAATTAACGGTTACTAGAACACCTTCGAAGCACAGTGATACATATCCAGTGAAAGTTGGAGTGCAGTTATCGTGGATTTTTGTAACTCCTGGAATCCCTATTGTCTAACCAAATTGCTCGGTCGGTACTAACTGTTATATGACATAACGCACGGCTCAGGAGACGCACACACACAGGCTCAGAGAAGTTCAAATAGTTTATTAGCAACAGGAGTGAATGAATGTGTGTCTGCGGGATGTAAATGTGTTGGTGGCGGCGTCTGCTTCGGGCACAGAGGCAGGGGGCCGTACAGCCGGACAACCCTATGGGAAAAGCAAAGGAGAAGGGTGACAGGCACACACCAACACAGGAGATTTGCAAGCGAGAGAGGAGCTTACTTGGGGGGCACAGATGACTGGCACAGCAAAGGACGAGGTCCGGAAGACAGCCACCTGGAGTGCTCGGTGCAGCAGCGAGGAATGGGCGATGGAGAGGCGATGTCCGCCGCCGGGAAGTCCACCTGTGCACAGGGGAGCAGACTCGAGAGAGAAAAAAGAGGTAAGAGCTTCTTACCCGGGAGAATAGCTGAAGGTGAAGGAACTCACAGCGATGCATGAGAAGTCTAACAGCTTCAGGCCGAAGCTCAGGGCGAGGCGGCTTATATCCCTCGCCGCTGATGATGAGCAGGTGTGCGTGCAGGTGGCGCCGCTGATGAGCGGCGCGGCGTGACAGTACTCCCCCCTCTAGCAGCGCCTCCTGGCGATGGCCTTTCTGGGTGCGCTCGGTGGAAATCAGCGATGAGCGATGGGTCCAACACAGACGACGGGGGTACCCACTGTCGATGATCAGGCCCATAGCCCTCCCAGTCCACCAGGTACTGCAACCCACGACCCCGGCGCCGGGAGTCCAGGATGGAGGAGACGGGCCAGGCCGGATGGCCACCAATCATCCGGGGCGCGGGTTGCGCAGCAGGAGGAGGGCAAAGGGGATCGGAGACTGCCAGCTTCACCTTGGACACGTGGAAGGTGGGGTGGATGCGGAGGGAGGGGGGAATAGCTACACGCACAGCCACCGGGTTGACAATCCTGGTGATGGGATAGGGACCCACGAAGCGCTGTGCCAGCTTCCTCCTCTCGCCTTTTAGGGTAACGTCCCGGGTCGACACGTAGACTTGCTGCCCAACCCTGTACGCCGGGGCAGGTCTTCTGTGCCGGTCCGCCATGGCTCTGTTGTGCTCCGCCGTGCGTAAAAGCGCATTGCGCGCTGACGCCCAGATGGAGCGGAACTGCCTGAGATGCGCCCGTACTGAGGGGACAGTTACCTCACTCTCCTGCGCCGGGAACAGCGGGGGGTCGTAACCCAGGGACGCCTTGAAGGGAGACATCCCTGTGGCAGAAGAGCGAGCGGTATTATGGGCGTATTCAACCCAGGCAAGGTGGTTACTCCAGGACGTGGGTTTGGACGCCGTTACACAGCGGAGCGCAGCCTCCAGCTCCTGGTTGGTCCGCTCACACTGCCCGTTGGATTGGGGGTGATGGCCGGAGGAGAGGCTCACCTTGGCTCCTAAAGCGTTGCAAAACGACCTCCAAACCTCAGAGGAAAATTGGGGCCCCCGATCCGAGACCACGTCCACCGGAATCCCATGCAGCCTGACCACGTGTTGGATGAGGAGGTCCGCCGTCTCCAGGGCAGTGGAGAGACCTCGCAGGGGGACGAAGTGTGCCGCCTTGGAGAAGCGGTCCACGATGGTCAGGATGGTGTCGTAGGAGTTGGAGACTGGGAATCCGGTGACGAAATCCAAGGCGATGTGCGACCAGGGCCTGCCAGGGACGGGCAGGGGCTGGAGCAGACCCGCTGGAGGGGCATTTCCCGACTTGTTGGTGGCACAAATTGGACAGGCCCGGGCATAGCGGGCAGCATCCCTCCGCAGGCCCGGCCACCAAAAGGACCGCTGGAGGAGGTTTATCATCCGGGAGGAGCCAGGGTGACAGGTGAGCTTGGAGGTGTGTAGCCAGTGGATGACCTCTCCTCGAACCGCAGATGGCACGAACAGCCTCCCCTCCGGTCCGCCGCCAGGGTCAGGTTCCACTTCCTGCGCCTTCCGGATCTTGCTCTCAATGTCCCAGGAGATGGCTCCCACGACGCACGACCTGGGTAGGATGGTGTGGAGCGTGTCCTCCGACTCCTCAGGGGCGAATTGCCTAGAGAGGGCGTCGGGCAGGCCGTTCTTGGAGCCAGGCCTGAAGGTGATGGAAAACTGGAACCTGGCGAAGAACAAGGACCAGCGCGCCTGGCGGGCGTTCAGGCGCTTGGCAGATCGAAGGTACTCCAAGTCCTTGTGGTCCGTCAGGACCACGAACGGCAGGTCCGCCCCCTCTAGCCAGTGACGCCACTCTTGCAGCGCGAGCTTGATGGCCAGGAGCTCTCTGTCCCCCACGTCGTAATTCCTCTCCGCCGGGGACAAGCGCCGGGAGAAGAAGGCGCAGGGCCGTTTGGCGCCGTCGTCAGGCGACCGCTGGGATAGCACCGCCCCCACTCCTGTGTCTGAAGCGTCCACCTCCACGATGCACTGCAGCGCGGGGTCGACCTGGCGAAGGACCCGGGAGGAGGAGAACTCCGCCTTCAGTGCCTGAAAAGCAGCTGCGGCCTCTTCGGTCCACCGGAACGGGACCTTAGGGGACATGAGGCGGGTCAGCGGTCCGACGATGGTACTGAAGTTTTGGACAAAGCGGCGGTAGAAGTTCGCGAACCCAACGAACTGTTGCATCTGTTTCCTCGACGCAGGTGTAGGCCATTCTACCACCGCCTTCACCTTCTCCGGGTCAGGACGCACCTGGTCGTGAGAGATGATGAATCCCAGGAAGGATGTAGTCCTAGCATAAAATTCGCACTTTTCAGCCTTCACGTATAGCCGGTTCTCCAGCAGTCTTTGGAGGACCCGCCTCACATGGACCTGGTGCTCGTCCCTGGACTTGGAGAAGATGAGTATGTCGTCCAGGTAGACGAACACAAAGAGGCCGATGAAGTCCCGGAGGACGTCGTTGATGAGGCGCTGAAAGACGGCAGGAGCGTTGGTCAACCCGAACGGCATTACCAGGTATTCAAAGTGGCCGTTCGGGGTACGGAAGGCTGTCTTCCACTCATCTCCCTCCCGGATCCGGACGAGGTGGTATGCGCTGCGTAGATCCAGCTTGGTGAACCAGGTCGCCCCCTGGAGGGAGTGGAAAGCGGTGTCCATGAGGGGCAGGGTGTAACGATCCTTCTCCGTGATGTCATTTAGAGCTCGGTAGTCTATGCAAGGATGGAGGGACCCGTCCTTCTTGCCAACGAAGAAGAATCCCGCCCCCACGGGTGATGACGATGGGCGGATTATCCCAACACTCAGCGACTCCTTAAGGTATGTGTTCATCGTCTCCTTCTCCGGCGCCGATAGACTGTAGAGCCTTCCAGAAGGTAAGGGTGCCCCCTGGCGGAGATTGATCGCGCAGTCGTAGGGCCGATGAGGAGGAAGAGACATCGCCTTAAATTTGCTGAATACCATACCCAGGTCGTGAAATTCCAGCGGCACCAGGGACAGGTCCGGGGGCGCTGCGTCCGTAGGTGGGGGAGAAGCGGACGGTGAGCAGGCAGCGGACTGTAGGCAGGTGCCCATGCAGAACGTGCTCCATGCCGACACCCCGACGGACTTCCAATCCAGAACGGGGTTGTGGAGGTGTAGCCAGGGATACCCCAGGATGACGGGCGACACAGAGTTGGGCAGGACGTAAAAGGTCATTTCCTCCCGGTGGTTTCCTGAGATGATTACCGGGACAGGAACAGTCTGGTGCATCACTCTCCCAAGGGAGGCACGAGAGAGGTTGACCAGGGAGATTGGGTTTCTCAGTGCCTGGCAGCGGATGCCCAATTGGGTTGCCAGGCTTTGTGAAATAAAGCTGCCTTCTGCGCCCGAATCCACCAGTGCGTGGGTGAGATGCCCAGTGGGACTGTGGCAGAAACGGATGGGCAGCTTCAATTGAGTGTGAGGGTTTAACCGATTGACATCCGCGAGGCCCCCCACAGTGACTCGCGGACCCCGCCGACTGGCTTTCCGTGGGCAAAGCTTCACCGTGTGTTGGTCATCTCCGCAATACATGCAGAGATCCAACTCACGGTGGCGTTGTTTCTCCGCAGGGGAAAGCTTTGTCCAGCCCGTCACCATCGGCTCCGACTCCTCGGGGCACGATGGTGGCGGCGTCGCCAGGGGGCGAGCTTGGAACAGGCGCGGCGAGACTCCACAAGGGCGAGAAGAAGACGACTTCCGCCCCGAGGAGCGCTCGCGCAGCCTGTTGTCCAAACTAATCGCTAAGGACGTCAGCTCCGCTAGTGTCTCAGGAATATCCCGCCCAGCCAGTTCATCCCTCAGATCATCATTGAGACTGCGGAGGAAAAGGCCGCAGAGGGCGCGTTCCTCCCAGCCTAATTCCTCCGCCGCTACCCGGAAGTCGAGCGCGTAGTCCGCTGCCAACCGGCTTCCCTGCTGGAGGGCGAGAAGCCGATCGACTTGGACTGTCTCGGTAGGAGAATGGTCAAAGACCTCCAGGAAGCGCCTCACGAATTGGTCATATGTGAGGGCGGCATAACTGGGCCTCGCCATTACGGCGTAGGTCCATGTTAATGCTCGCCCCTCCAGGAGATTCCCGATATAACCAATTCGGCTATGATCTGAGGGAAAGTCTCCGGGCACACGGTGGAAAACGGACTCACACTGCATAATAAACCCCCGCGCTCCGCCGAGCTTACCGCTAAAGCGGGCGGGGGTTGGAATGTGTGTGAGCCGAACCGGTGCACTCGGAGCCTGCTGGACGGCCACTGGAGCAGCAGGAGCCGCGCCACCCTGACGAGCCGGGGGGAACGGCTGTTGGGGGTCCAAGCGGCCCAACCGGTTAGTTAAATTTAACAATTGATTAAAAATCACCTGTTGCTGATAGGCTATCTGATCCACTCGAGCCTTGAGAGTGGAAAACCGGTGTGCGAGCCCGCCGTCTGCCGAGCCGCTCTGCTGAAGCCGTACTGACATAACGCACGGCTCAGGAGACGCACACACACAGGCTCAGAGAAGTTCAAATAGTTTATTAGCAACAGGAGTGAATGAATGTGTGTCTGCGGGATGTAAATGTGTTGGTGGCGGCGTCTGCTTCGGGCACAGAGGCAGGGGGCCGTACAGCCGGACAACCCTATGGGAAAAGCAAAGGAGAAGGGTGACGGGCATACACCAACACAGGAGATTTGCAAGCGAGAGAGGAGCTTACTTGGGGGGCACAGATGACTGGCACAGCAAAGGACGAGGTCCGGAAGACAGCCACCTGGAGTGCTCGGTGCAGCAGCGAGGAATGGGCGATGGAGAGGCGATGTCCGCCGCCGGGAAGTCCACCTGTGCACAGGGGAGCAGACTCGAGAGAGAAAAAAGAGGTAAGAGCTTCTTACCCGGGAGAATAGCTGAAGGTGAAGGAACTCACAGCGATGCATGAGAAGTCTAACGGCTTCAGGCCGAAGCTCAGGGCGAGGCGGCTTATATCCCTCGCCGCTGATGACGAGCAGGTGTGCGTGCAGGTGGCGCCGCTGATGAGCGGCGTGGCGTGACATTATATAATTAAAAATATACAACATGAATAATACACCAACAAATACATGCAGAGAATATGAATGCCATAGCAATTTTAAATCATAATAATAAATTATTTCTATGGCATTTGAATACGTGAATTCTTTTAGAAATTTAGGACAGGATATACAGTATATATACTGTATATATAAACTTGTTTATTAGAAAATTTTAAAAACAGTATTGCAACTTAAAAAAAAAACTAAATAAATACAACAGAAATAATTTAAACTCTTGTTTAGTGTTTTAGAGAAGTAGAATTGATTTCCAGTATATAACCTTAGTCAGAGCTGACGGGGTGACAGACAGTTAGCTGGGATAAAAAATTACAACCACTTACCAGTATATTCACAAATCCCAATACCAGCATTTTTTGCCACTGGCATTTCTGAACCCATGGTAATGTCCTTTTATTCATCAAATAGATATTTTAATTCCTTTTGTGTAAAGTAATTTAATCAGAAAATTTCTTCTAATATCAATGGTAAATATAAAAAAGATATTGAGCTTTTGTTTTCCTGATTTTTACCTGGTAGGGTATCAGGAGGTGAGCTGTTTGACAGAATTGTGGAGAAAGGCTTCTACACTGAGAGAGATGCCAGTCAGCTCATCCACCAAATCTTAGATGCAGTCAAATATCTCCATGACATGGGGATTGTCCACAGAGACTTGAAGGTATCGTCATAAATACAACAACTCAATCTTTTTCTTTCTTTCTTTTTTTTTTTTTTTTGCAGTTAACCATGACACAATTTTTAAATCCTCAGACTTTGATCCCCTTTACTGTGTTTGCAGCCAGAGAATTTGCTGTATTATAGCATGGACGAGGACTCCAAGATTATGATCAGTGACTTTGGGTTGTCAAAGATTGAGGGGGCGGACAGTGTCATGTCCACAGCCTGCGGTACTCCTGGATATGTGGGTAAGCATTTATTTCCCTGGTCAGGGATTTTCTCTCTCCCCCCCCTCCCCACATCGTTTTCATGTGAGCTCAGCTCTGCCTGTTTCAGCTGATATCCCCTCTTTATTCAAAGTGTTGTAAGAGCCTCTTTCATACACTACTGTGTCAATTGCAAGTGTTTCAGAAGTGCTCTTTAGCTGTTTAACATGACCTGCCAAATCATATGGTATTATTCAAAGGTCAGGATTACTTGAATTGACTGTGGCTCATATATTTCCACTTCATGAGTACTGTCTGCTGTATTTCACAGCTCCGGAGGTGCTCGCTCAGAAGCCATATAGTAAAGCTGTGGATTGCTGGTCCATAGGAGTGATTTCCTATATCCTGTAAGTCAGGCTTGACTTTTTCCTGCTGTGTAAGGAAAGTGATTGTTTTCTAGTATCAAATGTAATGCGATATCACCCCCCCCCCCCCCCCCCAGGTTGTGTGGCTATCCTCCGTTTTACGATGAAAATGATGCCAAGTTGTTTGAGCAGATTCTGAAAGCAGAATATGAGTTTGACTCTCCGTACTGGGATGACATCTCAGATTCAGGTACAACTGAAATATCTACAAATCTATCCAACATCGATAAGCAGCAGCTAACAGGTAATTTAAATATATATATATAACGTAAATTGGATTTTGTTGGCAGCCAAAGACTTCATCTGTCACTTGATGGAAAAAAATCCTTTGAAGAGATACACGTGTGAGCTGGCCCTCCAACATCCATGGTAAAAATCAAAGTACTTCTGTAAATCTGTCTGCTGTCTACTGTTAATCCAGTTTTACCTTTTTGCTCATAGACATGGCTGGTAAATTTAAAAAAGGAAATAATTTCAAGATGCTATCTTGGACTTTTGGGTTCTCAAAGTAAACAGGCGACTTTTTAATGGAGCTTATGTGATCACCCGCATTTGTTTGCTTGTGTGATTGTTAGAAGCAGTGGGCAGTTTGATCGAGGATGAGGAGGGACGCTGTCCCCCGTGTTAACAACATGGCCCAAAAACATGCCCCCATCCCCATCCCTGTCCCCATAAAGGTTCAAAGATAGTTTATGCAGTACAACAGTATAAACAGTGTTACAAGTTCAATAGAAAAACCTCACCAATTAGCAAACATTTTGAGGAAAAAAGTTAAAAATACAAATGTGCAGCATTTCCTCTTGTAAGTTAGATTCTTTTTTTCTATGAATTTGTAAATTTTTTCTTGTAAATTTGGGATGTGCTTATGGTAAATTAGTGACTTTTTAAATTGTATTTATTCTTGTAAATTTTGACTTAATTTACATTTATACATTTGTACCTAAATTCCCCCCCCCCCCCCACACACACCCCACCCCCCTGTTAAAAAAACCCCAAACAAATCGCCTACCATTACAAGGATTAATCAAGAACTGACATGGTTCAGGTGACCCACAGAACAGACACGACTCAGGGTAAATACAATTAACGTACTTTTATTGTAAACGTGAGTGAGTGGGTGCGTGAGTGCAGGGTATATGGTGTAATTTTTTTATTTATTTTTTTTTTGTTACTTATTTGTACCCATAGGTAGACTTGGTTTGCAGTCTGGTGACAAGCCACCGGCTGCTGGTCGCTGCGTGCGCGAGCGCGAGCGCCCTAAACCTACATGGTTTTTTTTGGTGTGCGGGAGGAAACCGGAGAAATCCCGGAGTAAACCCGCGCAACACGGGGAGAACATGCAAACTCCACACAGCTCACTGTTGGTCGGGGGCTGGGATCGAACCCACAATCTCATGATCCCCGCGGTCCCCCGGCCGAGGGTAAAACTGTGCTGCCACAGTGCTAAACCACTGCGCCACCGTGCAGCCTAATGTCGTGTAGTGCAATCTGTAATCTCCAGCTGGGGCCGGCAGAGCACCGTACAACCTGGCAACCCTGTAACGAGACAAGGGCCGTGAGTTTACAGTTCAACCTATGCAGCACGATAGATGTTACAGTGCTTACTGTCAAGAGATGTTGGAGAAGCTCAGGTAGCGCCGAAGCTGCAGCCAGGGAGACAGTGTCTGCTGGGTTGGTTAGCTGGAGGTGAGAGGATGAGTCCACCGCCTGGAAGGAGATGGAGGACCGCTGCCGCCGCGGATCTCCGCCTGTGCACATGGGAATCAGACAAGATGAGAAGCGAGTAGGCTTACTTGGTAGCTGAGTGAGCCTCGTGATGGAGGATGAATAAAGCACCATTTTAACCTTCAGTTCGCCGTGTCCGCCTGCACTTATTTGAGCCTTGCCTCCACACTGGTAACCCTTATTCGTATCCTCCACACTGGTGACCCCGAAGAAAAGAACACCCCGGGTGGAACCGGCCCGGACGAGGTTCAGCTGGGCTAGGAAGCCGAAGGTTGGAGAGTAGAGTGCTGGGAAGCATGGAGGCAGGCGTAACCAGATTCAGCATAGAGAATCAAACGACTCCGCGCCCAGCACTGGTCCTGGTGGAATAAATAGGCCGCAGGAGATGACAGGCAGGTGCGTGCACAGGTGCCGTGATTGGCGGCCATGACCGTACTCCCCCCCTACGGCACGCCTCTCGGCCGACGTTCCAACCTACCCGGGTGCGTCCGATGGGAGTCCCTGATGAGCTGCTTGTCGAGCACGAAGGAAGGACGCACCCAGGACCTCCACTCCGGCCCGTAGCCCTCCCAGTCCACCAGGTACTTCAGGCCACGCCCCCGGCGGCGGACGTCCAAGATGGACGAGACGGACCACGCCGGGTTGCCGTTGATCACCCTCGGTGGAGTTGGAGATCTGGGAGGGGGACACAACGGGCTGGAGGAGACGGGCTTCACCTGAGAGACATGAAAGGTTGGACAGATGCGGAGGGAGGGGGGGGGAGTTAGATGCACAGACACCGGGTTAATGATCCGGCATATGAGAAATGGACCAATAAACCATTGGGCAGTCTTCTTCCGTTCAGCCTTCAGGTTGATGTGCTTGGTAGAAAGCCATACCTGCTGACCCACCTGGTAAACCGGACCCGGCACCCTGCGTCGGTTGGCCACCGTGGTGTTGCGTTCCACCGTCCGTCGTAATGCCGCTCTGGCCGTCCTCCAGATCCGTCGACAACGCCTCAGGTGGGCACGAACTGATGGAACGGCGATGTCCCCCTCCTCTTCAGGAAACAGTGGGGGGTTGTAACCCAACGAGGCCTCGAAGGGGGACATGCTGGTGGCTGTGGACACCGCCGTGTTATGGGCGTATTCGATCCAGGGGAGGTGTGTGCTCCATGACGACGGGTTGGCGGCAGCGACGCACCGCAACGCTGCTTCCACCTCCTGGTTGGCTTGTTCACATTGCCCATTGGATTGAGGGTGGTAACCAGAGGACAAACTTGCTGTAGCCCCCAAAGCGGCGCAGAATGCCTTCCAGACCCTGGAGATGAACTGGGGCCCTCGGTCCGAAACGATGTCCTGCAGAATGCCGTGCAGTCGAATAACATGTTGGACCAGCAGATCGGCCGTCTCCTTGGCTGAAGGTAACCCACGCAGAGGAATGAAGTGGGCGGCTTTCGAAAACCTGTCCACCAGCGTGAGGATGGTGGTGAAATTGTTGGACGTGGGGAGACCTGTGACAAAATCTAGCACCACGTGGGACCATGGCCTGCCCGGGACGGGGAGGGGATGAAGCAGCCCGGCCGGCAGTGAAGAGGACGTCTTCCCCGTTGCGCACTCAGGGCAGGCGTGGATGTACTCCCCCACGTCCTTCTGGAGGGATGGCCACCAAAACGACCTCTGTAGGAGCGCCACAGTGCGTGCCCTTCCCAAGTGGCAGGCGAACTTGGAGGTATGCCACCATTGGATGACCTCCCCTCGGACCGCTGCAGGGACGAATAACTTGCCTGCTGGACCCCCCCCCCCGGGTCGACCTCGTCCTTATGACCTTATCCCTGATACCCCAAGAAAGGGCGCCCACAATGCATGCTGGGGGAAAGATGGGGTGCTCAGCCTTTTCTGCCGTCTCCGGGGCGAACTGACGAGACAGGGCGTCGGGCTTGGTATTTTTTGACCCAGGGCGGTAGGTGATGGTGAAGTCGAATCGACCAAAGAAGAGCGACCAGCGGGTCTGTCGGGCATTCAGTCATTTAGCGGTCTGAAGGTACTCCAGATTTTTATGGTCGGTCCAGACGATGAACGGCTGTGACGCTCCCTCCAACCAGTGCCGCCACTCCTCCAGGGCCAGTTTAACCGCCAACAACTCCCTGTCACCGATGTCGTAGTTACGGTCTGCTGGGGACAGGCGACGAGAGAAGTAGGCGCAGGGGTGGATTTTACCGTCAGCCGGAGAGCACTGGGACAAAACCTCCCCCACCCCAGAATCTGAGGCATCCACCTCCACCAGGCACCGAGGAGCGGGATCAACCTGTGTCAGAATTGGCGATGACGAGAACCTGACCTTCAGCTCAGAGAACGCAGCATCTGCCTCTTCTGTCCAGCGAAACGGCACCTTGGTGGAGGTCAAGTTGGTGAGGGGGAGGGCGATGCGGCTGTAGTCCTTGACAAAGCGGCGATAGAAGTTCGCGAAGCCCAGGAACTGCAGGAGCTGTTTCCTCGACTAGGGAATAGGCCAGTCCACCACCGCCTTCACCTTGGCTGGGTCCAGGATAATCTCCTCCGGGGCGATGATAAAGCCGAGGAAGGAAGTCCGGGAGACATGGAACTTGCACTTTTCTGCCTTGACGAAGAGTTTATTCTCCAGCAGCCGCTGCAAAACCCGCCTGACGTGAATGCGATGCTCCTCCATGGACTGAGAAAAAATGAGGATATCGTCAAGGTAAACAAAAACAAAAGTGCCCAGAAAATCCCTCAAAACATCATTAATAAGGTGCTGGAAAATGGCCGGGGCATTGGTCAGCCCGAACGGCATAACCAGGTATTCGAAATGCCCGCTAGGGGTCCTAAAGGCCGTCTTCCACTCATCCCCCTCCCGCATGCACACCAGGTGATAGGCATTGCGCAGGTCTAATTTGGTAAAGCAGCAAGCCCCCCGGAGGGAATCGAATGCCAAGTTGAGAAGAGGGAGGGTGTACTTATCCTTAATGGTGATGTTATTCAGCTCCCGGAAATCAATGCAGGGCCTGAAAGAGCCGTCTTTCTTCCCCACAAAAAAAACCCCGCCCTCACCGCCGAAGATGATGGTCTAATTATGCCTGAGCTGAGTGACTCCTTAATATACGAGTCCATAGCCGCGTGCTCCGGAGCAGACAGGTTGTAAAATCTGCTAGATGGCAGCGAAGTGCCAGCCCGAAGTTTGATTGCACAGTCATACGGCCGGTGAGGGGGAAGGGAAAGGGCCTGGGATTTGCTGAAGACGGCCCCAAGGTCATAATATTCCGGTGGCACTTTCGACAGGTCGGGAGGGGGAGAGGCAGGGACATCCAGAAGCGTGGCAGGCGAGCATGCAGCAGACTGCAAACAGGCACTTAGGCAGAAAGGGATCCACGAAACTATATTCCCCGAACGCCAGTCAATTGACAGGTTATGCAAGCGCAACCAAGGATAGCCCAGGATGACCGGAGAGGACAACACCGGCAGGACATACAGGTCCAACTCCTCCCGATGGTTGCCTGAAATGATAGCTGGCACTGAGGTGACCTGATGAGTGACGGTGGCCAAAGAGGCTTTTGACAGGGCTATTAGGTTGAGAGGATTCTTCAACGGCTGCATAGGGAGACCCAGATGGGTTGCCAGGCTTCTAGAAATAAAGCTATGCTCGGCCCCTGAGTCAATGAGTGCATGTGTGTTGTGTTCCTTATGACCCCAACAAAACCGGATAGGGATTAAAAAGCGGGTGAGGGGATTATTCTGGGTTATGTCCGTGGGACCCCCTACTGCGACGTACGGACTCCCCCTTTTGGCCGCTTGGGACAGGAATCAAGGTCATGTTCCTCGCTCCCACAGTAGACGCACAACCCCAACTCTCGGCAGCGCTGTCTCTCCGCAACAGGAAGTTTCGACCCACCCATGACCATAGGCTCTTGGTCCTCCGGGATGTCAGCTGACGGGAGGGCCAGCAGAGGGGGCTGGAGGGAGCGGCGTGGAGTGTTACCCGAGCGGCCGGAAGTTCTGCGCTCAGCCGCCCGTTCCCTCAGACGATTGTCAATGCTAATGGCCAGGGAGATACACTCATGCAGTGTAGAGGGTTTCTCCAGGCGGGCCAGCTCGTCCCGCAGACTAGGGCTCTAACTAAGGAATATACTGCTCAGAGAGGCATCCTCCCACCCGACCTCCGTAGCCACGACCCGGAAGTCCACGGCATAATCAGCGACCGCCCTCGACCCCTGCCAAAGATTTAGTAGGCGAGAGGTGAGTACGTCCTCCCGGTCCGAGTGACTGAAAACCTCCTGAAATTCCTGTTTGAATTGTACATATGTCATAGAAGCATAATCAGCCCTAGCCATTACCGCTAGCCCGTCCTTCTTACAAATTGATCATATAGCCGATACAGCTCTGGTCAGTGGGAAAATCTCCGGGTACCCGTTGGAAAACTATATCGCACTGCATGAGGAACCCCCTGGCCTCCCCCAAAACACCTCTAAAGCGAGCAGGAGTAGGGACGGGAGTGAGCCGACAAGTGGGGCCCAGAGAGGAAGGGCTAGATGTGGAGCTAGCGGTGGAACTAGCGGTAGAGCTAGCGGGAGCAGAGGAGCTAGTTGGAGCTGTGAGAAAACCCCATGGGCTAACCAATTGATGTAACCTGTTGGTGATGCGGGTTAGCTGAGTTAGCATCACCTGCTGCTGATACGCTAATTGATCTACCCGAGACTCTAGATGGTTAATTCAGCGCACGAGCGCGCTGTCTGCTGGGTCACTTTGGCGGAGTCGTACTGACATGGTTCAGGTGACCCACAGAACAGACACGACTCAGGGTAAATACAATTAACGTACTTTTTTTTTTCCACAATATCTTTATTGAACCTTTTTTTTTTTTTTTTAACAAACATGATACAAACAATCAAACACTAACACTAAAGTACTACAAAAAAAAAAAATACCCTAAAAACACCAACAACCACCAACAAAATCAAGTCTTCAACAATGCTCCTCTGTTTAGTCTAGACAATCCAATACATTAGTATACATATTATGTTCACCAGTTTGGAATTTACAAGGTCCACACACATCATTCACCTTCTTCTTCAAGAGTTATGTTTAAATTTTTTACATAATCAATAAAAGGTCTCCATATATTCTCAAACACAATTTCCTTTGATTTCAGTATATATGTTATTCTTTCTAATGGAAGGTTTGTTAACATCTGTCTTAACCACTGAGTCACATCTGGTCTATGAGTCTTTTTCCATAATAGTGCAATACATTTTTTGGCATTAAGCAAACTGAGGTCTATGAATGTTCTTTCACTTTTATTGAAATTATGCTTTTCTGGGTACAGACCCAACAAAAACAGTTTTGGATTCAATATGATTTGTTTTGAGATTATTTTTTCAATTGTTACCCTCACCTCCTCCCAAAACATTCTTATTAATCTACATTCCCATAAACAATGAAATAGGGTTCCTTTACTTTCCATGCATTTTGTGCATGTATCTGGTATATTTTTGTTATATCTATTTAACTCCTCCGGTGTAACATGCATCCGCATTAACCATTTGAAATGTATCAATTTAAGGCGTGCATTTATTGATTTGGTTTGAGCTTCTGTACAAGCCAATTCCCATTGTTCCTCTGAAATTTCAATTTGCAGATCTTCTTTCCAGTAGTTTAATCTTTTCAGTGAATTTTCACTTGAAGATAGTGTCAATGAGTTATAAAACTCTGAAATAATACCCTTTCTTTTACTATCTTTCATCATCATTTTTTCCAAGGATGAATAAATAGGTCGAGTGAGAGCTTTATTTTGATTTGATCGAATAAAGTTTCTAAGTTGAAGATATTTAAAAAAATGTGTTCTATTGAGATTAAATTTGATCCTCAGCTCTTCAAAAGACATTATGTTGTCTGCACATGGCAAATATAAATCCTGAATCTTTTGTATCCCTTTTAAATTCCATACTTTAAATACAGCGTCCGCTCTCCCTGGTTTAAAATATTGATTACCCCATATTGGACTAAATTGTGACAATAACTGTGGTTCTTTTAAATAGTTTTTAGCTTCACACCATATTTTGATCATATGCTTTACAAATGGATTTTTAACTTGTTTTTGTAATTTTTTTGCCGAATCTGAGTATATGAATATGGGAAGAGGTAAAGGTAAATTGTATGATTCCATTTCAGTCCAGTGAGGGAGATCATTTGATGAAAAATAATATGTCATAGACCTCAGTTGTGCCGACCAATAGTACAACATAAAATTTGGACATTTCAGACCTCCACGATCAAATGGTAAATATAATAAAGACAAACGTAATCTAGCCCTCCTGTTGTTCCATATAAATTCCACTAACTTTTTTTTTATTCTTGAGAATAGATCTAAAGGTGGTGATAAGGGAATGTATTGAAATAAATAAAGTATTTTAGGTAAAATATTACTTTTAAGTATATTGATTCTCCCGATCATCGACATTGGTAGTGACATCCATCTCTGAGTTAACTCATTGATATCTGACATTAAGGCTTCATAGTTGACACTGGCGACTGATTCTAGCTTAGGCATAATTTGGATTCCTAAATATTTAAACTGATTTACAACACTGAATTGATTTACCTCAGAGGCTGGGTAATTTCTCTGGGTCTCATTTAGCATTAATATTGAAGATTTAGTTTTATTTATTTTATATCCTGATATTTCCCCAAAATTCTTTATTAAATTCAACAAGGTTGGAATTGATTTTTTTAGATTCGACATAAACAAAATTATATCATCGGCGTACAGGGAGATTTTATGTTCTGTTGGTCCAACTTTAATTCCATATATTTGTGAATGTAAACGTATCGCTATCGCTAAAGGTTCAATTGCCATAGTAAACAGTAAAGGTGAAAGTGGACAGCCTTGTCGACATCCTCTATTGATTTTTATTGGTTTTGAAATATTGTTATTTGTTAGGATTTCTGCTGTAGCATTATTGTATATTATTTGAACCCATTTTATGAAATTATTTCCAAGTCCAAACCTTTGTAGGACTTCAAAAAGAAAGGGCCATTCAACTCTATCAAAGGCCTTTTCGGCGTCCAATGATAGGAGAGCTGTATCCGGTGCTTCTTTATTAAAATAAATAATATTAAATAGTCTTCTTACATTATGGAAGCCTTGTCTACCCTTTATAAAGCCATTCTGATCTCGATTAATAATATTTGGTAAAATTTCTTGTATTCGTCTTGCTAAAATTTTACAGATTATCTTAAGGTCGGCGTTTAATAGGCTTATTGGTCTCATATTTTCACATTTATTAGAGGGCTTACCTGGTTTTGGCAACAGTATAATTAAGGCATTATTTATGTATGATGGTAAATTATTATTTTGAAATGCTTCTAAAACCATTTCCAAAAAAGGTTTTATTAATTTATTCTTAAATTTTTTATAAAGGTCAACTGGAAGACCATCTGGTCCTGCACTTTTTCCTGATTTCATATTATCAATGGCTAGCCCAACTTCTTCTTGACTAATTTTAGACTCCAATATCTCCCTGTTTTCATTTGGAATACACGGTATAGATAGTTCCTTCAAAAACCCATTTAGTTTTGTTAAATCAGGTTCATTTTTGGTATCATATAATTTTTCATAGTAATCTCTAAAGGCTCTATTAATTTCTAAAGGATCTATAACTACCTGTCCCTTACTTATAATACTGGTAATTGGTGTTTTAATTTCCAATTGTTTAATCTGCCATGCTAATAATTTTCCCGATTTTTCACCTTGTTCATAAAAAGATTGTTTCAATCTTAGAAGACTCGAGGCAGCTCTATTCGCTGATTTTTTGTCGTATTCAGCTCTCAAAATCAGTAATTCATTCTCCAACCTTGGGTCACTTCCTGCATACACTTTTCCCTGAAGACTTTTTATTTTATGTTCCAATTTAGCTCTCTCCTCTCGAGTCTTCTTAGATTTTGATCCTGTATAACTAATAATATGTCCCCTAATAAAAGCTTTGAAAGCCTCCCACTTTACACATGCTGATGTTTGTGTAGTATTGATGTCAAAGAACTCGTCTATCTGTTTTTCTATATACTTGACAAATTCCTCATCCTGAAGCCATTTATGCTGAAATTGCCATCTACCTGATTCCTTTGTCAATTTTTTATCTACATATATTAGACAGCAGGGTGCATGATCAGAAATCACGATGTTATCATAAAAGCAGTTTTGAATCTTGGACCTTAATTCTGTGGAAATCAAAAAATAATCAATACGTGAGAATGTCTTGTAGGTACTGGAATAACAAGAATAGGCTTTAACTTGTGGTTTCATTTCTCTCCATATATCTAACAATCTCAATTCTTTCATAAAATGATTAATAGTCATCCTACATCCAATGTGCGTACAATCCAGTCCTGTTGATCTATCCACACCTGGATTCAATGTACAATTAAAATCCCCTGCTATTATATGTTGCCCTGTAAGTGATGATAAGATGAGAAATAAATTAGCAAAGAACTTCTGATCATCTATATTGGGACCATATAAGTTCACAAGATTTATATTTTCTAATAGCAAAGAACCTTGAATGATTACATATCTTCCAAATTTGTCTCCAATTACATTTTTCACCTGAAAAGGAACTGATTTATGTATGAGAGTCATAACTCCCCTGGCTCAGGATGAAAATGAAGAGGTGAATACACTTCCCTGCCATCTACTCCTAATTCTTTTAACATCCTCCTCTATCAGATGAGTTTCTTGTAAAAACACAATTCTTGAACCCATGTCCTTTATTTTATTCATAACTTGTTTAAGTTTTTTTAAATTTTGTAGACCTCTGCAATTCCATGAAGTTAAATTAAGATTAACACTTTGGTCCATGATCAATAGAGTGTTTGGGATTACCTTGCAGTGTAAACATGCTCATACAGAGAAGCAAAAACATGAGTGGTTGAACATTCATCCTACAAACTACACACAAACAAATTTCCCCTTCCCACACTTGTGGCAAACCCCCCAAAATCAAAAGAAAAATTCTGTCTCCCGATATAGCCATCGACTGTTCCACACCCACGGGGAACAGCCTAAGCCACTCCTTCTTCATCCTCCCAATCACCCTAACTCTACTGCTTTTAATGACGTAACATTAACTCTCCTCTGTAGTTTTCCAACTTAACTCCAAAATTTTTAACAACTTTGTACATCATAGTTTTTTTTTTTTGTTTGTTTTGTTTTTGTTTTGTTTTTTTAATATATAATACAATCTATATTTTGTAAACTTACTATTTACTTCAAGTCAGTCAGATGCCTGTGCAAATGCTTAATTATTCTACCTTATATTTTGTTCATGCTTAGCTCCCACCAGTCTCTTCTTCTTCTTTGATCTTCTTGATGAACTCCTGCGCCTCCTCTGGGGTCTTGAAGATGTGGGTTCTGCCCTCATACGTGGTCAGCAGTCTCGCAGGATAGATTACACCATGACGAATCCCAAGGTTGCGCAGCTCCTTACGTACGGGATCAAACTGCTTCCTCAATTGCTGGATTCCTGTAGCCAAATCTGGGTAGAACCGCACCTGCTGGTCCTGGTGTTTAATCTCTCCTTTAGCACGTGCAGCGTTGAAGATCTTCATCCTGTCTCTGTTGCTAAGAAACTTCATAATTAAGGTCCTCGGCGGTCCCTTATCTCTCCGTGGGCCAATACGATGTGCTTTTTCCAGAACCACTGCTGATTGCAACTCCTCGCTGCCCAGCACCTCCGGAATCCACTTTTCCAGAAAGAAACATACGTCCCGACCTTCTGATTCCTCTGGAAGACCCACCAGCCTCAAATTATTCTGTCTCGACCGAGATTCCAAATCCAAAATATTATCTTCCAGAGATTTATTTTTTTTTTCCAAAGTGCGCACCTTTAATTGAAGACGGGTGACGTCATCTTCAGCACTAGCGAGACGGAGCTCCATCTGCGCCGTTCGTTCTACACAGTCACCCAATTCCTTTCTTATTCCTTCCAACGCTGTCATAATCCCATCAAATCTAGAGGAAAAGTCCGCTCTCATTGAACTCATGGCAGCCATCAGCGCATCTGCGCCATTCCCCGCAAACATCGCACCGCCGCCAGCTTCCTCCGCCATATATGGAGTTTTGTTTGCTGCGTCACAGACCTGAAAGTCCGTTAATTTGGACTGTTTCGGCGGCTCGCTTTTTCCTTTTCCTGGTTTTCCAGCCTTAGGCTTCGCCGACATATCCTCGCCCAAATGCTGGGATACGTTCTGTCCCAAATGAGAGAGTTATTTGCCGATTTTTTTTCTCCAGGAGCAGAGCAGAGCGAGACACGTCCGTCCTACGTGGCAGCCATAACCGGAAGTCCAATTAACGTACTTTTATTGTAAACGTGAGTGAGTGGGTGCGTGAGTGCAGGGTACAGTATATGGTGTAATGTCGTGTAGTGCAATCCGTAATCTCCAGCTGGGGCCGGCAGAGCACCGTACAACCTGGCAACCCTGTAATGAGACAAGGGCCGTTAGTTTACAGTTCAACTTATGCAGCACGATAGATGTTACAGCGCTTACTGTCAAGAGATGTTGGAGAAGCTCAGGTAGCGCCAAAGCTGCAGCCAGAGAGACAGTGTCTGCTGGGCTTGTTAGCTGGAGGTGAGAGGATGAGTCCACCGCCTGGAGGGAGATGGAGGACCGCTGCCGCGGATCTCCGCCTGTGCACAGGGGAATCGGACAAGATGAGAAGCGAGTAGGCTTACTTGGTAGGTGGTCTGGATGGAACCGGCCCGGACGAGGTTCAGCTGGGCTAGGAAGCCGAAGGTTGGAGAGTAGAGTGCTGGGAAGCACGGAGGCAGGCGTAACCGGATTCAGCATAGAGAATCAGACGACTCCATGCCCAGCACTGGTCCTGGTGGAATAAATAGGCCGCAGGAGATGACAGGCAGGTGCGTGCACAGGTGCTGTGATTGGCGGCCATGACAAGAACTACTGAAAGGATTGTGATTGTGTTTTTTGTTGAGTTGGGATGTGGCAAAAGAACAGTCTATTAGATTTTTTGACTTGAATCCTGATCCACCTACAGGATTTTTAAAAAGATTAAGATAATTTCAAAAGAGGGATTGCGTTGCATTGCTGGATGTTGTTATGTCTGCTGGCAGCTAAGAGGCTATTAGGAGAAATTAAATGATGAGGGGTTAATAAGCTGACTTGGTGGGGACATACATTGGTGTGAAAAAGTGTTTGCCCCCTTGCTGATTTCTCATTGTATTGTATGTTTGTCACACTTAAATGCTTCAGATCAACAAATAAATTTCAACATTAGACAAAGATAACACAAGTAAACACAAAATGCAGTTTTCAAATGAAGGTGTTTATTATTAAGGGTAAAAAAAAATCTAAATCTAAATGGCCCTGTGTGAAAAAGTGATCCCCTGCCGTTAAAACATAAATTAACTGTTGTTTATCACATTTTTGGAAAACTGAGTTCAATTTCTCTAGCCACACCCAGGCCTGATTACTGCTACACCTGTTCTCAATCAAGAAATCACTTAAATACGACCTGCCTGACAAAGTGAAGTTGACCAAAAGATCCTCAAAAGCTAGACATCATGCTGCGATCCAAAGAAATTCAGGAACAAATGAGAAACAAAGTAATTGAGATCTATTAGTCTGGAAAAGGTTATAAAGCCATTTCTAAAGCTTAAGAAAGAGACTGGTCAAAAATGGCCTGCATGGCAGAGTTCCAAGACGAAAACCATTGCTGAGCAAAAAGAACATAAAGGCTCGTTAAAAAGGTGGTTCATGCTCGAAAACCCTCCCATACAGTGATCCAAAGAAATCCAGGAACAAATGAGAAACTAAGTAATTGAGATCTATCAGTCTGGAAAAGGTTATAAAACCATTTCTAAAGCTTTGGGACTCTGGCGAACCACAGTGAGAGCCATTATCCACAAATGGCAAAAACATGGAACAGCCTTCCCAGGATTCGCCGGCCGACCAAAATTACCCCAAGAGCGCAGCGACAACTCATCCAAGAGGTCACAAAAGACCCAACAACAACATCCAAAGAACTGCAGGCCTCACTTGTCTCAGTTAATGTCATGATCTCCCCGTGCGCTTCTCCATAGCGCACAGAGGAGGAGATAAGGACGAGGATTTACACGCAGGGTTACACCACACACCCCTTCATTAAACACCAACAACTGACAGACAGTTCCAATGCATAACATTCACAATGGCTCAAGGAGTCCTCCAGGACGCTCGACAGTCTGGGTGAGACTACCGGGTAAAGCACACACACAGATTAGACTCACCAGACTGGAGCTGTCCGAATAAGTCCAAATACGCTCCAAGTGAATACAGTCCTTTGACGTGACTCCATACGATGAACGAAGACTGTAAATGAAGTGCAATAGCCCAGCAATGCATGACTGGAAAAAGGCTCCTTAAGTACACGTATTGCTGGGGATCGAAAATTGGCCGCACCTGGGCAAAGAGCAGGGAGATAGCAACCGGGAATGGGAACAGGTGGCAGTAATAGAGAGAGGGCATGGTCAGACCGGCAGACAGTTAGACAGCGCTTACACCAGCATGAGCCCAAGAGGCTGCCTCGCAGCTGCTGGCCAGAAAGCAGTGGCTATGGGCACGGCAAAGCACACTGAAATACATATAAGCATACATACAAGGTGGCACCAAACCCACAGCGAGGCCAGGACCAAGCCAGGGGAAACCAAGCTGGTTCGGTTCCTGACAGGGCCCCCCCCCCCTTTAAGGGGTGGATTCCCAGACACCCCAAAGAAACACCCCCCCCCCCAACAGGAACAAACAACATGAACCCGGGTGGGAGGTAGGGGGAACAGGAAAGGTGAGAACACAACACCCCACCCAGGAACCACAATTAACCCCCCCCCCCCAAGTCCACGGGCGTTGGGGCTCAGGAGGCCGCCCAGAGTCCCAGGCCCAGCAGAAGGTCCGGTGGACGGAATCTGGCGGCCTGCCAGAAAACATGGGCCACCAGACCTGGGGAGTCAATCCTTCCGGCGGCCTGCTCCTCCCCCCCCCCCCCCCCCCCCCCGGGTAAAGCCACCATGACCAGAGAGGAGTGAAGAGGTCCGCGATGGCGTCCGGTGGAGGAGTGTAGGCCCCGGGGTCCTCAGGCTGGCTGGCCGTGGCCCAGACGACCTTGACCCGGGAGGGACTGATGCCTGCGACAGTCCCAACCAGGGGCCTCGTAGCACCCTCAGCGGGACCTGACTCGACCAGGGCTGCACCTGCGGTGGACTCCTGCGGGAGCCTTGCTGCACCCGCGGTGGACCCCGACCGGGCCAACGCTGCACCCACGGTGACCTCCGGCCGAGGCTCAGCTGCACCCGCGGTGGACCCCAATTGGGCCAAAGCTACACCCATGGTGGACCCCGCGCTGGAGCGTGGCATCCATGAAGGGTCCGAGCAGGAGTGCAGCACCCACGTTGGGCTAATCCTGGGGCGCAGCCCCCACGAGGGTCCAAAACCAGCCTGCTGTACCCACGGCGACACGGCCTGCGGAGGGGACCACACGACGACCTCTGACATCAGGGGAGCTGGACCCGCGACATCGTCCAGCGGTGAGACCGGCTCCATGAGGACCCTTGGAGATGATTGTTCCTCTCCGGCGACCCTAGAAGATGGCTCAGGAGCAGGAGAAGAAACAGGGTCGTTAGGGTCTCTGGCAGCAGCGGAGCCTGGCGAGGGAAGTTCAAATGCAACTGCGTTCTGCACCTGACTCTCCTCACCGAGAGCCAGACAAGATTGCTCTAAAACTGCTGTCAGAAAAACAAGAGAGAAAACTTGCCTGAGCTCGAGCTCCACTACTGTCCAGGACTCCAACGATCCTGGCGATGAATACTTGGGCCCAGCCTCAAGGAGGTCCAGCTCAGGCTCCCAGTCCGCTGCGGATGCCTCCGCAGCTGGCAAGATGGTGTTAGCAGTCCCTTCGTCCCCCTGCAGCGGCTCCAATGCAGGGGACTCCACTGGCATGGCTGCAGGGAAACACCTCCGTGGTGGCTCCGGAGCAGGATCCTCCAAAGCCACCTGCTCCTCCACCATCCGGCGGTTCTGGTAAAGGACCGACGGAGGCTCAGGCGAATATGGAAGAGACACAGAGGGGGTAGGAAAAGAGTGTTTAGCTGCAGCTGGTAGAGGGAGCCCAGCGGACTGCTGTAACTGGGCCCCTCTCCCGGGAGACAGACAAGTTTTATTGTCATCAGAGTAGATTGAATGAAAAGACACTTGCCTGTCATCCCGGTCTTTGATGTTGACTGCTGCAGCTGGCAGGCTGTCATCCCTCTGTGTCCACGGTGAGGTGGCCCTCTTCAACGGATGGAGGAGGAGCCGTCTCCATGGCAACGGAGATGGGCGTTCCCGAGGCAGCCCCGTCTAGCCTCGCAGCAGCTGAGAGGGTGATGGCAGCTGACGACGAGGGGGGCTTCTCCTGGCGTGCCCATGCGGGGCGACACTGTCCTCTGTTTACTGGTGCCAACCGTGCTGGAACAGGAGGAGGGGCAGGCGAAGCATCACGGAGGATGACGGTCTGCGAGTTACCAGACCTCCGCCTCGGTGCCGTGGGCCACGCCAAAAAGGGGAAAGGTCACTGGAGTGAGCAGACCGTGGACAGCAGGTCGGCGAACTGTGGGTAGTTCCATAACCCAGGATGCATTTCCAGGACCCTACTGCTCCGTCCAGGCATTCCAGTGTCTTCTTAGGTCCACGGGCGGCGAGGGCTTCATTCACAAAGCTTCGGATGAACTCGGGGCTGGAGCCTATCCCAGCATCTTTGGGCAAGAGGCAGGGTGCACCCTGGACAGATCGCCAGTCCATCGCAGGGCCAACACAGAGAGACAGACAACCATTCACTCTCAAAGTCATACCTAAGGACAATTTATAATCCCCAGTTTTGATGCCAATTAGCCTAACTTAGCACTGCGGCAGCACAGCAACTCACCCTTGGCCGGGGGATCCTGAGTTCGATCCCAGCCCCCGACCAACAGTGATCTGTGTGGAGTTTGCATGTTCTCCCCGTGTCTGCATGGGTTTACTCCGGGATTTCTCCGGTTTCCTCCCACATGCCAAAACATTTAAGTGTGAAACATACAAAAAAAATGAGAAATCAGGAAAGGCGCAAACACTTTTTCACACCACTGTACATGAAAAATTATTTTTTAAATTGACAAACATCATATGTGTAACTTGTGGCAAAATTCGATCTGGATCAAAAGATAAGTTTGCTCTTGCCATTCATTTCAATGGAGATTTTTTCCAATTTAAGGTCCCATGTGTGTCCCGTAGAGGGGGCGTGACTTAGGCTTTCTATTACAATGACCATCTTTACATGGTCACGAGTAAACTGATTACTGGAGTAAACCGATAAAGATAATAAACAGCTTATGGTGTTTACATGCACTGAGTGAATGGTTTACTGGGCAAATAAACTGGGTGTGTTAATCTGTTTTCTAATAAACCGTTAATGAGCCTTTGACCCTGTTTACATGGTCATGAGTAAACTGATTACTGGAGTCAACCAATAAAGGTAATCGGATTACTCTGTTTACATGACAGTTTAAATAATCAGGTAACTCCAGAAAGCTGATTGTAATCGGTTTACTCGTGACCATGTAAACAGGGTCACTGATTAAACATTCTTGATTTTGAGAAATTTGAAAGAATGTCTGCATTTTTCATGAAAAATTAAGTAATAATTAATGTACAGAAGCAGTTTTTTTCTGTACTTTTGCTCATCCATTGTTGTACTGCTGTGGAAAGACCCCCCCCCACACACACACACACAAAGGCATATATATACTGTCGCTGTTATAGCATATTTGGTTCTTATAAAAAGATAAAACAGCAGGGCCAATAAAATAATGGATTTTCCCCCTTGAATATACAACTTTTTTCTCATAAATCTGTACATTTTCATGTAAATTTGGTACTTTTCTTCCATAAATTTCTAACTTCTTTTTCATTCATTTGTTCCTTTTATTATTCACATCGCCCAGTTTTTTACTTTCTTGTATTTTTGTTTTGAAAAGCCACTGGCAGCTATTGGTTATGGACAAAAGAACCATTAACTAATCAATGGATCAAATCAATTTCAAAACCCAGCCTCAGCGGGTTCCTTAAATTCCTGTAAACTTTCTCGGTATCTTGATGACTTGCAGGATATGTGGAGACACAGCGCTGGACAAAAATATCCATGAATCTGTCAGCGCGCAAATCAAGAAGAACTTTGCCAAAAGTAAATGGAAGGTCAGTGCTTTTGCTGAATCACAGAGGAACCTGCTGAATGAGCAGAATTTAAGATTGGCAGGACTTGCAGAGCACATTTTGTATGCCTCAACTGTGTTTCATCTGTCTGTAGCTGTCAGACACAGAAGGCTCTTATTATTCTTTTTTCCCCCTCCTCTTGCTCCTCTCTCCTCTGCTTGCAGCAAGCATTTAATGCCACAGCGGTGGTGCGCCACATGCGGAAGCTGCAGCTGGGCACTAGTCTCGAGGGACCCAGTCAGATTACTCCCACCAGTCCCTGCCATGGACATCTGCTCCCAGAGGAAGAGGAGGAGGAGGAGGAGGATTTGGGTAATGGGGAGGAAGAGAGCTGTAAGTTAGTAGTTCACAGTGATTAAACAAATGTATGTGTGAATGTAAATTTAACAGTAGTTATTAGTGTCAAATATCAAAGGTGAACTGAGCTTTCACTTTCAGGAAACATCAGTGACTCTTTTTACAAATTTCCAATGTATAACTGGAAAACATAAATCCCTCTTTAACCTCTCTCTAATGTAAACAAATATAGAAGTGTTAAATCATACAAATGCCTTTTTCATGCAGCCTAAGTCTTATTCTTATTGAAAGCAGTCCATTTAAATTTGTATAATGCTTCAGTGCATTCTATCTTTAAATCTGCTTACATAAACATGTCAGTCATGTTCTTGAGTTGTTCAGAGATGACCTACTGTATGCTGCACCGTAGAGGTTAGAATGACGTCACATCTGCTTTGACCACCTTCCGGGCTATTTGTGTGCATGTAAACATGGCACCATGTTTACATGCACACGAATAAACCGGTTATGATTGGATTTCTGCAGTTATCGGATTATTCAAGTGGCCACGTAAACAGAATAAGGCGATAAAGGCCATGTAACTCGAGTGGTTTACCCTGCAATAATCCGTTTATTTGATGCATGTAAACACAACTAAACTGATTATTGCCATTATCGGTTTATTCCCAGTATTCGGTTTACTGTGACCATGTAACCGAGGTCACTGTAACAAACAAATATCCAGATAATTTAACATTTGGATACAGCCTTTCTTAAATATATTAAAAAAAAAATTTGTTTTGCAATTAAAGTTTTTTAATGAATCACATGATTTCTTTGGTGCGTGTGCATGAACAGGGGTGGGGACGGTGGGTAATCTTGGACACAAGTACGGGGGTACTCCATGTAAAAAAGGTTGGGAACCACTGCATTATCATATGCAACAATGTCTCCAAGTTACATTTTTTCTCCTGCAACGTGTGCGTTCCCTTATAGTGCTTTAAGAGGGAACTGTGACTCATTCACCCGTGAGTGACTCTTCACTCAAAGACACAGTAATGCTGATTCACTGCAGTCTCTTCAGATGTGTTGATTAATTCATAAGAGCACTGACTAAGGGCTGTAAAAAAAAATCTATAATTTTTAGATCTTTGGTCTTTATGATTTCAGACACCCATTAGTTTAGATTACACAAGCATATAGTAAGCTGTAGAAATACTACCGTATAAGAGGTTCTGTGTTATTTTATATTTTGAAATCAAGATTTTTATTCCTACTATACACATCTGTTTAAAAAAAAAAAAAGGCTCCAAGTGACAGTTACCCTATGAGATAATCTGCGATTGTGTTCTGTAGTCACTTGCTTCTCATTCAGAAGTGCAGCTTGTTTCTTTGGCATCGGTCTCACTCGGACTAACCTTCTCTTGTCTCCAACTTCCAGTGTCCCACTATGAGGACGGCCGTCGGGGAAGTAATGAGGGCAGCACAGATCGGGACAGTCTGAGAAGCTGCACCTACTGCTGCAGGCCGGCCAGCCGCATTTGAGCACAACCTCCTCTTGTCACGCTGACATTGTGTCCCCTGGAGCGCCCAGAGCCCGCCCGACCGCCCACCCAGTCTGGCCAGGAATGCAGAGCAGACATCTGACACTACATCCACAGTCAGCAGGTCGCTGTTACAATGTAGGCAAAACATACTGTCAGTCTTTGCCCAGAAACAAACAAAAAAACAACAACAAATTATGCAAAGCTACTACAAGTCATGTGAGAGTTTGTTTTTAACTGCCGCGAAACATGCAGGGGATTTTTGTGCAGTTGTAGAAGTGTGTGGTTGCTTGGCAGAGCATTGGGCACCCATCGAGGCTTCTGGAGATTTGATCAAAGATGAAACAGTGTCCTAAAAACAGTTTCTTCTGTTGTTTTTCTTCTTTTAATCATAACTAGTATGTGTTTACATGTCCATTTGACCCAACCCAAGCTCTACATTACTGGGAGCTTTCTCCCAAAAAAAATCTGGCCAGGCAGGGCACAAAGAAAAGGAACAGTACTGAAAGGTCCTCCTGCATGTCTCTATATACACATACATGTGGCTCAGTGTAGTTAAACTCAAGCTGTGTCTTCACTGCAAAATCTACCTGCTTAATAATTTCAGTTCATCATCATACTAGCTCATATCATTGTTATATATGTTTGTTACTCCTTTTGTTTTAAGCTTTTTTTTTAAAGGAGCTATTTGAAAGTGGAGGGCGATTCTTGGACTCTGTATTCTGTGCTCAGACTGGGTTGGTGAGAGGTCATTTGACCCGAAGTGTTTGCATGCTTTTGTTAGGGGAAAACACTGACATTTATGAATATCAAAAGGAGACTTTTTGTTTGTTTGTTTGTTTGTTTTATGGATCTTTTGTTACTAGAGGCTCAAACTGAGATCCCCTTAAGTCCAGAAATCATGTGACACTCACTTCCCTCCATGCACTGTATTCTTATTAGGAGAACAGAATCACCAGTACATATGAAGCAATCAGTCAGACCCATATTACACTTCTTCTCCCTGCTCTGTTTCTGACATGAGTCTACATATCCTCCAGCTGCCAGTGTCTGGATCTGGCTCATGCTGAGGCGGAGGGATCTCAGTCTGTGCTGCTCCTGCTCTGTGCCGTGCATCTCTAGTGGAAGACGTTTTGGTCTACTGTTTGCATGACCTGGTTAAATATGTTTACATGAATGATGATCAGTTATTTAAAAAACAAAAACAAAAAAACAAACACACATGGGTTTTATTACTCTGTTGTATTGGAAAATGATGTACTACTGTAATTTTGAGCTATATAATGTGAAGTGAGTAACACCAGAAGTAATGTTGACAAAACACAACACAGCACAGTGGACTGTTTGCATTGACTATGGTGGTCAAGTCTCTACCTGAGAGACATTTTTTCCTTGAATTATGTTTATTTTTCACGTTTGATTTTTGTGCCATTGCCTAAAACTCTTGAACTTTCCATTCCAGTTTATACCCAGAAATTAGCATATGCAAGGACATATCAGCAGCTGTGCAAAATATGAAACAAATGTCACAGTGCTGGATACTTCACCCGCCTGAGAAAAAGATCTAACAGTACTAAAGCCATACTGGGAAATATGAATATTTTACTGTACATTTAATCATGTACAACTGCTTCATCACCTTTGAAAGGTACAACCCAGGGAAGGGAAGTCCAGGCCATAATTGGACGTAACTTTTCCCATCTACAGCTGGCTAAAATGACTGAAATCCTGATATATTCAAAGTGTGCCATCGTGTTTTTTAGAATGCAGGACAAAACCCCACAAGGCCAAAACCCTGCACCACTCCCATAAGTCAAACTCATTTTTCTGGTTCAATTTATTGTTTACTGACTTCCAACTTATATCTTTTTTACAGATTCAATGCATTAATCATATATTCAGCCCATGTAAAAGGGGTAGCATCCCAAGTTAAGGGAACATGTAACATACTCGTATACATGTTAGTAACAATCAATTTAAATCTCAAATATCAATTTTTTTTATGAGCAAGGTTTGGTCATGTTTTGGCTTTTTTTCCTGGTTCTTCATATTTAAGTGGGGTTATTTCCTGTGGGATTCTGTCTGGAGTGAGCTTTTGTCCGGTTACCATGTTTTTATTAGTTAGCTTTAGGGATCTACAGTACGAGCTCATCAACATCTCTGTGTTACATACTTGTACAACTCTATTTTCCCAGTTTATTATTGATAGAGTACAGTGATAGAAGGCAACGATTCTGGATTTACATAACTGCAATTATGGAAAATATGCAAAATGTGTTTGAAGGGCTTCATGTTAACTGTAGGGTAACCAGTGTTGATGGCTCTGATAACCAGGCTATTATTTGTTTGACCTGTTTTTCAGGGGGTTAGCTTCCACTTGTCTCTTTCCTTTTCTGTCTTTATTTTTTTTAAAGAGAAAAGCCTATATTATCCATTACAAACACATCTGAATACACGGAGAAACATGTATATTATATATATATAAATATATATATATATAAATATAAGTATATATTGTATATCCTTTTTTTGTAAAAGCTGTTTTGAGCTACAAACATATGGATGCAATGCATCAAGGGTTACTGAAGAAGACAAAAGAAAAAACAATTTGTACCCACAGAAACATGATTGCAGGAAATGAAATAAAACTTTCTTGTCTATGCATCGTTTGTGTGGTTGTTGTCATACACTAAATTATACTTCATGTAACTAACTTAAAATAATAGATTTTTCATTTCATATAAATTGAATTAAAATGTCCGTTATTCATTACTTTTTAGGGCCATTTGCATTTTTTAAATTTATTTTTTAATCAAACTGAGTGAAAAATATGCAAGTCACTGTCATGAGCCGAGTGCTGGAGATCTCTGCCAGACTTGGTCTCATGGCTTTTTCTGCTTATTTACTTATCTGTTGCTCGTACGCCTTTTTGGGTTTATGTATTAATGTTCTGCTTGCCATTTTTCTGTTTGTGTTAGTGTTATAATTTTATTTTTTGTACTTAATTATAATTATACTTTGACATGTTATTTTATTTTTTATATCCTTGGTATGGCCCTTTTACTGTTGACAGCTGTCAGGGGCATGAAGCTTCGTGTGGGCGTGGCCTGTCAGCTGTCAGTGTTGGTTGCCTCCCTCTCACTGCCTCAGCTGATCCCAATTATGTATTATTGCTTTCTCCTGCCCGTTCAGGTACCCACACCTGTTGTTAATTATGTTAATGGGTTCTGATTCCTATTTAAGGGCTTTATTTTCGTTTCATCTTTGCCACTGTCTTGGATATTCTCCTTGTCTCCGCCAGAGCCCTGCC
This sequence comes from Pholidichthys leucotaenia, assembly GCA_020510985.1. Taxonomy (NCBI): domain Eukaryota; kingdom Metazoa; phylum Chordata; class Actinopteri; order Cichliformes; family Pholidichthyidae; genus Pholidichthys; species Pholidichthys leucotaenia. The sequence continues at coordinate 107,520,810 of CM035837.1, forward strand.
TTGCTCTGGCGTGTAATACTCCTAAGTTTTTCCCTCATTGTACTTTGTGTTTTGAGCATCTTGTTTTACTTTATACTTGTTGTTTTTGTGATAAATTCCACTAACAGCAGTTCAGCGCATGGGTCTCGTCTCTCTGCCCCGAGGAGCCATTCGTGACAGAAGACAGCGGCCAGTTGAGACCCAGCTGCTGTTGTTAGTGGATTTTGCCTTCTTTTTTTCTGTCTTTTTGTGCATCACTCACCTGTTCTGTGGAGCTCGCCATGTCCTCGGCCCACATGGAGACTGCAGGTGGACACGGCTACCTGATGCACCTGGGGTGGGAGTGCTGCCGAGCCCTCATGGAATCAGAATCAGAATCAGAATGAACTTTATTGCCAAGCACGTTTACAAGGAAACACAAGTAAACATACGAGGAATTTGACTTGACATTGGGCGCGCTAGATAAGCGCATCCCAATGACGTGGCAGCCATGCAAGGCGCCTGTCATACAGTGGGGGGTAAAGAGGGGGAGGGGGGAAGGGGGGTAGGGAAACACAATGGGCAGAGAGAAAAAAGCATTGTTAATCAAAATAAAACTCATTATATGACCAAAATTGTGATTACCTAGAAAAAATCTCTCTAATGCACATATAAATTAGCAGACAATAGTTCACACAAAACAAGAGTTGAGAGAGACAGTGTATGTTTATATATCAGTGTGTGTATCAGTCCTGTAATGTTGTATGCAGTGAAGTGTAGGTGTGTCAATCGCTAGTGAACAGCAGAGGGCACCTCCTGGCAGTGGATGGATGTTAATCATGTGATCTATAAGCAAGTCCAGAGTCTCTCTCTCTTGCTTGCAGGTGGCGAGTTGAAGACACATGGTGCACTGTCCTTGAAGAGTCCACTCTGTTGAAACAACAGCGATTGTGTCGATTGTTTGGGTTAGCAGAGCCGCTCCTTCCGCTTATCTTCATTGAGGAGGAATGTAGATGTAAACAGGGCACCAAAGACAAGGTCAAATCTGCACAGTGCACTCAGAGAATAGAATTTTCCTCACCCGTGCAATTCTGTGCTTCATAATTTCCATGTACAGGCTTAAACTTTAACATTCTCTGGAGAGCACTGGCGACTTCAAGATGTATTCCACCATCTGAATCACCATTCAGTTCACCATGCCGCCTCGTGCACTCCCCAACTGGTCGAATTGGTGAAGGAGCTTGCCTGGATCCACATTTTGAACAGCTCTCCACCTTCCTCAATTTCTGAAACACCAGGAAACTCCAGAGCCAAAAATAGAATCCTGTGATCATAGCCAATAGATGTCTTCTGCATCTCCAGTCAAATCATACACTCAGCAGGTTCCAATTCTTGGGCTCCCCCTTGGCCCGGTTCTTGTTGAAAAGTGGTGACAATAGCACATCGAAGCTGCTTCCAAATCCATAATTTCCGTTTAGATTAAGATTCAGCAGAAGAAGAGCGACTAAACACAGACACAAACGCAACATTGCAAGCTGGGAATAGGTCAGGAAGGCAGACAGGAGGAGGGAGGAAAAATGCGACTGCTCTCTCTAGGAGCCGGAAGAAGAGAGGAGATTGATGGGCTAATCTCCTCAGCACGCATAGTTTCCACTCTGAAGGACGCACTGTGGTATCTGGACCTCATGGTGGAAGCTGCTCGCCGGTGCCCTCAGTTTTTGGAGCACGCTGAGGGAGTGGAGAGAATTTCTCTGGTGGCGTTGCTACAACATGAGAACAGCAGGAAGGTGAGGAATTCCCCGGGGAAGCCTAGGCCCGCGCCGAAGGAGAGGTGCTCCAGGGTCCTTGTTGTTTCGGCTCCTCGCCAGTCTCCGATGCCCGTACCTGATCCAATCCAGTCAGCTCCGAAATGCCGTCATCTAGCTCCGGACCGCTAGAGGAATACTCCCGCCTCTTGGGCAGCAAATTTCCCCTTGCCAAGGCAGAAGCCTCCCTCAGCAGTGCACACCCTGTGTATTTCCTCTTCAGCTGTTCTGCCAGTTCCTCGTTTTCCCACAGCTGCTGTGCCCTGCTTCTCCCAGGTGCCTTTTTCCGCTGCTGAGAGGTCGACGGTGCTTCCTCTGGTTCCATCTGCCTCCGTGTCTCCTGGGGCTGCTCCTCTACAATCCTCAGAGGGGCCCATCTCCACCATAGCCACAGAGAGGGATGACACTACACCCGTTGCAGCAGGAAACACCGAACTCCGGGATAACAAGCAAGTGTCATTTTATTCCACTTTGTTTTATGATGATATGCCTTGCCTGATTCCCGGCAGTGAGGCTCAGGGAATGCAGTCACCTGAGCTCTCACCACCTGCTGTAACTATCAGTTTCTCTCCTGCCCTCTCTGTGTCTCCTCCTGTTGTCCCTGAGTGTCCGCCGCCCTCGGAACAGAGCCGCCAGATGACGGAGGAGCCTGTGGCCCTGGAGGACCTGATTCCAGCCCCGCAGCCACACCAGGAATGGACGGAGAGCACTTTCTGTGACCCAAAGCCTGCGCTGCCGACAGAGCACCCCCTGGCTTCGGCTATGCAGAGTCCAGTGCCAGCAGTGAGCCGAACCCCAGCCACCATGTTGGACGAGCCTCCTGCATTGGTCACTTCACCTGGGGTCATAAAGACCACATCCACCACCAAGCCTGCTGCGGGGGCCGCTGCAGCAGAGTCAGAGCTGGACCTCCAGAGGGCCGAGCCCTCCGGAGTACCATCGCCTGGATCAATGGAGTCCTGGATGGCGGTGGAGCTCCAGCTCAGGCAAGTGCTCTCCTTTGTTTTTCTCATATCTGTTTTGGAGAAATCTTGTCAGGCTTTTGGTGAGGAGAACCGGGTGCAGCCGTCAGCTGCACCTGAGCTCACCTCGCCGGGCTCCACCGCTGCCTGTGACCCTGACCCTGTTTCTTTGCCTGTGTTGTCTGAGCTTTCTCCCATGGTCACCGAGGATAGTCCACCTGTACCAGATGTCTCCATGGATCCAGGTTCGCTGCCCGAGATCGCCGTGGGTCCAGCTCCCCCCGCTGAGGTCGTCGCGGGCGCTCTGTCCCAGCCTGGGACCTCCGTGGGTGCTGCCCCCCCTCCGGATGAGGTCTTCGCGGGTGCGCCGTCCCAACCTGGGACCTCCATGGGTGCAGCTCCTCCTCAGCCCGGGTTTCCATGGGTGCTGTGTCCCAGTCGGGGACCATCATGGGTGCTGTGTCCCAGCCTGAGGCCAACTTGGGTGCTGCGTCCCAGTGTTGGCCCGCCGTGGGCGTTATGCTCCAGCTCGGGGGCCACCGTGGGTGCAGCAATGGCCCAGTCCGGGTCCACCATGGGTGCAGCCATGGCCCAGTCCGGGTCCACCGTGGGTGCAGCCATGGCTCAGTCTGGGTCCACCATGGGTGCAGCTATGGCCCGGTCTGGGTCCACCATGGGCGCAGCCGTGGTGCAGTCCGGGCCCACCGCGGGTGCAGCTTCGCTCCAGCCCGGAGCCACCACAGGTGCAGCTTCGCTCCATCCCAGAGCCACTGCGGGTGCAGCTTTGTCCCAATCCGGGACCACCGAGGGTGTTGCTGGCCAGACCAAGGGCGTTGTGTCTCCCCTTCCTTCGCCAGACATCGTTGTGGCCCCCCCTCCCCTGCCAGACGCCGTTGTGGTTCCCCATCTTCTGCCTGACGCCGTTGTGGTTCCCCCGACTCCTCCATCCTGCCCACTGCTTGTCCTTCCCGTCGGGCGGCCACCTCCTGGACCACTCGTCCTGTTTGGGTGGTTGAAAGACTCAGGCAGATCACCCGACAGGCGGCGCCGCAAAGTGGGGTGGCCCATGTTCTCTGGGAGGCCAACCGACTCGATCCATTGGGCCAATTGGCGGGCCTGGGACTCGCGAGGTTGACCGGCTGATGGACTGAGCCGTTGGGTTGGGTGGCCCATGTTCTCCACCAGGCCACCCAACTCGGACCATCTCGCCGTCCGCAAGGTCTGGGACTTTGGTCGCCCCCCTGAACTTTCTAGTTCTTTGGTCCGGGGGGGGGGGGTAATTATTGATTTCGACCAGTGTGGGTCCTGAGCAGGGTTTGTTTTGTTCCCTTGTTCCCTCCTAGCCTGTTCCCCCCACTACCCACCCTGGGTGGATTATTGTGGTGCCCTTGCTGGGGGGGGGGATCTCTTTCCTTTTCCTTTGGTGTTTCCCTGAGGTGTCTGGGTTCCACCCCTTGAGAGGGGGGCTCTGTCATGAACCGAGTGCTGGAGATCTCCACCAGACTCGGTCTCATGGCTTTTTCTGCTTATTTACTTACCTGTTGCTCTTATGCCTTTTTGGGTTTATGTATTAATGTTCTGCTTGCAATTTTTCTATTTGTGTTAGTGTTATAATTTTATTTTTTGTACTTATTTATAATTATACTTTGGCTTGGTATTTTATTCTTTATATCTTTAGCATGGCCCTTTTACTGCTGACAGCTGTCGGGGCGAGAAGCTTCGTGTGGGCGTGGCCTGTCAGCTGTCAGTGTTGGTTGCCTCCCTCTCACTGCCTCAGCTGATCCCAATTATGTATTATTGCTTTCTCCTGCCTGTTCAGGTACCCACACCTGTTGTTAATTATGTTAATGGGTTCTGATTCCTATTTAAGGGCTTCATTTTAATTTCGTCTTTGCCACTGTCTTGGATATTCTTCTTGTCTCTGCCAGAGCCCTGCCTCGCTCTGGCGTGTAATACTCGTAAGTTTTTTCCTTGTTGTACTTTGTGTTTTGAGCATCTTGTTTTACTTTATACTTGTTGTTTTTGTAATAAATTCCACTAACAGCAGTTCAGCGTATACAGTAGGTCTCGTCTTTCTGCCCCAGGGGGCCATTCATGACAGTCACTTATTCAGAATGACTTTTATGTGAATTAATGTGAATAAAGAATAACTATATATTATGTTTCTGCTGTTCTGGAGTAAGTCAGTGGTGACTGTAGTAATCTTGTCATTGATCATGACATCTTTAGATGACTATACCTAATTTTTTTATTACAGTGTTGACAACTGCAAAACAGTACATATCATGTATAGCATCAGAAAATTTTCCATTGTGGAGTGTGTAAATGAAGAGGCAGCTTCATGTCAGACGATTTATTACACACTCACATCTCACAAGCTCAGAACAGAATAACTGGTTACAGCAAGCACTCCTCTCTATATATGAAGTCACCTTCACAGGCTTCAAGGCACTTTCTCATACGCAGCATGATATTTACACTACACTTCATTCAACCCCCTCTCACCCTCTTGGGCATTGTTCTCCCATGTGTATTCATTGTCTCTGTCTGAGGTGCGAAATAACCTGACTTCCATACCCCCCCCCCCCCCCCCAGCATCTTAGATAGAACAATAGAATATCAGTCCACATGCTGTTTCGGCTTCAGTCTCCTCCCATATCTGCTGTAACTGGGGTTTACTGCCTCCATGGCGCTGCTGTGCCGGTGGGGGGCTGCTGGGAGTGTGTCCAACTGCGGGTGAGCGGTGGTGGTGGTGGTGGTGGTGGTGGTGGGGTTCGATCTGTTCGTGTGGCTGCTCTGATGAATCGTTCCCCTGGGGAGTTCTCCGTGGGGGTGTTCCACGCCGAGGGGCCCTCGCCAACAGCACTTGCTCATCCGCCACTACAAAGGCGGGTTTGAGTCTGTCTATGCCAATTTTCTCCCGTCTACCCCCCAAGTCTAGCACAAAATGCTTATCCCCTGTTTCCAACACTCTGAACGGTCCATCATAGGGTGGGTGCAATGGAGGGTGGTGGGCATCGTGTCTGACGAACATGAACTCTGCGTTCTTCAAAGTTTTAGGCACGAACACACGCGGAAAACAGTGGTGGGCCAGGCCCGGCAGCGTGCTTATGTTTGCGCTACGCTGCAAAAGCTGAGATGGGCAGCTGTCCGGCGCGGGATTATTTGGCAGAAATTCCCCGGGCAGCTGTAGGGGCTGCGCAAAAACCAGCTCTGCTGGGGAAGCTTCCAGATCCTCTTTTGGCGCGGAGCGCAACCCCAATAAAACCCACGGCAACCTGTCCACCCAATTTGCATCCGTCAGTGAAGCCCTGAGTGCTGCTTTCAGTGATCTATGAAAACGCTCGCATAACCCATTGGCCTGTGGGTTGTATGCGGTTGTGCAATGAATTGTAACACCCAGGCTGCGGGCCATCGCGGACCAGAGTTCGGAAACAAATTGAGGGCCCCTGTCGGACGTAATGTCCGACGGGACTCCAAAACGCGCCACCCATGCTGTTAAAAAAGCACATGCTACGTCTGCGGGCGTGGTTGCCGCCAGTGGGACTGCTTCTGGCCAGCGCGTGGTGCGGTCCATCACTGTCAGGAGGTGCGTGCACCCCTGTGATGGCGGGAGGTGGCCCACGAGGTCCACGTGAACATGGTTGAACCTCTTAGCTGGTACCCGAAACAGCTCCAAGGGAGCCTTCATGTGTCTGTGTACCTTGGCTCATTGGCACGACATGCAGGCTGCAGCCCACTCTTTTACTTGTTTGCGTAGGCTCAGCCACACAAATTTCTCTCCCACCATTTTGACCGATGCGCGCACTCCTGGGTGCGCCAGAGTGTGAACCGACTCAAACACGCGGCGGCGCCACGCGACCAGGACCACCGGACTCGGGCGTCCCGTGGAGACATCGCAGATTAGTGGGGGGGCATGCCGTCTTGCAGCACCCTGCTCTCCAGCCTTAACCCTGTTGGTCCAGACTGGAGCGTGCGCACATCTGCATCGCTAATCTGCTCCGCGGCCATGGCTGCATAATCTACCCCACGTAGACCGGGGCCACCACGGCGCACAAGAGGCAGTCTGCCACCACATTCAGTTTACCCGACACATGCTGAATATCTGTAGTAAACTCTGAGATCGCGGCCAGCTGTCTCTGCTGCCGGCCCGACCACGGTTCTGAAACCTTGGCCATCGCGAACGTTAGTGGCTTGTGATCCACGAACGTGGTGAAGCTGCGCCCTTCCAGCCAGAACTGGAAGTGGCGTATGGCCAGGTGGAGAGCCAGCAACTCTCTGTCGAACGCGCTGTATTTACGTTCGCTGTCGCGCAAAGTTCTGCTGAAAAAAGCGAGCGGCTGCCAAGCCCCGGCGACGCGCTGCTCTACGACAGCCCCTATGGCCATGTCTGAAGCGTCGGTGGTGAGCGCTATCTGGGCCGCCGGGTCCGGATGCGCCAGCAGTGCGGCGTTTGCCAGGGCTGCTTTAACCTCTGAGAACGCCCGCTCTCGCTCCGGGGTCCATTCGACCCTATCCGCGGGTTTCTGTCTCTTGAGTGCAGCGTACAATGGTTGCATGAGCTGCGCCGCGCGGGGAAGGAAACGATTATAAAAGTTCACCATCCCCAAAAATTCCTGCAGCGCCCTGACCGTCTGAGGCTGGGGAAAATCCGCCACGGCACGCACTTTGTCAGGCAGCGGGATCGCTCCTTCCGGAGAGATGCGGTGCCCCAAAAAAATCAATCTCCATCACGCCGAACTGGCATTTCGCCGGGTTGATTATTAACCCGTGCTCCTCCGACCTCTGGAAAACTGTCCTGAGGTGGGTTTCGTGTTCGTCTTCGGACGCACTGGCTACCAGGATATCGTCCAGGTAGACGAACACGTATGGGAGATCACGCAGCACTGCATCCATCATGCGCTGGAACGTCTGTGCCGCGCCTTTTAACCCGAATGGCATGCGCAGGAACTCGAATAAACCGAACGGAGTTATTACCGCTGTTTTGGGTATGTCCTCCGCGTGCACTGGGACTTGATGGTAACCGCGGACCAAATCTATTTTGGAAAAAATGCGTGCTCCGGCGAGATGGACGGAAAAATCCTCTATGTGGGGAATTGGGTAGCGGTCGTGTGCTGTGGCGTTGTTCAACCTGCGGAAATCACCGCACGGTCACCACGATCCCTCAGCCTTAGGGACCATGTGTAGCGGGGATGCCCATGGGCTGTTCGAACGCCTGATGATGCCCAACCTTTCCAGGCTGGTGAACTCCTCACATGCTATGGCCAGTTTAGCTGCGTCCAAGTGCCGAGGTCTCGCAAAAACAGGCGGCCCGGTGGTGGTGATAAAGTGCTCCACCCCGTGTTTAGCGATGGCTGCCGAAAACGTCGGGACCGTGAGTGCTGGGAACTGAGTGAGCAGTGCGTGGAACTTACCGCCTGGAGCTGTGACGTTGGCTTGTGCTGTTGGCTGGGTCACTCGAACTATACAGGGGAGAGAGTCTAAGGACAGTGCATTAACCAGGCGCCTGCTAGCAACATCAACCAGGAAACCATGTGCACACAGAAAATCAGCCCCCAGGATATGGTAATTCAGTGCTGCTATGACAAAAGTCCACTTGTATGTACGGCCGTGTAGAGATAAGATCAGTGTCCTCTCACCAAAGGTCTTAATTTCCGAGCCGTTTGCTGCCAACATCGCGGGGCCGCTAGGTCCTGCCAGCCGGTCGGCGTAGGTCGGCAGGATGAAGCTCTTCTGGGCTCTGGTGTCCACAAGGAAACGCCTCCCTGAGCGCGCGTCCATCAAGTAGAGCAGCTTGTTCTCTTCACCGAGAGTCGCAACTGCTACCGACCGCCGGCCTCGGTGTTTTGCCGAGCACTTGAATTGGCACGGTGGCGCACATCTGTGTGCGTTCTCTCTGAAGCGGCGGTGGTAGAAACAGAGCGTGTCTCTCTGGCGCTCCTTGGCCCCCGCTGCTGCTACCGTCGGTGGCTCCTCGCCTCCTCTGGTCGTCTCGCTGGGCTCCGCTGCTGCCGCGTTGACTGTGATCGCCATGGTGGTGAGGATGATCCTGTCTGCCTCCTGGGCTAGCGCACGGTAGTCACGCGCGGCCAGCAACGGCGAATTGGCCAGAACCGCTCTCGCCACTGTTGGAAGGTTCCGGAGGAAAAGGTGGGCAAACAGAAAGTGCCGTCGTCCGTGCCCATTAACGCCAGCATCTTCTCCATCCGGTCTACGGCCGACCCATCTCCTAACTCGGTCCACGTCAGGAGCCTCTCCGCTCTCTCACATTCCGAGAGCGTGTAGCACCGGGTGAGCGCAGCCTTGAGCGCCTCATATTTGTTGCTGGCTGGTGGCTGATCGAGCAGGCTCGCTACCTGCTGGGCTGTGTGGGAGTCCAGCGCTGCAACCACACGGTAGAACTTTGTGTCGTCTGCCGTTACTCCCTGGAGGGCGAACTGGGCCTCGGTGTGGTGGAACCAAGAGCGCGGGTTGTGCTGCCAGAAATCCAGTAGCTTGACTGAAACTGCACGCGCGTTGCTGGGGGTTCCAGTCATGGCTGTCTGTGGAATGGCTGCTGCGTCTCTGGGGCTTCCCGACCGGGCCGGCTCCAGGGTTCTCGCCTCGTGTTCCATAATACGTCTTGGGTCACCAGTGTGGAGTGTGTAAATGAAGAGGCAGCTTCATGTCAGATGATTTATTACACACTCACATCTCACAAGCTCAGAACAGAATGACTGGTTACAGCAAGCACTCCTCTCTATATATGAAGTCACCTTCACAGGCTTCAAGGCACTTCCTCATACACAGCATGATATTTACACTACACTTCATTCAACCCCCTCTCACCCTCTTGGGCATTGTTCTCCCATGTGTATTCATTGTCTCTGTCTGAGGTGCGAAATAACCTGACTTCCATACCATCACTATTTCTGCTCTCCTCAATGATACAGTAGCCTAATTAAATGATGTGGATACACATTAGTATGGTTTACATGTCTACTTGACCAGAAAGTTTTGATTTGATCATAAAAACCAAGCATTGTCCAGTGTTCTTCACCAAGTCTTCACTTCCTGCAAATTTACTGTCACCAGAAACCATCCATTTATCCACCTTCTACCACTTCTGGAGGTCTGGGTCATGGAGGCAACAGCTCAAGCAGAGAAGCCCAGACTTCTCTCTCCCCAGCCACCTGCTCCAGCTCTTCAAAGAGGATACCGTGATGTTCCCAGGCCAGCTGGGAGACATAGGGCTGTTTTACAAGAACATGGTCAGTTGTCAGCGACGCAGGATGTGTTTATGGGCGTTTCCAAGTTCATTTCCTTATCATAACAGCAAAGAAACAAATTTTCTGCTGGGTGAAAAGTTGAAAAGGGCTGTCCTAAAGCTCTTAATTATTCAGAGGTGTGTTTGTGGCGTAACGTGAAATAAACCAATTGCTGACTTTGCTCTCATTTCCTTTAACCTGTTGCACTTCGGTGTACCGTGGGCGGACACGTCTCTGCGTCCTAGGGCGTACGAGGGCATCCTAGGACGCACAGTGTGCATCCTAGGAGGCACTGAAAAAAAACAAAAACCTGCATTTCCGTTCTTCGACTACAGACACAGCCGCAAACAGAAAGCAAAAGGAGTGCTTTGATTGGTTTAGATGTGATTGACCCCTCATTCGACTAATAAGAGCCTTGAATTGGGTTTCTGAAACCTTGAAGAACCAATGACTGAAAACGTAGCAAGAAGGACCCGCCTACCAACGGCTGCGAATACAGCCAGCCAATTGAAGCACAGTAGTTCGAAAGCGTGCCTCCCTTGCATAAAATCTGTTTTGTTTTAGCCGCTGGGTGACACACACGCGTTCGCCAGTCTTTTTTTCTTACTACTGTTCTTATTTGTTTTGAAAAATCGTTCGCCAAAACCGCAATCATGGAAGCTCAAAACCGCAATAATGGAATTATTGTTTGACCGGGTCGCGTGACTAGAACCACGAGTCCGTAACAAGCGGACCAGCGTCATGTTCGTCTGACAATGAGGAAGAGAAGTTTGCCAGCAACACTGCTGTTGTGGACAGTTAAGTGTTATAAGCTAAATTATTCTTTATCCCTGAAAATTGCAATCAAAAATGACTTTTGACCGATCGGTAAATTACAACTGTGCGTAGTAGACCGCGGCGCACCGTGACCGCGGCGCACCGGGCGATGTCCGTCCTCTGTAGTGGTGGGGGGGAGTTGTTATCTTCTACATTACAAATATTTTAGTGTAATTTTTAGTGCACTGTAGGTTATTTTTTCTTGTAAAAAAAAGCCACACATTTTTTACGTGGCATGCTTCTTTGTGTGTGGGGGCTTGTTTGTTCATTCATTCATTCATGAATGAATAAACAACCCCCCCCCCACACACACACACAGCCCTGAGTGTCACCTTTCATTAGAGCCCAAGATGAAGCTTCTATATTCAATCATTCAAAAGTTACAGACGTTTTTCCAAACTGTGCCATTTGGCAGAATTTGGCACAGTTCAAAAACGCCTGGGAACAACCTGTGAAAAAAGCTGTGTAATATATTCATTTTTTGTGGTATTGTTACAAAATTTTGACCTCAGCTGGATAACACTTGGTTCTACATTTCTGTTGCATTTTCCAGCCCGTATCTGACAGCTGTGTGTTATTTGCAAGCATTTATATCCAAAAAAACACCCAGGCGAAATTTATTTTCTTCAAGTTCAGTATGTTTAGATGACTGTTACTCAGTGGCTGGAGCACTTAGAGAGATTATGACTGTTTTGCCAAAAAATTCAAAGTGTTTTCTTTTAAATGAGACCAACCCCATGAAGATGCTGCAAAGGGTTGAAGAACAGCTTTTGATTTACTTTGGGTACGTTATTTTTTGGCGTTTTTAGGGAAATTGACCAGAGTGCAAGGGGTTAATAAACAGGGGAGCAAGATCAAAGACATGATGCTAACACGAAAGAGGTTTAAGTGGGAGGACAATGCGGGCTCATTCACAAAGTGAAACTGCATTTAAAAGCAAGGAGCTTTTTAACTCCACAGCCTTGCTTGCCCATGGATGAGAGCTGTCAGCTACAATTCAGAGATCATGCCATTCTTTCTCTTTGTCCATGAGGTTGACAGTTTCCTTCAGTTATATTATTGTTAACCCGATCTCACTAAAAAAAGTATTATTGTTCATTAGAGCTTCTCTTTTAAACCAAGAATGAGGAGCTGCTCATTGCAGCCTGAGCTGTATTAATCTGCTCTGGTGAATGCAAAATGCTAGATTTAATTCAAAACAACTGTCAGGATATTTTTATTTTGGATCATTCTTTTAAAAGAATGACAGTGAATGAGGTTAAAACTGTAAAAATTGTCATCATTAGATAATGAATATTGAGTTTCTGCACACATACCCATGTCTCCTAGGTCATGGTGACAGCTGTTTTCATGGTAGGACAGACTGGTCCAGTTGCAGTCCAGTAGAGAATTGAATCATAAACCCACATAACTTTTTTCCCCCTCTGTGTAGTGAAAAACCCTGTTGTGTCTTCAAATAGTTTCACTTACGGCGCCACACGAGTAGGCTGCCCTTTTGCAACAGCGGATCAATTTCTTCCTATTTCTATTTACTATCTGACTTCTCTTGCTAAACTTTCTGATCCGGTGACACCTTATCCATCACGGACACACGGATCGCCCAAATGTCTCCTGAACCAGAGGACGGAGCCATTGCTTTTAGGAGGCAGTACGATAGAGACCAACTGTTAGCACTTAATCAGCCCACGATGCTAACGCAATAATTCGACATACTGGTAGAAATAAGACAGAAGCGATGTGGATGTCATGCTGGAGCAAGACGACGGGCGAGAAATATAAGGTACAGACCCGTCCTTCCATCCGTTATTATGGGGAATGTACAATCGCTACTCAATAAGACAGATGAGCTAGCGGCAATGGCTCATTACCAGAGCGTCTTCAGAGAGATTAGCATGATGTTGTTTACTGAGACGTGGCTAACAGAACTAGCAACAGATGCTAACATCGAACTGGAGGGTTTCCACGCAATACGGGCAGACCGGACACCAGACAGTGGGAAAGCAAGGGGCGGAGGAGTGATAATGTATGTCAATAACAACTGGTGCAGACCGGGACATATCACGGTTACAGAACAACACTGCAGCAAAGACATTGAGTTGCTAGCTGTTAGCATGCGGCCTACCTATCTCCCGAGGGAATACTCACACATGATCTGCATTGTTATTTATGCAAATCTGACAGCGAACGCTGGGACAGCGCGTGACGCCATTCACTGAGTAACTGGCAGGCTGCTGACAGAACACCCAGATGCTCTTCTCCTCATCTTCGGTGATTTTAACCATATCTCACTGTCCCCCATTCTGCCCACGTTCACCCAGTATGTCACATGCCACACTAGAGACAATAAAACACTGGACTTATTCTATGCAAACACTAAGGAGGCGTACACCTCATCACCACTCCCCCTACTCGGGAGATCGGATCACAACTTGGTTCATCTCCTGCCGGTGTACAAACCCCTAGTACACAGACAGCCTCCGGTATGCGCACGGTGAAGATATGGTCTGAGGAGGCAATGGACGCTCTAAAGGACTGTTTTGAAATCACTGCCTGGGAGCAGCTCTGCGATCCACATGGTGAGGACATCGATGGCCTCACTCACACCACCATGGACTACATCAACTTCTGTGTGGACAACACCGTACCCACCAAGACCATACGGTGTTGCTCGAACAACAAACCCTGGATCAACCCTGAGATAAAAACACTTCTGAGAGAGAAGAAGAGGATCTCTTTGGTCAGGGAACAGGGAGATGCTGAAGTCCGTACAGAGGGAGCTGAGGAGGAAGATCAGAGAAGGCAAGGACAGCTTCAGGAAGAAGATGGAGAACAAGCTGCAACGGAGTGACATCGGCGGGGTCGGGAGGAACCTCAAAACCATCTCTGGGCTCCAGAACACCTCCTCCTAGGCCACGGGGGGCAGGGAGTGGGTGAACAATCTGAACCTGTTTTTTAATAGGTTTGACCAACCGCCCTCCCCCCCACCTGCACACCAACCACTGCCGCCTCTAAAGTCATCGAGACCTGCTGTCCACACCCCACTCCACCAACACCCCCCCCCCCCCACTCCCAGCACACAGCCCCCAACCTGACCCTCACTAAGACCCGGGTGAGGACAGAGCTGAGGAAAATCAAGGCGAGGAAGGCCTCGGGACCGGACGGCATCAGCGCGAAGCTCCTCAAGTCCTGCGCAGACCAGCTGTGTGGGATTGTGGAGCACATCTTCAAGCTGAGCCTGAAGCTGGGGAGGGTACCACAGTTGTGGAAAACATCCTGTGTGGTACCCATACCAAAGACTTCCCACCCCAGAGACCTGAACAGCTACAGACCAGTGGCCCTGACGTCTCACATGATGAAGACCCTGGAGAGACTGCTCCTTGCTCACCTCCGCCCGCTGGTGGGACCAGCGATGGATCCACTCCAGTTCGCCTACCAGCATGGCATCGGGGTGGAGGATGCAGTGATCTTCCTCCTTCACCATTCCCTGTACCACCTGGAGAAGCCTGGGAACGCGGTGAGGATCATGTTCTTTGACTTCTCCAGTGCTTTCAACACCATCCAACCGATGATCCTGAGGGACAAGCTGCTGTGCGCAGGGGTGGACCAGCACCTGTCATCATGGATCCTGGACTACCTCACAAACCGGCCACAGTTTGTGAGAACCCAGGATTGTGTGTCCGACACGATCATCAGCAGCACGGGGGCCCCCCAGGGAACGGTTTCGGCTCCCTTCCTGTTCACCCTTCACTGCGGACTTCTCACACAACACAACACACTGCCATCTACAGAAGTTCTCTGATGACTCTGCGATCGTCGGTCTCATCTCCAACAGAGATGAAGCTGAGTACAGAGGACTTATCCAGGACTTCGTGGACTGGTGCCATCGGAACTGCCTCCAGATCAACGCGAGGAAAACTAAGGAGCTGGTGGTGGACTGCCGCAGGCAAGGACAACCCCTCACAGCACCAGTAAACATCCAGGGAACGGACGTTGAGATGGTGACATCCTACAAGTACCTGGGTGTTCATCTGAACAATAAACTAGACTGGTCACACAATACCGACGCACTCTACAAGAAGGGACAGCGCAGGCTGTTCCTACTGAGGAGGCTCAGGTCTTTTGGTGTACAAGGGGTGCTCCTGAAGACATTCTACGACACAGTGGTGGCATCAGCCATCACTTTTGGAGTGGTCTGCTGGGGCAGTGGCATTACAGCAGCCGATAGGAAGAGACTGAACAAACTGATCAAGAAAGCTAGCTCTGTCCTGGGGCAACGCCTTGACCCAGTGGAGGAGATAGGAGAGAGAAGGATGGTGGCTAAACTGTCATCTTTGCCATCTCTGCTGAAGTCCAAGTCTCACCCTATGCAGGACATACTGAACGCACTGAGGAGCTCATTTAGCAGTAGACTACATTATCCTAGGTGCACGACCGAGAGATTTCGCAGGTCCTTCCTACCTACAGCTGTCAGACTGTATAACCTAAGCAGGGCTGCTCGCAGAGATAGCAAAAAAAACGTGACGATCTAATAGTATTGAATGCAAAAGATGCAATAGACTTGACTTCCGGTCTGGACGCCATGGCGACTGCAGCTTAACACTGAAGTTCTCAGACCCAATCTAGGATAACACCTTGAAAATCAAACTTAACGGATTTTTGGAGGAGTGAAAATCAAAAGACAAAATCATCATGTCTAAAGGAAAACAGAAGAAACTGAAATTCTCCAGGCCAGGACACGTATCGGCCGGAGAATCCGAACTGGAAGATCTCCGTTCAGAAGACGAGGAACTGGTGATAGCTAACAAAAGGGTTAGCCTGAAATCACTATTTGAGGAGCTACGATGATTTCGCCGAGATGTTACGGCCGAATTTCGGGAATTCAGAGAAGAATTGAAAAGGACAAACAGCAGAGTGGACCAGGCCGAGAACCGAATCTTGGAAACAGAGGATCGAATAAAAGTGCTCGAAGATTCTGTGCTAGACCTACGCAAAAGACAAGAAGCTATAGAGGCTAAGCTAACCGACCAAGAAGGAAAACAAAGAAGAGACAACATAAGAATTCATGGTCTGATAGAAGGAACCGAAAATGGTTTTAACTCAATGGCAGAATGCGTGGAATCCTTACTAAGAGAGAAATTGGATATTCCACAAACCACCGACTTGAAGATAGAAAAGGCACATCGTTCATTAGCCGCTAGGCCGGCGGCGGAAGCGCCCCCACGTTCGGTGTTGGTAAGATTTTCCAATTTCAAAATAAAACAAGAGGTTGTAAGACTGGCCTGGCAGAAAAAAGGATTTATGCACCAGGAGAGAAAAGTCTACGTGGAACACGATTACGCCCCGGAGGTCCTTAAAAAGCGCAGGGAATACAACGACGCGAAAAAGGTGTTAAGAGAGAAGAAATTGCGCTTTCAGACACCATTTCCTGCGAAGTTAAGGGTCTTCTACGGCGATGAAACGTGTCTCTATAATTCGGCGGAAGAAGCAACAGCTGACATGGCGAAAAGAGGGCTCCCGGTAACGGTATTTAAACCCCCAGCAGACCCGAGTGAGAAGATCAAAACGCAAACATGGACAACACAAAGACCTTCAAAATCCACGGACCAGCAGCGGGAAACCCAGCACCAGAGCGTCGCGGATAAACTATCCGTTTTCAGGTTGGAATAGCGACCTTTTTTTTTTTTCCTTTCTCTTGAATCAATCCGCACATCCAACCCCCCTCATACAAGGTAACAAACATTAAAGGAGATGCATATTCAGCATGTGGTAAAACATTTCATGGAACAATCATATTATTTGAAACAAATAAGTCTTTGTAATAAAAAAAAAAAAAAAAAACTTGTTAAAATAGAAATGTGACAATAATCCACATGTTCTCCTCATACTAACAAATACTGTTTTTGCGTGAATGTTTGATGTGATGGGGGTGGGAGGGTGCACACAATTTCACAGGGTTTAGGCATAAAGGGAAAAAAAAAAAAAAAAATCATTACAAGTTTGGATTGGGTTCTGAAACTCACGTTAAAAGCATGGGACTACTTTCAGTGGTAAGAGAGGGCCCTCAACACGTAACAGAGTTTGAGGAATTTCCCTCAGAGCCTTCACTCCATCAAGGCTCTTACAGGGTCTTTAAAAAGACCTCAGCTCAGGAAGTTCTTATGACAGCTTTTTGTTTTAAAGTTTTTTACACTATGTTCTTAATGTTTTTCTTGTTTTTAATGTTCTTTCAGTTTCTGAGTAGCACAAAAGAGGGCCACCACACAGTTATACTAAACAAAACAACACAATGGAGAAACAGGGTGTAACCAAAATAATTTCATATAATGTAAAAGGAATCCTGAATCCAGTTAAAAGATCCAAGATTCTAGGCAAAATGAAAAAAGACAAAGCAGGAATAATACTTTTACAAGAAACCCACCTAACAGACGTGGAACACAATAAACTCAGTAGACAAGGGTTTAAAATGATCTCTTCATCTTCATATAAATCAGGGAGGAGGAGGGGAGTAGCGACATTGATATCAACCAAAATTACATTTGAAAAAAAATCAGAACACAAAGATAAAGAAGGGAGATACAGTTTGGTAACTGGGCGGCTAGAGGGAGAAGATATCACCCTGCTGAATGTGTATGCTCCCCCAGGGGCTAACTGGAAATTTTATAAAAATGTATTCGACCTAATGATAACTAAAGCTCAAGGTTTAGTGATATGTGGTGGGGACTTCAATCTTAGACTGAATCCATACTGGGATGCTTCTGGTAATTCCCCACATCAAAATAACACCCAAAACAGGAAGACTCGGATGCTACTAAAAGAATTGGGAATCTGTGACGTGTGGAGGGAACTCAACCCCAGTGTAAAAGACTATACATTTTACTCAACTCCACATTCATCTTACTCAAGGATTGACTATTTTTTTATGTTTAATAGAGACATTGGAAGAGTAAAAACATGTAAAATAGGACTGATGGATCTCTCCGACCACAGTCCGATCTACATGGACTTAAATATCCAAAAATACACAAATAATACATTTTCTTGGAGGTTAAATTCAAATGTCCTGAAAGGACCATTGAAAGATGAATTGGAATCAGATATTCTCAGATATTTGGAAGATAACGATAATGGAGAAGTATCCCCTTTAATACTGTGGGATGCATGTAAAGCTGTAATAAGAGGAAAGATTACTGCAAAACTGGCAACCCAAAAGAAACTAAGACAAGAAAAACTATCCACATTAGAGTCAGAACTTAGGAACCTAGAAAAAGAACACAAAGGCAACACTCATTCTACTGACTCGCTCAAGATTAAGGAAATTAAAAACCAAATAAATGAGATCTACACAATAGAAATCCAGAAGAAACTTACATTTCTGAAACAAAAATACTATGAAGCAGGCAGTAAATCGGCAAAATTGCTAGCCTATAAATTGAGGAAACATCAAACAGAAAGAGCAATCTACAAAATCAGAGACCCAGTATCAAAGGAAATAAAATTCAGAATTCAGGATATTCTTAAAAACTTCGAGAATTACTATAAGAACTTATACTCCCACAAAAAACATAAAAACGCATCCGAGGCATTCCTAAACACATTAAACCTTCCCCAACTTACGGAGTCACAAAATAAAACACTACTGTCAGAAATACATCCTAAAGAATTGGAAAAAGCAATTATGAAACTTAAAGCTAACAAATCCCCAGGAGCTGATGGCTATACAGCAGAGTGGTACAAAACCTTTAAACAGCAACTATCTCCTCTCCTCCTGAAAACATTTAATTATGTCCTCCACACAGGGGAAATCCCCCCCTCCTGGAGAGAAGGGGTCATTGCAGTTATACCTAAACCTGAAAAGGATAAACTAGAGTGCTCCAACTACAGACCAATCAGTGTACTAAATCAGGACTATAAGCTTTTTACCATTATCCTTGCCAAAAGGTTAGAAAATATACTGACAGACCTAATTCATTTAGACCAAACAGGTTTTATAAGACAAAGACAGACACAAGACAACATTCGACGCACTTTACACATAATTCATCATATAAAAAAATATAACTTAAATGCAGTCATATTGGGATTAGATGCTGAAAAAGCATTCGATTCGGTTGACTGGTCTTTTCTATATAGAATCTTATCCAGTTTCAATTTTCATAACAACTTCATTAGAACTATACAGGCATTATATAAAAAACCAACAGCTAAAATAAGGATTAACGGTAATTTATCATCATCTTTTGAACTGGAAAGAGGATGTCGTCAGGGCTGCCCCCTGTCTCCACTGCTCTTTGCAATCTTCATAGAACCTCTGAGCCAATGGATAAGACAAAACCAAAAAATTCAAGGTATTACACTTGGTCAGAAGGAACATAAAATAGCACTCTTTGCTGATGACATTTTAATATACCTAGGGCAGCCGGACACTTCTTTACCAGAACTAACCTCAGTTTTTTCAGAGTATGGAGATTTATCGGGATACAAATTAAATGTGCATAAAACCCAAGTTTTAACATTCAACTATGACCCAAATCATTATTCACTAAGCAAACTCAAAACTAACTGGGAGTCGGAATCTATGAAATATCTAGGGGTCAATATCCCGAAACAACTCAACAAAATTATATCACTAAACTATGATCCACTGGTGACAAAAATAAAATCTGACCTAGCAAGATGGAATATGATACCATTCTTGGGTACTGCACAAAGAATTGAAGCAGTCAAAATGAATATACTTCCACGTCTTCTATACCTTTTCCAAACAATACCGGTAGAACCTCCCAAAAAAACATGGCAGGAGCTGGACAGAAGGATCTCAAGATTCATATGGCAGGGCAAGAGACCTAGAATCAGATATAGAACCCTACAGCTAAACAAAGACAAAGGTGGGCTCGCGCTGCCAAATATCAGGGACTACTTTAAAGCCGCACAAATTAAAACTTTAGTAGAGATATGTAACCCAGTCTACACTGCACAATGGAAGGAGATCGAATGCCAAATAACAAGTGACATCCCCCTACAGGCGATAATAGGGAACAATGTCTTACCTAAGCTTTTGAATAACACTAACCCGTGGATAGAGACCCCGCTAAAAATTTGGTTTAAGATAGTCAGAGAGAATCAAACTAAAGAGCCCTATCGACTTCTGCAATGGATCGCCTATGATCAGGACTTTACTCCTAATAAAACAGACACCAGATTTAAAAAGTGGAAGGAGAAAGGGCTGATAAAATATTACGATTTTTTTAAAGGGCAAATCTTAAGAAGTTTTGAAGATTTGAAAAAACAAGGCCTAATAAATCAAGACCTTTACAGGTTCTTCCAGCTTAGACACCACATAAACAATATACTTAAAAAGGAGGTTTTGGAAAGGGCCCAGTCAGGTGTTCTGAAGGTCTTCTTAATGGCATATAAAGGGATCCCAGGAATCAGATACATTTCTAAAATATACCAAGGTCTTCAAGACTTAAAAGGAGACAACACATCTTATATAAAAGAGAGATGGGAAAAAGAGGGGAATTTCACTTTACAACTGGAAATATGGGAAAAGCTAAATAAACAGCAATGGAAAAGTACCTCATCCCTGCAGTGGAGAGAATTTGGATGGAAAAACTTGGCAAGATTTTTCAGAACACCTGCACAAAACAAATTTACCCATAAGGGATTGAACTGTTGGCGCTTGTGTGGTGAAAAGACTGCAAATCATTTTCATGTGTTTTGGTCATGCCCAGTTATCCACCAATATTGGACCAAGGTACAGACAATATTGGGGAAAATATTCAAAATTACAGTTCCCTTTTCTTTTGTAACTTTGTATTTGGGTTTACTACCGGACTCACTGGAAAGACGAGGAGAAAAATACTTATTCAATGTTTTAATATTGGCAAGCAAAAAAGCTCTAACTAAAAAATGGATGTTGAAGGACTGTCCTACTCCTGAAGATTGGACTAACGTGATCCAAGACATTTACTCGATGGAAAAGTTGACATTCGCACTGAGACAGGACATGGATGTGTTCATGAACTTTTGGCAACCCTGGACCGCATATGTGTCTTCCATTAGATCTAATCTTTGACAAATACCATTTCAATAATGGTTCCGCTCTTTGTTCCAATGCTACTCAGATGCTCTTTTATCTTTATTTACTTACTTTTTCTTTTTGTTTGTTTTTTACTGGTTTGTTTGGTTTTTTTTTTGTTATTTGTTTCTTGTTTTTTTTTTCTCTTTAATTTCACTTTTTCTTTCACTTTAAAAAAAAAAAAGGGGTGTTGTAAGAATTAATCTTCCAATGTTGTCAGATATCAGAAAATAAGGGAACATGTGATGAAAATGTAAACACTGCATTGCTGTAACGACCTGTATACCCTTTACAAAAACTTAAATAAAAAAAAAAAAAGATGCAATAGACTTACACAATGGTCCCCTCCAGTATACAACTAGGACAATATCAGTCGCTACGGAGGGTGACAGTATGTATGGGTACATATTCATACTATGCAGGATAACTAAGTAGACGGTTATGCTGTTTATTGCATCTAGCTACAATGCTCTGCACTGTGTATTTATATTTATATATTTATGTGTACATATGTATATTCACTGCTCTTATTTTCTTATCTTCTAAATTATTGCTCTGAGTGTTGCTGTCCCTGTGCTGTTGCAATCCTGGAATTTCCCCATTTTGGCACTAATAAAGGCTTATCTTATCTTAAATAGTTTGTATTTAACTGTCCTCATTTAACAGAAAACACTGACTGTGTTTTTTTCATTAATCAGGATGTGCAAGCACAAACGGACATGAGATATGATGATGTGATATAATGACTCAACATGAGCAACAGATTATTAAGTTCAATGTTTACTTAAAAGGGACATTACATACTAATGAACATTAATACAAATGTAAGTACGCCAAATTTAGCAATATTGCTAATTTGCATCTGTAGCCACCCAACTATTATTAGACAAAACATTTTCAAAGACGAGGTCTGTAGTTTAAAATCTTCAGACTGACTGTAGCCTTTGCATTAGGGTAATATGCACCATAATAGTGATGCTGTAGCCACACATGTGACCTACTTTATGACTTACATAATGCCTCACATCTTAGATAAGAACAAAGGCAGAGTTTCCTTGGAGATAACAGGAAGCTGTGAAAGTGTTAGCTTTGGTATGCAAGAGACGGCCTGGAGGATCCTTTGTGGGCCTAAGACTGTGGGGGTGATATTTAGGGATTAAAGAGGAGATGCATTGTTACTTTGGATTTGAATGCAATGTGACTTGTGAGCTGTGGGGAGACCTGGGATATAAGGGACGAGTTTGTTCTGAGATGTCCTCTTTCTACTTTGTTCATGATGGAGACGTGTAATAAACTGCCTTGAGACAAACAATGCCTCGTCAGTTACACACTCCACAATGCGTCTGTAATTGTGCAGTGCTACACCTCCTCGAAATGAGCCTCCTCCTCCCAGCACAAAGCAGCGCACTGTCAACTGGTAATTAGCAGTGTTGGACAAGTTACTAAAAAATAGTAACTAATTACAGTTAATAGTTACTTCTTTTCAAAAATAATTGAGTTACTTTACCAATTACTGCATTATTAAAGTAACTAGTTACTTGTGTAATGCCTGTTTCGCTTTACCGCTATGAACAGCACCCAAGTTCGTGTACTTACACTCTAACTTGTAGACTAGGCCAACTAAACCAGTATCTAGCTTACAAAATAAGCAGAGTGCATGAAGGGTTACTTTAATCAAGATCAGGTTGTGTGTGAAAAGGGTGTAGGATAGCTTTAAAACTGTAGGATGTATGGTGTAAACCTTCGTTAAAATAAGCAAACAACTTGATATATTTCAAAAAAGCCAGAATTTATTTGCCCACTGGTCAGCAGAAGGAACCAAGGCAATGGAAACAGTTTCAAACATATAACACAAAACCATTAAATAACTGTTGGGTAAGCAACATGCACTTAGAAAGAAAGAAAACAACAAACAAAAAAGAAAAAAAAGAATAACACGCTCAAAGGGGGGAAAAGGCAATAAATCACAAATGAGGATTCACAAACAAATAGAATTCTTAATAAATCTAAGCTGGCATATCCTATTAATTTGTAGGTTTATAAAGGTCCGTACTCCGTACCGAGTGATAATAAAAAGGTCTCTGACATTGCAGGCCTGTTCTAATATTAAAACGCTACTCCAACGGCTAATATCAAATGGTGGCTTCCATTAATAACCTTGTGGGGTGAAGCAAGGTACTCACCCATACCAGAGTTACCGTCTGTAAGGGTGGACAGCAGAGAGCAGTTTGAGGGGACGAAGAATGTGGCGCAAAACGACAAAGTGGCTCAGGGAAAAATCCAGCGACGTCCTCAATGAAAGCAAGAAAGAGGGACAGAAAAGAAAAAAAAAAAAGAAAATAAAACATCCAGCGATGTCCTCAGTGGGTCGAGTAGTCAGGGAAAAATCCAGCGCCGTCCTCAGTGTTGGCGAAGATCCTCCGTTGCGGGGAATTTGGCCAAACCCAAACCCCGGCCACAATTCCAGCAGGACGTTGGTTCGGTGGGAACACGGCACCCACTGAACAGTTCACAAAGCAGAGGGCACAGACGAGCAACCCTCCTTAACCAGGCGCTCTAAACGGCAGTTAAAAGCCAAAAAAATCTCTGTGGTAAAACCAAAGCTCTGGGAAAACAGCTTTGGTTAGCTTAATGGGTCCAACGGTCGACGTCCACAGGCAGCAATAGACACAGCTTACTCCGGGAGCGGCCGCAAGCCAACTACTAAGGAAAAAAACCTTTAAGTTCAGAGAAAACTCACAGTTAGCTAGGTTAGCAGGTCCAACGGTCGGCGTCCACAGGCAGCAATAGACACAGCCTACTCCGGGAGCGGCCGCTAGCCAACCACATACTGAAGAAAAAAAAACATTAGGTCCAGGGAAAAAACTCAGCTAGCTTGTTTATTGGGTCCAACGGTCGGCGTCCACGGGCAGTAATAGACACAGCTTACTCCGGGAGTGACCCCCAGCCAACTACTAAGGAAAAAAACTTTAAGTTCAGAAAAACTCAGATTTAGCTAGTGTGATGTATGAGAGTGTGTGTGTGTGTGTCCGGGATGCCGTGCCCACCCACAGGGTGACGTCAGGTGGGCACGACCCACTCTGTATATAAACTCAAGTTCACATAATAAAGTTAGTTGGTGCATGAAGACTCGCCTCCAACCTGGTCATTTATCAGATATAACAGCTACGTTAGCCAGTCCATCGGTCGGCGTCCACAGGCAGTAATAGACACAAAATCAAAATCACTCAAAATCATCGAGCACAAGGCCTTGGACAGCCATCTGGACAGCCTGCCCAAATATTCGCAAGGACGATCGGCGGCAGCCAGACAAAACATCTCCTGCCAAGTGCCCTTGTTGTTCTCTTATTATCATCAACATTGCTTCAACAGCGCACACACATTGATCCATGAACTGAATAAAGATACACACACTGCTCTCTTGTGTCTTGTGTCTTGTGAATCCTGTCTTGCGTATGTGCATCGAGAGCTTTTTTTTCCCTTGTAATCATAATATTGATTGATTATGCAACCAGTATTCTGAATCAATGATTTTTTTGCTCCTTCCTATTGTTCCTCGTATTATTCTTATTCTTATGCTACCTGTACCCTCTATCCTGTTGGCAGGCGCGTCCCCGATGCAGCCGTGTCACTGGAAATGCAGGTTCATTGTCTGTGTCAAGTCAAATTCTCTCGTATGTTATCAGTGATCTGTTAATGTACTTGGCAATAAATCTTTTCTGATTCTGATTCTGATTCTGATTCAGTTTACACCGGGTGCGACCACCAACTAACTACTACTGAAGAAAAAAACCATTAACTCTCATAAACCACTACACAATTCCTGCCCCCCAACAGCAAAAGCCAATCACAACAATAAAACACAAATATTGTCCTTGACTGATCAGTAGGCAGTTAGAGAATGGCCCAATTGCGTGCACTGGTAAATATGAGCTTCTGTAGAAAATTCGAGAAAAGACTAAAACACTATATGTAAAGCCTATATTAGAAAGAAAAAAACCCAAGAATGTTACACTATTTGTGAACATGAAAAATAATAATACTAATGTAGTATTACATCTGTAGATATGTGAAAAATATTACAATGCATTGTATTTAATATTATGCAAGGGTTATTTGGAAGTTATATGTGCACTTATAACAATAACCCAGGGGTTACACTTGGAAAAATAACTTTCACGTTACTTTTAAATGCATACTTAAATCATCTTGCACACATAGCAAGATAATTTAATTAATGGATTACATTACGTGCTTATTAATGACAGGCTGAAAACAGACTGTTTCAGACAGAGCTTTTAGAATATGTTTAATCTGCTTTATCCTGCCTTGATAGCTCTTATTGTGGAAAAAATCTGAAGAAAATCAACATGATTTTGCCAGTAATTTCCTCATTTTGGAGTGAGAGTTGGCAACACTCCATAAAGCTGTCCATGTTTATCTTTCCTTTATGATATGGATTCATCCGATAAGATAAGCCTTTATTAGTCCCACAATGGGGAAATTCCAGATGTGCAGTGATCCAAAGAAAATGTCCATTATTCTCAGTCCAAATGTCTGTGACAGAGACATGATCCAGTCCCTCAAATTCCTTTTGGAGATCAAAATCCATTTTTAAATAATCTTTATCCAGGTAGCAAGCAAATGTGTTTTAAAGAGTCTGTGACATAATTCAACCAAGACATCATTAGAAAGAAGAACTACTGTGTTTTTATTGTGCGTAGACAAAAAAATTCAATAAATATTTTTTCCATATACTACCATAAATTACATCGTGATGCAGCAGATTGCGATGTTCGTTTGTCGAAATTGGGTCAAACGGCACCGCTAAATTGTGACGTCATGAGAGAAACCCAATATGTAAACAAGCATGGCTGAGTACACTGAAGCGGAGGAAGTTGTTAGCGATTTCAGTGAAGATTTGAGCGATTTGTCAATAGTTTTTGAAAAAGAAGCAGGATTGAGTGATGAAGAAGAGCAAGTTGGTTCTAACGAAGGACTGCAACCCTATTTATTTGAACCATATCGTTCAGGAAGTGACGATGACTTGCACGTTTCAGAGGATGAAGGGTCCAACGGTGAAGGGTTAGAGATGGACATCGGTCGCCTCCAAAACACTGAATGGTAATATACAGATAGATCTAAAAGAACTGGAAGTGCAACTTTGATCGCATACCTTTGCAATGTTGTAAATCGAAGTGGCTAGATGGCCAACAGCCGGTCTCCTTCATTTCAGTGGTTATTCTCTTTTACTCCTAATTTGGTTTTATTTCAGTGGTTTTTCTTTTTCACCCCTAATTTTTTTTTTTTTTTTAAATTCACCAAAAGGCCCGCGATTATTTTTCTTTTTTATGGGTCTTTACCTTCATAATGTGCAGATATGTAGGTTGAAAAATGTCGCTTGAAGATAAGCCTGCTTCTTCATGTTCCTCTTGAAGTTCTTCACTAGTGATCGTCGCGTACACACACACACACATTTTATATATATATATATATACAGTGGGGCAAAAAAGTATTTAGTCAGCCACTAATTTTGCAAGTTCTCCCACTTAAAAGATGAGAGAGGTCTCCAATTTTCATCATAGGTATACCTCAACTATGAGAGACAAAATGAGGAAAAAAAATCCAGAAAATCACATTGAAGGATTTTTAATGAATTAATTGGTAAATTCCTCGGTAAAATAAGTATTTGGTCACCTACAAACAAGCAAGATTTCTGGCTCTCACAGACCTGTAACTTCTTCTTTAAGAGGCTCCTCTGTCCTCCACTCGTTACCTGTATTAATGACATCTGTTTGAACTCGTTATCAGTATAAAAGACACCTGTCCACAACCTCAAACAGTCAGACTCCAAATTCTACTATGGCCAAGACCAAAGAGCTGTCAAAGGACACCAGAAACAAAATTGTAGACCTGCACCAAGCTGGGAAGACTGAATCTGCAATAGGTAAGCAGCTTGGTGTGAAGAAATCAACTGTGGGAGCAATTATTAGAAAATGGAAGACATACAAGACCACTGATAATCTCCCTCGATCTGGGGCTCCACGCAAGATCTCACCCCGTGGGGTCAAAATGATCACGAGAACGGTGAGCAAAAATCCCAGAACCACATGGGGGGACCTAGTGAATGACCTGCAGACAGCTGGGACCAAAGTAACAAAGGCTACATCAGAAACACACTACGCCGCCAGGGACTCAAATCCTTCAGTGCCAGACGTGTCCCCCTGCTTAAGCCAGTACATGTCCAGGCCCGTCTGAAGTTTGCTAGAGAGCATTTGGATGATCCAGAAGAGGACTGGGAGAATGTCATATGGTCAGATGAAACCAAAATAGAACTTTTTGGTAAAAACTCAATTTGTCTTGTTTGGAGGAGAAAGAACACCATACCTACTGTGAAGCATGGGGGTGGAAACATCATACTTTGGGGCTGTTTTTCTGCAAAGGGACCAGGACGACTGATCCGTGTAAAGGAAAGAATAAATGGGGCCATGTATTGTGAGATTTTGAGTGAAAACCTCCTTCCATCAGCAAGGGCATTGAAGATGAAACATGGCTGGGTCTTTCAGCATGACAATGATCCCAAACACACCGCCCGGGTAACGAAGGAGTGGCTTCGTAAGAAGCATTTCAAGGTCCTGGAGTGGCCTAACCAGTCTCCAGATCTCAACCCCATAGAAAATCTTTGGAGGGAGTTGAAAGTCTGTATTGCCCAGCGACAGCCCCAAAACATCACTGCTCTAGAGGAGATCTGCATGGAGGAATGGGCCAAAATACCAGCAACAGTGTGTGAAAACCTTGTGAAAACTTACAGAAAACGTTTGACCTCTGTCATTACCAACAAAGGGTATATAACAAAGTATTGAGATGAACTTTTGTTATTGACCAAATACTTATTTTACCGAGGAATTTACCAATTAATTCATTAAAAATCCTTCAATGTGATTTTCTGTTTTTTTTTTCTTATTTTGTCTCTCATATTTGAGGTATACCTATGATGAAAATTGGAGACCTCTCTCATCTTTTAAGTGGGAGAACTTGCACAATTGGTGGCTGACTAAATACTTTTTTACCCCACTGTATATATATATATATGTAGCGGTTTGTTTCAACCCCCACAACACACAAACAGAACACAGAGACAGTCAGCTCGCACTCCTGGGTTTTTTCCGCTGCATGCTGCGTTTACAGCCGTGAAGTTAAAGTGTTCATGCATCTTGTCCTTACTGTGCTTCTTCTGAGCATCTTACATATGTAGATGTGCTTTGGTGTAAATCCCCACAAACAGACTGGTCAAACACAGCGCTCGGCTAGAGCAAATAACAGAACAGTGAAATGTGTATTAATGTCTACAGGCAGCCCCGTTTCGTCTGGCTCACTTCTGTCATGCTAATGTTGCCTTTCATGCAAATGTCTCATGCCTGTCCTGTTATCTCTTTGATCAGACCAACTGCTGTGAATGCTTTGATGTATTGTTGTAGTTGGGTGTATATATAATGCATTGTAACCATGCTCTTATCCTCTCTCAATCTGACTTCAACCTCTGCTGCAGGACACAGACTTTGTGTCCTTCCTTCTCTGAGAGCCGTGGGCTCGTTCTCGGCGCTCATGCACGGCGCCGGGAGCGGAGCTCGTGACGGCGGTATGATTAATAAAACTTCCTTAAAACCTCCAACAACGCCGCTTTATTTCATGCCGCCGCATATATATATATATATATATATATATATATATATATATATATATATACGTATATATATATATATATATATATATATATATATATATATATATATATATATATATATATATATACACACTACCGTTCAAAAGTTTGGGGTCACCCAGACAATTATTTTGTGTTTTCCATGAAAAGTCACACTTATTTACCACCATGAGTTGTAAAATGAATAGAAAATATAGTCAAGACATTGACAAGGTTAGAAATAATGATTTGTATTTGAAATAATAATTTTTTCCTTCAAACTTTGCTTTCGTCAAAGAATCCTCCATTTGCAGCAATTACAGCATTGCAGACCTAACATGATTGCACAAGGGTTTTCTAATCATCCATTAGCCTTCTGACGCAATGAGCAAACACATTGTACCATTAGAACACTGGAGTGATAGTTGCTGGAAATGGGCCTCTATACACCTATCTAATATTGCACCAAAAACCAGACATTTGCAGCTAGAATAGTCATTTACCACATTAGCAATGTATAGAGTGTATTTCTGATTAGTTTTAAGTTATGTTCATTGAAAAAAAGTGCTTTTCTTTCAAAAATAAGGAAATTTCTAAGTGACCCCAAACTTTTGAACGGTAGTGTACATACACACACGTGGACAAAATTGTTGGTACCCCTCTGTTAATGAAACAAAAACCCACAATGGTCACAGAAATAACTTGAATCTGACAAAAGTGATAATAAATAAAAAATTCTATGAAAATTAACCAATGAAAATCAGACAATGCTTTTGAATTGTGGTTCAACAGAATTATTTAAAAAAAAAACAAACTCATGAAACAGGCCTGGACAAAAATGATGGTACCCTTAACTTAATATTTTGTTGCGCAACCTTTTGAGGCAATCACTGCAATCAAACGATTTCTGTCACTGTCAATGAGACTTCTGCACCTCTCAGCAGGTATTTTGGCCCACTCCTCATGAGCAAACTGCTCCAGTTGTCTCAGGTTTGAAGGGTGCCTTCTCCAGACGGCATGTTTCAGCTCCTTCCACAGATGTTCAATAGGATTTAGATCAGGGCTCATAGAAGGCCACTTTAGAATAGTCCAATGTTTTGCTCTTAGCCATTCTTGGATGTTTTTAGCTGTGTGTTTTGGGTCATTATCAAGTTGCAAGACCCATGACCTGCGACTGAGACCAAACTGTCTGACACTGGGCAGCACATTTCTCTCTAGAATACCTTGATAGTCTTGAGATTTCATTGTACCCTGCACAGATTCAAGACACCCTGTGCCAGATGCAGCAAAGCAGCCCCAGAACATAACAGAACCTCCTCCATGTTTCACAGTAGGGACAGTGTTCTTTTCTTGGTATGCTTCATTTTTGCGTCTGTGAACAGAGAACTGATGTGCCTTGCCAAAATGTTCCAGTTTTGTCTCGTCTGTTCATAGGACATTCTCCCAGAAGCTTTGTGGCTTGTCAACATGCAGTTTGGCAAATTCCAGTCTGGCTTTTTTATGATTTGTTTTCATCAGTGGTGTCCTCCTTGGTCGTCTCCCATGAAGTCCACTTTGGCTCAAACAACGACGGATGGTGCGATCTGACACTGATGTACCTTGACCTTGGAGTTCACCATGAATGTGTTTAGAGGTTGCTCTGGGCTCTTTTGTTACCATTCGTATTATCCGTCTCCTCCTGCGGCCACGTCCAGGGAGGTTGGCTACAGTCCTGTGGATCTTAAATTTCTGAATAATATATGCAACTGTAGTCACAGGAACATGAAGCTGCTTGGAGATAGTCTTATAGCATTTACCTGTAACATGCTTGTCTATAATTTTCTTTCTGATCTCCTGAGATTACTCTTTCCTTTGCTTCCTCTGGTCCATGTTTAGTGTGACACACACCATGTCACCAAACAGCACAGTGACTACTTGTCACCCTTTAAATAGGCCGACTGAATGATTACAAGTTTGTAGACACCTGTGATGTTAATTAGAGGACACATCTTGGTTGAACATGTCCCTATGGTCACATTATTTTCAATCTTTTCTAGGGGTACCATCATTTTTGTCCAGGCCTGTTTCATGAGTTTGTTTTATAAAGTAATTCTGTCGAACCACAATTCAAAAGCATTGTCTGATTTTCATTGGTTAATTTTCATAGAATTTTTTTTATTACCACTTTTGTCAGATTCAAGTTATTTCTGTGACCATTGTGGGTTTTTCTTTCATTAACAGAGGGGTATTGCAGATCTGATGTGTACACACACCTCTATCACACCGTAAAACATAAACAAAGGGATTTACTCTTTTCTGGGCGAGTTTTGACAATGTTGCTTCTCTGCGCTGTTTTGATAAGTTGATATTGTCATGAGCTGTGGGTTTTCGTTTAAAAACCGTAGGTATGGCAGTCAGTTTTAGAAGTCATTTGTAGCGAACTTTTATACCTAAAGATTCCTGTATAGCAGGCACCTCCTCAAAACTGTCAGCAGTGAAATGATCGCTACAGAATACAGAAGATGGTGTTGGATGCCATTTGTCCCTTGTTCTCTGTACTTGCTTCGCCCATTTTTTTAAGAAGATCGGGATCTTTTGGGATTGCAAACAGGCTTATATGTTCACTGGGACAATTAGAACACCCAGCCGCCACGCAACATTTCGGCATTTCTTCGCTGATACAGAAGCTAAACAGCTTGTTTACACTGATAGCACACGGATCAACCGAGATTAAACTCCTCTCATGACGTCATATCCAGAAACGAGGCGAGTCTCCGGATATCGCGTTACTGCAACACGGCGCTAAATTTAAATTCACTTTGAAATATTTTTCCACTTATTTAGCGTTCTAAGTCAACAGAACCAACTATGTGGACGATTGAAGATAAATTCATACTGAATATTGAGCCATACTTCCTAAATCGTGCCACAGACACTTTAACTTCAGTGGCTCATAGTCTCAGCTGTCTGATGGAAAGTCACTGTTTACATTAGGTCTTCATTCTGTAACAACATATCTGGCAATCAGTTGGTTTAATTCTTGCTGGCCCACAAACTGTCCAGATGCATACTTGTGGTTGAAATCCAGCCGTGACTGTTGAGACTGTTCAGATAGCGTAAATCAGGGATGGGCAATTGGTGGTTGGGGGCTGCACGCAGCCCCTGATGTCATTCACTGGGCCCGCCAGTCTATTTCCAAAAATCAATTATTTATTTATATCCCATTTGAACGTACATGTATCAGGAACAGCATTCTTAAATGCAGTTATAGAGTCCGCCAGCAGAGGGAGCTCTAATTGAAATCTCGGTGCAAGTGGTGAGCGAGAGTGAGCCAGAGACAGAGGGAGCAGTGTGCCTGGAGTACGTCTTTTAAGGTATGTTTGTGCTGCATGCTGAGACCGCATTAATAGGCTGTGAACAGCAGTAAATATAGAGTAGACTGCTTTTAAACAATAAATGTTACAGCTCCTCATTGAGGAGTATTTACAGTAACAAGTTTCAAACTGAAAGGCAAATTTATATAAGAAACAGCAAATTTACGACAGAAAAACTCACTAATTTTGAAAAAACCCAGTACAACTAAAGAGTTATAAATAAATTTTTAAATAAAATGATGTGTTGTGCGGGGATTTGGTCCTTGGGGCTTGCCGTAGCTGATGCCAGGGAGTCGATGTGGTGACGTCAGGCGGGCTACGGCCAGTATGTATACTGAGACTAGTGATGGCCAGATGAGGCTTTCTAGAGGACTTGAGGTCTTTCATCAAAATGGCTCATATAGACGAGGCCTCATGTGAAACTTCATTTTCTCTACCAGGCCATCTAGTGGACAAAACGTGTACAACATGGAGATTTTTACAAGGGTATTATTGGTTTAATGTGTATTTTTTCCATTTCAATAAATGTGCTGTCTTAATAAATATCAATGCTCATAAGGGAAAAAAGAAATAATAAAACTGGGGTGACTGCAATGAATGTGCCTGTGTTACTTGGTGTGCTTGTACTCCTTATCCATTTTTATTAAGAAATAATAACTTTTCAACAGTATATTCAGCTCTGTCCTTATTCTCATGCAGGGCACAATAGCAATAGTGCCTTGGCATAATGACGCGTAATAATGATCCAAGCTCTTTGAAATACAACAGACACTTAACCTTGCAAATAAAGTAAAATTACAAGAATGACCCAGCTGGGATTTTGAACCCCAGCCTCCCACTTGTAGAGGAGATGCTCTCCCACTAAGCCATCACTTCAGTTACAATAAATGTCCACTATTTGCGGAAAATACATCAAACTGTTCCCAAGCGGGAGAAGTCCGTGTTTTTGGTGCTGGCTCTATCTGAAAATTGGCTGTCACAAATCCCTTACACAGTCAGACATCGACAACACAAAATGTGAGGGACGGGGACTTCCATTGTGTATCACTGCTCACTTTATTTCATGTTGCGTGCAAAATCATGAATGGCTTCCTGACCCAGTCATGTGGTACAACGTCAACACATACATCAGCAAATACATGTCTCAAAATGCGCTTCACCAAATATTTCCTGGATAAGCTTGGAGCACCCTTGAAGTTCCGGAGCCTGTCGTCCCATCACTATTTTTGGACTTTTATGTTCTTTATGTTAATAAAACTGCACAAACACCATTCAGTGCATGGGTTTGTCTTTCTGCCCCGAAGGGGCAAACATGACAGGTACAACATGGCTCATGTCCATCCATCCATCCATCCATCTTCTACCGCTTTTCCGGAGGTCCGGGTCACGGAGGCAGTAGTTCAAGCAGAGAAGCCCAGACTTCCCTTTCCCCAGCCACCTGCTCTATCTCTTCAGCGAGGATACCAAGGCGTTCCCAGACCAGCTGGGAGACATAGTCTTTCCACCGAGTCCTGGGTCTGCCCCAGGGTCTCCTCCCAGTGGGATGTGCCTGAAACACCTCAAGTGGGAGGCGTCCAGGAGGCATCCTAATCAGATGCCCATACCACCTCAGCTGACTCCTTTCAATGTGGAGGAGCAGCGGTTCTACACTGAGCCTCTCCTGGATGACTGAGCTCCTCACCCTATCTCTGAGGGTGAGTCCAGCAATCCTACGGAGAAAGCTCATTTCAGCCGCTTGTATCCGCGATCTTGTTCTTTCGGTCATTACCCAAAGCTCGTGACCATAGGTGAGAGTAGGAACGTAGATTGATTGGTAAATCGACAGCTTTGCCTTAGAACTAAACTCCCTCTTCACCACAACAGACCGGTACAACGTCCGCATCACTGCAGATGCTGCTCTGATCCGTCTGTCAATCTCTCGCTCCATTTTACCCTCACTCGTGAACAAGACCCCAAGATACTTAAACTCCTCCACTTGGGGCAGGAACCTGTCCCCAACCCAGAGAGGACAATCCACCTTTTTCCGGTTGAGGACCATGGAGTCGGACTTGTAGGTGCTGATTCTCATTCCAGCCGCTTCACACTCAGCAGCAAACCGTCCCAGCAAGAGCTGTAGGTCATTGCTGGATGAAGCCAACAGGACAACATCATCTGCAAACAACAGAGATGAGATCTTGTGGTCACCAAGCATGACACCCTCCATTCCCTGGCTGCGCCTAGAAATCCTGTCCATAAAAATTATGAACAGGATCGGTGACAAAGGGCAGCCCTGGCGGAGTCCAACTCTCACTGGGAATGACTCCGACCGAGTGTTGGCAATACGAACCAAACTCTCACAACGGTCGTACAGAGACCGAATGGCTCGTAACAACAAGCCTGATACCCCATACTCCCGAAGCACCCCCCACAAAAAACCACGAGGGACGTGGTCAAATGCCTTCTCCAAGTCCACAAAACACATGTAAACTGGTTGGGCAAACTCCCACCGATGTGCTACGGCCAGGACAAAAACCACATTGCTCCTCCTGAATCTGAGGTTTGACCAATGGCCGCACTCTACTCTCCAGTACCTTGGCATAGACCTTGGATCGTGTCATTGGATGCGCCTAACGTGCGCGCCCAATGTCAAGTCAAATTCCTTGTGTGTTTACTTGTAAATATACTTGGCAATAAAGCTGATTCTGATTCTGATTCTGATTCTGATTCTGACCTTCCCAGGGAGGCTGAGGAGTGTGATCCCTCTAAAGTTGGAGCACATCCTCCGGTCCCCTTTTTTGAAGAGAGGAACCACCACCCTGGTTTGCCATGCCAAAGGCACTGCCCCCGACCTCCACGCAATGTTGCAGAGGCGTGTCAACCATGACAGCCCAACAACATCCAGAGCCTTGAGGTACTCAGGGCGAATCTCATCCACCCCCGAGGCCCGGCCACCAAGGAGATTTTTAACCACCTTGGCGACCTCAGCCCCTGTGATAGGCAAGTCATCCCCCTCGTCCGCAAACCCTGCTTCCTCTGTGGAAGGCGTATCAGTGGGATTGAGGAGATCCTCGAAGTATTCCTTCCACCGCCCGACGATATCCCCAGTCGAAGTCAACAGTGTCCCATCCGCATCATATACAGTGTGGACAGGGAGCTGCTTTCCCCTCCTGAGCTGCCGGACAGTTTGCCAGAATCTCTTCGAGGCCGACCGAAAGTCTTGTTCCATGGCCTCACCGAACTCCTCCCATACCCGGGTTTTTGCTTCAGCAACCACCCGAGCTGCACTCCGCTTGGCCTGCCGGTACGCCTCAGCTGCTTCGGGAGTCCCACAAGCCAACCAAGCTTGACAGGACTCCTTCTTCAGCTTAATGGCCCCCCTCACCACTGGTGTCCACCACTTGGTTCGGGGGTTGCCACCACGAGATGCACCAACCACCTTGTGGCTGCAGCTCTGGGTCGCCACTTCAAAAACAGAGGTGGAGAACATGGCCCATTCCGACTCCATGTCTCCAGACTCCCTCGGAATGTGGTTGAAGTTCTTCCGGAGGTGGGAGTTGAAGACCTCCCAGACAGGGGCCTCAGCCAGACGTTCCCAGCACACCCTCACAATACATTTGGGTCTACCAGGTCTGAATGGCTTCCTCCCCTGCCATTGGATCCAACTCACCACCAGGTGGTGATCAGTTGACAGCTCTGCACCTCTCTTTACCCGGGTGTCCAAGACATACGGACGCAGGTCTGATGACACGATAACAAAATCGATCATCGACCTGCGACCTAGGGTGTCCTGGTGCCAGGTGCATATATGGACACCCTTATGTTTGAACATGGTGTTCGTTATGGACAAACTGTGGTTAGCACAGAAGTCCAATAACTGAACACCACTCGGGTTCAGATCGGGCAGGCCATTCCTCCCAATCACCCCCCTCCAGGTTTCACTGTCGTTGCCCACGTGCGCATTGAAGCCCCCCAGTAGGACAATGGAGTCTCCAAGAGGAGCACCCTCCAGCACTCCAGTCACAGACTCCAAAAAGGGTGGGTACTCTGAAACATCATTTGGTGCATAGGCACAAATGATGGTCAGGACCCGTTTCCCAATCCGAAGGCGCAGGGAAACCCGATGGCTCATGTCTCGCATTATTAAGACAAAACATTGGCAACGTCGGATTAAACCATGGGGGCGTGCGCAAGACCACCTCCTCCGTTCTTGGAGTCTCCGGGTGTGCCAGCTACACCATGGCGCCACTGGTTGGAGGTGTTTGATGAATACATCGTCGTGGCTGGCTTGGGCGGCGCCGATGAAAAGTGACGGAAGAGCATGCTATTCCACTGCCTTGGTAAAGAAGGCCAACGTGTGTTTCGTGTGCTGGATAACAAGGACTCATTAAAAGAGTGTTTGGACATGATGGACAATTTCTTTGTTGATCAGTGCAACATCACGGTGCGAAGACACAGGTTCTTTGACCGCTGTCAACAAGCTGGTGAGTCCACTCAGCACTTTCTTATGGAGCTCCGTAACCTAGCGAGCACGTGCGCCTTCGAGCCTGTAGAGGAAGACCTAATCTGTGATAAGCTAGCACACGGCATGAGCAACAAGTGGCTTAAGGAAAAGCTAATGTTAACTAAGGATGTTTTCACGCTAAAGCAAGTAATGAAGATGACTAGCCAAATAGAGTCCGCTACCCAGGTAGGTTTACAAGTACTGGCTAAGGAAAACCTAGCCGCCCAAGCTTCCCTTCCACATCAGGCCACTAGCAACTCAGCTAACTCTTCGGGGCGGACCCCCAAGAGGCGGCAAACCATGGCACGGGCAGGAGCGGGAACTTGGGGACTGTGCTGTGGCTGCAGCTCCCCTCGTCACCGGGCAGGCTCGTCCGCTTGCCCCGCTAGAGGGATGAATTGCTACAACTGCGGCCATGATAATCACTGGGCTAGGGTTTGCACCACCGCAAACAAGCCAACTGATAGAAAAATTCCATATTATTGTTATATCATCCTTATATTATTCCATGTCTTTTCTCTATTTCATGTGTGATGTTTATATGTGCATTCCATGAATTCCCCAGTCTGTATGCATAAGATAGCAATTACATAGTTGTAATAAGAATATCCAGTTGTGAGTGATTGTGGTGAGAATGTTCAGATATTTTTCTAAATGACTGCAGATCTTTTCCATTAGTCATGTTCAGTTCTGTGTGACAGAGTGTATTTATCTTCCTGTTTCCTGTGAGTAAAGAAGCTAAGGACTATGCTTCATGGACTCTCAAGGACAAGACTGTACGTCTTGCAGGAGATTAATCTCCATCTTCCGTCTTCCCATTGATAAAAAGCTTTATAAACCTTGAGCAATGCATGTTTGATTCAGGAGTATGGATGGTCAGACTTAGTACTCTGCCTCTGTATTTCTCCCTCATCGGCCATGAGCAAAATAAATCTACTTACATTTAAATATTCCACCTGATTTTTTGACTCAGAATGATAATGCAGAAAAATAATCACCAAAAGCCAGTTTAGAAAGCTTGGGATCAGTCCGCCAAGGTCTCCGCCTTTGACCGCCACCTAATCCACATAGCACCGGACCCCCATGATCCCTCCTGCAGGTGGTGAACCCACTGGAGGGCGGACCCATGTAACTCATGGACGCCTCCCACTTGAGGTGTTTCAGGCACGTCCCACTGGGAGGAGACCCCGGGGCAGACCCAGGACTCGGTGGAGAGACTATGTCTCCCAGCTGGTCTGGGATCGCCTTGGTATCCCCTCTGAAGAGCTGGAGCAGGTGGCTGGGGAGAGGGAAGTCTGGGCTTCTCTGCTTGAACTGCTGCCTCTGCGACCCGGACCTCCGGAAAAGCGGTAGAAGATGGATGGATGGATAATCTAACACCAACGGACTCGGAGCCCGGGGGCGTAACGTCCGTGTGTGTAGCAGGTGCCAAGAAGTGGCCACTGAAGTGGTACATTTTACAACTTGACGGGATCGATGTGCCGCTTATGGTGGACTCGGGCACTGGTAAATCCATACAGAGCATGTCCACGATGAGATGATTTTTTCCAAAGAAATCTATTAAGGCGGGCGCTGTGAAAATGTTTGGCTATGGGCACATTAAGACTGGCATGGTAGGCACGGCCAGCTTCTTGGTTGTGTGTGGTCAAAGACTGTTCCCGTGTTTATCTTCCAGGTTTTGCGCCAGGGGGCTGACTTGCTGGGAATTGACTTATTGGGAGAGTTAGGATTCTCCATCACGGACCCAGCCGGTTCGACTGTGTTGACTGTGTCCCCCTGGTGGTATGCTCGCTGGCCAGCGTTGTTTGTGGGCCTGGGTTGTGTAAAGGCTTTCATCCACCGCCCACTCATTGACCTGGGTGTAACCCCCAAGATCCATCCGTTAAGGCAGCTTCCCCTAGCCCTGTGGGATGATGTGGCAGCAGAACTGAATAAATTCCATAAGGACGGCATTATCAAGAAAGTGGATGCCTCGCTGTGGATTTCAAACATCATGGTGGCCAAGAAGAAGACGGGCGGCATTCAACCGTGCATCGATCTCAGGATGGTTAGCAAAACGGTCATCCCAGACAAATACCCATTTCTCACTATGGAGGAACTCACTGCGATGTTCAGCGGCTCGACGGTGTTCTCAAAGCTGGACCTTCACCAAGGTTATCTGTAGGTGCCCCTCCACCCAGCCAGCTGCAACCTGATGGCATTCATGACCCACATAGATGTTTTCAGGTACACCTACATGTCTTTTGGTTTGAGCTCAGCACCAAGCTGTTTTCAAAAAGTTATGTCCATGATCCTCGCTGGCCTCAGGAGTGTGGTGGTGTACCTGGATGACATCGTGGTCCACGGCGCGTCACGAGAAGCACATGATGGATGTTTGGAACGAGTAATGGAGGTGCTGCTGGAGCACAGGGTCACACTGAATGGGGAAAAGTGGAATCTTTGCAGCGGGTTCCATTGAGTTTGTTGGGTTCCGGTTATCGGTCGAGGACCTGCGCCCCCTGTACTTGAATGTAGAGGCGGTCCTGCATCTCCCCGATCCCACAACGACTGCGCAAATTTCCTCGTTTCTGGGTGTGGTGAACTTTTACGGGCGTTTCATTCCCCATTATTGAGAGACTACTGAACCTCTCCAAGCGCTCCTGAAGCAGGACGCTCCATGGCAAAGGACTCCGGCCTGTTTGGTGGTGGTCACTAAACTGAAATCTCAACTTACCTCCCCACCGGTGTTGGCGCACTTTGACCCCAAATGGCCCACTTTCGTGACTTGTGACACATCTGGTTCAGCTGTGGGGGCGATTATGTCTCAAGTGCAAAATGGTACGGAGCGCCCAGTGGCGTTCGCATTGAGGTCCCTCATGCCAGCTGAACGGAAGTACGCCATGGGTGAAGGAGAGGCGCTTGCATGCGTTTAGGCATGCGAACGGTGGCACATCTACCTCTACAGATGCCATTTTACCCTGCGCACAGACCACCAGGTGCTGATGACGCTGCTGGAGATGACTGGGTTGGGACACAGGCCCCTGCGGATCCACGGGTGGACGGAATGGCTGCGGGCCTACAACTTCACTACTCAGTTCACCCCTGGCAAAGAGAACGTAGTGGTGGATCTCCTGTCCCATGCCACAACCAACACCGCAAAACCGGACAACAGCGACTCCTTGGAGGCAGACCTGATCAACACGTTGCACGGGCCCCTCCGGGACAGGGTGTCCCTCCGGGACAGGGTGTCACTCCAGGAACTCCAGGCGGAGTCGGAACGGGACCTGACATTGTCGCAACTTTGGTCTTTCATCGGGGGGGGGGGGGGGGGTGGCGGCCCACGAAAATGCAGGGTGACCTGGCACCTTCTCACAGGTTCAGGGACGAACTGAGTTGCTGGAATGACGTGTGTGTTGCGAGAGGACACTGCACATTGATTCTGGTGTCGTTGAGATTGCGTGTCTTGGCTATGCTCCATGAGGGCCATCTGTGGGTTGTCAGGGTGAAACAACGCTGCAGAGACTCGGTTTGGTGGCCTGGCATTGATAAGGACATTGAAACTATGGTTAAGAACTGTGTTTGGAAAGCGGGAAAACCAGTGTTCCACCTCTCCCGCCTCTGCGACTGTTACAATACCCGGAGGGCCCTTGGAAACACATCCAATTGGACATCTGTGGCGAACTGCACATGGCCCCCGCGAACATCTGTTTTCTGCTGGTGGTCTACAATCTTCAAAATGGCTGGAAGTGTTGCCCACTAACTCTGTCATGACGGACGTAATCACTGATTTCCTCTCGTCGCTGTTCACCAGGTGGGGGATTCCAGACACCATCACAATGGACAATATGGCCCACAGTTTACCTTTGGGGGGTTTGAGGAGTTTTTGGGAGAAAGGGGCGTGGAGCACATTAGAACCACTTGTTATCACTCGCAGGCTAATGGGGGTGTATAATGTTTCAATGAGATACTGAAAAATGGTCTGCGGGCCCATCTGGCAGACGGCTTCACTGTCCAACCTACTATTTTAACCTTGCTTTTGATTAGGTTCCCATTTTAATTGTCATAATTTATGATTTTAAACCTATTTTATGTCACAATTACTTATCTTACTGCAAATTATTAATACTTATGAATATATGTCTGTTTGACTGTATTTAAGTTTTATTCTTCTAGTCATCTTAACTGTCTAGTCTTTTTTTTTCAGCAGATTAGCTGATAATCTGAGGAAGCTTGGAGCTGAGGAAGATCAAGGCAAGGAAGGCCTCGGGTCTGGACTGCATCAGCTCAAAGCTCCTCAAGTCCTGCGCAGACCAGCTGTGTGGGACTGTGGAGCACACCTTCAACCTGAGCCTGAAGCTGGGGAGGGTACCACAGCTGTGGAAAACATCCTGTGTGGTACCCGTACCAAAGACTTCCCACCCCAGAGACTTGAACAGCTACAGACCAGTGGCCCTCACATCACACTTGATGAAGACCCTGGAGAGGCTGCTCCTTGCCCACCTCCACCCCCTGGTGGGACCAGCGATGGATCCACTCAAGTTCGCCTACCAGCATGGCATCGGGGTGGAGGATGCAGTGATCTTCCTCCTACACCGTTCCCTGTTCCACCTGGAGAAGCCTAGGAGCACAGTGAGGATCATGTTCTTTGATTTCTCCAGTGCTTTCAACACCATCCAACCGGTGATCCTGAAGGACAAGTTACTGTGCGCAGGGGTGGACCAGCATCTGTCATCGTGGATCCTGGACTACCTCACAAACCGGCCACAGTTTGTGAGAACCCAAGATTGTGTGTCCGGCACTATCATCTGCAGTACGGGGGCATCCAGAGAACAGTTCTGGCTCCCTTCCTGTTCACCCTTTATACTGCGGTCTTTTCACAGAACACACCACATTGCCATCTACAGAAGTTCTCTGACGACTCTGCGATTGTCAGCCTCATCTCTGATGGAAATGATGCAGAGTACAGAGGACTTATCCAGAACTTCGTGGACTGGTGCCATTGGCACTGCCTCCAGATCAATGTGAGGAAAACTAAGCAACTGGTGGTGGACTGCCACAGGCAAGGACAACCCCTCACAGCACCAGTAAACATCCAGGGAACAGACATTGAGACAATGACATCCTACAAGTACCTGAGTGTTCATATGAACAATAAACTGGACTGGTCACAAAATACCGACACGCTCTACAAGAAGGGACAGTGCAGGCTGTTCCTCCTGAGGAGGCTCAGGTCTTTTGGTGTACAAAGGGTGCTCCTGAAGACCTTCAACGATTCAGTGGTGGCATCAGCCATCACATTTGGAGTGGTCTGCTGGGGCAACGGCATCACGGCAGCTGACAAGAAGAGACTGAACAAACTGATCAAAAAAGCTAGCTCTGTCCTGGGGCAGCGCCTCGACCCAGTGGAGGAGATAGGAGAGAGGAGGATGGTGGCTAAGCTGTCATCTCTGCTGGAGTCCGAGTCCCACCCCATGCAGGACACGCTGAATGCACCGAGGAGCTCATTTAGCAGTAGGCTGCACCATCCTAGGTGTGTGACCGAGAGGTTTCGCAGGTCCTTCCTACCTACGGCTGTCAGACTTTATAACCTAAGCAGGGCTGCTCGTAGATGTCATAAACCCTCCGTGCACCCTATCTTTGCGCACGGAGGAGAGAAGGGGAAATGAAGATTTAAGTGCAGGGGTTACCACACACACATTTATTGAACACGGTTCAGGGCAAACCATACCAATGGCTAGCCTGCTCGGGCTAACAAAGAGTCCACTTGAGAAGCTAGGCTGTACAGGGGAAAGCGTAGCAGTTGTGCCACACACGGAAACACTACCAGCGTGGCGGCACAACTGAACAGGGGAACGCTAGAATTACTCACAGCCTAAGCGGTCCGGGTCCTCCAGTAGATCGGCGAGCAAAAAACCCTTCAGTGACATGACGATTAGACGGCGAAGCACAGCCATCTAACGCGTAAAATGATCCAGCAACGTTTGTCCAGCAAAGGGCTGCTTATGAACAAACACTGCTGGCGTGGCAAATAGGGAACACCTGGGCGAGGCGCGGAAGGGATGATTAATGGGACTGGAAACAGCTGATGGAGTCAGAGGGAGAGCGAGGGGGCATGGCTGGACTGACAGACTGTCAGCAGCGTGAGAGAAAATAGGTCACAGACGCAGACTAACAGCTGCCGGTCAGGCAGTGGCAAAGGATATGGAAGTTAGTACAATAATACACCAAAATGCACATAACCAGAAAAACCAAAACCCCCAGAGAGATCAAGGCCGAGCCGGGGAAAGCCAAGCTGGCTCAACTCGTGACAGTAGAGGTCGTATTGAATGCACAAAACGTAACAAACTTGCACAATAATGGTCCCCTCCATTATACAGCTAGGACAATATCAATCAATACAGAGGGTGACAACTAGTCAAAGTCAAAGTCAAACTAGGCTGATTCAAATACGAAATATACTGTATGGGTACATATAGTATTCATACTATATGGGGTAACTGAATAGACCGTTATGTTGTTTATTCCATCTAGCTACAATGCTCCGCACTGTGTATATTTCTGTGTACATATGTATGTTCACTGCTCTTGTTATTTTATCTTCTGAATTATTGCTCTGAGTGTTGCTATCCCTGTGCTGTTGCTATCCTGGAATTTTCCCATTGTGGGACTAATAAAGGCTTATCTTATCTTATCTTATCTTATTATCTTCTTATTTATCAGTGACCGTTTTATTTTTTTTTAAATCACCCTGTCCAAGCTCTAGCGTTTGCTCATGGGGAGCCCTCCCACAGGGAATTGTGCCTGTTTTCTGACTGCAGGGCATTGGCGTGTGATTATTCTGGTCTACCCTGCTGAAGGGATTGTACGCTGCGGCACCACACCTGCAGTGTCGACCCCTCAGGTTGGACTTGGGTGGTCATGGTGTTCCTGTAGCTGTGGACTTGGCACTTTCCTTGCTGGTGATGGCTAATGAGGGTGCTTCCACACTTGGATCCTTGGTGCCCAGCTAAAAGTCATACGTTTTACACTGATGAAAGTTTCTTTGTGTGTGTGTGTGTGTGTGTGTGTGTGAGGGAGAGAGAGAGAGGGATAATTGTGTTTTATTTCAATGTGTGAAGCACTTTGTGTTACATCTTTTTGTATGAAAAGTGCTATATTAAATAGCCTTGATTTGATTCTATGTTAAAAACAATTTTCTTCATCGTCATATTTCCTTTTCTTCTCAGCTTTTTTGTTAATTACCAGAATTTCTCTTTGCTCGTCATTTTGATGAAAACTTTTAAAAATTAGGTCATGCTATAATTTATCAGTAATTTTAATTCTAGTATAATAAAACACTGAGCAGCTTTTATTTTCATTTTCATTTTCAGTTTTAATTAAGAAAAAGTCTAATCAGAGATTTCTAACTCCTTGGTTCAACACAGAAACTCGTAGCTTAAAACAGAAGACTTGTCAATTAGAAAGAAAATGACACTCCACTAGATTAGATGAAATCTATTTAGCTTGGAGAAATCATTTTATAATTTATAAAAAATCTCTTAGGAAAGCTAGAACAAGTTATTATTCCACATTAATAGAAGACAACAAGAATAATCCCAGGTTTTTTTTTTCAGCACTGTAGCTAA
Source organism: Pholidichthys leucotaenia (assembly GCA_020510985.1). Taxonomy (NCBI): domain Eukaryota; kingdom Metazoa; phylum Chordata; class Actinopteri; order Cichliformes; family Pholidichthyidae; genus Pholidichthys; species Pholidichthys leucotaenia. The sequence goes on from CM035837.1 coordinate 107,564,815, forward strand.
GCTGACAAAGAGTCGGGACTCTGTCAATCCTGGCATTCCCTGAGAGGTTACTAGTCAGGACTTAATGAACTTTTTCAATAATAAAATTTCATCTATCAGAGATAAAATCAGTCAGATTCTTCCCACCGTTAAATACATTAACTACTACAACTCCTTCAATTGATATCTGTTTGGATGAGTTTACTCCAATTGACCTTTTAGAGTTAGATAAAATAATTTCCTCATCCAAGCCTTCAACTTGTCTTTTAGACCCTATTCCTAAGAGGTTATTTAAAGAAGTCTTCCCATTTATTGGTAGCTCTATTCTCCAAATAATTCTTCATTAACATTAGGCCATGTACCGCAGGCTTTTAAAACTGCTGTAATTAAACCCTTACTCAAAAAGTCAATGCTCGATCCAGGAGTTTTGGCCAATTATCGACCAATCTCTAATTTGCCTTTCATTTCAAAAATCTTAGAAAGAGTTGTTGCTACGCAATAATTTGACCACTTGCAGGAAATGGTTTATTTGAAGAGTTTCAGTCTGGGTTTAGAATCCATCATAGTACTGAAACAGCTTTAGTGAAGGTCACTAATGACCTCCTTGTCGCATCTCATAATGGACTTGTTTCTGTACTTGTCCTTTTAGACATTAGTGCAGCTTTTGATACTATCGATCATAGTATTCTACTTGATAGATTAGAACACCATGTTGGACTTAACGGAACTTTGTTGCAGTGGTTTAGATCTTATTTATCTGATAGGTTCCAGTTTGTTCATGTCAATAATGAGTTTTCTTCCAACTCAAAGCTCAGTCACGAAGTTCCACAGAGATCTGTGCTAAGCCCTATTCTTTTTAGTTTATATATGCTTCCGCTAGGCAACATTATTAGAAAGCACGACTTGTAATTTCCTGCTATTAAATTCACATAAGACTGAAGTCATTCTAGTTGGTCCAAAAAACCTTAGAAATACTTTTCTAAATCAAACTCTTAGTTTGGATGCGGTTACTCATTCTCTTAATAGTTCTGTGAGGAACCTTGGAGTTATTTTTGTCATCCGGGGCTCTAGGGAGCCACGCAATAAGAGCCAAGGGCGAGCCAGTGAGTCGTGATGTTTTATTAAAGTTAAGGGGTGAGGGATGAGGAAAGCACAGATACTCGTACAGAGGTACACTCACAAGTTGCACAGTGCAGGAGCAGGGAGCTCGTACCGGACATAGGGGTAACAAGGCATACATACTCACAGCGGGTAACAATCACAGGAATGCTGTAAGGGGAGTAGAGACTGACACCAGACGAAGGGGCTTCAGCCTAGCAGTGCTTATGTCGCAGCCCCGAGTCATCGAGGCTGCTCCTATTTATTCTCATTGGCAGCGCCCCAGCTGATGAGGACTAATTGGCCCCAGCCGTCCGTAATGCTGCCAGCTGGGAGCCTGCTGAGACGCTGCTCAATGAGAAGCAGGGATGAAGGGAAACATGGGCTGAGCGCTGAGACGGCATCTCATCCCATGGTGACAGAGCCTCCCCCTCAAGGTCGGGCTCCTGAATGACCAGGAACATCCCAGCCCCCCCTCCCCCCACCTAGGGTGGGTGGAAGGGAGGCAGGACCGGAGGGGAAGAAGCAAAGGGAAGGACAACACCAATAGACCAATGTAGGGTAACAGGGCAGAGAGAGAAAAAAAAACAAAAAACAAAAAAACCCAAATACGGTACTCTACATTGCACCAAAAAAAGAAAAAAGAACCAAGGCACATATGGGGAGAATACAGAACACGGAAACAGATAACAACCCACCAAAAGAATGACAAAAACGGATAAAGCAATTACAGAGTATGGATAACAGAACAAACACTACTCCATAATGCACAGACAAAAACTAAGAACAGGACAAGAGTGATAAAAAACGCTGAGTACGGATAATGAAGAGGGGGGAGAAACCCCCCCCCCCCCCCCACAATACACAGCACCGTATATATAAATCTACACACACAGTCACCTAAAAGAGTGAAAGTGACTGGGACAAACGGACAATTACAGAGTATGGTTTGATGGGAAACAAAACACATAACTCTATAGTGCACAGACAAGGCTAAAAACAAGGCACAAAAAGGAAAATGCTGAGTACGGAAAATGGAAAACAACACACAGCACTATGAATATATACTCATACACACAGTCACCTAAAGGAGTGAAAGTGACTGGGACAAACGGACAATTACAGAGTATGGTTTGATGGGAAACAAAACACATAACTCTATAATGCACAGACAAAGCTAAAAACAAGGCACAAAAAGGAAAATGCTGAGTACGGACAATGGAAAACCACACACAGCACTATGAATATATATTCACCAACAGGACAAAATATTACACCCGAGTGACCTTAATAATAACAAAAGAAAAGCGACACCCGAGGAATATGGCAGGCAGAGTCCAAAATGGCCGAGGTGGCTCCGGAGGTCTCCCCGCCCATTGTCCAGTTGGCGAACCGTGGAAAGGGAAATGTTCGGACGGCGAACTCCGGACCCAGATCCCAGGAACCCAGTCCACCGGCAGCCGAACCAGGCCACCCAGAAGCAAACACAGATCATCGGGGGGGACCAGATCACCGAACCGAAAGTCTTGCGGGACGGGTCGTCGACCCGCATCACTCAACTGTTCAACCTCTACATAAACGACCTGCCTACTAAAAAATCCCGCAAATTCATCTATGCAGACGACATCTGTTTGGCATTCCAAGCACCAGACTTTGAACCACTGGAACGGGTGCTCACGGAAGATCTTGCCAAACTGGACCAGTTCTGCAAAATCTGGCGCCTAAAACCAAGCCCAGCAAAAACCGTCTCCAGTGTATTCCATCTCCACAATGCAAAAGCTGCCAGAGAACTAAACATCCACCTGAGCGGACTCAAGCTTAAGCATGCCCCAAATCCAACTTATCTTGGAGTGACCCTTGATAGGACCTTATCCTTCAAGGAACATCTAAAGGGGACGGCTGCTAAGGTGAAGGTACGAAACAACCTGCTCTGCAAGCTCGCTGGTGCAAAATGGGGGGCGGCAGTCTCCACCCTGCGCACCTCAGCACTGGCCCTTTCATACTCTGTAGCAGAATATTGTGCCCCTGTCTGGTCCAGGTCATCTTACACACACTATGTAGACACCCAGCTCAACTCAACCATGAGAACTATAACTGGAACAATCCGCTCAACACCACTCCCCTGGCTCTCTGTACTGTCAAACATAGCCCCTCCACACATCCGGCGAGCAGCATTAACTCAAAGGATGCTCCAAAAAGTTAAAGATTCTCCTCACTTACCAATCCATGCAGATATCTACACCCCACCCACTGCCCGACTTTCATCCAGACGGCCGATTTGGAAAAACCCTCCCCCAGCTGACTTTACCATCCAGACAGCTTGGCAAGAGGAATGGGAGACCAAGGAGGTCCCAAACAAACAGCTGGTGATAAACCCCAACCAACAGGTCCCGGGCACCAACCTCCCAAGGAGACAGTGGTCTACACTCAATCGCTTCAGGACTGGACATGGCCCCTGCTTGGCCAGCCTTCACAGATGGGGCAGTAGCCCTAGCCCACTGTGCGCATGTGGAGAGGAGCAAACAATGGAACACATCATAGAGGCTTGCCCGCTCCAAAGACTGGAAGGAGGATTACACACCCTCCATACAGCAAACCAGGAGGCAACTGCTTGGCTTAAGGACTTTGCATTCGCTAAATAAATAAACTCAACCAACAGGACCGTTGAGACGGACGAAGGGTCAAAGCGGGTCCCGGTGGAAGAGGCTCAGGGGAGAGCCGATGACGAGGGCGACGAGCGTCAGGCCGCAGGGAAGCGGCCACCTCCTCACCGGACCTGGACAGCACTGGGGCAGCACCCACGTCGGACCCCGATTGGGCCTTAGGCAAACCCACGTCGGACACCGCTGGAGCAGCACCCACGTCGGACCCCGATTGGGTCTCGGGCAAACCCACGTTGGACACCGCACCAGAACCGACCTCCAACGTTGAACCTGGACCCTCCAGCACCACGAGGAACAGCAACTCCTCGCCGGTGACCCTGGAAGAAGGCTCAGAAGAGAAAACAGAACCGGGATCAGGATCACCGGCAGCGGCAGAACCCGGCGAGACGAGCTCAGACGCAGCGGGCGGCTGCACCCGGCTCGTCTCCCCTAGAGACAGGCTAAAGTGCTCAAAGATATAAAGGGAGAAAAGAAAGGAGAGCACTCACCTGATCTCGGGTTCTGACGCCGTCCAGGACTGCGAAGATCCAGGATCCGTTGTCAGGAGGTCGTTGTCAGGCTCCCATCCAGCCGCGTCGGGCCCCGCAGCCAGCACGATGGTCAGCGCAGCTTGAGGTTCCTCCAGCTCCGGTAACCCCGTCGACGATCCACTCGGCGTGAAGCCAGAAGAATCTCGTCCCGCTGGACCGAACCGCTCCTCCGTGGAGACCCGGGGACGCTTAGTCATCGGCGCAGACTCCACGCAGCAGTCAGTCCCCCTCCTCCGTCCGCAACGTAGCTGCGGAACCACAGGCCCTCTCCTTATCCCACCACGTTGACCCGGAGCCGGGGATCGCTCGGCGGAGAGAGACACAGAGGATGCAGGATTAGGAACACAGGTTACAGCAGGTGGGGGGAGTTCAGGGAGCTGCGAACCCTGAACTCCTCCTCCAGGAATATGACAGAGCAAATCATTAAGCAGATGTGAATAAACTATGACTTGCCTGTCTCCTGGAGGTTGGATATCGCCTGCTGTGGTGGATACCGCTTCTTCCTCTCCCCGCCCGGCGATAACGGAGGACCCCCTGGGAAACCGTCTGAGGATCGCTCGCGTAGTCTCCAGCAGAGAGCTCACCAGGCCGGGATTCCAAGCACACACAGCCGTCGAGAAGCGCGTCGAGGAGGAGGGGGAAACAGCCAGGATGAGCCAGCCCAAATGTCCTGGAGTAACAGCGGGGAAACAAGGCTCAGGGAACGAGGCTGTGAAAACTCCACGCTGACGAGACGAAGAGGTGACAGCTGCGTGAGGGGAACGGTCCTGGTGGCAGCCCAGAACTGGATCCGGAAGGGGGTCGTGCAGAGGTGACTTGGCGATATGACGACGACTTCTCCCAGGGGACGAAACGAGGGGGGAACCCAGGAATCGCCGCTCCTGATCAGAGACCGAGGCGAGGAGGGCATTGAGCTTGGGACAGCTTCGTTGCCCTGGAGTCCTCTCCACCAATCTCACTGCCGCCGCCACGTGCCTGCAGATGGTGACAGGATGCACAGTGGAGCTCGCGACAGCCGCTCGGCCCCTGACGTAACTGCTGTCAGCTGCGGCTCCTTGGAGGGAATCCCGAGTGACATGGTGCAGGTCGGGGAAAGCCCTCTGGTTGGCGCGAACTCCCGGGCTGGAATGGCAGCAGGAACGGGATCCCGAAGCGGGGGGCAACGTCATCCACTTCGGCTTCCTGCCGGGGTTTCCATCCAACCCGCGGAGCTTCTCTCGCTGTGTACCTGTGGCGTCTATCCTGGCACAGTCCTCGAGATGGAACAAAGAATGAGGGTGACAGTCCAGGAGATCCTCAGCACGGCCCGGATGCCAGCGTCTCGAGTTGGAGGCGTCGTGCAGGGTGAAGAGCGTCCTGTCGACAGCCCCCGAGATGGACCTCAGCTCGTTGCCCTGGCGTCGGGAGTGACTCCTGGGAAACGGCATGCTAGCAGCGCTGACACCTGGACAGAAAGGTACAATTCCACAGCGACTCACGGCCGCCGGCAACTCGTCTGGCTGCGACATACTGTCACGCGGGGCTCTAGGGAGCCACGCAATAAGAGCCAAGGGCGAGCCAGTGAGTCGTGATGTTTTATTAAAGGTAAGGGGTGAGGGATGAGGAAAGCACAGATACTCGTACAGAGGTACACTCACAAGTTGCACAGTGCAGGAGCAGGGAGCTCGTACCGGACATAGGGGTAACAAGGCATACATACTCACAGCGGGTAACAATCACAGGAATGCTGTAAGGGGAGTAGAGACTGACACCAGACGAAGGGGCTTCAGCCTAGCAGTGCTTATGTCGCAGCCCCGAGTCATCGAGGCTGCTCCTATTTATTCTCATTGGCAGCGCCCCAGCTGATGAGGACTAATTGGCCCCAGCCGTCCGTAATGCTGCCAGCTGGGAGCCTGCTGAGACGCTGCTCAATGAGAAGCAGGGATGAAGGGAAACATGGGCTGAGCGCTGAGACGGCATCTCATCCCATGGTGACAATTTTTGATCAAGATCTGTTTTTTAATTCATATATTAAACTTGTTTCTAAGACTGCCTTCTATCATTTGCATAATATTGCCAAGATTACGAGCATCTTGTCTCAGAGTGATGCTGAGAAACTAATCCATGTTTTTGTTAGCTCTAGATTAGATTATTGTAACCCTTTATTATCAGGTTGTTCTAAAACATCTTTAAAAAGTCTTCAGCTGATCCAAAATGCTGCAGCAAGAGTTTTAACAGGTACTAGAAAGAGAGATCATATCTCTCCAGTTTTGGCCTCCCTTCATTGGCTTCCCATATAGTTTAGAATTAAGTTTAAAATCCTTCTTCTCACTTACAAAGCTCTAAATAATCAGGCCCCTTTTTATTTAAAAGATCTGATACTACCCTATAATCCTAACAGAGCACTATGCTCCCATAATGCAGGATTACTTGTAATACCTACAGTCGAATCTCCAAAAGTACAATCAGAGGCAGAGCCTTCAGTTTTCAAGCTCCTCTCCTGTGGAACCAGCTGCCAATCTGGATTCAAGAGTCAGACTCAATCTCTGTTTTTAAGAACAGGGTTAAAACCTTCCTTTTTGATATAGCCTATAATTAGGGAGGGATCATGTGCCCCTGAACCCTCCCTTAGTTATGCTGCTAATGGGTTTAGACAGCCGTGGGACCTCCAACAATGCACTGGGCTTCACTCCTTTCTTCACTCTCAATGAAATATTTTTGCTGGTCATTAACATCTGTTTGTTCTCCCCCATAGATTGAGTCCCCGTCGTGCTGTTTGCTCTCTATATATCTGTTCTTTTCTTCTTCTTTTCTATCCCTTCACCCCCCAGCCAGTCACAGCAGATGACTGCCCCTCCCTGAGCCTGGTTCTACTGGAGGTTTTTTCCTGTTAAAAGGGAGTTTTTCCTCTCCACCGTCGCCAAGTGCTTGCTCACAGGGGATCGCCTGATTGCTGGGGTCTTTCTGCAATTGCGGGGGTTTCCCCTACAGTTGAAAGTGCTATGAGATGACTGTTGTTGTGAAATGGCGCTATATAAATAAAGTTGAATTGAATTGAATTTTAATTGTGAAACTTTTGACTTTGAAGAAAATACCCCACCCCCCAAGGTTTACATGTAAATCTGGCCCTCGAGAAGTGAAGAAAAAAATTTGTGGCCCTCACTACTGTTATGTCCACAAACCTGGCACAAAAGGAGACAGACAAGGAGGTTGCACTGGAACACAGGTTTAATGAGAATCAGGTTGCACTACAGGCAACACACCATAGGCTGAGTCGTCCTGGGCAAGAGGAAGCCCGAATGGCAGACGCCCCTTATTATAGGGCAGTGTGATGACGTAACCAGAAAGCGGCGTCATCACACTGCACTTCATAATAAAAACCCCATCACAACTACCACCAAAGTTGCCCATCCCTTGTGTAGATCCAATAACACAGTGTTGTTAGCATAGCTAACCATTACTTAGCAGTAGCTTTGCTGGAGCTTTGTTGCTGTTTGAAGTGCTTCTGAGGGTTCAATGTTCAATGAAAGGACTAGCTGTTACAATCCCTGATGTTTTCACCACTTCTGAGTCTGTGGGGAGTTCTTGAGAGATGGCTACTATAAGGCTTCACCACCAGGACACATCGTCAGTTGTGCACCTCAGCATCACAGGGTGTTTTGGCCATTTATCACAAGACACCTTCCACTGAGGCAGGCCCACCACAGGTTGATCAAGCCTGGGTATGTGTCCCACAGTTTAGCTGTTTCCTTAGAAGCCCAGATGGTATCACTCCTTTTCATTCCCAGCCAGCAACTGGTCCTCTCAGTGCCGTCAACCAGCTTTAGCTAGCCCATAGATCATAGGAAATGATCCATAGGCTATATGATGTCCTAAGATGTCCTAGACACCCCATATGATGTCATAGATATCATAGACCGACAAGATTGCAGTAGGTTTCAAGCAGCACTTTAGCTTCCAACCCACCAATATGCTTTTGTCCTTAACCGCGAAAAAAGGAAAAATAATCCGTCTATTTCCACAAAAACAAAGCAGCTTCATCTTTCCCTCCACTCAGTAGTGAACACGGCTCTCTGCAGGTCACATCGACTGACGGCTGCATCAGCTACAGTAGGGTCAGTTTGTATATTTATTTATTTGCGCTAAAAAATCTATTCATATTAATAAAACAAGTAACGAGTAATGCATCTGATCAAACAGAATAGAATAGAATTGGCTTTACTGTCATTGTACAGTTGTACAGTACAACAAAATTGTGGGTGCTCCATCAGGCTACTGTGCAATAAAGTAAGAGAGAAGGATTAGATAAAACACGGTTACAGAACACACGATTAAACATATGACTGAAATAAAATAAAAATGGCTCAGGCTTATGGAAATATACACAGGTATGGTAGTGGCTACGTGGGTGGAACTATGTACATAAGAATGCAGAGTGCAGAACACACAATTGAACACACAATTGAGTAAAATGGACCAAGGATTATGGAAAATATACATAGTAGTGGCTTCATGGATGGGTCAATATACATGAAAGTGAAGAGTGCAAAGACAGGTGTGTTACTGTGATAATTAAAAAGATCCTCAGTTCGGTGCATGTGAGCGTTCGGAGGGAGGGGGTGGGGCCTCTGACTGTTTGCAGTTGGGATGGCCCAGGAGAAGAAACTGTTTTTCATTCTGGAGGTGTGGGATCTGATTGATCTGAACCATCATCCAGAGGGAAGCAGGTCAAACAGGAGGTGGGCGGGATGTGAGGGGTCTCCTGTGATGGCCTTGATCTTTCTGAGACAGGAGGATCTGAAGATGTCTCCCAGGGAGGGCAGAGGGCCACCGATAATTGTTTGGGCGGTGTTGATGACCCTCTGCACAGCCTTCCTGTTCTCGGTCGTGGAGCCGGCGTACCACACACCCAGGCAGTAGGTGACCACTAATCAGCGGAAGAAGGCCAGCAGCACCTTCTGGTCCAGGTTGTTCTTCCTCAGGACATGGAGGAAGTGCAGCCGCTGCTGGACTTTCTTCACCAGGGCCTTGGTGTTGGCAGTCCAGGAGAGGTCAGAGCTACGTGCAAAGGCAACGTAGGCATATGGTAATCACTCCATGTGTTTGTGTGTGTATCTGTCTGATACCAGCTTTTCAGCTCACCCACTCAAAATCAACTGGAACTAAAGGCTTGTATCATTATATTGCCATATTTTCTCAACTTTTAATTTGCAACATTTTCCAGAAAAGGCTTTGTTTTCAAAATAAACACAAATTTAACTCACCTTTACCATCAATGCAGCTGGGAAAAAAGTATTGTAATACCGGGCCACTGGAAGTGCCAGTGTGACTTTTTTTACAGCCCCCAATGCTACCCGCTTTGGATTGGATTATCCAAAACACACCTCTGAATAATTAGACCAGCCTCTTTGTGTCATGTGCCAGCGGCAGTGTTGCCAGATATACGATAATTATTGTATTTATACTGTAACGTCAGGGCTGTGATAAGGAGTGGGGGGGTTCTCTCGGCATGCTTTGCGCTGCAAGGGATTCAAAGACTGTTATTATTCTTGTGTTCTGAGCGCTATTGTTGTACCATTATAATTGTGTTATAAGTCTGTTGGTGATAGTGTTGTTTTCCCTGTGTGTGAGAGATAACGTGTCTGTGTCACCCTGAGTGGGATGAATGTCTGTGTGAATGACCTCCCTTCCATTCTGTGTAATTTGGCAGTGATGAAATAAATGCCTACTATGTTCCAAATCCTCTCTCATCATTGTGTGAACCCGTGAAACGTCACACTGGTGTCAGGAGTGGGATTCTGAGAGATGGAGGTGAGGATCAAGGCAGAGATTTGACAGCTTGAGCGGCTCCACGCCCAGATGGAGATGGACAGCAGAGCAGACATGCCAGCCCCCAGAGCTGCTTGCCGCAAAGGATGGGGAAGCGAACTGGATGGAGCAAGCGCGTCCTATTTTCTGCCTTTTTCAAGACAAGACGGGGAGCGCCAGTGGCGGAACTACGAACCAGCGATTCCACTGCGGCCGAGGGCAGTGATCAACACGGAGGCAACCGTCCCACCGACCCACCAACCAGCCAAGCTTCCCTGCGTTGGTGGCGAAACCTCGCTGAACGACTATCTGGTCCAGGTTGAACTGGCCGCTATGCTGAATGGCTGGACACCTGAGGAGACAGCTGTGTAGGTCACACTGGCTCTGGAGAGCAGAGCTGTCTGCATGCTGTGATCTCCAATGTCACAGCTGGCCAGTGCTACAGGGAGTGCTTCGGAGGAGGTTTGGGAGGACAATCCACGCTGACCATGCCAGGGAACAGCTGGCCAGCCACTGCGGATACGATCAAGAAAGTCTGGGGGCCTATGCAGCAGATGTCTGGCTGCTGACACGTTGCAGCTACCCAGACTTTGAGCCAGAGGTGGTGAAGAAGCTCACCCTCCAGAATTTCATCCGAGGGCTCCGCCTGGCCCAGCTCTGAGAACACGCGTGGATTCAAGCTGTAAGCAGCTGGGAGACAGCCGTGGAAGAGGTGGAGCTGATGCTGGAGCCCATGGCTGACATTTCGTCACCGAGGGAGAGAGGTTTCCAGGCCACAGCTGAGAGTGAGGACGAGCAGGAGCTGCGCCAAGTCACAGCTGCACAGTCGGCGAGGGTACGAAGGCGGCGCAAGGAGCGATGCTTCTGCTGCGGGGAGCCAGGCCACATCGCGCGCCACTGCCCTGCACCTACCCTGTGACAACCAGCCTCCTCACCAGCTTTAATCCCAGAGCAAGGTGGCGTAGACAGGGACCCGCCACCCCTCACAGACATTTTCCCCAATGAACTATCACCATGTCTGAGCCAACTTGGACACTCACCAGGGCTGTACCTGCAGTGCAGCCTGGACGGCACTCCAATCCGAGCCCTGATCGACACCGGTTTCACCATCTCCCTGGTCCGACACAGGGTGCTACCCGGAAGAGATGGACTCAGACCGCAAAGGTGGGAATGCACCAGGCGCTGCATCACCACAGCCACCGGTGAGATCACCAGATGACCAGATTGGGACGGTGACAAGGCCTTGCCTTAGGAGTGGCCGGCCAGAACACAAACCACCTGTTCTGGCTTGCTGACATCCAGGACCCCTGCATCACTGGACTAGATCTGCTCACAGCATGGGTTCGGCAGTGGCTGGATATGGACTAGCGGCTCACCTGGAAGTCTGTGTCTGTGCTGGACCCAGAGACCAAGGCCCTGCATTCCCAGTGGTCCAACCTCTGCTATCGTGATGGTGTTGTCTACCGGCAGTGGCAGACTCCAGCTGGGCACTGTCATGTCTGGCAGCTGCTGGCCCCCTGATGGCTCCACCCCAAGGTGCTCCAGTTGGTCCGTGGGTCAGTGGGAGCGGGCCACGTCAGGGTGAAGAAGACTCTGCAGCATCTTCAGGCCTGGTTCTACTGGCTGGGGTGTCATCAGGACATGAAGATCCATGTCCACCGCTGTGACACCTGCACAGCTCAGAAAGAGCTGAATCAGCAATCCTATGCTCCCTTGCAGCAGTACGAGGTGGATGGAAAACCGGAGTTGGATTATTTGCTTTGCTTGACAGAACGTCTTCACACAGTACACAAATTGGCTCAGGAGGCCCTGGTAGTGGCGGGGAGTCAACAGAAATGAGCTTATGACTCCTGCTGCCAAGGGAGGGACTTTGCACCCAGGGATCAAGTCTAGGTTTTCTGCCCAGAGCGGAAAAAGGGACTATCACCAAAGCTGTCAAGCTACTAGTTGGGGCTGTGCGTGGTCCTACAGAGACTATCAGACGTAATGTACAGGGTGAGGCTGCAGAAGAGGAACTGGGTGGTGGCGCTTCACCGCGACCGCCTTACCCCATACCAACCAGCTGCCCCACGGGTGGCTGAGCTAGAGGCTCCATCCCGACCGGAGACTCTGGTCGAGGCTTGAATGGACTCGAGTCCATTAATAACTAAAATTGCATGCCATGCTCCTAAACTAGAAACCAAAAAAAAAAAAAAACCAAACCCAAAATAATCCCTTATATAACTTCTTTTTTTTTTTTTTTTTTTTTTATAACGACACCACCAACAACACCAGAACTTCATCATATACTATTTACAGCCCAAGTGTTCAAGTAAAAATGACATAACTGGCATGGGGGCCCAGTGTACCCTCTCAGCAGATGCGCCCCTGGAAACAGCCAGCCCTCATGGTGATGGCTGGCCCTCCGGTTGCTGAAGCCTGTCCTCCTCTCCATCGACCTCGTCCCACATCCAGCCACTTTTCCCTTAGCCTCCTCCTGGACACGCCAAAGCCAGTTCGCATGCCACACCGAGCGGTCAGACAGCCTCAAGTGCGCTGCGTCCAGTCTGGCCACGATGCTCAGATGCTCCCGACACTCCTGAGATTGTCATCTGGCCCATCTCCTCACCTCGCACCCGGACCCAATCCAGGACCCTCAATGGGGCCCAGCTCGGCTTGAGGCGTTGTTACCGAGTCTGCCGATCCCTCGTGCTCATCAGTCTTGTCCCGACCTCTTCCAATGCTGGTGTAACATATGCCATCGTAGCCACAGACCCTCCATCCCATTGTGGCCAGACTCCGGAGGCATCCGGGGCTAACCCATCGGTGCCACTTGCTGGTGCAGACACCTTGCTGTCATGCTCGGTACTCCCCTTGACCGTTTCCTGAGCACGGGCACTGAGACCATCCTGTGCTGCCCTGAGCAAAATTGATCCCGCTTGACCGCCATGCGTCTGGTAGTTCTTCATCCCACACCACGTCTTCATCAGTCACCGGAATCGGGGGGTTCCACTGACCACAGCCTGACCACTCTTCCCCAGAGTTGTCTTTGATGGCGAAACCCAGCCCATAAAATAAATGACAGCCCATGATGTTATCGCCCTGTGCTGTCATGTGGAATGTGAAGTCGAGCCCTGCCGCAGATTTGTACCGAACAGTCAGCTCCAAAGTCCCGATCGTGTCTAGCCTTCCACCCCCATAACTGTATAATGGCGCTGGGTTGCCTCTAACCCTGTGCTGGGGAAAAAAACCTCTTCACCGTGGCCCAATTCAGCAGTGAACCCTCTGCTCTCGTGTCAATCAACAACGGCACTTCCACGTTGTCCAGCCTCACCGTGCAAAATGTATACCTGTTTGTGTCTAGGGACACCGTGTGGATGGTTGTCTGGGGCAGGCGGAGCAATTTCTTTCATGGGCTCTCCGGTCTAAATTCACGGCACATCTTGGCAAAATGGTCCAAGCGACCACATCTGTTACACCATGCTTCTCTCGCTGGGCAGTCCTTAGTCTTTTTCTGGTGTGTCTTAGACCCACAGCCCATACAAAGGGACTTTCCCGGGGCCGACCCCCGGCAAGTGGCGTTGACTTGCATCTCCTCGCCATCCAAGCTATCTTTGCTGTCCAGGTCTGTGGCATTTGCCACGACAAGAGGCTTGAGCGATTGCTGTGACTGGCGCCTGGTTTGCTCTAGAGTTAGCTTGTCTGCGGCTTCCATTTGGAGCGCTAGCTTGATGGCTCTGGCTAACGTGAGCTCACTTGGTGCCGTAAGTAGCCTAGCTCGCACTACGGCGCTACAGGTGTGTTCCGCCAGCTGGTCACGGATCATTTCCTTTTCCAGAGCTCCAAAATAGCACTCGCTAGCCAGCTGCCTCAAGTTGCCGACAAACTGCCAGACAGGTTCACCTACCCGTTGACGTCGCTGCCAAAAATGGACCCTCTGGACCGTCACGTTATCCGGGGTGTTGAAATGGCTAGCTAGCAGCCCTGCTATCTCTTCATATGTGTCGTCAGCCCTGAGCATTCTCAGGATCTGCTGGCCCTCTACGCCCAAATTGTGAACCAACAGTGCCTGGGCTCTCAGCTTGTCGAGCTCTCCGAGACCCAGCGCAGCAATGTAGTTCTGGAAGGCCACGAACCATTTAGGCTAGGGCACTGGCAGGTCTCCGGGCACCTTGAGGAAAGGGCGGATAGGGACAACGCACACCTCCATGGTTTAATCCGATGTCGCCAGTGTTTTGTCTGATATTTTGCTGCTGCACAGAAGAGGCAGGGTGACTTGGAACACAGCTTTATTTAACTCACTGATAACAACAGCCACAGACTCTGTATCGGCCAAGTTCCAGGTGAGGTAAGACAGCGTAAGATGGTCGGCCTTCGCCTTACATAGTGTGGCCTGGTGACGTCACCGGAGGTGAGCGTTACCACCCAGCACTTCACAGTAAAATAACTATATAACACTCTCTGTTCTGTGTAATTTGTCAGTGAAGAAATGCCTGCTCATTCCAAATCCTCTCTCATTATTGTGTGAACCCTGGAAACATCACAATGTTTTCATAACTGTCATGATGACACTTATTGTGAAGTGCAGTGTGGTGACGCCGACTTTCTGTCGCATCACCGCACTGCCCTATATAGCGGGGTGAGCTGCTATGGCACTTCCTCTTGTGCCGGATGCCCACGCTAGGTACATTCACACCTGAGACCTTGTAACACTAATGAGTCACATGACACCGGGAAGGGAAAATGGCTAATTGGGCACAATTTTGACATTTTCACTTAGGGGTGTACTCACTTTTATTGCCAGCAGTTCAGACATTAACGGCTGTGTGTTGAGTTATTTTGAGGGTACAGCAAATTTACACTGTTATACAAGCTGTAAACTGACTACTTTACATTGTATCAAAGTGTCATATCTTCAGTGTTGTCCCATGAAAAGATATAATAAAATATTTACAAAAATGTGAGAGGTGTACTCACTTTTGTGAGAGCCTGCAGCTTGGATGATGACGTTATGGAAGCCAGTGCTGCCAGCCGAAGATCTGCCCCGGGAAGAACCCTGTGCAAGGGTTGTGGGTCTGCACCGCACCGCAATAAGGCAAAGGAATGCCCGGCAAGAGGAAAACGTTGTAGCAGATGTGGACGCTTGAACCATTATGCCAGGGTGTACCGCTTATCTGAGCCAGAGAGCCCACGGAAGAAATCACTCCGCCCGCCCCTGACAACCATCCATATGGTGAGCCCCAGTAATAACGGGTACATGTATTGCTCAGTGGAGTTAGACGGAGTGGAGATTCCCCTTTTGCTCGATACGGTGGCGGTGCAGTCGATGCTGAACTGGGCCACGGTGAAGAAGTTCTTCCTCCACTACAGGATAAAGAGTAACCCGGCGCCGTTGTATGGCTACAGAGGTAGCAGGCTGTGCACGGTTGGGACTTTGGAGTTAACTGTTCATTACAAGTCTGCAAAAATGGTTGACTTCACATTCCAAGTGGCAGCACGCGGCGATAACATCATGGGCTGTGACCTATTCTATGGATTGGGTTTCGCCATTAAAGACGGTGCTGGGAACGAATGGTCGGGTTGCGGCCGCTGGAACCCAGCGGTTCCGGCGGTCAAAGAGGACGTTGTGTGGGATGAAGGGCTACCGGACACTCTGGCGGTCAAGCAGGACCAGTTTCACTCAGGTTCGGCACAGGCGGGTCTCAGTGTCGGTGCTTGGGACATGGTAGAGAGGGGTACCGAGCGTGGTGGCAAGGCACCTGTGTTGGTGAGTGACACCATGCTAGCCCCAGATGCCTTTGGAGCTTGGCCGCAGTGGGATGGGGGGTCTGCAGCTACGACGGTGACCGCTATGATATTTTTAGAAGAGGGCGGGGCCAGATCGACGAGCATGGTGTTACCGCATGCTCAGCAGCAGCAGACCAGGCCGAGCAGGGCCCCTCTTAGGGTTATGGACTTGATTTGGGTTCGGGATGAAGAACGGCCACAGCGAAGATGGGCCAAACGACAGCCAGCAAAACACCAGGCATGTCTGCGGATAGTGGTGAAGTTGGATGCAGCATACTTGTGGTTATCTGACGGCTCATTGAGGCATGCCAATCAGCTTTGACGTGTCCAGGAGGATGCACCAGGTGGCGAAGCTGGACGGGAGTCGGTGTTGGCGGTGTGGGATCCAGGCTCTATCATCCAGAAGATCAGCCATCGCTCCGGGGGCCTGCTGCTTCCAGGGGCCTGCTTACTGAGGGGCTGCCCTGGGCCCCACCCCCACCCCCATGCAGGTTCCACCTTTCTTACCCAAGTGACTGTGCTGTAGCAGTTTGTTTATAATTCTGTGGTTGTTATTGTGTTTTATTGTGTTAGTTTAGGAGCATGGCAGACGTTTTTTAGTTTAATAAAGGACATTTTAGTTTATTCGGTAGTGAATAATCCACCGTGCCGTGCGGGTTGTGTGGTAGTCCACCCACCAACTCTCATTTTAGGTTGTTTTGTGTGAATGTGTTTGGCCATTTGAGTACCTTAGTTTTCGTTAGTTTAGAGTGTGATTCAGGTTCTAAATTGGGGTGGGTATGAATTGTATGTGTGGTTTTGGACTTTGTAAAGGGAGGAGAATGTCATGATGGCACTTATTGTGAAGTGCAGTGTAGTGACGCTGACTTCTTGTCACGTCACCGCACTGCCTTATATAGCGGGACGAGCCGCCATGGCACTTCCTGTTGTGTCAGATGCCCACACTAGGTGCTTGCCATGTACCGCTGTTCTATACCATGAATAAGCTGTGCTTGACGCTACCACCATCTCCGCCTCATTCATCACCAGGTTTGTATACATAACAATAACCTTATACCTTAACAGTTACACAACAATCTACACCATTATTTATGTGGAAAATTATCTTTTAAATTGACAAACATCATATGTGTAACTTGTGGCAAAATTTGATCGGGATCAAAAGATAATTTTGCTCTTGCCATTCATTTAAATAGAGATATTTTTTTTTTGGATTTAAGGTCCCATATGCGGAAGTAGAGGGGGTGTGACATCTCATCGTCACTGTCATGGTTCTGGCTTCTTTGTTTACCTGTACCTTGGCGAGCTCAGCAAGAGGCCTCGCATTGACCAATACTTCTTAGGAAGTAGGCCAAGTCAGTCAAGTGAAGCCCAGAGGCAGGAGAACCCCCACAGTCCTCAGGGTATCAGCACCTCGGATGAGGCTCAGCTTCACATGGACCCTCCTGCAGTCTCCAGCCCGGAGCCCAACCAGTCACAGACCCAGGCTTGATCAACCTGTGATGGGTCTGCCTCGGCGGGGGGTGTTGCATCCGGGGATTCCGACACCGGGGCGGCTCGTGGAGTCATCGGCTTCGGGGGATTCCAGCATCAGAACATCAAAGGATTCTGGCATATGATGTCTATGACATCATGTGGGATGTCTATGACATCATATAGTCTGCATAGGACATCACCATTTCCTATGATCTATAGGCTATCAAGAGCTGGTCAACACCACTGAGAGGACCTGCATAATGTTACATACTCTTGTACAGTAGGTGGCGGTATGCACCGTTCAGTTGTTTGCTATCCGCCAGTAACCGAGAGTAGAAGGGGCTTTGATATACTGTATAGTCAATGGTTAAACTGCTGGAGAGCCTTGGAGGACTGGAAGGCATTGAAGAGAAGAAGAAGAAGATTGGGACCGCATTTACGTCTGTGTTCGGCTGGCGGTAGGATTGATTTGTTTGTGGCAGATAGCAAAACTGTTTGCTGTCTGTAACATTATGGCATCTAGCTCTGACGGGTACGATAAAGATGAGGTGGGCTGGACACTATCCAGGCCTGGGGGCTGGTAAAGAGCAGCTAGGGGGCCAACAAGACCTAGGAGCGGGTCAGATGAGAGTGATGCGGGAGGAAGTAACAATGCAAAGAAAACACGAACTGGCCAAAATGGAAGGCAGTTTGAGGATATAGGGAATGACTGCAAGGTTGTCATTGAGTTCATTCAGGGTGGGAGGCACGATCACCCGGGTAAGCTAACAAAAGCAACTGAGAAAGAAATTGGGAGAGTTAAGTTTGCGAAGTTCTTGAAGAATAGCTGGCTGTTAATTCATGCCACAAGTAAACAACAGCAACGGAAAATACTGACAATGACATGTCTAAACGGAGAACAAATGAAGGTGCATGTTCCTGGCGCAACAGCTAACTTGAGGGGAGTTATATCAGGTGTCCCTTTGTGCATGTCTATGGAAGAAGTGAAAAATGAGATCCAAAGAGGAAAAGTGAAGGATGTGAAAAGGCTACAGAGTAAAAAAGAAGGTTTGTGAAGGACACAGTCTGTCATGATTCAGTTTGAGGAAACACTCCCTAGATCAGTCCTAATAGGATACATGTATTTCAGTGTCAGAGAATACATCCCAAAGCCACTCAGGTGCTACAAATGTCAGAGGATGGGTCACACTGCTCAGCAATGTAGGGGAAAGCTAAGAAGTGCTAGATGTGGAGGGGAGCATGAATATGGTAAATGTGACAAGGACGACAAATCAGAATCAGAATCAGAATCAGAATCAGGTTTATTGCCATTGTTCATGTAGTACACAAACTAGGAATTTGTCTCGGTGCAATGCTGCAACATTAAACATGATAAGATAAGAGAAATAAACTATACATGTAATAAAGTGTAGGATAAGATTAAGTAAAGACAAAGTAAAATGTTGCAACTGCGGGGGTGAGCACAGGGCTCCATATGGAGGATGTGTTGTGCAGGAGGAAGCTAGACAAGCCCAGGAAATCAGAATAACTAAGAAAATCTCGTATGCGGAAGCACTAAAGACAGAGAGGCAGGAATAGTCAGAAACACAGCAGGCCTTCCTCAAAGAAGTTCAGTTCAAATGGAAGCTCAGCAATCAATGGGTCCCATGCAAGCACAGGCTTGTGCAGCTGCAAGGAATGTTTGTGTTCACAAATGCAAAATAGATGATGACACATTGATAGTTAAGAGGACAAACTTTATAGCTTTTATCTGCCACACCAGGGGTGTCCAACCATGTGCCATGGAGAGCCAAGACCCTGCAGGTTTTCTCTTCTACCCAGTCTCTTCAGCAGGTGTTTTCACTTATCAGCAATCAGTGGGAAGAAGTTCACAGAAATCTGCTGTTGAAGACACTGGTTGGAGGTAAAACCTGCAGGGTCTTGGCTCTCCATGGCACATGGTTGGACACCCCTGTGCCACACCATGAATGTTACTGCACAGCTAAAGAAGAAAAGTGACAATCAAAATGTAACCCTTGCCTTATGTTAATTAGGTAAGGGAAATTATTAAGTGTAGACCAGTTGCTAGGTTCCAATAGGGAATTAAAATGAGTGTGGAATGAAATAGCTGGAGGCAAGAAATGAGCAATAATGGTTGTTATTTGTAGGGATAAAGTGAACAATATATACAGACAATTTACAAGTATACAAATATAACAACGGCCGGTATGAAATAAAACCCCAAAGATGTCCTACTGAGCTCAGTGTTTGTTTGTCCTTTCGGTTTAGTCATTTGACCAGTCAAGATATCTTGTATCTCCAGACTCAGGTTTCTTTTCCTCTTTTAAAGCGGCGACTTGGGTTGTTACCACTTTGAATCTTGGGTACTGGAGAGGGGAAGGATGCTCTTCAATCGAGATCTTGGTTAGATCTCGGTTCAATCTCGGTTCAGTCTCGGGTCAGGCTCGCCATCTCCATTCGGAGAGAATCCAGGATCCAGAAGGTTCTTGATCGGCAACCAAAAAAAACCTAGCCTGCACAACAATAATGGTATTATTGTTTACAGCTAGAGTAATTCGTTTTCCAATCCCTTCTTATATAACACCATAGCTTAGTGTTTAAATTCTTCTCTCATATTACTATTATTACAATCCAGCAATATAGTAATATCTTACATTTCACATCTTACATCTTACATGCATGTGTTCTTTTCTCACAATCTCTCTGGTAGCACATGAAATACCCTTTTTTCATGTAACCAATTAAATGAATTCCTCTGTTTATCTCTACATCATTTAACCATGAAATTATGATTAATCCTCTCTAACCTTGTCTTTGTAAATCATGAAATGAAATATAATTAATTTATCACATAGCCAGGGAATACACTGTCCCATTACTTCCAATATTCCCTTTTAAAATCAGTAAAACCCAGTCTGAGCTACTGGGTTAGCATAACCTATGCTTTTACATAGGAGACCAACACCATGTGCTTTTAGCATCAAACTACACATTACATTCGACAGAAATAGTGCATAAGAACTAAAAGTACTTCAGCATACTGTTTGGAACTGAAATCACATTTAGGAAAACCATACAGACACAAAAACAGCCTTTTCCATTGCTTTTAAACAGAAAAAATCCACTCGCGATTAGCATTAACATAACGCTAACATTAGCATGTATTTCACTCACCAAGATGATGTATCAGTGTGAACACAGCAAAAGGACACAGCCACAATGCCTCTCAAGCCCGTGCTTCCGTCAACTTAGGATAATAAAGGTTGCAAATCAGCGTTTGGAGAGTGTTTAGATCCATTTATAGCATCTTGCTGAATTAAACTCACCAAGAAGAGGTATCAGTGTGAACCAGACCGCCCACAGCCTCTCTCGTCCGCTCTCGGATCGTGAAAGACCGACAACCAGCAGAGCGCCTCGGCACTCTGCTCGGAAGGCGGGGCTAATATCGCTCTTAACGAATGAAAAGACCCAGATCACCCAACGTGACCATGAAACGGGAATTTAAAAGTTGGATAACAAGGATCACGCTTCCTCTTCCCCAAAATAATTGTATTGAAATTGTAGAATTTGGATTAAACTAAATGGAACACCTGAGCAAGCAAGGAGTATAATGATCAGAGATGCTACTGACTTAAATAAATACAGATGAACACCGATTAAAAAAAATTATGAGTCAATGATAATCCATACTCATACACACGATAAGAATAGTTCTTTTGATACACTATGCCAAAGTACTTTAAAAAAAATAAGCAAAATAAACAAAAACTTATGATCGACTCGAGTAGACATCAATTATCCCCAGCTGGAAGAAGTCATCTGACACAGAGTGAGGAAACTCAAACTCTGAAAATATGCCACTATGCTGAACATAAACCACAAGAGATGGAGAATGATATTGATCCTGATAACCATTTTTTCAATAATATTCACAACCACTGTGACTATTACACTGAAAAGCAATTCAAAAGTCAAGTGCAAATAGATGGTAAACTGTCAATAATACACTTCAATAGCAGAAGTCTTAACAAAAACTTTCCACAGATTCAGGACTATTTAAAACAGCTAGACAGAAAATTCACAGCTATTGCAGTCTCTGAAACCTGGCTTAATGAAGATCAGGCTCCCCTGATGGCAATAGAGGGATATCAGATGTTTTATATTAACAGAACTCAAAAAAAGGGTGGTGGTGCTGCACTGTATATTGATGACCTGTATAGGTGTAAGCTTGTAAATGAAATGTCCTCTGCACTACCAGGGATTTTGGAATGTGTTACTGTTGAGATTGACCTAGACAAAACAAAAAATCTAATCATAAGCTGCATATATAGAACGCCGGGAACTTGCATTGAGACATTCAGAGATAAATTAGTCGAGCTGTACAATAATATTACTAGTAAGAAAATGGTAGCAATTTGTGGAGATTTCAATATTGATTTACTAAATCCACATCAACAAAATGTAGTTACAGAGTTCATGAACTCCATGTACAGCATGAGTCTATATCCCACAATAACACATCCCAGTAGAATCACAGTTCACTCTGCTACACTTATTGACAACCTGTTTGTCAATGTTATCGATAAGAAAATAGAAAGTGGATTATTGATAAATGATATAAGTGACCACTTGCCAACCTTTGCACTTATCCATGGCCACACGGGGCCCAACGCAGAAAAAATTTCAAAATCGTTCAGACACAAATCACCAAATGCAATCAGTTCTCTTAAAGAGGACTTGCTGAAGCAAGACTGGACAGAAGTCTATGTATCAGATGTAAATGAAGCCTATGACACATTTATAAACATTGTAACCACTCTTTATGAAAAAAACTGCCCATTAGTTAAAAAAAAAGCTTAAACACAAATTTGCTGATAAGCCATGGTTAACCAAAGGACTACAAAAGGCGTGTAAAAAGAAAAAATTATTATATAAAGCTTTCCTAAAGAAAAGGACAATAGAAGAAGAGCAGCGGTATAAAACATACAAAAATAAGTTAACATATATAATAAGATGTAGTAAAAGAGACTATTACAGTAAAGAACTGGAGAAAAACAAAGACAATATTAAAAATACATGGACAATACTCAACAGTATCCTTGGAAATAAAAGCAGAAATACAAGCTACCCAACTAATATTCCAAAAAATAATAAAACGACTCAGAGTGTGAATATAGCTTCACCTGCAGATGAATTTAATAATTTTTTTGTTAACATTGGACCTAAACTGGCCCGAGAAATACCCACTACGGTGCCTACAGGTGATACAATATGCAATAACACTGCTGTAAAAGACTCCATCTTCATAAAGAACACAGACGAAAGAGAGGTCATTGAAATTGTTAAATCGTTCAAAAGTAAAACATCTACGGACTGTGATGGTATTGACATGCTATTAGTCAAAACTGTTATCGAATGCATAGTAAAACCACTGACGTATATCTGTAACCTGTCTCTCCAATCAGGTATATTTCCCAATGCAATGAAAATAGCTAAAGTAATTCCGATATACAAGACGGGCGACAGAGGGAAACTCTCAAACTATAGACCAATTTCACTATTACCGCAATTTTCCAAGATACTTGAAAAAATATTCTATGAGAGAATTGACAACTTCATACTGAAGAATGATTTATTGTGTGAGCAGCAATATGGGTTCAGACACAAGAGGACAACTGCATATGCCCTAATGGAATTTACAGAAAAAATATCAACAGCCATTGAAAATAAAGAGTATTCAGTTGGAGTATTCCTAGATCTTAAAAAAGCATTTGATACAGTAGATCACAATTTATTATTAAAGAAACTACAAAATTGTGGTATTAGAGGGGTAGCACTGTCCTGGTTAAGTAGTTACTTAAAGAATAGATATCAGTATGTATATGTGTTAGCAACAAAAATTCAGAGTTACTGAAGGTCACCTGTGGAGTCCCACAGGGTTCAGTTTTGGGACCATTATTATTCAGTATGTATATAAACGATATATGTAAAGTTTCAGAAAAAATGGACTTAATATTGTTTGCCGATGACACTAATCTGCTATGCAGTGGAAACAATTTGGAACAACTTCTGGATACACTCGGAAAGGAATTAGGAAAGCTTAAACTGTGGTTTGATTCAAACAAATTAATGCTCAATTTAAGTAAGACAAAATTTATAGTCTTTAACAACCATCACAACAACCCAGTACCCAAACTCAGTGTAAATGGTGTAGAGATTGAAAGGGTATCTGAAACTAAATTTCTTGGAGTAATAATTGATAACAAACTGTGTTGGAAGTCACATATTAATTATATTAAAGGTAAAGTATCCAAATCAATTGCAATATTACACAGAGTGAAATATTTGCTGAATCAACCCACACTATACACCTTGTATCATTCATTAATACTCCCATACATGACATATTGTAATGAAGTATGGGGAAATACATATAAAACAAACATATATCCACTCTTTATGCTTCAAAAGAGAGCTATTAGAATAATAAACAAAGCAGCTTACAGGGAACCAACAAACCCACTTTTTCTTAAACAAAAAACTCTCAAGTTGAAAGATCTGGTTGACTTTAAAACCGCAATAATAATGTTCAAAGTGAAGAATTTATCACTGCCCGCAAATATCCAAAAGTTGTTCCAAACAAGGGAGAAACGATATCACTTCAGAGGAACATGTATATTTCAAAAGCCTACAGTGAGAACAACCACCAAGCAACACTGTATTTCAGTGCAAGGAGTCAGATTATGGAACGATTTTGGACCTGAATTAAAATCATGTACAACGCTTGGACAATTTAAACAAAAACTAAAGGAAGAAATACTCCAAACATATTTACAAGACGACATGTAAACTCACATAAGGATTGACATATCCAGCCTGTGTTGTGTTGTAGCTTTGTTTTTTTTTCTTTTTTTTTCTTTTTTTCTCTGTGACATTTTGTCTTAGATTTGTTTTTGAATAGTAACCGCTTAACTTAGCCTAGCTTAGTTTTCTTTTTTCTCTCAGTCACATTTTGTCTTAGCTTTGTTTTAAATTGTAATCGCTCTTGTCTTGTTTTCTCTTTTGAATTCTTGGATGGAATATGGGTGGGCAATATAAGCTGCGGCTTCAGCCATCACCCATTTTGGATAACTCACGTGGAATTGTATAGTAGGAGGAGTCTTTGTCTAATTTGACCTTGTTGTTATATTATACAGTTTCTTTTAACCTGTACTGTACTATCCGAAATAAATTCATTCATTCAAATTCATTCATAATCGGTTTTCAAAATAAAATCACATAATTGCATTAATACAATTGACATCTGAGAAAAAAAAGGGGTAATTTTCTCAGCTGGGTTACAAAAACCATTGTGGAAGCATCAGGAAGCTTCCTAGATGTGAAAGATATCACAGCTGACCAGATTCATGCTTTATTGAAAGCTGAAACTGGGGAGACTGCACATGCTGAAACAAGACCTTAATTATGGTACTACACATACTACAGTGGAATGCGAGGAGTCTTATAGCAAACGGACAAGAACTCAAGAAGTATCTTTATGAACTAGAAGTTGTTCCATAGATAGTGTGTGTACAGGAGACATGGCTTCAACCTCACTTAGATTTTGTTATTCCAGGATATAGTTCAATCAGACAGGATAGAATTAACACTGCAAATGGAGGAGGATGTGCCACTTTCATTAAAGATGGCCTGGCGTATAGGGTGATTCCCTCCCCTGAGGATATAGAGTGTAATATTATTGAAATACATAGGCCAAATGGACAAGGACATATTAAGCTGCACGGTGGCGCAGTGGATAGCACTGTGGCAGCACAGTTTTACCCTCGGCCGGGGGATCGCGGGGACCGTGAGATCGTGGGTTCGATCCCTGCCCCCGGCCAACAGTGATCTGTGTGGAGGTTGCATGTTCTCCCCGTGTTTGCGTGGGTTTACTCCGGGATTTCTCCGGTTTCCTCCCACATGTCAAAAACATGCAGGTTAGGGAGTTAAGGGGCACTTGCGCACGCAGCGACCGGCAGCTGGTGGTTTGTCACCAGACTGCAAAACAAATCTACCTATGGGTACAAAATAAGTCCCCCAAAAAAATATAAATAAATAAATTATTACAACCCGTGTAGAAAGTTAACAGCAGATACTTTCAGTGTTATGGCAGGGGAAGGGCATTTGAAAGAGGTATGATGTGGAGACTTTAATGCCCATAATAGCTTGTGGGGAAGCACACATACAGATAACAATGGAAATGTTGTGGAAGAGATGTTAGATGAAAGATCGTTAATTTGTCTCAACAATAGTGAAGGTACCAGGGTGGATGTGCATAGGGGCACATCATCATGTATTGACCTGACTCTGGTATCTGATTCTTTAGTGAGCACCTGTGAATGGACAGTTATGAACAGGACAGCTATGGGAAGTGATCACTTCCCAATACTTACAGTTATTAAAACTGAAGTATGTATACAAGAGGGAAGATGTTTTACAAGATGGTGTTTTAACAAAGCAGATTGGGGAAAATTTAGGCAACACTGTGTTCAATCGTGTCATTTGGTAACATTAGAAGGTGGCATAGAAGAATGTTCCAGTCAGGTAACCAATCATATTCTGAATGCTGCAATAGAAAGTATACCTAAGAAAACAACACAGAGTAGGAAGAAGGTTATACCCTGGTGGAATGACAAATGTAGTATTGCAATAAAAGAGTGAAACAAGGCATTCAGAGAGCTGATTAAGAATATGAATAGTGAAAACTTAATAAGAGTATAAAAAGAAAAGGGCAGTAGTTTGAAGGATTATTAAAAACAGGAAAAGGTCAACATGGAGAGAATTTTGTTCCACCCTTGGTAGGAAAACAGAACTAGGTGATGTCTGGGGTATGTTTAAAAAAATGAGTGGGAAAAGGGTATCAGTTAAAATTCCAGCTCTAGTGGATGGGGACAAGATGGCTGTATCAGACAAAGAAAAGGCAGAAGTCCTAGGTAGAGCATTACACGAGGTGAGACATCTGTCGCAAGGTCTGTGGTGGACTTTTGCCAGTCGGTGCATCGTGACGTGCACTACACAAAGAGCAGAAATAAACAAACCTATCATCTGGTCAGTCACTGCAACAGATACTGGAGTCTGTTTCCTTGCCACTGATAATACCTCTATCTGCCAAGAATGTGTTGCAAGTCCAGCAAAAGTTAGCGGTACTCAAATGCTTTGCAAGCAGTTTCATGAAATGGTCAGTCAGAGAGCAACTCATACCAGCTCGGACGTCGCCCAGGTTAACAAGGGTCAGGAGTTCCTGGCAGCGGAAGGCGAATGACAGAGCTGCGTGGAGGAATCTGATCAGACCTAAAATGAAACAGTCATTGTCGCTCCCGACAGACTGCTATGATGATGATGATAGAGGAGACCATCTTGGTGAGAGTCATAGACAGCAAAGGCAGCATAAACTCAGAGAAAATGCAAACTTAAAAAATAAAGTGAAAGAGGACATGACTGTGTTAGACCTCGAGCTCACAATGTCAGAGCTTAAGAGAGTTTTGCATGATAGTGGATACACAGCTCCAGGATATGATAAGTTAAGCTATGCTATGTTCCGGCAGTTGCCTATGCAATCAATGGAACTGGTGCTGAAATTGTTTAACAGGATATGGAAGGAGAGGGTATCCCAAGTGGGTTGAAAAAGGCTGTAATTTTACCATTTAATAAGCCAGGGAAAGATCCAGCTCATCTAGGCAACTACAGGCCAATAGCATTAATGTCACATTTAGGGAAATGGATGGAGAAGGTGCTAGTTTACAGACTCTCATATGTATTAGAGCAAAAACGATTAATAAACGACTATCAGAATGGTTTTAGAAGAGGAAGATCCACAGTGGATGCTCTAGATAGTGTCATGTTTGGGGTCGTTCACCCCGTCCATGACCTGTGGCTGTAGGGTTTGATTACTTATTATTATTTCCAGCTGGCAGATTGAGCCTTGCTCTCTAACAGTCCTACGCCATGCCTTCCTCCTCTTACCAGACATTCACCAGATGCATCTCATCACCACATACACACACACTCATGCACGCACACACACTCACACATGCACATACACACACTTTGCCATCACTCATGCACCAGCTTGCCACACGGCTGTGCCCACTTGCCTTCATTAGTATATTGAGTACTTATTGGGAGGCAGTGTGCGCAGTCAGTGTGGCAGCTTAGGTCAGCATGGGACAACCTGACTTCCCGGACTATTGGCTTCCTTCCTCTGGACTTTGTATGTTGTGCCTTAGAGCCTTTCTGCTCCAGCATATTCGTAAGTCTTCTTTTGGGCCTTCTGACTCCTGACTGCGCGTGAGGCATTCCCTTTAAGCCTACGAGAGTTGTAGCGGGTTGTGTGACTGTTATCTGGACATTTTGTACACTTTCCCTTTGTAAATAAACACATTACTTACACTGTGTTTTGGGCTCACTGCCAAGTTATACTGTATGTTCGCTGCGAAATTACACAGCGGACATGACAGACAGGGTAAGTAATGATATTGAAAAGACTCAAAATGAAAGAAATAATGGTTATAGCTTATCTGAATATTGAAAAGGCTTATGACTCACTGTGGAGGGATGGACTTCTTATGAAAATGAATAAAATGGACATTGGTGGTAGGATGTATAATTGGATAATGGATTTTTTTTTTTTGAACACACAGGACAATTAGGGTTAAAATAGGATCAGAAGTTTCTAATGACTTTGAAATTGAAAATGTTCCTCAGGGTAGTGTGATAAGCCCTGTTTTATTCAATATAATGATTAATGACATATTTGAGGATCAAGAGGGATCTATCAAAACAGCACTATATGCAGATGATGGAGCAATATGGACGAGGGGAAGAAATGAGAACTTTGTGTTCAAAAGCATCAGGAAAGCAATGGAGAAAGTGGAAAAGTGGTCATATGACTGGGGATTTAAATTTTCAAACAGTAAAACCTGCTATATGACTTTAACAAAAAAAAAACAAAAAAAACAACAACACAGAACTGGTACAGAACCATTAACATTATATAATCAACCAATAGAGAAAGTCAGTGAATTCAAATATCTAGGATTGTGGTTTCATAGTGCATGCTCATAGAGAGCTCATGTTGAAAATCTGGAGACAAAATGCAAAAAAGTCATTAATCTCATAAAAGCTGTAGCTGGACACGAATGGGGTGCAGATAAACAGGCATTAATTGACAGTTACAGAGCACTAATGCGATTGACAACAGACTACGGATGCATGATTTGTGGAGCAGCGGCAAAGATGACTATGGAAAAAATAGAATGCAGCATAGAGCGCTTCACCTGTGCATTGGAGCCGTCAAAACAACACCAAACAATGCAGTTTTAATAGAAGCAGGAGAAATGCCAATGGATTTGAGCAGGGATAAACTCGCATTATCATACTGGGTCAAGTTGAAAGGAAGTGACGAAGCAAATATTTCAAAAACAACACTACAAGACTGCTGGGAATACTCTAATCTCCAGGGACATGGGTTTGGGTGGACAACTGAAAGAAGGACCAGAATGTACGGGCTGCACACTATTGATATAGCTAACACCAGTCCAGTGAGTAATGTTCCCCCTTGGCTGTATCCGGGAATAGAAGTAGTTGCTAGTCTGCTAATGAGGAAAAAGGATTGGCATATGAGCGAAGTTGGTGTTAAAACAAGCATTTACCTCAGGAATAATTACTATAACTTCTTACAGCTCTATACTGACGGCTCAAAGAATAAAGAGGGCTCTGTTGGAGTTGGAGTATACATCCCAGAGTTTAAAGTGACCATCGCAAAAAGACTCTCCAACAATCGTCGGCCTCCGTCGGTCTATGATGACCATGGAAGAGAATCCTAAACGTCTACTCTGCTGGAACAGCACCGCCTGTGGCTGAACAGGCCGATGCGCAAATGGCAGTCCCTGTCACACAGGTCGCACTTGTGGGTGGTCTCCATGCTGCTGGGTCTGTGGCGGTTCTTCCTGCGGGTCCTTTTTTCATCTGCTGCAGCAGTCAGTCTCTCTTCACCCGCCTTGAGCTGTCTGGTCAGGGTGCCTCTCCATTTGGAGTGGTCCGTTGCAAGGTCCTCCCAGCGCTCTGTGTTGATCTCCAGGGCCTTCATGTCCCTCTTGCAGACGTCTCTAAAGCGCAGCTGTGGGCGGCCAACGTCTCTCCTGCCAGTTGCCAGCTCTCCGTAGAGGACGTCTTTGGGGATTCTGCCATCCTCCATACGGTGAACGTGGCCTAGCCAGCGGAGCCTGTGCTGCCTGAGTAGAGTGAACATGGAGGGAAGGCCGGCGCGGGACAGAACTTCTGTGTTGGGCACTTTGTCCTGCCAGGATATGTCCAGGATGTGGCGAATGCAGCGCAAGTGGAAGGAGTTCAGTCTCTTTTCCTGCCGGGCGTATGTTGTCCACGTCTCACTCCCATAGAGCAGTGTGCTGATGACGCAGGTGTTGTACACTGCCATCTTCGTCTTGACAGAGAGTTTGGGATTCTCCCACACTCGTGTGGTGAGGCGAGCGAGTGTGAAGGCTGATTTTCCAATCCTCTTGTTGATCTCTGTATCAAGGGAGAGGTTGTTGCTGATCGTGGACCCCAGGTACGTGAACTGATTCATGACCTCCAGCTTGTAGTCGTCGATGGTGATGGTTGGTGGTGCTTCCGTGCCTTGCGCCAAGACGTTAGTCTTCTTCAGGCTGATGGTAAGCCCGAAGTCCTTGCATGCCTGGGAGAAGCAGCCCATCAGGGTCTGAAGCTCCTGCTGTGTGTGGGTTGCGACTGCAGCGTCGTCTGCGAACAGCATGTCTCTGATTAGAGCCTCACGTACTTTGGTTCTGGCTTTCAGGCGGGCGAGGTTGAAAAGCCTGCTGTCAGATCTTGTGTGCAGGTAGATTCCCTCTGTTGCTGTGCTGAAGGCATGCCTCAGGAGCATAGCAAAGAAGATCCCAAAGAGGGTTGGCGCAAGTACACAGCCCTGTTTCACTCCGCTGCGTATGTTGAATGGCTCTGAGACGTTGCCGTCGTGCTGCACTATCCCCTGCATGTTGGTGTGAAACGATTCGATGAGGCTTTGCAACTTTGGTGGGCATCCTATCTTTGGCAGGATCTTGAAAAGGTCCTCTCTGCTGACCAGATCGAACGCTTTGGTGAGGTCGATGAAGGCGACGTACAGGGGCATGTTCTGTTCTCTGCATTTCTCCTGGAGTTGGCAGATGGAGAATATCATGTCTACCGTCGATCACTCAGCGCGGAAGCCACACTGAGACTCGGGGTAGACACGTTCGGCAAGCTTCTGTAGATGAACGAGAACAACTCATGCATAGACTTTGCCAACAACGCTGAGGAGAGAGATGCCCCTGTAGTTGTTGCAGTCGCTTCTCTCCCCTTTGTTTTTGTAGAGGGTGATGATTTTGGCGTTCCTCATGTCCTGTGGTACGGCACCTTCCTTCCAACACTGGCAGAGGACGTCATGCAATGGCAGTAGTAGGGCGGTCTTGCAGTGCTTGATCAGGTCAGGGGGTATGCCGTTGTTGCCGGGTGCCTTGCCAGCAGCCAAGCTATCAATGGCCTTGCTGAGTTTGTCGATGGTTGGCTCGGCGTCAAGTTCGTCCATGGATGGCAGGCAGTCGATGGCATCAAGGGCTGACGGTGTCACGGTGTTCTGTCTGGAGTAGAGGTCGGAGTAGTGTTCCACCCATTTCTCCATCTGCTTGTTCTTTTCTGTGATCATCTCCCAAGTGAAGGATTTGAGGGGGGCCGTCTTGCTCTGAACCAGACCAAGTGCTTTCTTGATGCCATCGTACATACCACGGATGTTCCCTGTTATGGCAGCGGTTTGAATGTCTTGGCTGAGCTGAGTCCAGTACTCGTTGGCACAGCGCTGAGCAGTCTGCTGAACTTTGCTTCTCGCAGCCCTGAGAATCTGGAGATTCTTCTCGTTTGGGTACTTCTTGTACTCAGCAAGTGCTGAGCGCTTGGCTTCAATGACGGGGGTCATCTCGGTCGACTTGGCATCAAACCAGTCCTGTGACTTCGAGGTCTTCCTCCCAAAGGTAGCCAAGGCTGTGCGGTGGATGGTGTTTCGCAGCTCTTCCCACTTCTGCTTTGCAGATTCTCCTTCTTGTGGTACACCAAGTTCCTTCTCAAAGGTGGAGGCAAACTGCTCAACAAGTTCTGGTTGAGCCATCTTGCTGGTGTCAATCCATGCCTTTCCAGGCTGTCTAGCACGATGGAATTTCTTCAGCTGCAGTTTGACCTTGCAACACACCAATGAATGGTCTGTGTCGCAATCTGCACTCTGGAACGAACGGGTGATTAGCACGTTCTTCAGTGAGGTGCGCCTGGTCAGGATCAAGTCCAGCTGGTGCCAGTGCTTTGAGCGCGGATGTTGCCAGGAAACCTTGTGTTGGGGCTTGGTCTTGAAGAACGAGTTTGTGATGCACAGATCGTGATATGTGCAGAACTCGAGCAGCTGCTGTCCGTTGTCATTCATTCTGCCCACACCAAAAGGTCCAAGACAAGAGGGCCAGGAGTCATGGTCAGCACCCACTCTGGCATTGAAGTCTCCAAGGAGAATGAGTTGTTCAGAGTTGGGGATGATCCTGACAGTTGTTGCGAGATTCTTGTAGAACTCGTCTTTTGCCTCTGGTGTGGCTGTCTGTGTTGGGGCATACACACTGACGAGGGTGACTGGGCCTTGAGTGGTGTTCAGGCGGAGGGTGAGGAGTCGTGCAGAGCCAGTGCTGCCCGGTTCCACCATCTTCAGCAAGGTGTTCTTCACTGCGACGCCCACTCCGTCTTCCCTGTGTTCGTCACTGCCCTTTCCCTGCCAGTAGAACATGTAGTCCTTCTCTCTCAGTGTGCCTGCGTCAGCCAACCGTGTTTCCTGGAGGGTGGCGATATCCACTCCCAGTCTCTTCAGCTCATTATTGATGATGGCAGTCTTCCTGGTGTCGTTGCTGTCCTTGAGGTTAGCAGCGAGTCCTGTCATCATAGTGCGGACGTTCCAAGTTCCCAGTTTTAGAGTTGGTCTCTTTTGTTTTATTGTCTTGCCTTGTGCGAAGGTTTCTCAGCCTGCTGTTCGGACTTCTCCTCATTCCCATGCACCCAATGAGGAAAGCAAGCTGTGGTGGGACAACACCTTATTGGCTGGGGGCTGCCCAGCTTGAGGCGGGCGGTAGCTGTCCAGTGAGATCCGATGATCCCTCCCACCGTCGGGAACAACCCCTGGCGCCGCGCTCTACGCCAATTGAGCGGTGGCTTATAACCGGTAACTGTCATTCCCCGTGTTTTGTCTATGCCAAAGGCGAAGCTGGAGTGTCCTCTCCAGTGATCTGGTGTTCTACCTTCCAGCGTTGGGCGTTGGTAGGATTCAAGCCTGGGCAGGAAGATATGGAGGACAAGATGTTGCCCATGCAGCATGTCCCCCCTCTCCACGTCACTGATGAATCCAAAGGAACAGCAGGGCTGCTACAGTTTGGCACCAGCCCCGTTGCAGCCTCCAACAATGCATCCATGTTTACAGCAGAGATGGTGGCAATAATTATTGCTTTGCAGTGGGTGGAGGAGGTCAGACCGGACCAGGTGGTGGTGTGCACGGACTCACTTGCAGCACTAAAAACCATACAGACACTAAAATCTACAAGGGAAGACTTGGTGATTGAGCTATATCACAGTTTATTTAGGGTATACAGGAGTGGTGGAGAAGTTCAGTTTTGTTGGGTTCCTGCACATGACGGGTTGAAAGGGAATGACTGTGCAGACAAATTAGCAAAAAGTGCTCTTGGAAAAGAAATAACTATACCATTGTCTCTTGGAAAAGGTGAAGGGAAAGCAGTAATCAAGAAAAAAGGAACTGAGCTATGGCAAAAAAGATGGGATGAAGATCATAAAGGTAGATCGCATTACAAAATACAAAAATCTATTGCAATAAAGAATTTCATAACAACCAAAAGGAGGGAAGACATCATTATGGCAAGACTCAGACTGGATCACACAGGTTTAAACGGCACTTTATTCACCATGGGGAAAAGCGAAAGTGGCAAATGTAAAGAATGTGGAGTAAAAGAAAATGTCGAGCACATCTTATTACACTGTTACAAATATGGAAATGAAAGACAGACAATGGAAAATGAAGTTCAAGAGGCCAGTAGGGAATGGGATTTAACTGGGATTCTGGGAACAGATGGACATGGAGCAATAAGAATCACGAGAAGGGCTCTTTTCTCTTTTTTAAAATAACGCAGGATTAAGTCATAGAATTTAGGGGTCGGGCTCAGATGACATAATGTTACACACTCTTGTACAGTAGGTGGCGGTATGCACCTTTCAGTTGTTTGCTATCCACCAGTAACTAAGAAGAAGAAGAAGAAGAGAGGACCTGTAGATGAAGAAGCTACATGACAGCCGGGCTGGCTGGCACAGCTATTGACACCACTGAGGACACAGTCCAAGGATGGATAATTTTTTCACACATAGGGAGTTGTTCAGAACTCCTTATAAGAACTCCTGATACAAAGATATACAGTGATGATGTAGAGTGAAGTACGTCGCGGTAATGCACCTGTAAGCTGGTTGCTAACCGCCAATCAAATCTAAAAGAAGAAGAAGAAGATACATGAAGAGGTGGCAACTCTCTGCTGAAGAAGAAAAAGGCGATTCATCCAGGACACAAATTCAACTAGGAGGAATGGAGGTTGGAAGAGAGGAAGAGGAAGTTTGGAGCTTGGAGTCTAAAAGAAACAAACGTAGACGTCAAGAAACTCAATCAAAACCATTATCAAGTGCTGAGGATTCAGAGGATGAACGATCCCGGAATGAACAGGAGTGGAAAGGAAGGGGCATTGTTTCGTGAATGGAACCCAATTAAGCTCACAAATGCAATTAATGGAGAAGTTTTAAATGCAAGGGTTCTTCGTAGTGGTTCGTTGCTGGTTACATGTAAAGATAGTGCTCAACAAGGAAACAATCAGTCACTCAGATGGAGAGAAAAAATGTGCAGTGTTCAGTATCATCATCACTCTTACTCTATAAATTCAAGAAATAGCTGTGTGTCTGTGTGTGTCACGTTTATAGGACATCATAGGACGGCCTATGAAGTCTGCCTGATGTCCTATGATGCATCATAGGACTCACGATGCCGTCAAAGATATTCACGATGCCGTCATAAAGATATTTGCAATGCCGTCATAAAGGTATGATGTCTATATGACGGCACATAGACTGTCACGTTTATAGGACATCAGGCCGTCCCATGATCTCAGGCATCATAGGACTCGCGATG
Organism: Pholidichthys leucotaenia; assembly: GCA_020510985.1. NCBI lineage: Eukaryota > Metazoa > Chordata > Actinopteri > Cichliformes > Pholidichthyidae > Pholidichthys > Pholidichthys leucotaenia. The sequence goes on from CM035837.1 coordinate 107,599,404, forward strand.
CTGTCATAAAGGTATTCACGATGCCGTCATAAAGATATGATGTCTATATGACGGCACATAGACTGTCACGTTTATAGGACATCATAGGATGGCTTATGCTCGCCCTATGAAGTCTGCATCATAGGACAGCCTATATGACACACTATAGGGATCAAATGCAGGCATCATAGGAATCGCGATGCCATCAGCAAAGATCATAGGACAAAGGACACCTTCAAAGATCAAATACAGGCACGATTCACGCTCATAGGACTCGCTATGACATCAGTGCCGACATGCTTGCTTACACTCCTTGCTTACACCTGCTTTCTATGGCCATGCAGAAATACTTGCTTATACTTGGTTTCTATGGGCATGCACGGGTATACACGGATATGTACTAGTTGGAAGGAAATAAGGCAATGAGAGTAGTGATATTGGGCATTTCAAAGGCTGTCTCAACTGATGAAATAATGAACTTAACTGGAGCAAAAGTGACAGAGGTACAGAGATTGAAAGCTAATAGAAATGACGAAAAATGTGATAGTCTGTCAGTAATGTTAAAATTTGATGAAACAAGACTGCCAAGTAAGGTGTATATTGGCTACATGAGCTTTGAAGTCAGACTTTACGTTCCTCCTCCACTCAGATGTTTCAAGTGTCAAAAGTTTGATCCTGTAGCAGCGATATGCAAAGTAGACAACGATGTGCCATATGCTCTGGTGAACATGAATATGGAAAGTGTGAAAGAGGAGCCAAATTAAAGTGCTGTAACTCCAGTGGTGCACATAGCTCTGCATATCGAGGTTGTGAAGCCAGCAAAAGAGCAGCAGAAATTCAGCAGATAATTCTCCCAAGGACTAACATATGCAGAAGCTGCAAAAAAGGTGCCAGCTAAAAAAGTGGGAGTGGACTCAAACAGGGAAAGCGTACAGACTTGCAGTGCATGCAGTAGAATTAAGGAAGATACTCTGGTTTTGAAGGAAAATAATTTAGTCTTATTTGTGGTAGATGTGGTAAACTGCACCGTGCAGACTTCCAAGAAAACAGAAAAATCAAAATCATTGTGAAAGCAGCAGAAAAATATCTTGGCATTAAGGGGCTACAGTGGGAAGCAGTTGAGGACTTGGACCTTTAAGTTCAAAGACATCATGAGCTGGTGGATCAACCGCCAGTCAAGTCTAAAAGAAGAAGAAGAATGAGATGAGACCCAGATATGGACTACAGCTAGAAGAAGAATAATGAGATGAGATGTATACGAGATTAAAAAAGAACGTCACAAAGCTATGAGGAAAATGTCATAAAGCTATGAGGAAAATGCCACAAAGCTATGAGGAACATGTCACAAAGTTATGAGGAAAAACAGACACTGAATTTTTTCACACATAAGGAGTTGTTCAGAACTCCTTATACAAAGATACAGAGTGATGATAATCAAGTCAGTGGCGGTAATGCACCTGTAAACTGGTTGCCAACCGCCAAGCAAATCTAAAAGAAGAAGAAAGACAGACATATACAGTGGGGCAAAAAAGTATTTAGTCAGCCACCAATTGTGCGAGTTCTCCCACTTAAAAGATGAGAGAGGTCTCCAATTTTCATCATAGGTATACCTCAACTATAAGAGACAAAATGAGAAAAAAAAATCCAGAAAATCACACTGAAGGATTTTTAATGAATTAATTGGTAAATTCCTCGGTAAAATAAGTATTTGGTCAATAACAAAAGTTCATCTCAATACTTTGTTATATATACCCTTTGTTGGCAATGACAGAGGTCAAACGTTTTCTGTAAGTCTTCACAAGGTTTTCACACACTGTTGCTGGTATTTTGGCCCATTCCTCCATGCAGATCTCCTCTAGAGCAGTGATGTTTTGGGGCTGTCGCTGGGCAACACGCACTTTCAACTCCCTCCAAAGATTTTCTATGGGGTTGAGATCTGGAGACCGGCAAGGCCACTCCAGGACCTTGAAATGCTTCTTACGAAGCCACTCCTTCGTTGCCCGGGCGGTATGTTTGGGATCATTGTCATGCTGAAAGACCCAGCCATGTTTCATCTTCAATGCCCTTGCTGATGGAAGGAGGTTTTCACTCAAAATCTCACGATACATGGCCCCATTCATTCTTTCCTTTACACGGATCAGTCGTCCTGGTCCCATTGCAGAAAAACAGCCCCAAAGCATGATGTTTCCACCCCCATGCTTCACAGTAGGTATGGTGTTCTTTCTCCTCCAAACACGACAAGTTGAGTTTTTACAATAAAGTTCTATTTTGGTTTCATCTGACCATATGACATTCTCCCAATCCTCTTCTGGATCATCCAAATGCTCTCTAGCAAACTTCAGACGGGCCTGGACATGTACTGGCTTAAGCAGGGGAACACATCTGGCACTGCAGGATTTGAGTCCCTAGCGGCGTAGTGTGTTACTGATGGTAGCCTTTGTTACTTTGGTCCCAGCTCTCTGCAGGTCATTCACTAGGTCCCCCCGTGTGGTTCTGGGATTTTTGCTCACCGTTCTCATGATCATTTTGACCCCACGGGGTGACATCTTGTGTGGAGCCCCAGATCGAGGGAGATTATCAGTGGTCTTGTATGTTTTCCATTGTCTAATAATTGCTCCCACAGTTGATTTCTTCACACCAAGCTGCTTACCTATTGCAGATTCAGTCTTCCCAGCTTGGTGCAGGTCTACAATTTTGTTTCTTGTGTCCTTTGACAGCTCTTTGGTCTTGGCCATAGTGGAGTTTGGAGTCTGACTGTTTGAGGTTGTGGACAGGTGTCTTTTATACTGATAAAGAGTTCAAACAGGTGCCATTAATACAGGTAACGAGTGGAGGACAGAGGAGTCTCTTAAAGAAGAAGTTACAGGTCTGTGAGAGCCGGAAATCTTGCTTGTAGGTGACCAAATACTTACACTACCGTTCAAAAGTTTGGGGTCACTTAGAAATTTCCTTATTTTTGAAAGAAAAGCACTGTGTTTTTTCAATGAAGATAACTTTAAACTAATCAGAAATACACTCTAATATCTAATATACATTGCTAATGTGGTAAATGACTATTCTAGCTGCAAATGTCTGGTTTTTGGTACAATATCTACATAGGTGTATAGAGGCCCATTTCCAGCAACTATCACTCCAGTGTTCTAATGGTACAATGTGTTTGCTCATTGCGTCAGAAGGCTAATGGATGATTAGAAAACCCTTGTGCAATCATGTTAGCACAGTTGAAAACAGTTTAGCTGGTTAGAGAAGCTATAAAACTGACCTTCCTTTGAGCAGGTTGAGTATCTGGAAAAAATTATTATTTCAAATATAAATCATTATTTCTAACCTTGTCAATGTCTTGACTATATTTTCTATTCATTTTACAACTCATGGTGGTAAATAAGTGTGACTTTTCATGGAAAACACAAAATAATTGTCTGGATGACCCCAAACTTTTGAACAGTAGTGTATTTTACCGAGGAATTTACAATTAATTCATTAAAAATCCTTCAATGTGATTTTCTGTATTTTTTTTCCTCATTTTGTCTCTCATAGTTGAGGTATACCTATGATGAAAATTGGAGACCTCTCTCATCTTTTAAGCGGGAGAACTTGCACAATTGGTGACTGACTAAATACTTTTTTTCCCCACTGTATAAAGTGTGTGGCCATTTGTTAAGTGGGGGATCTTTAAGTTCAAAGACATCATGGGCTGGTGGATCAACCACCAATCAAGTCTAAAGGAAGAATAATGAGATGAGCCGCAGATACGGACTACAGAGACTCAGATACAAGAGTAAGGAAGAAGAAGAAGAAAGTCTGGAACACGTCACAAAGAAGAACGTCACAAAGCTATGAGAAAAACGTCACAAAGCTATGAGGAAAATGTCACAAAACTATGAGGAAAACATTACAAAGCTCTGAGGAAATGTCACAAAGTGATGAGGAAAATGTCACGAAGTGGTGAGGAAAACGTCAAAGCTATGAGGAAAACGTCATAAAGTTATGAGGAAAAACAGAAGGGCAGAAAAATATCTTGGCATTAAAGGTAGCTACATTGGGAAGCAGTTGAGGACTTGTTAAGTGGGGATCTTTAAGTTCAAAGACATCATGGGCTGGTGAATCAACCGCCAGTCAAGTCTAAAGGAAGAATAATAATAATGAGATGAGCTGCAGATACGGACTATAGAGATGCAGATACAAGAGTAAAGAAGAACGTCACAAAGTTATGAGGAAAACGTCACAAAGCTATGAGGAAACATCAGAGGAAGTGTCACAAAGCGATGAAGAAAACATCACAAAGCTATGAGGAAAACGTCACAAGGTATCATTTGGTAACATTAGAAGGTGGCATAGAAGAATGTTCCAGTCAGGTCGAGTGATGGGTAGATGAGGCGTCATGATGCGTTTCGACACATTGCCAAACTGTATTGATACTGTGTTGATAGTGTGTCACTGAATACTGACACCTGCTGGACCTTAAAAATCTCTACAGGCAACCTAGTTGACAGACTCAACTGACTGATTTCATGACCTAGTAGTATATACAATAATATGCTGCTCCAAAAAATAAAGGGAACACTGTCCCTCAAACTGTCCACTTAGGAAGCAACACTGATTGACAATCAATTTCACATGCTGTTGTGTGATTTTGTTGTCAGCACATTCAACTATGTAAAGAACAAAGTATTTAATAAGAATATTTCATTCATTCAAATCTAGGATGTGTTATTTAGTGTTCCCTTTATTTTTTTGAGCAGTATATAATTTAAGTCCTTGTATTTTATATTGTATTATTTCATCTCTTCATTTTAATTTCAAATATCATTGATATTTTTAGATACAGTCAATAAATAATGTGAACATGTATCATAACGTGAAAATCTTAAGTGAACATGTTGTGAATGAGGATGCTTGTGGACTGGGATTTTTTTTTTTTTTTTACAAATTTTTATTCAAAAAAAATTGTTTTTCCAACTTTTTGAACTTCATCTGTTACACTTTTTGGACACAACTTCTCCAGCTGTCGAAAACACCCGCTCACACGACACAGATGAGGCTGGAGTGCAGAGAAATTGTAATGCAAGCTGAAAGAGGTTGGGATAGATGGTCTTTTGGTTGTCCCAGTATCTCAGAGGATCCTGGGACCTGGCAATATTGCCCTCTGCCCGGTATCTTTGCACCTCCTGGATGGCATCAGCTGTGGCACTTTTGGTCTGCCTGCCCACTTCTATGTCAAGAGGTTGCCAAAGGTTATCTAAAAAACAACAAATTGGCATTTTAGTACATGATTTCCAAACAACAACAAATAATGCTGAATAACATGCCTGAAGTGGGTGCAGACAGCTGTTGTGAAGACGGTCCCGGCTGGGGCTCATTTGTGCGTCCAATTACAGACGCACATTCTGACTGCAGTCTACTGATGGCCTCATTGCACTTGGAGGAACTGCGGAACCCGAGTGATTTAAATCCGGGGTCTAGAAGTGTTGCTAGGGTCAACACACTTAATGACTCCAGATTGGAAGCAGTGTCTGTGACTCAACGCTTCAGGTGTTCATGTAGGTGCATGGCTGCCTGTGTGTGCAAGGTTGAAGCATTACGCTCTAGTGTAAGATAGAGCATTTTCATCATCGGGATGACCTTTAACCCTGACACTCGCCTCTCTTCAGACAACTCCACTGTAGCTTGATGGAAAGGAGCAAGCACAAAAAGTGTTTCTCCAATGATGGTATACTCATCAGCTGTAAGTGGAGTCAAATCTGTTTTCAGAGAGGCCAGAGATACCCACACTGGTTCCCTCTCATCATGTAGCCTTGACAACATTTCATATGTGCTGTTCCAGCGTGTTGGCACCTCATTGATAAGTTTCAGGGTTGGTCGTCTCATCTGTTGTTGCACTTGAGCAAGCTTCTCCTTGGCTGTAGTGCTTGATCTGAAGTATGTGATCTGAAGTATGTGACAATGTGGGGATCTGATCACATGATTTACTAACTAATAAATTTAGACTATGTGCAATGCAAATTGAGTGCCGAATTTGGAGCTGTCGAGTGGATGCAATCATGTTTTGGTGCTGCGTCGGTCAGAAGACACTTTACTTTATTGGTTATGGCCCAATCCTCCATCATGCCCCTTTTGACTTGGGCCAAATTGTCAGCAGTGTGACTTTGTGGAAAGTACTGCACACCCAACACAGACGTACACAACTGCAAATTCTCATTAATGTAGTGACAGGTAAGAGCCAAGTAAGCCACCATGTTCACAGATGTACACATGTCAGCTGTTATACTCACTGCCACAGCTTGCTGTACTTCCTTTTTCACTCGTTCCCGTTCCTCCTCGTACTTTTTGGCCACCATTTGTTTGATGGTCTGAAAATTACACCAAGTCAAACCAAAAGCAAATCCATATATTTAAATTAAAGATTAAATAAATTGGATATATCAACTACTACTTTACATAATTTCCACACAAACCTTTCTGGAGGGCAAAACATATGAGGGCTGAAGGGCCTGAACCAGTTCCCTGAACCCTTCACTCTCCACAATGCTGAGGGGCTGGCAGTCCTTCAGGATGAAACTGAGCAGAGCCTCATCCAGCATCTGCTTCCTGGAAGCTTGATGGTTAAAAATGAAGTAAAGAATAAATTATAGAGGAGAACATCTTGGTGAGAGTCATAGACAGCAAAGGGAACATAAACTCAGAGAAAATGCAAACTTAAAAAAGGAAGTGAAAGAAGATATGACTGCGTTAGACCTCGAGCTCACAATGTCAGAGCTTAAGAGAGCTTTGCAAGATAGTGGATGCACAGCTCCAGGATATGATCAGTTAAGCTATGCTATGTTCCGGCAGTTACCTATGCAATCAATGGAACTGGTGCTGAAATTGTTATATAAGTAATGATATTGAAAAGACTCTCAAAATGAAAGAAGTAATGGTTATAGTTTATAATTGAATTAATTATAATTATAATTGGATATTGAAAGGGCTTATGACTCACTGTGGAGGGATGGGCTTCTTATCAAATTGAATGAAATGGGCATTGGTGGTAGGATGTATAATTGGATAATAGATTTTTTTTTTTAACACAGGACAATTAGGGTTAAAGTAGGATCAGAAGTTTCTAATGACTTTGAAATTGAAAATGGTGTTCCTCGGGGGAGAGTGATAAACCCTGTTTTATTCAGCATAATGATTAATGACATGTTTGAGGATCAAGAGGGATCCATCAAAACAGCACTATATGCAGATGATGGAGCTATACGGACAAGGGGAAGAAATGAGAAATTTGTGTTCAAAAACATCAGGAAAGCAATGGAGAAAGTGGAAAAGCGGTCACATGAGTGGGGATTTAAATTTTCAAACAGTAAAACCTGCTATATGATTTTCACAAAAAAGCACAGAGCTGGTACAGAACCATTAACATTATACAATTAGCCAATAGTGATAGTGAGTGAGTTCAAATATCTAGGATTGTGGTTTGATAGTGCATACACATGGAGAGTTCATATTGAAAATCTGGAGACAAAGTGCAAAAAAGTCATTAATCTCATAAAAGCTGTAGCTGGACACGAATGGGGTGCAGATAAACAGGCATTAATTGACATTTACAGAGCACTAATGAGATCGACAATAGACTATGGATGGATGATTTGTGGAGCAGCAGCAAAGACGAATCTGGAAAAAATAGACAGAATGCAGCATAGAGCGCTTCACCTGTGCATTGGAGCCGTCAAATCAACACCAAACAATGCAGTTTTAATAGAAGCAGGAGAAATGCCAATCAGTTTGAGAAGAGATAAACTTGCATTATCATACTGGGTCAAGCTGAAAGGAAGTGAGGAAGCGAATATTTCAAAAACAACACTACAAGACTGCTGGCTTGGGTGGACAATTGAAAGAAAAGCCAGAATGTATGGACTAGACACTATTGATATAGCTAACACCATCCAGTGAGTAATGTTCCCCCTTGGCTGTTTCCAGGAAAAGAAGTAGACATCACTCTGCTAATGAGGAAAAAGGATTGGCATATGAGTGAAGTTGGTGTTCAAAAAAAGCATTTACCTCAGGAATAATTACTATAACTACTTACAGCTCTATACTGACGGTTCAAAGAACAAAGAGGGCTCTGTTGGAGCTGGCAAATACATTCCAGAGTTTAAAGTGACCATCTCAAAAAGACTCTCCAACAATACATCCGTGTTTACAGCAGAGATGGTGGCAATAATTATTGGTTTGCAGTGGGTGGAGGAGGTCAGACCGGACCGGGTGGTCATGTGCACAGATTCACTTGTAGCTTTAAAAACCAGACACTAAAATCTACAAGGGAAGACTTGGTGATTGAGCTATATCACAGTTTATTTAGGGTACACGGGGTGGTGGAGAAGTTCAGTTTTGTTGGGTTCCTGCACACGAAGGGTTGAAAGGGAATGACTGTGCAGACAAATTAGCAAAAAGTGCACTTGGGAAAGAAGTAACTATACTATTGTCTCTTGGAAAAGGTGAAGGGAAAGCAGTAATTAAGATAAGAAAAAAGGAATTGAGCTATGGCAAAAAAGATGGGATGAAGATCATAAAGGTAGATCGTATTACAAAATACAAAAATCTATTGCAATAAAGAACTATAAAACAACAAACAGGAGGGAAGACATCATTATGGCAAGACTCAGACTGGATCATACAGGTTTAAACGGCACTTTATTTACCATGGGGAAACGCGAAAGTGACAAATGTAGAGAATGTGGAGTAAAAGAAAATATCAAGCACATCTTATTACACTGTCACAAGTACGGAAATGAAGGAGAGAGAATGAAAAATGACGTTCGAAAGGCCAGTTGACATAATTATAGACCCAGGGGACAAAGCACAGACTCGAGTGAATACAATTTATGCTTTTTATTGCTAACAGTGGGTGTATGGGTGCGTGTATGTACAGTGTGTATGTTGTGCGTGTGAAGAAGTGCAGTGCAGGAATCGTGCCCGGGGGAAAGCAGAACACCGTTCAGCCTGGCAACCCTATAATGACAGAGCAGAGGTGTTAATTCTGTCCACGGAGCAAAGAGCTTGATAGTGATGGTTGCTTACTTTGCAGATGGTCGTGGAGATGCTCAGGTTGGCCTTGAGGGCTGCAGCCAAGGAGACAGCGTCTGACTCCGTGCAGGGAATTGGGCTAGTAGCCCTGTAGCGGTGATGAAGGCTAGACCGCCGCCGGGAGGAGAGGGTTCCGCCGCTGGGAAGATCCACCTGCGCACAGGGGAAGACGACTGACAAAGGTGAGTTTATAATTAGGCTTACGTGAAGCGATGAGGAGATCAGGAACTCTGATGATGAGGCCAAGGATTTGGCTGTTGACGCGAGGCGTGTCAATGGAGAATGACAGACGGCTCCGTGTCAAGTCTCAGGCAGGCCCGGTTATAAAGCCCGCTGGAGATTGGCAGCAGGTGTGCGTACAGCTGTAGTTGATGACGGCCCTGAGGGAGCCATGACAGTACTCCCCCCCCGAGAGGTGCTTCCTGGCACCTGACCCAGCCTACCCGGGTGCGTCCGGTGGAAGTCCCTGATGAGCTGCTTATCGAGCACGAATGACAGACGTACCCAGGACCTCCACTCGGGGCCATACCCCTCCCAGTCCACCAGGTACTGCAGGCCGCGACCCCAACGGCGGAAGTCCAGGATGGTGTTGACTCTCCAAGCGGGGTTGCCGTCAATCAATACTGGTGGAGGTGGAGTCTTGGGAGGGGGACAGAGAGGGCTGGAGCAGACGGGCTTTACCTGGGAGACATGAAATGTCGGACAGATGCGGGGGGGGGGGAGAGCTAGTCGTACAGCCACAGGGTTAACAATACGTGTGATAGGGAAGGGGCCAATGAAACGCTGGGCCAACTTCCGTTTTTCAACCTTCAAATTAATGTTCTGTGTGGACAGCCATACCTGTTGACCCACCTGGTACTGGGGAGCCGGTCTCCTGCGGCGGTTAGCCATCCTGGTGTTGCGTTCGGCTGTGCGAAGGAGAGCTCTGCGGGTGGCAGTCCAGAGCCGGCGGCAGCGCCTCACGTAGGCGTGGACAGAAGGCACCGCCACTTCCTTCTCCTCCTCGGGAAAGAGCGGGGGGTCGTAACCCAAAGAGGCCCTGAAGGGGGACATGCCGATCGCCGAGGAAACCGTCGAGTTATGGGCATACTTGATCCAGGGGAGGCGGCTGCTCCAAGACGATGGACTGGAGGCGCTGACACAACGCAGAGTGGCCTCCAGTTCTAACTAACTACTAACTAACCTGCACTTATATAGCGCTTTTCTAGTCACAAAGACCACTCAAAGCGCTTTCATTAATACTAACCCTCTATTCTAAGGGCCTATAGGAAACAGATATCTAGGGACAATTTAGAACAGCCAATTAACCTAACATGCATGTTTTTGGCATGTGGGAGGAAACCGGAGAAATCCCGGAGTAAACCCACGCAACACGGGGAGAACATGCAAACTCCACACAGATCACTGTTGGTCGGGGGCTGGGATCGAACCCACGATCCCACGATCCCCACAATCCCCCGGCCAAGGGTAAACTGTGCTGCCGCAGTGCTAACCACTGCGCCACCGTGCAGCACACGTTCCTGATTAGCCCGCTCGCACTGCCCGTTGCTCTGCGGATGGTACCCGGACGACAGGATCACGTTGACGCCCTCCAAACCTGGGACACGAATTGGGGCCCATGATCAGAAACGACGTTGGTGGGGATCCCGTGGAAGCATATGACATGTTGTACCAGCAGGTCCGCTGTCTCCTGTGCCGTAGGGAGCCTCTGTAGAGGAACGAAGTGGGCGGCCTTAGAGAACCAGTCCACAATGGTGAGGACTGTGGTGAAGTGGTTGGAGGGTGGAAGACCAGTCACAAAGTCCAATGCTATATCGGACCAAGGACGGCTGGGAGCCAGCAGTGGGTGAAGGAGACCGGCTGGCGGAGAGGAAGACATCTTCCCAGTGGTGCACTGAGTGCAGGCACGAACATAAGCGGTAACATCCTTCCGAAGCCCCGGCCACCAGAACGACCTCTGAAGGAGCTCCACCGTGCAGGACACCCCTGGATGAAACGAAAACTTAGAGGAGTGGGCCCAATGAATCACCTCACCCCGAGTTGACATGGGGACGAACAGCTGCTCCGCGGGCCCACCTCCAGGATCGGGCTCAGCCTCCTGCGCCTTCAAGACCCTCTCCCTCATGCCCCACGAGAGGGCGCCGATGACACAAGATGCTGGAAGGATGGTGAGTTCGTGGCCCTCAGCCACATCCGCAGCAAACTGCCTGGAGAGGGCGTCTGGTTCTTAACCCCAGGGCGATAGGTGATCATGAAGTTAAAACGCCCAAAAAATAGTGACCAATGGGCTTGCTGGGAGTTCAGCCGCTTGGCAGTCCTCAGGTATTCTAAGTTTTTATGATCGTCCATACTATGAAAGGTTGGGCGGCCCCCTCCAACCAGTGACGCCATTCCTCCAGAGCGAGCTTCACCGCCAGGAGCTCCCTGTCACCGATGTCGTAGTTCCTCTCAGCCGGGGACAGACAGCGTGAGAAGAAAGCGTAGGGGCAGGCCACCCCGTCCACGGAAGAGCGCTGGGAGAGAACTGCCCCCACCCCGGAATCAGAAGCGTCCACCTCACCCAGGCACTGGAGGGAAAGATCCACCTGCGTGAGGACACGGGAGGACGAGAACTCCCCCTTGAGGGTGTTGAACGCCCCTGCAGCCTCCTCCGTCCACCGGAAAGCCACCTTGGGAGACGTGAGACGGGTCAAGGGGAGAGCGATCACGCTGTAGTTCGGCACAAAGCGGCAATAAAAATTAGCGAACCCCAGGAACTGCTGGAGTTGCTTCCTTGACGGGGGGGGGGGGCACTCCACCACCGCCTTGACCTTCTCAGGGTTGGGGAGAACCTGGTTATGGGATATTATGAAACCGAGAAACGAGGTTGTGTTGGCGTGGAACTCACATTTCTCGGCTTTAACAAACAGTTTTTTCTCCAGGAGCCGTTGGAGGACCCGTCTCACGTGGACCCGATGCTCATCCAGTGACTGCGAGAAGATGAGGATGTCATCCAGGTAGATGAAGACGAAGGAGCCAAGGAAATCCCGGAGAACGTCATTTATGAGGCGCTGGAAGACGGCCGGCGCGTTGGTCAACCCAAACGGCATCACGAGGTACTTGAAGTGGCCGCTTGGGGTCCGGAATCCCGTCTTCCACTCGTCTCCCTCCTTGATCCACACGAGGTGGTAAGCATTGCGGAGGTTGAGCTTGGTGAACCAAGAGGCCCCCTGGAGGGAGTCGAATGCTGTGTCCATGAGGGGAAGGGTGTATTTGTCCTTTACCGTAATATCGTTGAGACCCCTGAAGTCGATACATGGCCGCAGGGAGCCATCCTTCTTGCCCACGAAGAAGAATCCTGCCCCAACCACCGAAGAAGACAGTCGAATAATGCCCGAGTTGAGCGACTCCTTGATATAGGTATCCATCACCTCCCGCTCCGGAGCAGACAGGCTGTAGAGGCGGCTCGATGGCAGCGGGGCACCAGCCTGGAGATTGATGGCAGTCATAAGGGCGGTGGGGGGGAAGAGGCAGTGCCTGCGACTTACTAAATACCGCCCCCAGGTCGTGGTATTCAGACGGCACCTTGGACAAATCAGGAGGAGGAAGGGCGTGAGGGACCAGTGACACTGACGGGGCGCATGCTGCGGGCTGCAGACAAGCGCTGAGGCAGAATGAGCTCCATGATGTAACACTCCCTGTCCGCCAATCAAACGATGGATTGTGGAGCCAGAGCCAGGGGTAGCCCAAGATAACCGGAGATGTTGAAGAGGGCAGCACCAAAAAGCGTAGGTCCTCCCGATGGTTTCCGGAGACAAATCACTGACACTGGGGCAGTCTGTTGTGAGACCGTTGCCAGGGGGGTCTTAGACAGGGCAATGAGCTTAAGGGGTGACTGGAGTGGATGGCAGGGAAGCCCTAATCGGGTTGCCAGTTCCCCCGATATGAAGCTCTTCTCAGCCCCCGAGTCAATCAGTGTGTGTGTGGCATATTCTGTTTGTCTGTAAATGAACCTAATAGGTACGAGGCATTTGGTGAGGGGATTAGGCCGAGACGAGTCTGTGAGTCCCCCTACTGCGACGCATGGACCCCCTCTTTTGGCCGAACAGGGCAACTCTCTACCTCATGCTCATTGCTACCGCAGTACATGTAAAGTCCCAGCTCCCTAGGGCGCTGCTTCTCAGCTGATGAAATCTTGGAGCGCCTGACTACCATAGCTTCCTGCCCGTCTAGAGCTTCAGGTGAAGGTAGGGCCAATTGAGATGACTGGGAGGAGCGTAAAAACTGGGCGCCCGAGCAACCGGAAGCTCTTCGCTCGGCTGCCCGCTCCCTCAGCCTGTTATCCAAATTGATAGCTAGGGAGATTAGCTCTGTCAGTCTCTCTAGCTTATCCAAATGGGCTAGCTTATCCCGTAGGCTAGGGCTTAGGCTCCGAATGAATATACTACAGAGTGAGGCATCCTCCCACCCGACCTCCGCGGCCACCACCCGGAAATCGACAGCATAGTCCGCCATGGACCTGCCCCCCTGTTGAAGATTTAACAACCGGGTGGTTAGCACGCTATCACGGTCGGAATGGTCAAATACCTCGTGAAAATCAACAATGAACTGCTGGTAAGTTAAGCTAGCATAGCTAGGTTTAGCCATCACGGCATATGCCCAAGCTAGCGCTCTACCCTCTAACAGGTTAGCCACGTAGCCTATCCAACTATGATCTGTGGGAAAATCCCCTGGAACCCGCTGGAAGACCGTCTCACACTGGAGGATGAACCCACGGGCCTCCCCGAGCTTGCCGCCGAAGTGAGCGGGTGTGGGGACCGGCGTGAGCTGAGTCAAGGGAACCTGACTAGCCTGGCTAGAAGGAGAGCTAGCGGGAGCCGGCATACCTCAGGAGGCCGGAGGAAACGTCCGCTGTCCATCCAGACAATCCAACCGGCTGTTAATTTGTGTTAGCTGGCTAAGGATTACTTGTTGTTGGTAAGCTAATTGATCCACCTGAGCCTCTAGGTTGTTAACTTGGCGTGCTAGCACGCTGTTCGCTGGGTCGCTCTGACGGAGCCGTACTGACATAATTATAGACCCAGGGAACAAAGCACAGACTCGAGTGAATACAATTTATCCTTTTTATTGCTAACAGTGGGTGAGTAGGTGCGTGTATGTACAGTGTGTATGTTATGCGTGTGAAGAAGAAGTGCAGTACAGGAATCGTGCCCGGGGGAGAGCAGAACGCCGTTCAGCCTGGCAACCCTATAATGACAGAGCAGAGGTGTTAATTCTGTCCACGGAGCAAAGAGCTTGATAGTAATGGTTGCTTACTTTGCAGATGGTTGTGGAGATGCTCAGGTTGGCCTTGAGGGCTGCAGCCAGGGAGACAGCGTCTGACTCCGTGCAGGGAATTGGGCTAGCAGCCCTGTAGTGGTGACGAAGGTTAGACCGCCGCCGGGAGGAGAGGGTTCCGCCGCTGGGGAGATCCACCTGTGCACAGGGGAAGACGACTGACAAAGGTGAGTTTATAATTAGGCTTACGTGAAGCGACGAGGAGATCAGGAACTCTGATGATGAGGCCAGGGATTTGGCTGTTAACGCAAGGTGTATCAATGGAGAATGACAGACGGCTCCGTGCCGAGTCTCAGGCAGGCCCGGTTATAAAACCCGCTGGAGATTGGCAGCAGGTGTGCGTACAGCTGTAGTTGATGACGGCCCTGAGGGAGCCATTACACCAGTAGCGAATGGGATTTAACTGGAATTCTGGGAACAAATGGAAATGGAGAGGCACTAAGAATCACGAGAAGGGCTCTTTTCTCTTTTTTAAATAACACAGGATTAAGTCATCGAATTTAGGGGTCGGGCTCAAATGGCATAATGTTAAACACTCTTGTACAGTAGGTGGCGGCATGCACCTTTCAGTTGTTGGCTATCCACCAGTCACCGAGAGAAGAAGAAGAAGGCTCACGTTCAATTCACCAATGGATGAGTCCAGCTGCCTCAGCTCTTCCAGGTGAAAGGCCAGAAAACCATCATTTGCACAAAGATAAGCGATCATTATTTCTTCCCAGTTTTCTGCACTTGCATGTATCTCTGCAACTACAGGCATTTCTAAGTTCCAGTGGTGAAATGTTGGATTTATGTTCAAATTTGTCATACTGTATGATGCTTGATAAGTACAGTGGTGTGAAAAAGTGTTTGCCCCTTCCTGATTTCTCATTTATTTGTATGTTTGTCACACTTAAATGTTTCAGATCATCAAACAAATTTAAATATTAGACAAAGATAACACAAGTAAACACAAAATGCAGTTTTTAAATGAAGGTGTTTATTATTAAGGGTAAAAAAAATCCAAACCTACATGGCCCTGTGTGAAAAAGTGACCCCACCCCCCGTTAAAAGATAAGTTAACTGTGGTTTATCACATCTTTGGAAAGATCAGTTCAATTTCTCTAGTCACACCCAGGCCTGATTACTGCCACATCTGTTCTCAATCAAGAAATCATTTAAATAGGACCTGCCTGACAAAGTGAAGTAGACCAAAAGATCCTCAAAAGCTAGACATCATGCTGTGATCCAAAGAAATTCAGGAACAAATGAGAAACAAAGTAACTGAGATCTATCAGTCTGGAAAATGTTTTAAAGCCATTGCTAAAGCTTTGGGACTCCAGCAAACCACAATGAGAGCCATTATTCACAAATGGCAAAAACATGGAACAGTGATGAGCCTTCCCAGGAGTGGCCGGCTGACCAAAATTACCCCAAGAGCGCAGTGACGACTCATCCAAGAGGTCACAAAAGACTCCACAACAACATCCAAAGAACTGCAGGTCTCACTTGCCCCAGTTAAGGTCAGGGTTCATGACTCCACCATAAGAAGGAGACTGGGCAAAAATGGCCTACATGGCAGAGTTCCAAGATGAAAACCACTGCTGAGCAAAAAGAACATAAAGGCTCGTCTCAGTTTTGCCAGAAAACATCTTGGTGATCTCCAAGACTTTTGGGAAAATACTCTGTGGACTGACGAAACAAACATTGAATATTTTGGAAGGTGTGTGTCCCATTACGTCTGACGTAAAAGTGACAGCATTTCAGAAAAGGAACACCATACCAACAGTAAAATATGGTGGTGGTAGAGTGATGGTCTGGGGCTGTTTTGCTGCTTCAGGACCTGGAAGACTTGTTGTAGTAAATGGAACCATGAATTCTGCTGTCTACCAAAAAATCCTAAAGGAGAATGTCCGGCCATCTGTTCGTGACCTCAAGCTGAAGCGCACTTGGGTTCTGTAGCAGGACAATGATCGATCCGAAATACACCAGCAAGTCCACCTCTGAATGGCTTAAGAAAAACAAAATGAAGACTTTGGAGTGGCCTAGTCAAGTCCTGACGTGTATAGTGTTGGCCTTGAGTTCCAATCTACAAAATCAATCTTTGCTGAAGAAAATTGTTTCAACTCAAAAGTCTGGTCATGAACTCACAAACAATGAGTTGTAACATGACCCATCGGCCATAAAGTGGAAGTTAATCCCTTCTCCAGGACTTAGTCATTCTCCCTTTTCTCTATTTGGCAAAGGAATGCCTCAAGTGACAAATTTATGGCTGATATAGTCCAGACTGGGAAGTAAAGATTCTTCAGTAAACAACCAGTTCTGCAACAGTTCAATGATCCAAAACATGCCAGCAAGTCCACCTCTAATGTCTTAAGAAAAACAAAATGAAGACTTTGGAGTGGCTTAGTCAAAATCCTGACCTGAATCTGATTGAGATGCTGTGGCATGATCTTAAAAAGGTGGTTCATGCTCGAAAACCCTCCACTGTGTGTCATGAACTGAGCCGGTTTGTCCTTTGGGCTCGGTTCTGACCTTTCAGTGTCTCAGGTTCATCTGTGTATTTGTGTATTGTTTTATCTTTTGAGTTTTCTTGTAGTTTCTATGTTTCCTAGTTTTATTCCGTAGCTGTTGACACTGTTTTCTGGCCGGCAGCTGTGAGGCAGCCTTCTTTGGCCTGCACGTGTGTGGGCGCTGCCTGACGGCCTGCCGATCTGACGGCCTGCCGATCTGACCACATCCCATCTCTCTTGACAGTCAGCTGGTTCCACTCCCTGTAATTACTTTTCCCGCTCCTCACCCAGGTGCACCCAATCTCTCTGCCATCAGTGCCTGTATTTAAGTTGCTCGTCTCCAGCCTAGGATTGCTGGATTATTGTTTCTGTCACGGCCATGCTACGTTGTGGTTGCTCAAGTGCATTACCTCTGCCATGTCACGCCATGGGTTGCTAAAGTTCTAGTTTCACCACATTATGCCGTGGAACACTGTAAGTATATTTGTCTTTGGATTATTGTACGTCTGCACTATTTTTTGGAACTGTCGGTCTTTACTTGAATAAATGTGTGTGTGGTGTAACCCTGCACGTAAATCCGTCTCTCTCCTGACATCCTGAATCATGACAGATTCAATCATGACAGGAAGGGGGCAAACACTTTTTCACACCACTGTATATACACATTATTACACAACTGGACATGAAATACTAATCAAGTAACCCCCTTAATCCCGATGCTCCCACTGGCGCACTGAAAAAAATTGCCGGTGTAATTAGCCAAAAACATAGTAAATCAGGTCAGTGATTTTTTTTTTCAATTGTTGCTCAAAGTTTGGACCACAATGTTTACATAACAAGAGCAAAAATGTATTTTAGCACAGATGTTAATGTTTAGAAATGATTTTTAACCTGTTTAGGGGGTTAAAGGGGATGTGGGACAAGATGAAAACAAGGAGTAAATACTGCCTTGACTCAGATGTTTTTATAGTCACCTGGAAGAGGTGTGACGTAGGCGAGGTTCACACAAAGAAAGGGAGCAGATGGCTGCGACACAACAGGCTTTATTAAACACAACACACAATCACAGACAGGAGGGGAGGTCATTCTCACCGACCTCCGTTTATATCAGGGTTACACAGCACATAACCACTCCTGCTCTAATTCTACCTATAACACTGCTGGGTCATTATAACGCAGTTATAATGACACAGCAGTATAATAACACAGTAATAACACTAAACATACATGAAAATATAACGTCCTCTGCTGGCAACGCATGCCGGGAAAATCCCTGCCCCCCTTAACACAGCCCCAATGTTACACTGCCCCCCCCAGACTGGTTTCTGTCCACAGAAAATGAAAGTCCAACTCAAAAGTCCAACACAAACCCGTTCAGGTGTCGGGGTGGCCTCTGATGCCGACGACCAGCACGTACAGGCCCACCAGTGTCCATCTTTGTCTCGTTCGGAGAATCTGGTCGGGGTGAAGGCTCCGGTTCGACCACCAGCGGGGCGGATGGCTGGTACGGGGCGTGACGGTCACGGTGAAGTACCACGACCCGGTCCCTTTTCTTAAGCCTCACCCTGTACACCACATCCATCAGTCTCTGCAGAACCACACACAGTCCCGACCAATGGCTCGCCATTTTCGGTGACCGTCCTCTTTTCCTCTCCGGGCAGAAAGCTCAGACTCGATCTCCTGGTGCAAAGTCCCTCCCCTGGCAGCAGGAGTCATATGCCCGCTTCTGCCGACTCCCCGCCGCTGCCAGGACCTCCCAGGCGGGCCACTGGCCCGCGTCCAGCCACTGCCGAACCCGGGAAATGACCGGATCTCTGTCCTGCACGCTTTGCAGCTGCTGAGTGCCGAGGGCCTCTGTGACGTCATCGCTGGGGGGAGCTGCCTGATTATCCGAGGGGAACTGTGTGCCGCTGTGTTATTCCTGCTCACAGCAGTCTGGAAAGCAGCAGCCCGTGGGACGGACTGGTCTCGATCCTCTGCCCGCTGGCAGTGACGACAGTCCAACAGCTCCTGCAGCTGGCGTGTCTGTCCCGATTCCAGCTCGCTGCAGCTCTGCTGAAACAATTCCTCGACCACTTGCTGTGTCTCTGCTGACATGTTGACCCCTCCCCTTGCTGTCCCTGTGTGTGCTCGTGCAACTTCTGCTCACGTTGGTGGCGCCGTTGTGTTCAGTCCCCGTGGTGCCCCGCCTGGTCCGGTCCGTCCTGGCGGTCCCTCGATTGCGCAGGCCCCCGTGTTCCTACTCTGGGTTCCGCTGCAGAGCGTGATGGTCGAGGTTCCCAGCTGGAGGGACAGTCTGGCGGTGTCGATCTTGGCATTCCACACTGCGAGCAGGTCGAGTCCAATAATATGGGGGTCTTGGATGTTTGCCAGCCAGAACAGGTGTTTTATGTTCTGACTGGCCACCCCCACCATGAGAACTCTCCGCCCCCCCCCCAATCTGGCGCGCTCTCCGGTAGCTGTGGTGACGTGGCGCTCGGTGGGTTCCCACCCCCGTGGTGTCGTCTCGTCTGTGCCCGGCAGCACACTGGGTCGGACCAAGGAGATTGTAGAACCGGTGTCGATCAGGGCCCGGATCGGCGTGTTGTCCAGGCTGCACTGTAGGTACAACCCTGGCGAGTGTCTAATTTGGCCCACACACGGTGACAGCTCATTGGTTTGTCGTGGGGTGGGTGCAGGGCAGTACTACACGATATGTCCTGGCTCCCCGCAGCGGAAGCACCCTTCCTCACGTCGCCGCGGCCGTCTTCTCCGTGGACGCGCCACCGTGGTCCGGGGTAGCTCCTCCTCCCCCACCTCGCTCTCAGCTATGGCCTGGAAGGCTCTTTGTCTTGGCTCGGCTGTACGATTCATCAGCGGCTCCACCCGCTCTGCTTCTGCCACCGCAGTGTCCCAGTTGCTCGCGGCGTTAATTCGAACATTGTTCTGGAGCTGGGCCGGGCGGAGACCTTGGATGAAGTTCCGGAGGGCGAGCTTCTCCACTACCTCCGGTTCGAAGTCCGGGTAGCTGTGCCGTGTTAGCAGCCGTATGTCCGCCGCGTAGGCTCCTAGTCTCTCCTGGCTGCCTCGACGGCGGTTGGCCAGCTGTTTCTGGGTGTGCTCAGCGTCAGCCATTCTCCCAAACCGTCTCCGGAGCGCTCCCTGTAGCGCTGGCCAGTTGCGGCGCTCCTCGGGCCAGAGGTCAGACAACGTGCAGAGGGCTCTCCCTTCCAAGGCCAGCGCGTCCTGCACGGCAGCTTCTTCTGGTGGCCAGCCGTTCAGAGCGGCAGCCAGTTCGACCTGGACCAGGTAGTCGTCCAGCAGGGTCTCGCCGTTGAAGCGGGGAATCTTGACCCACTGCCGGATGGATGGGACGGTCACCTCCCGGTCGATTGCCGCCCCTGGTCGCCGTGGAATCGCCGGCCCGTCCTGCCCTGAAAAGGGCGGGAAGCGGGGCTGGTTTGCTCTGCTCCGCCCGCCCTGCCTTGAAAAAGGCAGAAGGCGGGGTATGCTGGTCTCGTCGGGTCCGCTGCTCCGTTCATCCCGACGAGCAACTCCGGGGGTCGGTGTCTCAGCTCTGTCGTCCATCCCCCAGCTGAGCGATGAATTGCTCCAGCTGCTGGATCTCTGCTCGGATCCTGGCTTCCATCTGCTCCAAATCCCACTCCTGACACCAGTGTGATGTAGGCGAGGTTCACAGAAAGAAAGGGAGCAGATGGCTGCGACACAACAGGCTTTATTAAACACAACACACAATCACAGACAGGAGGGGAGGTCATTCTCCCCGACCTCCATTTATATCAGGGTTACACAACATATAATCACTCCTGCTCTAATTCTACCTATAACACTGCTGGGTCATTATAATGCAGTTATAATGGCACAGCAAACACAGCAATAATACTAAACATACATGAAAATATAACGTCCTCTGCTGGCAACGCATGCCAGGAAGATCCCTGCCCCCCTTAACACAGCCCCGACGTTACAGAGGAGAAGCTGCTGAATGTAATGATACCAAACATTCTATGGACTTCAGTCCCTAAATGATTTTAAATCCATGACTAAAGGTCCATTCACACCAAATGCGAACAGGCAAATTTTTCGTGCGGCACGATTACATTATAACTTAATGTAAACATGCCAACAGACATGAATAGTGAGATGCAGACTAGGCGAAGTTGTCTTTAAAACTTCTGCAACTGTGTTCAACCTGTTGTGGAAATTCCCAAAATAACGTGATGCTTATGTTTACATTATCCGACCAGGGGCTCACCTGAAAATTATGTCTCAAGCCTCCAACACTTCACAGAGGATTTCGTGTTTACGTTGCTAGCTAGCTTGCTAGGATGTCCGTGGCCGGAAACCGTGGGTAAATAACTCCAAAAACCCAATTCAGCTGAAGAGTTCCCGGTCCTCCTGTCTCCCGGTGAGTGAGTTTCATTTTCTAACTAGTTTACTCTGCAACGGTGATAATTTTACTACGTCAGCAGCTAGCTTGCGTGTACTTGCGTCTTCCTATTGATTTTCTATGGATTTGCGCCACCCGTTGGTGTTTGGTGTGAACACAGCTTAATGAAGGCAACAACATGAGCTCTGGGAATTCCCTTCCAGTGTGCACAGAAGGGGAATCCCAGCGTGCATTTAGCAGTTTGGGTCCAGGTTTTTTTTTTTGTTTGTTAGTTTTTGATAGTTTTATCAGATATATTTCTTTCCACCTTCAGACTCCACTCATTTTCATGTTCCATATCTGGCCCGTTGTCACTAGTGAACAACGACATGCAGACCACCTTTCTCACAATTCCTTGCGTTTTTTCCATCGGGTAATGCCATGTGCCCATTCTGCCTCTGAAAGTCGCTGCCTTCAGCACCTCCTCCCACAGCAGAACAGCCTGGCGACATGGGCGTAAATCAAAGGGGTCCAGAGGGTACAATTTTTTTCTTTAAAATCTGCAGTTTTTCTTTTAACTTTTTCTCATTAATTTACTACACTTATTTGTAAATGTAAAACTTTTTTGGTGTAAATTTGCCCTTTTCCTCATAAATCTGCTGTTTTTGCATCTTAACTCTTTTTCTTTTAAATTTGTAACCTTTTTATAATAAATGTGGGTTTTTTCTTGCAAATTTACATATTTTTTCTCACTAAATTTGCAACTTTTTTCTAGTAAACTTGACTTTTTGTAAATGCGCAATTGTTTGTTTTAAATTTTCTTTCTCATAAATGTATGACTTTTTTCTTGTAAATCTGCAGCTTTTTTCCATAAGTGTACATTTGTACATTCTTTCTCATAAATTTGTGACTGATAACAATAATACTTATAGTGCCCCTTCAATATTTACTGTGGAGAAAATGTTCTGTTTATTGTGCCTCCTAACAAAAAAATGAAATATCCGCCCATACAGCATATTGGCACTGCTCCGGACCTCTGGAAAAAAACAAATGCGGACCCATAGCAAAAACATTGGAGGACCCCTGCCTGACACCCATATATTTAGAGGGAGAGAGAGAGAGAGAGAGAGAGAGAGAGAGAGAGAGAGAGAGAGAGAGAGAGAGACTCTCGACCTGGACAAGACTGTCCTCTACTGGCTGATTGTAAAACAATCTCAAAAAGCTGTATGGCTGTCAGAATAGTGCCACTCTGAAGTGTTATAGACAAAAAACACAAGTGGCACAAGGCAGTCAGAGACAGCAGAATTTGCTCCACCGTGCCAGACCCTCAGTGTTAATCTGAGATGACTGCAGTGCTCAATCTGATAAAGTGTACACACAATGGGCAAGAATCAGAAACTTCTGTTTGCAATGGATTACATTTTTATGACATTGACCTTTGACCTATCCAGATCAAATTTCAAATGTGAACCTGTAAATGATCCTCATTTCCAAATAAGGGCAAAATTTTATGATACAAGGTTAAGTAATATGATTTTTAATGAAAAGTCAGTTTTCTTGCTAGACTTTGGCCTGCATCTGCAAGTAATTTTCAAAAGTTCTGTGAGGTGGATAATGGATTGCTATGGCAATGTCTCAGCAAAAGTATGCAAACCCTGTTGATCGGCAGTGGAGGACAATATGTCTGAGAAGTAAACCTTTTACCCTTTTACACTTACAAAGAGGGTAACAAGGGTAGAAGTGGCAGCTGTGGTGCAGGTGTAGTGTAGCCGACTACTAATCGGAGGGCCGGTGGTTCAGTTCTTGCTCTGTCTGCAGTCTGCCTGTCGAAGTGTCCTTGAGGAAGACACTGAGCCTCCAGCTGCTCCGGGTGGGTCAGGCCAGCACCGGTGCATGGCGGCTCCGCTGCCATCAGTGTGTGGATAGCAGGATCTGTAAAGCGTTTTGGTCATCCAGAGATGAATAAAAAGCGCTAAGTGAATGCTATTTACAGTCTAATCACCTAAATGAATATTTTCCTGCATGTGCACACCGGCTTCATGGTGTTTCAGAGTGCACCACCCCCAAAGGTCACCATGGAGGAGGCAGAATTGGCAGCTTTTTTGCAAGGTACAGAAAGACACTTCCAACCATGATTTTACACATTTACAAGAATATAAGCCAGTATCCTTCCTTAGTCACTTAGTTTAACTCTCTGCAGAGTTTGACACAACTACACAGGTGATCGCAGTTCACTCTGCAATGAAGCTGAGTATAGAAGACTTATCCAGGACTTCGTGGACTGGTGCCATCGGAACTGCCTCCAGATCAACACAAGAAAAACTAAGGAACTGGTGGTGGACTGCCGCAGGCAAGGACAACCCCTCACAGCGCTAGTAAACATCCAGGGAACAGACATTGAGATGGTGACATCCTACAAGTACCTGGGTGTTCATTTGAACAATAAGCTAGACTGGTCACACAATACCAACACACTCTACAAGAAGGGACAGCGCAGGCTATTCTTACTGAGGAGGCTCAGGTCTTTTGGTATACAAGGGGTGCTCCTGAAGACCTACGATTTGGTGGTGACATCAGCCATCACTTTTGGAGTGGTCTGCTGGGGCAGCAGCATCACAGCAGCCGACAGGAAGAGACTGAACAAACTGATCAAGAAAGCTAGCTCTGTCCTGGGGCAACGCCTCGACCCAGTGGAGGAGCTAGGAGAGAGAAGGATGGTGGCTAAGCTGTCATCTCTGCTGGAGTCCAAGTCCCACCCTATGCAGGACATGCTGAATGCACTGAGGAGCTCATTTAGCAGTAGGCTACATCATCCTAGGTGTGCGACCGAGAGGTTTCGCAGGTCCTTCCTACCTACGGCTGTCAGACTTTATAACCTAAGCAGGACTGCTCAAAGAGATTGTAAAAAAACGTTACGACCTAATAGTATTGAACGCAAAAGACGCAACAAACTTACACAAAATGGTCCCCCTCCAGTATACAACTAGGACAATATCAATCGCTACGGAGGGTGACAATATGTAGGGGTACATATTCATACTATGTGGGGTAACTAAATAGACTGTTATGCTGTTTATTCCATCTAGCTACAATGCTCTGCACTGTGTATATATATTTATATATTTATGTGTACATACAGTATGTATATTCACTACTCTTATTTTCTTATCTTCTAAATTATTGCTCTGAGTGTTGCTATCCCTGTGCTGTTGCAATCCTGGAATTTCCCCGTTGTGGGACTAATAAAGGCTTATCTTATCTTGTCTTATCTTACAGTTGATTAAAGCAGGTGGGCTGGGTCCAGGCTTGTGAGAATTTAGATCAGGATGCAGCTGACTCCCATCATTCATGACCTAAATCCATCATTTACTACACTGGTCACCCAAGACTGTGAGCACAGGTTGTACCAATTGTAGCATCTGAATAATGGAGGACGGAGAGCTTTCTCTATTGCACATTGAGCACACTTTATTGAACTTCACATCCCTATTTATATCCCAGCCGTAGCCCCCTGACGTCACTCAGCCCCCAACCCCGGCTGAGCTACGGCAAGCCCCAAAGTACAATTCCCATGCATGACACCCCCCCCCCCACAAAGTTCCAGACCCCACACCATTTCAACAAACCAACAAACATAGAACCCAGTACACAAACAACACCGTTTCTCTTCTTTTTTTTTTAACCTATGTACATGCATAACTATAGACAGATGAATTCCACGGGCGTCTGGGTAGACTGTCAGAACACCCCGTCTAGTTGGAGCAGATTATTCTGCCGCTAGTTCCAACTGGCGTCAAACATGACAGTCTGTGTAACAATGTCCTCCAGGTACCTAGGTCTCCGACGAACTCTAGCCGGGCGTCCCCTAAGAGGGGACCCTGCACCTGGCACCGTCGGCCTCACCTGCGGACCCTCATCCTTCAGGACCCCCCAGTCCCAACTGCCACTGAAGCGTCCAGCTGCAGCGTTAGTCCACTGCCCCGGTGGCGACCTTCTCAGTCTACTGGCATGCCACCGAGACCCGTCCTCAAGCTCAAATGTGTCCGGGCCCCGCCGCTTTGCGATCTGCCATGGCCCCGTCCATAACAGCTGCAGCTTGTGGGTGCGAACAGGGTGCTTGATCCATACCCAGTCCACTTCCCTCAGCCCATGGTCCTTTGCCCTGTGCTTCCTGTCAAATCTCCTTTTCATTTTGTGTTGTTGTCTGATGACCCAGTCCTGCACTGCTTCCGTGCCTTCCTGAGAACATGCCATTGGCAGTCTCAGCCGGCTCACCGGCAAGGGCAACTCGCACCCCAGCATGAAAACAGTCTGGGGAACAGCCCGTCGTGGCGTGGAGAGATGCTCTATAGAGCAGCAATGTGTTTTGCAGGGTGTCCAAGAATGCAAAACCCTCCACCAAATGGGCTCTCTCAGTCCATCCTTCAATGTCTTATTGAACTGCTCCATGCCCCCGTTGGCCTGAGGGTTGTAGAATGCCATTTTCACATGTTCCACGCCTCTGCTACTCAGAAACTCCTCAAATGCTCCAGGGATAAGCTGCGGGCCATTGCCCATTGTAACCGTGCTCGGGGTCCCCCACCTAGCAAACAGGGGCACCAGGAACCCCGTGACTGCCTCCGTCGTGACCGAGTTGGTTTGGAGCACCTCCGGCCACTTCAAGAACACATCATAGGCCATGAGCAGGAATCGGCTATTCGAAGGCGCCGCATGGAGTTCACCACAGATATCCAACTCAATGTGCTCCAAGGTCCTTCCGGGTACGGTATCGGCCGCAGTGGAGGGGGAGGTGACCCACCAGTCTTGCCGCTCTCTAGACATGGCATGCAGTGTTTCACCATGGCCTCAATGTCCATATCAATACCCGGCCACCAGACACAGTCCCTAGTGCGTTGCTTCACCCTTACCACCCCCAGATGACCCTTGTGCAGCAATGACAGGACATGCGCCCTCAGTGACGGTGGGATCAGGGCGCATTGTCCTCTGGCCATGCACACCTCGCTCCAGCAGCTCAGTTCATCCTTGAACCGGTGATAAGGTGCCAACTCACCCTGCGCCCTTGCTGGCCAACCCTCTTGGGTCGCCGAGCGTAATTTTGCCAACACCGGATCCCGTTCTGACTCCTCCCTGAGCTCCTGAGGAGATACTATCTTCTGGAGGGTTCCGTACAGTGCATGGATCAGATCTGCCCCAGCTGAGTCATCGTCACCATCGTCCAGCAGGGAGGAATTAACCGTGGCACGAGACAAGAGGTCCACCACGATGTTATCTTTGCCTGGGGTGAACTTAGTGGTGAAATTATATGCCCTCAGTCTTTCAGACCACCTATGGATCCTCAGCGGCCTGTGACCCGACCCCAATGTCCCCAGCAAAGTCGTGAGTGTCCGGTGGTCTGTCCGTAGAGTGAAGTGGCGCCCATAGAGGTAAATGTGCCACCTCTCACACGCCCAGACGCAGGCCAGCACCTCCCTCTCACTCACAGCATATTTCTGTTCCGCCGCCAAGAGGGACCTTGACACGAATGCCACTGGGTGCTCCGTGCCACCCTGCACCTGGGACATGACCGCCCCCAGCGCTGAGCTGGACGCATCACAGGTTACGATGGTCTCCTGACTGGGGTCAAAATGGGCCAATACCGGTGGAGAGGTGAGCTGCTGCTTCAACTTGGTGACCACCGCCGAGCAGGCTGGGGTCCACTCCCATGACGCATCCTGCTTCAACAGAGCCCAGAGGGGCTCAATTGTCTCTGAATAGCAGGAAATGAACCATCCATAGAAGTTGACCATGCCCAGAAATGATGAGATATGAGCTGGTATGGACGACTCCGGGATGCACAGAACTGCCTCCATGTTTGACTGCAGTGGTTGAAGCCCTCTTTTGGTCAGCCGAAACCCCACAAACTCAATGGCATCCACTGCGAAGATACATTTCTCGCCATTCAGGGTAACTCCATGTTCTTGGAGCGTCGCCAGGACCCTCTCCAGCCTCTTGTCGTGTACTTTCTGTGACGCGCCATGCACCACAATGCTATCTAAGTATGCTACCATGCCCTTGAGACCGGCCAGCATCGTTGACATTACCTTTTGAAAACAACTGGGTGCAGAGCTCAGGCTGAACGGCATCCGGGTATACCTGAAAACCCCCATGTGGATCACAAATGCCATCAGGTTCCTGCTGTCTGGGTGGAGTGGCACCTGCAGATAGCCTTGGTGGAGGGTCTAACTTTGTGAAAACCTGACACCCACTGAACGTTGCCGTGAGCTCCTCCATGGTTGGGAGGGGGTACCTCTCTGGAATGACCGCCTTGTTCACCATCCGAAGGTCTATGCATGGCCTGATGCCCCCCCCCCTTCTTGGCCACCACCAGGATGGAGATCCATGGCGAGGCGTCCACTTTCTCAATTATGCCAGACTCAGGCAGCTTGGACAGCTCCACCGAGACCTCATCCCGCAGCGCGAGGGGGAGTCGTCGCAGTGGCTGAAACCTTGGTGTCACAGTCTTGTTGATGAGAGGGCGGTGGTGAAAAGCATCTATATGACCCAGGCCCCTAAACAACGCTGGCCAGCGGAGGTGCCAATCAGGGTACACTGTCAGCACGGTTGAGCCCTCCGGGTCCCTTATGGAGAAACCCAGCTCCCCCAGCAGGTCGACTCCCAATAGGCCCACTCCCTGGCGTGCCACCTGGAAGGTGAATCTGGGCACCATCTTTGACCCACAAGTCACTGAGAACTCTGCTGTGCCCATCATCTCAATCTCAGCATGTCCATACCCGATCATCTTCAAACCCCCCCCCCTTCCCCCCCCCCCGCTGATAGCCTTCCTAGGGAACAGCCTCTTCAGTGTAGTTAAGCACAAGATACATCTATGGGCTCCCGAATCCACCATAAGGGGCACGCTGACCCCGTCGAGCTGAAGTATGTACCACTTTAGCGGCCCCTTCCCCATGCGTGCTACACACACTCGTCCGGTGCCGCTGGGCTCCGCCATCACTGGGCTAGGAGCTAACGTGCGGGCCCTGTTGCGCGCCTTCACCCGCCTTTTCTTCTTCTTGGCTCGTCTTTGAGGCCTAGTTAGCATGCTAACCGTTGTTCCCGGCAGGAAACCACTAACAGTCGATTCCTCGCTAGCTGATGTTATTAGCTTCTGCAAGGTTGTAGACTCTACTTAATTAAGTCCAGCACACCTTCTAGCGACAGAGTCTCCCGGGTTAGCCTTAGCATGCTTCTCAGCCACATGTTAGTGGTGCTGTGAGCTAGCTTATCCCTCACTAGCTCCTCTGTAATTGGCCCAAAGGCACACTCCCTCGCAAGGCTGCATAGTTCCATTACAAACGACTGCATGGACTCACTCGCTTGCTGTTGACGGTTGAAGAATTCATACCTCTTTTCGGTGATGGTGGAGTGGTCACCGAAGGTACTGTCCATTAGCGTTAACCCATCTTCCAGCGAGCTGCTGCCACACAGCCCGAAGAAAATGCGCTGCCCTTCCGTGCTGAGGTAATGTACTAGCAGTCTCCTCCGTCTCTCCTCGCTGATGCTACCGAGTCCGGCCGCCGTTACATACACCTCGAACATGTTCCTCCAGCGAGCCCACGAACCAGTGTACCCTGACACTGAAGGAATGGAGGTGGCTGTCTGACGCATGCGCCCATTTTTCCTCATCGCTAAATGTAGCGTCTGAATAATGGAGGACGGAGAGCTTTCTCTATTGCACATTGAACACACTTTATTGAACTTCACAAGCACGGATGCTGAAAAGACAAAATAAGATACAGGCAACATGGACAAGAAATTGTAGAGTTTGGATCAAACTAAATTGAACACCTGAGGAAGCAAAGAGTATAATAATCAGAGCTCTTACTGACTTAAATAAATATAGATGAACACTGATTAAGAAAATTAAGAGACTATGATAATCCATATCCACACACACGGCAAGAATAGTTCTTTTGACGTACCATGTCAATGTACTTTAAAAAAAACCCAAAACAAAACAAACAAAAAAACTTAGGACTAACTTGAGTAGACATCAATTATACCCAGTTGGAGGAAGTCATTTGACGCAGAGTGAGGAAATTCAAACTCTGAAAATATGCCATTATGCAGAACATAAACCACAAGAGATGGGGAATGATATTGATCCTGATAACCACTTTTTCAATAATATTCATAATCATTGTGTATATTACACTGAAAAGCAATTCAAAAGTCAAGTGCAACTAGATGGTAAACTATCAATAATACACTTCAACAGCAGAAGTCTTAACAAAAACTTTCCACAGATTCAGGACTATTTAAAACGGCTAGACAGAAAATTTACAGCTATCGCAGTCTCTGAAACTGACGCATGCGCCCATTTTTCCTCATCGCTAAATGTAGCGTCTGAATAATGGAGGACGGAGAGCTTTCTCTATTGCACATTGAACACACTTTATTGAACTTCACAAGCACGGATGCTGAAAAGACAAAATAAGATACAGGCAACATGGACAAGAAATTGTAGAGTTTGGATCAAACTAAATGGAACACCTGAGGAAGCAAAGAGTATAATAATCAGAGATCTTACTGACTTAAATAAATATAGATGAACACTGATTAAGAAAATTAAGAGACTATGATAATCCATATCCACACACATGGCAAGAATAGTTCTTTTGACGTACCATGTCAATGTACTTTAAAAAAAAACCCAAAACAAAACAAACAAAAAAACTTATGACTGACTTGAGTAGACATCAATTATACCCAGTTGGAGGAAGTCATTTGACACAGAGTGAGGAAATTCAAACTCTGAAAATATGCCATTATGCAGACAATAAACCACAAGAGATGGGGAATGATATTGATCCTGATAACCACTTTTTCAATAATATTCATAATCATTGTGAATATTACACTGAAAAGCAATTCAAAAGTCAAGTGCAACTAGATGGTAAACTATCAATAATACACTTCAACAGCAGAAGTCTTAACAAAAACTTTCCACAGATTCAGGACTATTTAAAACGGCTAGACAGAAAATTTACAGCTATCGCAGTCTCTGAAACTTGGTTTAATGAAGAGCAGGCTCCTCTGATGGCAATAGAGAGATATCAGATGTTTCATATTAACAGATCTCAAAAAAAGGGTGGTGGTGTTGCACTGTATATTGATGACCTGTATAGGTGTAAGCTTGTAAATGGAATGTCCTTTGCACTACCAGAGATTTTAGAATGTGTTACTGTTGAGATTGACCAAGATAAAACAAAAAATCTAATTATAAGTTGTATATATATAGAACGCCGGGAACTTGCATTGAGACATTCAGAGATAAATTAGTCGAGCTGTACAATAATATTACTAGTAAGAAAATGGTAGTAATTTGTGGAGATTTCAATATTGATTTACTAAATCCATATCAACAAAATGTAATTACAGAGTTCATGAATTCTATGTACAGTATGAGTCTATATCCCACAATAACACATCCCAGTAGAATCACAGTTCACACTGCTACACTTATTGACAACCTGTTTGTTAATATTATTGATAAGAAAATAGAAAGTGGATTATTGATAAATGATATAAGTGACCATTTGCCAA
This sequence comes from Pholidichthys leucotaenia, assembly GCA_020510985.1. Taxonomy (NCBI): domain Eukaryota; kingdom Metazoa; phylum Chordata; class Actinopteri; order Cichliformes; family Pholidichthyidae; genus Pholidichthys; species Pholidichthys leucotaenia. The sequence goes on from CM035837.1 coordinate 107,630,208, forward strand.
CCTTTGCACTTATCCATGGCCACACGGGGGCCAATACAGAAAATTTTTTAAAATCGTTCAGATACAAATCACAAAATGAATCAGTTCTTTGAAAGAAGACTTGCTGAAGCAAGACTGGACAAAGCAAGGTTCCGGTTCCGCCGGACTGGCGGCACCACACGAGTTGGCTGCCGTTTGCAACTGCCCTTTTCTTATCTTCCTTCTTCTTTCTACACCTTTCACTCTATATATACGTATATCACGGACACACAGATCGCCCCAAGGGTCTCCCGAGTCGGCGGACGGAGCCACTGTTTGCAGCGGGGGACGATACAGCAGGGAAGAGCTAGCTAGCTGGCTAGCTAGCGCCAACCGCCACCCGGTGCTAACGGAGAAGCTCGACATGCCGAGGAACTGTGGCGAAAACGACGCGGGTGCCGGGCTGGAGTTTAGGCGGCGTCCAAGAAATATAAGACAGAATAATAAAGAGCGATGGCAAGAACCAAGCAGACCGCCCGTAAATCTACTGGAGGAAAAAGCCCCCCAGGAAGCAGCTAGCCACCAAGGCTGCTCGAAAAAGCGCTCTGGCCACCGGCGGAGTGAAGAAGCCTCACTGTTACAGGCCCGGTACCGTGGCTCTGACAGAGATCCGTCGCTACCAGAAATCCACGGAGCTGCTCATCCGTAGGCTGCCCTTCCAGCGCCTGGTGAGGGAGATCGCTCAGGACTTCAAGACCGACCTGCGCTTCCAGAGCGCCGCCGTCATGGTTCTGCAGGAGGCCTGTCATAGCCCGAGTGTCGGTTCCGTCCACACTCGGGTCTTATATCATATTTCCCTGGCTTTGACAGCAGTGGATTCCTCCTAGCGCCTCGGGCTCTTATTGTGAAAGCGCCCGGGGGAGCTCCCTGCTGTCAGAGTCAGCAGCTCGCTGCTGTCAAACTCAACAGCTGTACTGCATCGGGGTCATTAGTTACCAGAGTTAAAAGCAGGTGCTTAATGCTCCCCGATGCGGCAGTCTCTGTTGATCTCGGTTCATTGCTGTTTCCCTCCGTTAATCGCTGTTAACCGACTTGGGAATCTCCTGTAACCCATCTGTTAACGTTCCCGTTTGTAAGGTACGTTCTGTGTGACTTCACCTTCATTATTATTTCGTCTGGCGCATCGGGTGCTCCCCGGCTCAGACGTACCCATTCCTTTGTGTGTAATCCTATGCCTGTCTAACCCGCACTGTAAATAAACATCACTGCAAACTCACTGGTGACTTTGGCGTCTTATGGTGGCTCGTGAGGGCCACCGTGACAGTAGACTGCCGCCAGAACGCCCGGAGAAGAGGCGTCGCACTGAGACGCCATTCACCATGAGTTTGCAGTGTTGGACTTGTTCCTCCCGTCTGAGTGTCTGTTGCTGGGAGAATGCCGTCATCCAGAGGCCGCGGTCGGCGCCTGGGCAGGCAGCTAGCGGAAGTTCTGGAGAATGTGGATTACACGATCTTTTCCGCTACGCTGTGGGATGCTCCCAGTGACATTCGCAGTCATTTTGACTATGCTGAGGAGTTTCTGGTCAACCTTTCCCTTGAGTACAACGATCACCCGGAGGTGATAACGAGGTGGGAGGAACTCGCCGCTCAGCGCGAGTTACTTCGTGGGCTGGAGGAGAAGAGCAGGAAGCAGGGGAGGAGGCATCCTCGCTCCCTGCGTCGGTGTACCGTTCCCGTCCCGGAGCAGGTCCAGGAGTACGCGCCGTCTGGGGGCCGACAACGACGTCGGCGTAACGGCGCGGGCAACCCTCAGCAGAATCCCCGTCTGGACTCGCTGCCGGCGTATCCCCTCAGCGAACCTCCAAGAGCGGCCCCACTTCGTCTTCCCAGGGGGCCCTCTGTCGCCATCCAGCGGGGAGAAGGAGGAACGACGTCCCCCACAGCAGGAACCATCTCAACCCCAGGAGAAAGGCAAGTGCACGATAATTTCTCTCATCTCGATATTGTTCAGCCTTGTCTAACTCCTGTGGGTGGAGTTCAGGGTTCGCAGCCCCCCAAGCTCCCTCCACCTGCTGTGGATGAAATAATTAACCCTGCTGCCTCTGTGTTCTCCCCCGCCGAGCGGTCCACGACGTCAGGCCAGCGTCGTAGGACGAAGAGGGCCCCTGCAGCGCGAGATAGCCTGGATCCGGCCCTGCTGCTATGCCGCGGACGGAGGAGAGGAGCGGACTGCGGCCCAGAGCCTGAGCCGACAGTGAAGCGTCCCCGGGTCTCCTCGCCAGAGCGGTCCAAGCCAGTGGGTCGAGGGTCCCCTACCCCCACGCCATACGGGTCATCGGCGTGGACAGTGGCGTGGGAGGAACCTCAGGCTGCTGACAACATCTGGTCAGCTGCGGAGCCCGACGCAGCTGAATCCGAGTCTGCTGACGAGGGTCGCCCAGAACCTGGATCGTCGGAGTCCTGGGTGGCAACGGAACCCGAGTGCAGGCAAGTGCTCCCTCTTCTGTCTCTGTCCCCTGTTGAGCATTTTTTCCTGCCTCTTGGGGAGGCGAGTGAGGAGCAGCCGTCTGCTGCGCCTGAGCTTGTCTCGCTGGGGTCCGTTGCTACCGGTGATGCTGATCCCGGTTTTCCTGTTCTCGAGCTTTGTTTCAGTGTCGCTGGCGTGGAACGGGTCGGTGTCACTGAGTTGGAGGTTCCAGGTTTGGGGGCGGAGGTCGTCAGCGGAGCTGCACCGGAGGCCCGATCGGGGTCCATCGCGGGGGCACCGGAGCCCCAATCGGGGTCCGCCGTGGGTTCGGTTCCGGCCCAATCGGGGTCCGCCAGGGGTTCGGTTCCGGCCCAATCGGGGTCTGACGTGTGTGCAGCACCAGCAGGTTCTGGATTCGGTGAGGGAGCTGCAGATCCCCTGCCGCCGGATGCTGGACAGACTCATCCCCTTCTTCATCCTCATCACCATCGTCACCCTCCTCGTCTTCCTGAGGAGCGCAACCCATCTTCACCTGGGGCCGTTGGGGTTCCGATCGCTCCGCCCGGTTCTCCCTCATCTCTCCCCTTTTCAGCAGGACCGCCGGCTACTTCGACCCAACGGTTCTGGTGGGCTAGCGATGCGGGTCGGCCGCCTGAAAGACTGTCTCGCCAATTTGGCTCTCTGGGTCGGCCTCCCGACACATTGGACCCTCTGTGTGGCGACCTGGTCCGGCCGCCTGAAACTTTCTGCTTCCAAGCATGGGACCGGGGTAGGCCGCCCGAACTGTTCTTTTTCCCCCTGCCTATTTTTTGGCCACTTGATGCCGGACGGCCCCCCGAACTTTCTGCCTCCATCCCTCAGGTTCAGAACTGCACTTCCCGGGGTTTCTCGTTATGTTTGTGAAACTGTTGGGGTGTGTGTGGGGGCGGGGGGGGGGGGGTTTGATATGTGATCTTTTGTGGCTCACTCCTTTTTCGTTCCTGTATTTGGTAGTTCTTTTCCTTTCTTCATCCAATGTCAATTTGTGTAGCCAATATATGTACTGCCTGTCTGGTTCTGTTCTTGTTACCCACATTTAAGGGAATATGGGTTTTTTTTCTATCTCTATAGCCTTGTTGGTTCCCCTGTTATTATCCTGTCTTTTTTGTTTCTCTCTCCCTCCAGCCAGCGCCCCATCCGCCCACCCTGGGGGGGTGGGGGTGGGGGGCTTGGGTGTTACTTGGGCCGCTCAGGGGCTCGGCCTTGAGGGGGAGATACTGTCATAGCCCGAGTGTCGGTTCCGTCCACACTCGGGTCTTATATCATATTTCCCTGGCTTTGACAGCAGTGGATTCCTCCTAGCGCCTCGGGCTCTTATTGTGAAAGCGCCCGGGGGAGCTCCCTGCTGTCAGAGTCAGCAGCTTGCTGCTGTCAAACTCAACAGCTGTGCTGCATCGGGGTCATTAGTTACCAGAGTTAAAAGCGGGTGCTTAATGCTCCCCGATGCGGCAGTCTCTGTTGATCTTGGTTCATTGCTGTTTCCCTCCGTTAATCGCTGTTAACCGACTTGGGAATCTCCTGTAACCCATCTGTTAACGTTCCCGTTTGTAAGGTACGTTCTGTGTGACTTCACCTTCATTATTATTTCGTCTGGCGCATTGGGTGCTCCCCGGCTCAGACGTACCCATTCCTTTGTGTGTAATCCTATGCCTGTCTAACCCGCACTGTAAATAAACATCACTGCAAACTCACTGGTGACTTTGGCGTCTTATGGTGGCTCGTGAGGGCCACCGTGACAAGGCCAGCGAGGCCTACCTGGTGGGTCTCTTCGTGGACACCAACCTGTGCGCCATCCATGCCAAGAGGGTCACCACCATCATGCCCAAAGACATCCAGCTGGCCCGCCGCACCCGCGGAGGGAGAGAGAGCTTAGACTTTCTGCTGCACATTCACCAACCACAATGCTCCGCACTGTGTGTCTATATATATTTATAGTAATATGTACATATATATACTAGCTGTTCTTGTTTTTTTCTTGCCTTCTGATTGTTGTTCTGAGTGTTGCTATCCCTGTGCTGTTGCAATCCTGGAATTTCCCCATTGTGGGACTAATAAAGGCTTATCTTATCTTATCTTATCAGATGTAGATGAAGCCTATGACACATTTATGAACATTGTAACCACTCTTTATGAAAAAAATTGTCCATTAGTAAAGAAAAAGCTTAAACATAAATTTGTCGATAAGCCATGGTTAACCAAAGGATTACAAAAGGCGTGTAAAAAGAAAAATTTATTACATAAAGCTTTTCTAAAGAAAAGGACAAAAGAAGCAGAGCAGCGGTATAAAACATACAAAAATAAGTTAACATATATAATAAGATGTAGTAAAAGAGACTATTACAGTAAAGAACTGGAGAAAAACAGAGACAATATTAAAAATACATGGACAATATTCTTGGAAATAAAAACAGAAACACAAGCTACCCAACCAATTTTTCAAAAAATAATACAACGACTGAGAGTGTGAATGCAGTTTCACCTGCAGATGAATTTAATAACTTTTTTGTTAACATTGGTCCTAATTTGTCTCGAGAAATACCCATTACGGCACCTGCAGGTGATACAATAAGCAAAAACACTGCTATAAAAGACTCCATTTTCATAAAGAACACAGACGAGAGAGAGGTCATTGAAACTGTTAAATCCTTTAAAAGTAAAACATCTACGGACTGTGATGGTATTGACATGCTCTTAGTCAAAACTATTATTGAATGCTTAGTGAAACCACTGACGTACAGTGGGGTAAAAAAGTATTTAGTCAGCCACCAATTGTACAAGTTCTCCCACTTAAAAGATGAGAGAGGTCTCCAATTTTCATCATAGGTATACCTCAACTATGAGAGACAAAATAAGAAAAAAAAAATCCAGAAAATCACATTGAAGGATTTTTAATGAATTAATTGGTAAATTCCTCGGTAAAATAAGTATTTGGTCAATAACAAAAGTTCATCTCAATACTTTGTTATATACCCTTTATTGGCAATGACAGAGGTCAAATGTTTTCTGTAAGTTTTTACAAGGTTTTCACACACTGTTGCTGGTATTTTGGCCCATTCCTCCATGCAGATCTCCTCTAGAGCAATGATGTTTTGGGGCTGTCGCTGGGCAACACAGACTTTCAACTCCCTCCAAAGATTTTCTATGGGGTTGAGATCTGGAGACTGGCTAGGCCACTCCAGGACCTTGAAATGCTTCTTACGAAGCCACTACTTCGTTGCCCGGGCGGTGTGTTTGGGATCATTGTCATGCTGAAAGACCCAGCCACGTTTCATCTTCAATGCCCTTGCTGGTGGAAGGAGGTTTTCACTCAAAATCTCACGATACATGGCCCCATTCATTCTTTCCTTTACACGGATCAATCGTCCTAGTCCCTTTGCAGAAAAACAGCCCCAAAGTATGATGTTTCCACCCCCATGCTTCACAGTAGGTATGGTGTTCTTTCTCCTCCAAACACGACAAGTTGAGTTTTTACCAAAAAGTTCTATTTTGGTTTCATCTGACCATATGACATTCTCCCAATCCTCTTCTGGATCATCCAAATGCTCTCTAGCAAACCTCAGACGGGCCTGGACATGTACTGGCTTAAGCAGGGGGACACGTCTGGCACTGCAGGATTTGAGTCCCTGGCGGTGTAGTGTGTTTCTGATGTAGCCTTTGTTACTTTGGTCCCAGCTCTCTGCAGGTCATTCACTAGGTCCCCCCATGTGGTTCTGGGATTTTTGCTCACTGTTCTCGTGATCATTTTGACCCCACGGGGTGAGATCTTGCGTGGAGCCCCAGATCGAGGGAGATTATCAGTGGTCTTGTATGTCTTCCATTTTCTAATAATTGCTCCCACAGTTGATTTCTTCACACCAAGCTGCTTACCTATTGCAGATTCAGTCTTCCCAGCCTGGTGCAGGTCTACAATTTTGTTTCTGGTGTCCTTTGACAACTCTTTGGTCTTGGCCATAGTGGAGTTTGGAGTCTGACTGTTTGAGGTTGTGGACAGGTGTCTTTTATACTGATAACGAGTTCAAACAGGTGCCATTAATACAGGTAACGAGTGGAGGACAGAGGAGCCTCTTAAAGAAGAAGTTACAGGTCTGTGAGAGCCAGAAATCTTGCTTGTTTGTAGGTGACCAAATACTTATTTTACCGAGGAATTTACCAATTAATTCATTAAAAATCCTTCAATGTGATTTTCTGGATTTTTTTTTTCTCATTTTGTCTCTCATAGTTGAGGTATACCTATGATGAAAATTGGAGACCTCTCTCATCTTTTAAGTGGGAGAACTTGCACAATTGGTGGCTGACTAAATACTTTTTTACCCCACTGTATATCTGTAACCTGTCTCTCCAAACAGGTATATTTCCTAATGCAATGAAAATAGCTAAAGTAATTCCGATATACAAGACGGGTGACAGAGGGGAATTCTCAAACTATAGACCAATTTCACTATTGCCGCAATTTTCCAAGATACTTGAAAAAATATTCTATGAGAGAACTGACAACTTCATACTGAAGAATAATTTATTGTGTGAGCAGCAATATGAGTTCAGACACGAGGACAACTGCATTTGCTCTAATGGAATTTATAGAAAAATATCAACTGCCGTTGAAAATAAAGAGTATTCAGTTGGGGTATTCCTGGATCTTAAAAAAGCATTTGATACAGTGGATCATAATTTATTATTAAAGAAACTACAAAATTGTGGTATTAGGGGGGTAGCACTGTTCTGGTTATGTAGTTACTTAAAGTATGTACTGTATGTGTTGGTAACAAAAACTCCCAGTTACTGAAGGTTACTTGTGGAGTCCCACAGGGTTCAGTTTTGGGGCCATTGTTATTCAATATGTTCTGTATATAAATGATATATGTAAAATTTCGGAAAAAATGGATTTAATATTGTTGGCCGATGACACTAATTTATTATGCAGTGGAAGCAATTTGGAACAACTTTTGGGTACACTTGCAAAGGAATTAGGAAAGTTTAAACTGTGGTTTGATTCAAACAAATTAACGCTCAATTTAAGTAAGACAAAATTTATAGTTTTTAACAACCATCACAACAACTTAGTATCTAAACTCAGTGTAAATGGTGTAGAGATTGAAAGGGTATCTGAAACTAAATTTCTTGGAGTAATAATTGATAATAAATTGTGTTGGAAGTCACATATTAATTATATTAAAGGTAAAATATCCAAATCAATTGCAATACTACACAGTGTGAAATATTTGCTGAATCAACCCACATTATATACTTTGTATCATTCATTAATACTCCCATACATGACATATTGTACTGAAGTATGGGGAAATACATATAAAACTAGAAAAGCACTCGGAGAGCGCAGACCTCCGCCAAGCGCCACAGTTCCCCCCATACAGTGTTTGTGTGTACGTTTTCGGATTCCTTGACCACGAAAACATATGACTAGCAATTGGATTGACAATGATAGGATTAGTGGTTCAGTAGTTATTCACGAAAATGACATTTTCCGTAATGGCGGCCACAGTTCCCCCATACAGTGTTTGTGTGTACGTTTTCGGATTCCTTGACCATGAAAACATATGACTAGCAATTGGATTGACAATGATAGGATTAGTGGTTCAGTAGTTATTCACGAAAATGACATTTTCCGTAATGGCGGCCACAGTTCCCCCCATACAGTGTTTGTGTGTACATTTTCGGATTCCTTGACTACGAAAACATATGACTAGCAATTGGATTGACAATGATAGGATTAGTGGTTCAGTAGTTATTCAGGAAAATGGCATTTTCCGTAATGGCGGCCACAGTTCCCCCCATACAGTGTTTGTGTGTATGTTTTCAGATTCCTTGACCATGAAAACATATGACTAGCAATTGGATTGACAATGATAGGATTAGTGGTTGAGTAGTTATTCACGAAAATGGCATTTTCGGTAATGGCGTTTTTCTTCTGGACGGTGATCTGGATCACCACCAAAATTTAATCAGTTCTTCCTTGTACCATTTCCAACAACGCCTGAAAGTTTCATCGAAATCCGTCCAAAATTTTTTGAGTTATCTTGCTAACCAACAGACAGACAGACAAACAGACAAACCCCAGCAAAAACATTACCTCCTTGACGGAGGTAACAAACATATATCCAGTCTTTATGCTTCAGAAGAGAGCTATTAGAATAATAAACAAAGCTGCTGACAGGGAACCAACAAACCCACTTTTTCTTAAATTAAAAGCTCTCAAGTTGAAAGATCTGGTTGACTTTAAAACTGCAGTAATAATGTTTAAAGTGAAGAATCTATCACTGCCCGCAAATATCCAAAAGTTGTTCCAAATAAGGGAGAAACAATATCATTTCAGAGGAACATGTATATTTCAAAACCTTCAGAGAGAACTACCACCAAGCAACACTGTGTTTCAGTGCAAAGAGTTGTAGAGAATGTGGAAGGACGAGGCTGAGTTTATTTCACAAGTCAGGTTTATTCACATTCTCCAACATCATCCAAAAACAGAAAAAGAGAAAGAATCCCCCAACATCTGTCCCTTTTATACCAGGACATCAAAACACACAGTCACATGGCACTTAATCCCCAGTAACAATGTAACTTCCTCCCGATCTTAACACCCCCCCACCTTCAGTCTCTGGCCGCTGGGCGAAATCCCCCAAGGCTGTCTCCTCGCATGCCAAAGACTAAACTTTCACATCCTCGTGTTATCTCCAAAGCGGCTCAGTCCTTTGTTCCGTCTCAGATGTGAAGCCTAAGGTGGTATACGTATGAATCATACAGTGATATACATATGTGCATATATGTGTCCCACATGAACGCCCCCAAACGTCTAAGATGGAACAATGTAATCACAGTCTGCAAGTCATGGTAAAATTATTACACATCAGTCCACGTGTCGCTTGGGCCTCAGTCTCCTCCCATACCTGCTGTAAACGGGCTTTACCACTTTCGCGGCGCCCTCCTGCTGGGGAGCTGCTGTCTGAGGATGAGAACTGTTAGTCAATCCCTGTGGGTGTTCTGGTGAATGCTTCTTAGGGGGTCTGCCACGCCGAGGAGCCGTAGCCAACAGCACATCCTTGTTGGCCAACACAAAGGCGGGTTTGAGTCTGTTTATGCCAATCTTTTCTTTCCTGCCCCCCAAATCTAGCACAAAATGCTTATCCCCTGATTCCAGCACTCTAAATGGTCCATCATAAGGCGGTCCCAACGGTGGGCAATGCGCATCGTGTCTGACAAAAACAAACTCTGCATTTTTTAGAGCCTTAGGCACAAAAACGCGTGGAAAACTGTGGTGAACGGGGCCTGGCAGGATGCCCGCTTCCGTGTCACCCTGCAACCGCTGAGCCGGGAAACATTCTGGGGCAGGATTATCTGGGAGAAATTCCCCGGGTAGCCGGAGTGGCTGTGCAAAAACTAACTCAGCTGAGGAGGCTTCTAAGTCCTCTTTAGGTGCAGAACGCAACCCCAATAAAACCCATGGTAGCCTGTCCACCCAATTTGCATCCGTAAGCGACGCTCTGAGGGCCGCCTTCAATGACCTATGGAAACGTTTGCATAACCCATTAGCCTGCAGGTTGTACGCGGTAGTGCGGTGGATCGTTACCCCCAGGCTGCGGGCCATTGCTGACCAAAGCTCGGAAACAAATTGAGGACTTCTGTCGGACGTAATGTCCGACGGAACTCCAAAGCGCGCTACCCATGCCGTTAAAAACGCGCGCGCCACCTCCTCGGCTGTGTTTGACGACAGTGGGACCACTTCAGGCCAGTGCGTGGTGCGGTCTACCATTGTCAGAAGGTGTGTGCACCCCTGCCACGGTGGGAGGGGGCCTACGAGGTCCACGTGAATGTGGTCGAACCTCTTAGCCGGGATGTGAAACGGCTCCAAGGGAGCTCTCGTGTGTTTGTGTACCTTGGCTCGTTGACAAACCATGCAGGCTGCTGCCCAATCTCTAACTTGCTTGCGCAAGCTCGGCCATACAAATTTCTCTCCTACCATTTTGACCGACGCGCGCACCCCCGGGTGCGCCAGAGAATGAATCAAGTCAAAAACGCGTCGGCGCCACGCGGTCGGCACCACCAGGCGCGGTTGTCCCGTGGAGACATCGCAGATTAGGGGGGGCACACCATCTTGCAGCACCCTGTTCTCCAGCCTTAACCCTGTTGGTCCAGACTGGAGCGCGCGCACGTCCACGTCGCTAATCTGATCCGCGGCCATGGCTGCATAATCTATCCCTACGCGGACTGGGGCCGCGCGCACTTCCGCATCGCTAGCCTGCTCTGCGGCCATGGCTGCATAATCTATCCCTACGCGGACTGGAGCCGCTACGGCGCGCAAGAGACAGTCTGCCACTACATTCAGTTTACCCGCTACGTGCTGAATATCGGTAGTAAACTCTGAGATTGCAGCCAGCTGTCTCTGCTGCCGGCCTGACCACGGTTCTGAAACCTTGGCCATCGCGAAAGTCAGCGGCTTGTGGTCGACGAACGCGGTGAAACGGCGTCCCTCCAGCCAGAACTGGAAGTGGCGAATGGCCAAGTGGAGAGCTAACAACTCTCTATCGAATGCGCTGTATTTTCGCTCACTATCGCGCAAAGTCCTGCTGAAAAAAGCGAGCGGCTGCCAAGCTCCGGCTACATGCTGCTCCACGACCGCCCCTATGGCCACATCTGACGCGTCAGTAGTGAGCGCTATGCGGGCCATTGGGTCTGGATGTGCTAACAACGCAGCGTTTGCCAGGGCTGTTTTGACCTCAGAGAATGCGCGCTCTCGCTCCAGAGACCATTCGATTTTATTTGTGGGTTTTTGTTTTTTTAGCGCGGCATACAATGGTTGCATGAGCTGTGCTGCGTGGGGGAGGAAACGGTTATAAAAATTCACCATTCCCAAAAACTCCTGTAACGCTTTGACCGTTTGTGGCTGGGGAAAATTTGTTACTGTGCGCACTTTGTCAGGCAGAGGAACTGCTCCTTCTGGAGAGACGCGATGCCCCAAAAAATCAATCTGCGTCACCCCGAACTGACACTTCGTTGGGTTGATTATTAACCCGTGCTCTCCCAACCTCCGGAAAACTGCCGTGAGGTGACTTTCGTGTTCGTCTTCGGACGCGCTGGCTACCAAGATGTCGTCCAGGTAGACGAACACGAAGGGGAGATCGCGCAACACTGCATCCATCATGCGTTGGAACGTCTGCGCAGCGCCTTTAAGCCCAAACAGCATGCGCAAAAACTCGAATAGGCCAAACGGAGTTATTGCCGCTGTCTTGGGTATGTCCTCAGCGCGTACTGGGACTTGGTGGTACCCGCGGACCAAGTCTATCTTAGAAAAAACGCGCGCCCCCGCCAAATGAACGGAAAAATCTTGGATATGCGGGATTGGGTAGCGGTCGTGCGCTGTAGCATTGTTCACCCTGCGGAAATCTCCGCAAGGTCGCCACGAGCCATCAGCTTTAGGGACCATGTGAAGCGGGGAAGCCCATGGGCTTTTCGAACGCCTGATGATGCCCAACTTTTCCAGGTTGGCGAACTCCTCGCGCGCTATGGTCAGTTTAGCTGCATCCAAGCGCCAAGCTTTTGCAAAAACGGGCGGTCCGGTGGTAGTAATAAAATGTTCCACCCCGTGTTTAGCGACTGCTGCTGAAAATGTGGGAACCGTGAGTGCTGGGAACTGAGTGAGTAGTGTGTGGAACTTACCGCTTGCCGTTGCGACGTTGGCTTGTGCTGTGGGCGGGGTCACTCGGGCTGCACAGGGAATAGAATAAAAAGAGAGTGCATTAACCAGGCGTCTATTAGCAAGATCAACCAACAAACCATGTGAGCACAGAAAATCAGCCCCTAACATATTGAAGCTCACTGCAGCTATAACAAAAGTCCACTCAAATGTACGGCCGTGTAGGGACAGAAGCAGAGTCTTCTCACCGAAGGTCTTAATCCTCGAGCCGTTCGCTGCTGATGCTCCGTGACTTCCGGGGCCCGCCAGCCGGTCAGCATAGGTAGGCATGATGAAACTCACTTGGGAGCCTGTGTCCACGAGGAATTGCTTCCCCGAACACGCATCCGTCAAGTAGAGCAGCTTGTTCTCTTCCCCGAGGGCCGCGGCTGCTACCGACCCCCGGCTTTGGCGTTTCCCGAGCTCTTGAACTGGCATGGTGGTATACACTTGCGCGCCCTCTCTGCGAAGCGGCGATGGTAGAAACAGAGGTCGTCTCCTCCGCGATCCCTGGCCCTCGCCGCCGCCGTTGTCGGTGGGTCTGCTACCGCCGCCTCTGGCCCCCTGCCATCTCCGCCCGCCGTGCCGAGTTCCGTCGCTGCTGCGGTGGCCGCACGCTGTCTGCTGGCGTCGAGAATCCGCTGTGCCTCCTGGGCCAGTGCACGGAAGTCCCGCTGGGCCAACAACGGTGAACCGGCCAGGGTCGCTCTCGTGGCCGACAGTAGGGTTCTCAGGAAAATGTGGGTGAAAAGGAAGTCGTCGTCATCTGAGCCCCTCAGCCTCAGCATGTCCTCCATCAGGTCGACGGGCGTGCTATCTCCCAAGTCATTCAGAGCCAGGAACCTCTCCGCTCTCTCCTGGACTGAGGGAGTGAAATGCTGGATGAGCGCAGCCTTCAACCCGCTGTATTTGTCGTCGGCCGGTGGGCGCTCCAACAGGCTCTGCACGTCGAGCCGTGCGGTTGTCGAGATTGGCAATGACGTAGTAGAATTTCGTGTCATCTGCCGTTATCCCCCAGAGGGCGAACTGTGCTTCGACCAAGTGGAACCAGGAGCACGGGTTGTCTTGCCAGAAGTCTGGTAGCTTGACTGTGGCTGCGTTCGCCTGGCTGGCTCCTGACGAGTCCGGCTCGGGGGAATTTCCTCCACTCATGATACGTCTTAGGGTCACCAGTGTAGAGAATGTGGAAGGACGAGGCTGAGTTTATTTCACAAGTCAGGTTTATTCACATTCTCCAACATCATCCAAAAACAGAAAAAGGGAAAGAATCCCCCAACATCTGTCCCTTTTATACCAGGACATCAAAACACACAGTCACATGGCACTTAATCCCCAGTAACAATGTAACTTCCTCCCGATCTTAACACCCCCCACCTTCAGTCTCTGGCCGCTGGGCGAAATCCCCCAAGGCTGTCTCCTCGCATGCCAAAGACTAAACTTTCACATCCTCGTATTATCTCCAAAGCGGCTCAGTCCTTTGTTCCGTCTCAGATGTGAAGCCTAAGGTGGTATACGTATGAATCATCCAGTGATATACATATGTGCATATATGTGTCCCACACAGTCAGATTATGGAACGCTTTTGGACCTGAATTAAAATCATGTGCAACGCTTGGACAATTTAAACAAAAACTAAAGGAAGAAATACTCCAAACATATACAGTATACAAGATGACATGTAAAATCACATAAGGATTGTCATATCCAGCCTGTGTTGTGTTGTAGCTTAGGTTTGTTTTTTTTTTTTGTCACATTTTGTCTTAGCTTTGTTCTGAATTGTAATCGCTCTTGTTTTGTTTTTCTTTTGAATTCTTGGATGGAATATGGGTGGGCAATATAAGCTGCGGCTTCAGCCATCACCCATTTCGGATAACTTATGTTGAACTGTATAATCAGAGGAGTTATTGTCTAATTTGACCTTGTTGGATTTTTTCCCCCTTTGTTATATTATTCTGTTTCTTTTTTTAATCGTTACTTTTAATCTCTCCGAAATAAATAAAGATTCATTCATTCATTCAACTTCACATCTCTATTTATATCCCAGCCGTAGCCCGCCTGACGTCACTCACCCCCCAACCCCAGCTGAGCTACAGCAAGCCCCAAAGTACAATTCCCATACATAACACCAGTCTGAACTAGAAAATGTTCTTGCAGAGCTGCACAGGAAATACTGGGCCAAGAAGCAATACATGGACAACAATAGGAGTGCAATGATTGCCAGTAACGGTGTGCTAAACCCCCAGACATCTCCCAGCAAGGATACTTAGCCTACCTTCGAAGCAGCAGACTGGGGTTGATCGTTTTGGCCAATCTCTAACAGATGCCAGTTCCCCTACTTATAAGGTGGCGGGACTCACTGCTACCTCACGTGGTCTACCCATACATTGAGCTGCAAAGTCAATGGCTGTTGATACACGTCTTTTTGAGGGGTGGAAAATGTTCATTAGGTACATTTTTTTTTTAGTGCGATCGGGTTGTTTTAGCAGACCACTTCTGGAAGCAAATCTCCAGGCAAGTCAGAAATGAGAAATGGGAGCCAAACATACGCAGTGTGGAGACATGGTGCCCATCACTGACTCTCAGTTGCCTGGGGCTCTTTGGCCTGTGGGTAAGTCTTTCCAGGAGCTGACAGCAAGATTAAGCCTGCAGAGATGCAATGCAAGGACAAAACTTAAACTAGAACTGTTCCTAAATGATACATATCTTTGTCTGTACTACCAGTTTATTATTCCTTTGTGGCCTTTTGTAGTATTGTAAATTTAAAGGTAGCTATATAAAAGGTCACTGCTTTGGAAACTGAATTGTTTTGCTTGAGTTACTTTCATCTGTTTCACCACTCATCTTAAACGTATGTAATGCCAGATGGTGCACAGTTAATTGACAGTGTTAAGGGAATTATGAGATGCTGCAATCAGTGAAAGAGAAGGAGAGATTTCAGCTCTGTGGCTTTGGGATTTCTACTACCTCGCTTTTTCTTTGTGTGCATATGAAATAAAAACAACCACATACACTTTCAGTATACACCCTGCTGTGACTCACAGTGTATGGCAAAAATAAATCAATTAAATAAAAACTATATAATGTGTGATTTACTGTAGAACAAGTAGTGAGTGTGCCAGTTCTAACTTAACACTGTAGCAATTCAGCACTCTCATCAAAGTAGTTAATCTGCAATATTTTCCAGGTTTATTGACAGATCATTAACTTAAAGTAGTGCATGTTCGACTCATTTGACAAATGAATATAAATGTGCCTTCTGTAATATAGCCCACTTGTGCTTTACAGAGGACAGGCTCATAAATCCCTACAAACAGGACAAAAGTAGCATGAATCTTAATGTAATCACTATAATAGAGATTAAGGACGTCACCGAGGCTCAGTGGGTTGTACTGTACAGTAGACATCCCTGTGAGGAATTACCTTTTTACCATTTTAAATGTCGATGCATAATTGAGGAGGGACAGTAAGTGTGACCCAATACATCATCTTACTAGATGTGTTTCTCTCCAGATCCATAATGGAGTGTCTCACTTCGGCCTGGAGATTTTACATCTCTCTGTCAACAGACAGAAGTCAAAGAGAACATAACATATCCTCTAGATATCAATGAATCTCAGGCACACACTGGCCTTTTTCAAAATAGTAGTGTATGAGCAAAGAAGATAAATCAAAAGCTTCAAGCCGAGTCAACACAAAGCTGTTTTATTATGGTGGCAGATAAATTAAGTGTCAGCTCCCTTGGTATGTCCAGTGAAGCAAGCACCCATACTTAGGAGGTGGAAGGCTGCCATCTCTTTTATTACGGGATCAAACAAAACACAGTTTGATTCCCCTCCGAGCTACTCATTTACTGGCGTTTCAGCCACATTCATTGACAGCGGAGACAAGAAATGTGGACATAGGACTGGACAGATAAGTCACTGCTTAATGAAATATTGTACTGCATGGATATGAATGGAAAAATACTGCAGTGGTAGCATAGTGGCACACTTAAGAAAATATTATTGTCTTGAAATACCACCTTCAATATTTTAGGGCAAACAAGTCTAAATTCAATACAATTTAGTAAATGAATAGAATAAGAAAAATGAAGCCATGGCAACAAGCTGCTTCCATTAGGTTGTGTCCTGAGTGTGACGGGTGTTCAACTAAATTTCACACTGAAAATACTGTCTAAAGAATTAATAGAACATGACAGGATAAACAGTCTCCAAGGCCCACTCCTGAGTGGGTATTTTTCAGATGATTTAAGACCTGCATTTGTTTCAGGCTTTCTTTACCTGATGGAAAAAAAGAGAGACAAAAGCCACAAAAGAAAGTACGGTGGTACAAATGCAGGAAACAGTCAACATTGTTGTCATGGGAATATTTGGATAATAATTTGAGCATAATGAGGAAATAATAAAAGTATTGTCATCTTTTTCTTCTTTTGACTGCTCCTATCAGGGGTCGCCACAGTGGATCATGGGTGATTTGGCAAGGATTTTACGCTGGATGCCGTTCCTGATGCAACCCTCCCCATTTACCCAGGCATGGGACCAGCACTAGGAGTACACTGGCTTGTGCTTATACATTGAGGCCTAATCATGTTGCAGAGGGAGCTGGGATGCCTTGATAGAGGCCTGTGCTCTTGGAGTGGTTTCTAGATATAATTGGGAGGCAATTAAAAATGTCACTTTGAAAATATTTATCGTGGTAATTTGATATGCTTACCAGTTCAGAATATTGGCTATATGCAAGCAATATTTTGATTTATTATTAATAGCATATTGTAACAAGATAATATTAAATTTATAGCTATGTTTTGTCACCATACATTAAAGCAAAATCTTACATAACACAAGACTGTCACTAAGCTTATTTCAGTGCTGAATTTGCTGCTTCTTTAGGTTTAAAAATGCTAACAGTGAGGAAACAAATGATTTCTTTCCTTGGATGACTCCCATGTCCTCAGGGTCAAATCAGATTAAGTGCCTGCACAGAATCCTGCTGGGTTTACAGTGCCCTGAGTTGCATTAATAACTCCAGGTTATTCTCTCTACTGTGGTAGCCAAGAACCACAGAAGAGAAAATTGCTGTGTACTAGGGCCAACAGTGATTAGCAGACATGAGAGAGCAGGTCAAAAGTGCATGCTCTAAAACAGGGGAATGCATTAAAGCTTTTCCAATGTAAATAACTGAAATGGTAATAATTAATACAGTCATTGCCTTTACTGTAATTATTATAAACCTTAGATTTAAAGCAGGCAGAATACATGAAAAGCAATTAAAAATACCAGTTTGTGGTTGCCTTAATTTCTCTGTCATTCCTAAAATCCTCCCAGGAAGCATGCAGGGGTGTGTCCACTACATGTAATGCAGGTTTGTTTTCGCAGCTGCAAAGGGGAAACCTCAGCAAGCCAGTCCATGAGTGTGTCAGAGTTGGGTAGGGAACAGGATGACTATGTACATTCGGTCTGTGGGCTGCGTTTTTTTTTTATATGTATTACTAACATGATGAAGCTTTAGTTTGGCATTGGTTTCTATAATAATTTTCATGTACTATTTTTTCATTTACTGCTCATGCAAAATCTACACATGATCCATCCATCTTCTACTGCTTTTCCAGAGGTCCGGGTCTCGGAGGCAGCAGTTCAAGCACAGAAGCCCAGACTTCCCTCTCCCCAGCCACCTGCTCCAGCTCTTCAGAGGATACCAAGGCATTCCCAGACCAGCTGGGAGTCATTGTCTCGCCAGCGAGTCCTGGGTCTGCCCCAGGGTCTCCTCCCAGAGGAACGTGTCCAAAACACCTCAAGCGGGAGGCGTCCAGGAGTCATCCTGATCCGATGCCCATACCACCTCAACTGGCTCCTTTCAATGTGGAGGAGCAGCGGTTCTACTCTGAGCCTCTCCCGGATGACTGAGCTCCTCACCCTATCTCTTGAGGGTGAGTCCAGCGATCCTACAAAGAAAGCTCATTTCAGTCGCTTGTATCCGTGATCTCGTTCTTTCAGTCATTACCCAAAGCTCATGACCATAGGTGAGGGTAGGAACGTAGGTTGACTGGTAAATCAACAGCTTTGCCTTAGAGCTTAGCTCCCTCTTCACCACAACAGACTGGCACAATGTCCGCATCACTGCAGATGCTGCTCCAATCCGTCTGTCAATCTCTCTTTCCAGTCTCCCCTCACTCGTGCATAAGACCCCGAGATACTTAAACTCCTCCACTTGGGGCAGGAGCTTGTCCCCAACCCGGAGAGGACAATCCACCTTTTTCCAGCTAAGGACCATGAACTCGGACTTGGAGGTACTGATTCTCATCCCAGCTACTTCACACTCAGTGGCAAACCATCCCAGTAAGACCTGTACGTCATTGCTGGATGAAGCCAGCAGGACAATATCATCTGCAAACAACATTGTTAAGATCCTGTGGTCACCAAGCATGACACCCTCTGTTCCTTGGCTGCACCTAGAAACCCTGTCCCATAAAAATTATGAACAGGATTGGTGACAAAGGGCAGCCCTGGCGGAGTCCAACTCTCATGATCCAACAAGATAAATCTACCTTTACAAAGCAACCAACTAAAACAAATTTAGCAGAAAAAAAACTATCACAATAAGCTTTGAATCCAACTTTAAATCAATGGATTCACTAAAAATGAATTAATTTAATGCAAAACAAACAAGAAGCATTTAAATAGTTCAGTGACCGAACTGGCTGTTTATCTTGTTTGATTTGTTTTTGCAAACAGCTGAAAGTTGGCAAATTTTGAAAATAAACAAGATTTGCAAAAGGAGATTGAATAAATTTGAGCACAACTGTATAAATGTTCACAATACTGCTACTACTGACCGAGTCTGGATAAATTTGAACATACATGTTCATTGGTCTATGGGTAAAAATGGCTGACATGGTTAAAACAGTATTTTTAACAGATTCAGTACTAAAACAAGCTGCTTGACAAAACTGACATGCAAAGACTATTGTCCATCAGAAAATAGAATAAATTAGTTTTTATTTTAAACTAGCAGGTGATACATTCTATATGTACATGTTGGCATTAAGCAACCTCTAGTGTTCTAGCTTGATCATCTGAACATCATCTGCGCTTGGGCGGTGCGGTGGCGCAGTGGTTAGCACTGCAGCAGCACAGCAACTCACCCTTGGCAATGGGATCCCTGGTTCGATCCCAGCCCCTGACCAACAGTGATCTGTGTGGAGTTTGCATGTTCTCCCCGTGTCTGCGTGGGTTTACTCCGGGATTTCTCCGGTTTCCTCCCACAGGCCAAAAACATGCAGGTTAGGTTAACTGGAGACTCTAAAATTGGCCCTAGGTGTGAATGTGTGTGTGAATGGTAAAGGGCTAGCGTCGTACCGTGGCTGTTTCATCCATCCAGGTGGATGCCCTCAATTTCCCCTCTGGGGATCAATAAAGTATATAAAATCAAATCAAAAAATTCAAACAGCAGAGACGAGATCCCGTGGTCACAGAGACGAGATCCTGTGGTCACCAAACATGACACCCTCCGTTCCTTGGCTGCCCCTAGATAGCCTATCCATAAAAATTATGAACAGGATTGGTGACAAAGGGCAGCCCTGGCGGAGTCCAACTCTCACTGGAAACGAGCTCGACTGAGTGTTGGCAATATGAACCAAACTCTCGCAATGGTCGTATAGGGACCGGATAGCTTGCAGCAACAAGCCCAATAACCCATATTCCTGAAGCACCCCCCACAAGAGACCATGTGGGACGTAGTTGAATACTTTCTCCAAGTCCTCAAAACACATGTGAACTGGTTGGGCAAACCCCCACAAGCTCTTGAGGATCCTTGGGAGGGTAAAGAGTTGGTCTGATGTAACACAGCCAGGCCAAAAACCACATTGCTCCTCCTGAAGCCGAGGTTTGACCAACGGCTGGACTCTCCTCTCCAGTACCTTGACAAAGACCTATTTGGGGAGGCTGAGGAGTGTGATCCCTCTCCATTGTGAAGCACTGGGCTTGTTGCAATCAAGACAGACATGCTGAAGAGTTGATGGTGGGTGCTTCCTGCCTGGTGCCAAGATGAGCTATACTTGACCCATCATGGCAGATCTTCCACCAGCTCTCCGTTTCCAGCCTGTGTCTCCCATGTTGCTGGATTAATTTGGCATGACTTTAAGGTGGCTTTGAGTATATCTTCATCATATCATTTGCGCTGACCACCATGACAGCAATATCCCTCATCTAGCTGGCCATACAAAAGTATTTTGGGGACACATGTAATGGATGGTCGATGGGTAGTTAAAAACATAACTTACAAGGTTCTTTAAAACCAGGTAAAAAGCCACAGGTAGCAATCCAGGGGGAAACTTTAAAATGAGGATGTTCAACAAGGAATTTATTTACAACAGAATATGTACAATTGCCCACTAAAATAAAAAGCTAAAAACTAGGCTAAAAAACTAAAAGTGGGCTAAAACAAATAAAGTTCATAAAGGCTGAGGAGGAGGATCTGCTCTTCCAGGCCATGCTTCATCTGCCACCATGACACCGACGTCTTCAGGAACCCTGTGCAGGGGAAGACACTTGCCAGCAGTATATACATATTTCTCATTGTCATCAACGTCAGTGTCATCATCATCATCATCATGGGGTGCTGCTATCTGGAACCCAGATACTTACAGTGAAGGCAGAGCGCCTGCAGCACTCCCAACTGCTCCACACAGAGGTGTCCTCCACCAAATACCGGCATCATGGTGGTCCTAGCCATTACTGCTCCTCCTCAGTCATGCCCTCCTCCAGCTATTTTCCCCTGTGACCAGCAGCCTCCTCTCGTCCTGACAGGGCTCTCCCCTCAGGCAGGGCCCCTATCCGGCTGGCTCTCATCAGGCAGGGCTGTCCGCTGGCCAGGGCTCTTCCATCAGGCAGGGCTCTCTCATCTGGCAGGGGCTCTCCTCTAAGCAGGTCCTCCTTTGGCCGGGCTCTCTCCTCCAGGCAGGGCTCTCTTCCCAGGACTGCCAGAGCACCTTTTATATCATGTGCAGCACATCCCCACTTAACACAGGTGCTGCTAATCAGCAGTTAGGGGAGACACAGGGTGGAAGTAATGATAATAATAATGGTTTGCATTTATATAGCACTTTTCAAGAAACCCAAAGTGCTTTACGATGAAAATCCATTATTCATTCATGCCACAGACAGACAATGGTAGTGGTAAGCTACTACTGTAGCCACATCTGCCCTGGGGCAGACTTGATGGAAACATGGCTGCCAATCCATACCAATGGCCTCTCCGACCACTACTGAAGATGAAACAAGATTTTCAATTAAAAGCACACAATTAAAATGTAAAAACTACAACACACTCAGTTATAAAACATGCAACATAAAAACTATATAAAACCCAAAAAACAGAATAAAATAATTCCACCCCATGACATCCACCTTTCACTCATCCAAGCACATGAAGCAAAGAGGAGAAGCAAACAGATGGCAATAAAAATGCATACATGTAAATTAATATGCTGACATATAGTGACTTTTCTCGCAGCCTTCAGCTACTTTTCTTTGAAATGGATGACAGCACTATCTAGTTGTCATGGAAAAAATTGCCTGAATAAATGCAGCATAGGGTTAGAGTTATAATAGGTGTAAACAAGTCCATCACATCTTCCTGAACCAGTCTCTATCCAGTTCCCTACACTTAACACAAATATTTTTAGTGTCTACCTACACCTATTACCCTAACCTTAACCAGTTGAAAGTGTATATGTGCATAAAAGAAACTGAGCATCAAACCAGAAGTGAGAGTTAAACAAGGAAGTTAAAGTAAACACAGATGCCAGCAGCTGAAAGTCAAACTGGGACCTCTGGGTGAAGTCCATTTTTTTAACATCGTCTACCATCTCCCTCCAGTATATATGTATGTATTTTGAGGTGAGAAACATGATCAGAAACTTCAAATCCTATCAGTAGAAGATATGTATTTGCACCAGGGGTTGCCATTAACTGAAAACTGTCCTTTATTAACAGATTTTTTTTCAGCAGTGACAGAAACATTTGAAAGCTGTCACATTTTGACAGATTGCACTGAGGGTGATCTGATTAAAATCAATTAAAATTAACAGATTATGACAGAAGTTTTAGAACCCTGTTTGTCAAAATGACAAAACAAGAGCACTCTGAAGCGAGTGCAATATCCCCCGCCTCTGTTTTCTTTGAAGATCCCAATACTTACTGTACTGTATTTACTGTACTAGCTTTACTCGTTTTATAGTAATGGGGTGAATGGAATGCTAACCTTGAGCTTTGACCCCAAACCCATAGTCAGAGGTCAGGATCCCAAGATAAACCTGTGTACCAGGTTTGGTGGCTCTAGCTTTACTGGTTGTACAGTAATAAGGCATAAGGACTCCTAACCTTGACCTTTGACCTTTTGACCCCAAATCCATAGACAGAGGTCAGGATCCCAAGGTGAACCTGTGTAGCAAGTTTGGTGACCCTAGCTTTCTTTGTTGTTGAGATTTAGTTTATAAGCCATTTCGATGTTGACCTTTAACCTTGCGATCCCCAAACCATAGTCACACTTCAGGGTCACGGTGAATCTGTGTACCAAGTTTGGTGACCCTAGCTTTACTTGTTGTACAGTAATAAGGCATAGGGAATGTTAACATAAACCTTTGACCTCTTGACCCCAAACTCAGAGTCAGAGGTCAGGATCCCAAGATGAACCTGTATACCAGGTTTGGTGGCCTTAGCTTTATTCATTTTATAGTAATAACAAATGTAGCATTTACCATGGTGCAACTGCAGTGTTAACTTTGACCTTTGACCCCTTGACCCCAAACTCATAGTTAGGTCAGGGTGTAAACTGTGCAAGATGTGTATTAGATATAATTACTGTATCGATTTGAAAAGTCTACATCATTTCTTTCAGTAGTTATTGTGTTTAGAAGATTTAAGGAAAATTCAATTTAACTTTATTTATATAGTGCCATTTCACAACAACAGTCATCTCATTGCACTTTCAACTGTAGGGGAAATCCCCGCAATTGCAGAAAGACCCCAGCAATCAGGCGATCCCCTGTGAGCAAGCGCTTGGTGATGGTGGAGAGGAAAAACTCCCTTTTAACAGGAAGAAACCTCCAGCAGAACCAGGCTCAGGGAGGGGCAGTCATCTGCTGTGACTGGCTGGCAGGTGAGGGGATAGAGAAGATGAAAAGAACAGACATGTAGAGAGCAAACAGCACGATGGGGACTCAATCTATGGGAGAGAACAAACAGATGTTAATGACCAGCAAAAAAAAAAAAAAAAAAATACATTTCATTGAGAGTGAAGAAAGGAGTGAAGCCCAGTGCATTATTGGAGGTCCCCGGCTGTTTAAACCTATTAGCAGCATAACTAAGGGAGGGTTCAGAGACACATGGTCCCTCCCTAATTGTAGGCTACATCAAAAAGGAAGGTTTTAACCCTATTCTTAAAAACAGAGATCGAGTCTGACTCCCAAATCCAGATTGGCAGCTGGTTCCACAGGAGAGGAGCTTGATAACTAAAGACTCTGCCTCCCATTGTACTTTTGGAGATTCTAGGTATTACAAGTAATCCTGCATTTTGGGAGCATAGTGCTCTGTTAGGATAATAGGGTAGTATCAGATCTTTTAAATAAAAAGGGGCCTGATTGTTTAGAGCTTTGTAAGTGAGAAGAAGGATTTTAAACTTAATTCTAAACTCTATGGGAAGCCAATAAAGGGAGGCCAGAACCGGAGAGATATGCTCTGTCTTTCTAGTACCTGTTAAAACTCTTGCTGCAGCATTTTGGATCAACTGAAGACTTTTTAAAGATGTTTTAGGGCAACCTGATAATTAAAGAGTTACAATAATCTAATCTAGAGCTAACAAAAGCGTGGATCAGTTTCTCAGCATCACTCTGAGACAAGATGTTCCTAATCTTGGCAATATTACGCAAATGATAGAAAGCAGTCTGAGAAACAAATTTAATATGTGATTTGAAAAACAGATCTTGATCAAAAATAACTCCGAAGGTTCCTCACAGAACTATTAAGAGAAAGAGTAACCGCATCCAAACTAAGGGTTTGATTTAGAAAGGTATTTCTAAGGTTTTTTGGGCCAACATGAATGACTTCAGTCTTATCTGAATTTAATAGCAGGAAATTACAAGTCATCCAACCTTTGATTTCCTTAAGACAGGCCTCTAACTTGGCTAATTGATTACTATCATCTGGCTTCATTGACAGGTATAATTGTGTGTCATCTGCATAACAATGAAAATGGATACAGTGCTTTCTGATAATGTTACCTAACAAAAGCATATATAAACTAAAAAGAGTAGGGCCTAGCACAGTTCCCCGTGGAGCTCCATGACTGAGCTGACCCTGGTTCTCCTCTCCAGCTGGCCCACCCATCACGGAACCCCGGCGCACGCACCGGGGAGTTATGAGGACGGCGCACCACGCACGGGACACATACGGCTCCACTGACCGCCTTCCTTCTGCTGCACACTGGCCCTTCAGGCTTGCTCGTACACCTGAGGCACGCAGCTTGCTCACTGGATTTTATGGTCTTAGCCACGGCACACAAGGGGAATTCAGCTGTCTGCGGTTCCCGAGGCTTTAGGGTTGCGCCTGCATCTAAAGTCAACACGCCAAGTCCCTCGGCTTTTGTTCCTTTTTTTCTTACAGCCGCTCCTGCTTTTCTTCATGGCCACGAGAGGAGTCAGAGACTAATTTTTCTTCTTGTGATCTCCGCAAGTTCAACGGGACAGCCCCTTGACATCGCGGAACAACATGTAATTTTTGCTCGGCCAGGACGATTTCACCGCTCCCGGCAGGCACTTACCACCCACCCCCCCCGCCTGCACAGAGCTTCTCCTGCTCGCTGCCCAAGCTGCATGATCGAGACCTCGGCCGCCTGCCGAGCTCTCTGGGAGGGAGCGTGTGGCGGGTTGGTGTAACCCCCACAACAGACTGGACAGACACAGCGCTCGGCTAGAGCAAATAACAGAACAGTGAAATGTGTGTATTAATGTCTACAGGCAGCCCCGCTTCTTCTGGCTCACTACTGTGATGTTAATGTGCCTTTCATGCATTGTGTTCATGTGTCCTGTCCTTACTGTGACCTAGAGACTGAGATCAATATGTAGATGTGCCTTGTAACCTCTTTGTCTTGCAGCTGGAGCAGAGGCCAGCAATCTGCCTATTGTGATGTATGTCTCTCAAATGCAAATGTCTCATGCCTGTTCTGCAATCTCTTTGATCATACCAACTGCTGGGGAATGCTCTTTTATGTATTGTTGTAGTTGGGTATATATACTGCACTGTAATCCATGCTCATCCTCTCATTCACTCTCTCACTCTCAATCTGATTCCTGCAACTGCTGCTGACACACACTGTGTCTCCTCTCTGAGAGCCTGAGGAATTCAGCTTCAGCCTGCTCACACTATGGGCTGGAGCCGAGTTCCCGTGAAGGCGGTATGATTTAATAAACCTGCTTAAAAACTTCACCAACGCCGCTTTATTTCATGCCGCTTCAAAGGCTTCTTTAAATAACCTGGTAGGAATAGGGTCTAAAAGACAAGTTGAGGGCTTGGATGAGGAAATTATTTTATCTAACTCTAAAAGGTCAATTGGAGTAAACTCATCAAAACATATCAATTGAAGGAGTTGTAGTAGTTACTGTATTTAAGTTAACGGTGGGAAGAATTTGACTGATTTTATCTCTGATAAAATTTTATTTTTGAAAAAGTTCATAAAGTCCTGACTAGTAAGCTCTAAGGGGATGCTAGGATAGACAAGAGTCCTGACTCTTTGTCAGCCTGGCTACAGTGCTGAAAAGAAACCTGGGATTATTCTTGTTCTCTTCTATTAATGCAGAATAATAACTTGTTCTAGCTTTTTTAAGAGATTTTTAATAAATTAAAAGATGATTTCTTGAAGCTAAATAGATTTAATCTAAATTAGTGGTGCACCATTTTTCTTTCTGACAATTCTTCTGTTTTAAGCTACGAGTTTCTGTGTTGAACCAAGGAGTTAGAAATCTCTGATTAGACTTTTTCTTTTTTAAAGGGGCCACCATGTCTAGTCTGATGCAGAAAAGCCGTAGCACTATCTACCTGCTATCAATTACAGAAGGAGCAAGCTGTCTATAGCTTATTTCCGTTGTGTTGATACATGGTGTAGAGGAGACAATCTGCATAAATTTGGTAACAACACCATCTGAGAGGCATCTGTGGAGTGTGTCAAATAAGAGGCTGACTCATGGCAGACGGTTTATTACACACTTCACATCTCTCAAGCACAGAACAGACTGACTCATTTCAGCAGGCACTCTTTTTACCCAAATCTCTCCTCACAAGTTTCATGGCATTTCTCCACACACAACATGACATTTGCATTACAC
The DNA here is from genome assembly GCA_020510985.1 of Pholidichthys leucotaenia. Lineage (NCBI taxonomy): Eukaryota > Metazoa > Chordata > Actinopteri > Cichliformes > Pholidichthyidae > Pholidichthys > Pholidichthys leucotaenia. The sequence continues at coordinate 107,656,733 of CM035837.1, forward strand.
TGCGTTCAACCCCCTACGTCCTTGACTCCTTCCTGCTATCTCTCCAGGAACCTCCTGAGCATTGTTCTCCCATGCTTATCCACTGTCTCTTGTCTGAGATGCTAAATAATCTGACTCCCCCAAGGTGCTACACTCCCCCCCCCCCCCAGCATCTTAGATAGAACAACAGAACATCAGTCCACATGCCGTTTGGGCTTCCGTCTCCTCCCGTATCTGCTGTAACTGGGGTTTACTGCCTCCGTGGCACTGCTGTGCCGGTGGGGGGCTGCTGCGAGTGTGTCTGACTGCGGGTGGGCTGTGACGGGGGGGGGGGGGGCACTTCGGTCTGTCCGTGTGGCTGCTCTGGTGAATCGTTTCCCTGGGGAGCTCTCCGTGGGGGTCTTCCACGCTGAGGGGCGCTAGCCAACAGCACTTGCTCGTCCACCACAACGAAAGTGGGTTTGAGTCTGTCTATGCCAATTTTTTCCCGCCTACACCCCAAGTCTAGCAAAAAATTCTTATCCCCTGTTTCCAACACTCTGAACGGTCCATCATAGGGTGGGCGCAATGGAGGGCGGTGGGCGTGGTGTCTGACGAACACGAACTCCGCGCTCTTCAAAGTTTTAGGCACGAAAACACGCGGAAAACAGTGGTGGGCCGGGCCCGGCAGTGTGCCTGTGTTTGCGCTACGCTGCAAAAGCTGAGACGGGGAGCTGCCTGGCGCGGGATTATCTGGTAGAAATTCCCCAGGCAGCTGTAGGGGCTGTGCAAAAACAAGCTCTGCCGGGGAAGCTTCCAAATCCTCTTTCGGCGTGGAGCGCAACCCCAATAAAACCCACGGCAGCCTGTCTACCCAATTTGCATCCGTCAGTGAAGCCCTGAGTGCTGCTTTCAGTGATCTATGAAAACGCTCGCATAAACCATTGGCCTGTGGGTTGTATGCGGTTGTGTGGTGAATTGCAACACCCAGGCTGTGGGCCATCGCGGACCAGAGTTCGGAAACAAATTGAGGGCCCCTGTCGGACGTAATGTCCGACGGGACTCCAAAACGCGCCACCCATGCTGTTAAAAAAGCACGTGCTACGTCCGCGAACGTGGTTGCCGCCAGCGGGACTGCTTCTGGCCAGCGCATGGTGTGGTCCACCACTGTCAGGAGGTGCGTGCACCCCTGTGACGGCGGGAGGGGGCCCATGAGGTCCATGTGAACATGGTCGAACCTCTTAGCCGGGACACGAAACGGCTCCAAGGGAGCCTTCGTGTGTCTGTGTACCTTGGCTCGTTGGCACGCCACACAGGCTGCAGCCCACTCTTTTACTTGTTTGCGTAGGCTCGGCCACACAAACTTCTCTCCCACCATTTTGACCGACGCGCGCACTCCTGGGTGCACCAGAGTGTGAACCGACTCAAACACGCGGCGGCGCCACGCGACCGGGACCACCGGACGCAGGCGTCCCGTGGAGACATCGCAGATTGGGGGGGGGGGGGCGCCATCTTGCAGCACCCTGCTCTCCAGCCTTATCCCTGTTGATCCAGACTGGAGCACGCGCACGTCTGCATCGCTAATCTGCTCCGCGACCATGGCTGCGTAATCTATCCCCACACAGACTGGGGCCACCACAGCGCACGAGAGGCAGTCCGCCACCACATTCAGTTTACCTGACACATGCTGAATATCGGTAGTAAACTCTGAGATCGCAGCCAGCTGTCTCTGCTGCCGGCCCGACCACGGTTCTGAAACCTTGGCCATCGCGAATGTTAGCGGCTTGTGGTCCACGAACGCGGTGAAGCTGCGCCCTTCCAGCCAGAACTGGAAGTGGCGTATGGCCAGGTGGAGAGCCAGCAACTCTCTGTCAAACGCGCTGTATTTACGTTCGCTGTCGCGCAAAGTTCTGCTGAAAAAGGCGAGCGGCTGCCAAGCCCCGGCGACGTGCTGCTCCACGACAGCCCCTATGGCCACGTCTGAAGCATCGGTGGTGAGCGCTATCCGGCCGCCAGGTCCGGATGCGCCAGCAGTGCGGCGTTTGCCAGGGCTGCTTTAACTTCCGAGAACGCCCGCTCTCGCTCCGGGGTCCATTCGACCCTATCCGCGGGTTTCTGTTTCTTGAGCGCGGCGTACAATGGTTGCATGAGCTGCGCCGCGCAGGGAAGGAAATGGTTATAAAAGTTCACCATCCCCAAAAATTCCTGCAGCGCCCTGACCGTCTGAGGCCGGGGAAAATCCGCCACGGTGCGCACTTTGTCGGGCAGCGGGATTGCTGCTTCCGGAGAGACGCGGTGCCCCAAAAAATCAATCTCCGTCACACCAAACTGGCATTTCGCCGGGTTGATTATTAACCCGTGCTCCTCCAACCTCCGGAAAACCGTCGTGAGGTGGGTTTCGTGTTCGTCTTCAGACGTACTGGCTACCAGGATATCGTCCAGGTAGATGAACACGAACGGGAGATCACGCAGCACTGCATCCATCATGTGCTGGAATGTCTGTGCCGCCCCTTTTAACCCAAATGGCATGCGAAGGAACTCGAATAGACCGAACGGAGTTATTACCGCTGTTTTGGGTACGTCCTCCGCGCGCACTGGGACTTGGTGGTAACCGCGGACCAGGTCTATTTTAGAAAAAATGCGCGCTCTGGCGAGGTGAACGGAAAAATCCTGTATGTGGGGAATTGGGTAGCGGTCGTGCGCTGTGGCGTTGTTCAACCTGCGGAAATCACCGCACGGTCACCACGATCCCTCAGCCTTAGGGACCATGTGTAGCGGGGATGCCCATGGGCTGTTTGATTGCCTGATGATGCCCAACCTTTCCAGGCTGGCGAACTCCTCGCGCGCTATGGCCAGTTTAGCTGCGTCCAAGCGCCGAGGTCTTGCAAAAACGGGCGGCCCGGTGGTGGTTATAAAGTGCTCCACCCCATGTTTAGCGATGGCCGCCGAAAACGTTGGGACCGTGAGTGCTGGGAACTGAGTGAGCAGTGTGTGGAACTTACCGCCTGTAGCTGTGACGTTGGCTTGTTCTGTTGGCCGGGTCACTCGAGCTATACAGGGGAGAGCGTCAAAGGACAGTGCATTAACCAGGCGTCTGTTAGCAACATCAACCAGTAAACCATGTGCACACAGAAAATCAGCCCCCAGGATATGGTAATTCAGTGCTGCTACGACAAAAGTCCACTCATATGTACGGCCGTGTAGAGATAAGAGCAGAGTCCTTTCACCAAAGGTCTTAATATCCGAGCCGTTTGCTGCCAACATCTCGGGGCCGCTAGGTCCTGCCAGCCGGTCAGCGTAGGTCGGCAGGATGAAGCTCTTCTGGGCTCTGGTGTCCACGAGGAAACGCCTCCCCAAGCGTGCATCCGTCAAGTAGAGCAGCTTGTTCTCTTCACCGAGAGTCGCAGCTGCTACCGACTGCCGGCCTCGGCGTTTTCCCAAGCGCTTGAATTGGCACGGTGGCGCACATCTGCGTGCATTCTCTCTGAAGCGGTGGTGGTAGAAGCAGAGCGTGTCTCTCTGGTGCTCCTTGGCCCCCGCTGCTGCTACCGTCGATGGCTCCTCGCCTCCTCTGGTCGTCTCGCTGGGCTCCACCGCTGCCGCGTTGACTGTGATCGCCCTGGTGGTGATGATGATCCGGTCTGCCTCCTGGGCTAGTGCACGCTAGTCGCACGCGGCCAGCAACGGCGAATTGGCCAGAACCGCTCTCGCCACTGTTGGAAGGTTCCGGAGGAAGAGGTGGGTAAACAGAAAGTGCCCGTCATCCGTGCCCATTAACGCCAGCATCTTCTCAATCAGGTCTATGGCCGAACCATCTCCTAACTCGGCCCACGTCAGGAGCCTCTCCGCTCTCTCACAATCCGAGAGTGTGTAGCGCCGGGTGAGCGCAGCCTTGAGCACCTCGTATTTGTTGCGGGCTGGTGGCTGATCGAGCAGGCTCGCTACCTGCTGAGCTGTGCGGGCGTCCAGCACTGCTATCACATGGTAGAACTTGGTGTTGTCTGCCGTTACTCCCTGGAGGGCGAACTGGGCCTCGGTGTGGTGGAACCAAGAGCGCGGGTTGTGCTGCCAGAAATCCGGTAGCTTGACTGAAACCGCACACGCGTGGCTGGGGGTTCCAGTCCGGGCTGTTTGTGGGATGGCTGTCGCCTCGCTGGAGCTTCCTGACCAGGCTGGCTCCGGGGTTCTTGCCTCGTGTTCCATAATACGTCTTGGGTCACCAGTGTGGAGTGTGTCAAATAAGAGGCTGACTCATGGCAGACGGTTTATTACACACTTCACATCTCTCAAGCACAGAACAGACTGACTCATTTCAGCAGGCACTCTTTTTACCCAAATCTCTCCTCACAAGTTTCATGGCATTTCTCCACACACATGACATTTGCATTACACTGCATTCAACCCCCTACGTCCTTGACTCCTTCCTGCTATCTCTCCAGGAACCTCCTGAGCATTGTTCTCCCATGCTTATCCACTGTCTCTTGTCTGAGATGCTAAATAATCTGACTCCCCCAAGGTGCTACACTGTAATATTTTTCTTTAGGAGCCAAATAGTCAGAAATAGTAAAATCAAAGGTTAACAGACAATGGTCTGACAGTACAGGGTTATGAGGAGACACTACCAGATTTTCCTATTTCTATGCCATATATCAGAACGAGGTCCAACGTATGGTGGAGATAATGGGTAGAATTTCCTACTTTCTGAGAAAACCCCATCAAGTCTAATATTGAATTAAATGCCATATTAAGACAATCACTATCTACATCTGCAGTCCCCTACTATAATAATTCTATCTGATTTCAGCACTAAATCAGCTAAGAATTTGGCAAATTAGGATAAAAACTCTTGAGTAGGCTGAGGGAGGACGATAAACTATGGCAAATAAAACTGGGTTTAACCTAAAATTGCTAACATGCCCAATACTGAGGACCAGGCCCTCAAAGGAATTAAAACGTGTTTTTTGCTTTACAGTAACTAGTAATTTGGAATGGTAAATTGTTGCTACTCCTCCTCCACAACCAGAACTTCTGGGATTTTGACAGTTTAAATAACCAGAGGGAGTTGATTCATTTAAACCAACATAATCCTCTTGCCAAAACCAAGTCTCTGTAAGGGATATTAAATCAATCTGATGATCAATTAACAGATCATGGACTAACAGAGACTTGGGAGTTAAGAGACCTAATATTTAACAAACCACATTTAATTTTTAAATTATGAGGAGGAAAAGAGGCCAAATCATTAAATTTAGAGTGTGGTGACCCACCACAATCTACAGGGACATTCATCCTCACACTCAGAAGCAGAGGACCATTCACATATGGACAGAGCGCCCCTGGGGGGACAACCAGAACAATGGACTATTGTTTATACATCCCCAGATTAAGGAGAAGACGTCGGGCGCCAGTTGGTTAGGCTAATCTTATGTATTAACTGATATGTACAGTATATCAATACGCTAATGTGCCATGCATTCTCTCTGTATAACATATAAAAGAGCTGACGATACATGCTTCAGAACACAATACAACACGACAGCACACACGGTGCAACACAGCACAGCACTGTAGCGCACAGTGCTACAAGTGTGTCTCATGATGTTGGAGGAAAATAAAACTCTGCAACCTTCCAGCTTGTCGTACCTCGCCTGAATTTATTCCTCCACAAGAGACTTCATGTTTAATTTGAGTTATACCAACTTTTTGTTTAATCACTTTGGAATGCTTATACATAATATTTTTATTAACTTTGGAGGGAGCAGACAATGATTCTCTGATGGGGAAGACAGGGGCTAAGCTGAGGGGTGTCGGATGACGAGGAGCTGCAGAGAGGCATGTAAGACTGCGACTCTTCTTCCTGGTCCCAACTCTGATTTGTCAAGGTTTTGGAAATTTGGATAAAAATGATGCCAGATTGTTCGATAAAAGAGACGCACCATCCAAAGTGGGATGGACGCCGTCTCATCTAATAAGACCAGATTTTCCACAAAATGAGCGCCAATTGTCTATGTAGCCCACGTTGTTTGCAGGACACCACACAGACAGCCAGCGGTTGAAGGATGAGAAGCAGCTAAACATGTCATCACTGGTCAGATTGGGGAGGGGCCCAGAGAATACTACAGAGGCAGACATTGTTTTGGCAAAGTCACACACCGATTCCACATTAAGTTTTGTGACTTCCGACTGCCAGAGTCGGATGTTGTTAATGCTGGCGTGGATAACAATAATTGTTATCAATAATTGTGGATAACAATAATTGTTATCCACAATTATTGTGGAGTATTTACAGTTACTTTTAGCCAGCATTTTCAAATTTGACTTGATGTCGCCTGCTCTGGCCCCAGGAATGCATCTGACTATGGCCGCTGGAGTCTCTAGGTTCATGTTTCTGACTACAGAGTCACTAATGATCAGAGTTTTTTCCTCAGTGGGTGTGTCGCTGAGCGGGGAAAAGTGATTAGAAACGTGAACAGGTTGGTGGTGAACCAGGGGCTTGCGGCTAGGCTTCCTTCTCACCGTCACCCACCCAGTCTCCTCGCTGCTGAGGAGGACCAGAGGACCGCTAGCAGACCGCCCTATGTTAAGAAGCTCCGCTGCAGCTAAGGGGCGTCCGTCATTCACTAGCGCAAATGATGTTTCAATGCAGTGGAGCCAGGATTCCAAATCAGACAACCTCGCCTCAAGAAGACAACATTTATTACATTTACCATTATAACTAAAAGAGGCAGAGGTGTAGCTAAACATCTGACAGAGCACACCAGAGGAGGAGAGGAAGGAGAGCTGGTAGCCATAGCTAGTGGCTAACCCAAAGCTAACACAAACACCAATGAAAGGTGAACAGAAGGCTAAAGAGAAGCTAAAGAGGGTGATTAGATGACACTGAGTGCGCACAGAGGTGCAAGAGACTTGTTAAACAGTAGTGAGAGCTGACGGTAGATGGAAAAAAGTGATTAAAATACAATTAAAGGCAAAAATCCTCAGGCGATTGAGGAGAGCTAACCACAGAGCATGCTACACAGACAGCCAGCAACACAGGAAGTGACGATACGTTACCACAGCAGGCACAGCCCATCAATGTGACCTCTGATGTCAAGGTCATCCGATGAGAGTGAAATTGCAATATGTGCATCATCAGAGTATATCAAATCATGGTACCAAGTTTCAAAACAGTTGGAACAAAGCTATAGGAGGAGTTGATTTCACAAAAGTGGGATGGACGGATGGATGGACCCATAACGTAATCCCCCTTTGGCCTTCACCCAAAGGGCTCTTCGACCCCTTTGGGCTTTGTCCAGTGGGGGATAATAAAAAAAAATTCTAGCGCAACCTCTGATTTGCATAGAACCCATTCATTCTTGTTGGTCAATTATCATATTTTTAATACTGTTTTAAAGGTTCATTTTGCTCTAATTTTGTACAGTCACTTATTTCTACTACTCAAAATCAAATATCGAAAACAACTTTCCAATCTGTACAAAAAGCCCCATCTATTTATTAATTGGGTCCAATGAGAACAAAGAAAACTCAAGAAATAACAGAATTTATTACCAATACAGAAAAAGACGAAGTCATGTTAAATGTTGTCTTAGAGAGCAGAAGTAGCAAAAGTACTCTTTGAAATGCATACAGTATCCCAAGTCAAAAGTGATTTAAAATGGTGTTAACTGAATTTTTGGACCACTTTCCAATCATACCTCTTAGTGATTTTTTTTTTAAATAGGAAAATCTTTAATGCAGCTTTATAAAGAAACTTCTTTTCCAGTCTGACGTCCATGTGCTTCACTCATCTGTCAGGGTTTTTGGGGAAGCAGCCGCCCACCTCCACCATTGCTGGCCATCCTTCATAAATGCTGGTCTTCTCATCATTAACAGCTATCTGAGAGATGAACAGGGAAGTAGAAAACTTCACTTCTTGCATTTGTTAAAAGAGGTACCTTTTTTTCTTGACACAAATAGAACAAATGAAACTGCACTTAACACCCTCACTAACCTTCTCAGAGAGGCTTTTGATTTTGGTCCCTGTTCTTCCAGCAAACACCCAGCTGTCTCTGCGTTTTACATACTGGATCAAAGTGCTTCTCATTCCAACAAATACTTCCCTCATTCCATTTGCCATCCTGCCAGAGGAGTAGTGTGGGTCACATACTGTCAAATTAAGTCACCATTAATGATAAGTCATTAAGACGTGGGTTTACTTTGTTGTCAAATCATCAAAGGAGGCCGCTAAAACGATCATTCCGGGCTTTATCTCCTTCAGGTATGCCAAGATGCTGTCTTGTTCTTTGCCAGAAGAAGAAGAAAGATACCATCAAGGCACTGACTAGTTTGAATTAAAAATGACATTGAAAGATATTTTTAAAAGAAAAAAAGTCATACTTCCAGTCTGCATATTAAGATATGCAAATTTTTCAACTGTTCCATTTTTACCTGTTATAAGGAAACATTTTTTTTTTAGCGTTAGGCAAAATAATACAGTAAGAGTAACTAGACAGCATTCAGAGAGTGCAAACCTCAACCAAGAGCAGCTAATTTCCCCCGCATATTTCAATTTCTCCTAATAATCTGTTATCTGTGAGCAGACATCCCCCTGTGCTTGTGAGCATCAAAAAGCATTATTAGCAAGCATTATTTCCCCCCCTTAGAAATGAATCGGTGAATTCAAAAAGGGCCCAAGTCCACACTTTTTCAAAGGGGACTTGGGCCCTTTTTGAATTCACCGATTCAAATGTTAAAGGGGCCATTGACTGTACTTTTCTCACATTTTAACAGCTCACACATCTTAATGAAATATCTAATAACCGCAGCAAAATTGTGAATCATCTTTTGCAGCTTTTCTCAGGATGACTGGTTTCAGTGCATGTCTCTTTAAATCCCTAAGACTGCATTTAACTCTGCCCTCCCTTTTACATCACTATTGCTAATCTTAGTTGGCTAGCTCCTAGCTCAGATCTAGCCTTACCCAAGCAACATAAATCTGTCTCAAAGAATGAATGAAATGATGCATCACTTGTGTGCGGCTACAGTGTTTGATAGGATAACCAATCCCCGGAGTACAATAAATACAGAAGCATTTTGTGAAAGAGCCAAGACTAGTGGCTAAATTGTTAGTTTCAGCTAGCCACCCTGGCAGTGCTAACAGTGCTAAGGATATTGTATCACAGCAAAAATATAACAAAATAAGCCACAATGACACAAGATATATTACTGATGTGAATTAGTGAGCCAGGTGGAAACAATGATGTCTATTAGGGTGACTGAAATCTAAAGAAAATAACAATATAAACATAAGCTTCCTAGTACCCCTGCTAGCTCTTAAGCTAATGCCTTTGGCTCCATGCCCATCTACATGACAGACAGCTAGGCTGGCCAATGAGAGAGCAGTGGGCAGGTACCAGCACGAGTAAGGAAAAAACATGGAAGAGTTAAAACATCTTCTTAGAGAGAAAAATGATATAAAGGCTGTGTTGTGTTAAGAAAAGTGAGTGTTTTGACATTTTTTCAATAATCACGTGACCAACAGATGCATTTCAGAAATGTAAAACCTACAGAAACACAAATTTTCAGTCAATAGCCCCTTTAAAAAAATCCCAGAAGCTGATAGTGATTATCAATATTTCCTTAAATTTTAACACTTTTAAGTAAACCAGACCTACTATTAGCTAGATTAGCATAGCAATTTATTGCAGGGTTATAGAGTTGCACTTCACTTTATCTTATCACTTGAGGCCTTCCAAAAGCTCCCCCCCCCCCCAACTGGCCACTCATCACAAGCATAATAAAAAGTAGCCAGAGATGCGTCCTCAAAATGACCATATAAGGACATTCTCTCTCAGTGGCCTCATAAAGATCCAAGAGCATCTAAACTAGTCTGTTGCCCGCAGGGCCAGAATAGGAAGGGTGGAGGCCCCTGGGGTAGAGAGCAATTTTGACCTCCACTCAACTTTAATATGGTGGACACTGGCTATATGAGTACTACCTGTACTTTATCAACTTCAAGGTCTCAGAGTTACACAGTGTAAGGTAAAGGACTCCAATACAGTTTTGAATTTAAAATCAGTGTTTAAAAGTAAGGGTGGAATCCATGCAGGCTGGAAAAACCTAACCACTTTAGTAGGGGTAAAAATCACCAGAAACCCCACGATACAACATTACCATGACACTTTTGCTGTGATATTATCATGATCTTGTGATATGCTGAGTATCGTGATATCCTATATTGCCACTTCCCATCTCAGTCTTTGTCCTGTTCAACTCCTGGCTCGATCTCACGAGTCACTCCTTTACTGCGCTGACTGAACCAGACAGTGAGGATTTAGCATCATCTAGTGGCTTGTAAAGTCATGTGATTTTTATTACTCTGATGCCTAGTTAACTTTGTACTATTACTACTATTAGTTTTTAATAAGGTATCACAACACTGGTTTCTCTGAATCAATAGAGTATCGCCACCACAAAGTATCATTATGCTGCGTTGATTTCCCCCCACCCCTACACTTCAGGACCTTGGGGTACTGCCCCTTGCTAAAATCTGGTCAGAAATGAGAAGTCTGCCTATATTTTTAACTTAATATATTCTTCCACAACTTGACAAAATATATATAAGGTACAATTTGGCATCACTATTTTACTCACCATTTACCACCACAATGTTCAAGCCCAGTCCCACATTATTCAGCACATAACTCATGACGCTGTTAAAATCCGGACAAGATGAATTTCACTTTGCTGCTTTTACATTAGTTCTTTCATTGAAGTTAATACATACATTTTACCATCAACACAGATCTTTGGTCCAATAATATTATCTGCTTCACTCCTGACGTGTAAAGCAAGGTGGTCTGGTGGACAGACTTTGGAGAGACTGCACTTTGTGGCTGGTGCAGAGGTATCTGAAAAATGCAGAATAAGATAATTTTGATCAACAAAGACAGTGTGAATGTGCAATGACGGAATACTTCATAAAACTAAAAAGCAAACCACAGAGCCACTGTTACTTAGATACACACAAACTGTGACTGACAAGTTGCATCTCAGGATTCAGCATGTAATGTGGAGGGGATCTTTCCCATAATATGTTTTGCCGTCTCTTGGGCATCAAATGGATCAGTGGAGATCCCCCATGTTATTAAGAGAATAATGATAACAGCAAGAAAGGGCAAAACAGCTGTCAACAATAAAAAAGGGGATAGCTAAAGATTTGCAGCCAAGTGGAAAAAATAACTACTTGTTTTAAAATGATTTCTCCGGTTTCCTCCCACATGCCAACACCCCCCCCCCCTCCTCCCCCCCAAAAAAAACATGCAAGTTAGGTTAACTGGCATCAGACTGGGGATTTTAAATTGTCCTTAGGGATGACTGCGAGAGTGAATGGTTGTCTGTCTCTCTGTGTTGGCCCTGCGATGGACTGGCGATCTGTCCAGGATGTACCCTGCCTCTCACCCAAAGATGCTGGGATAGGCTCCAGCCCCCCGTGACCCGAAAAGGATTAAGCAGAAGAAGATGGATGGATGGATGGATGGATGGATGGATGGATGAAATCTTACCTTGAGGTCTCATACCTGCAATTCATTGAGACCTTCAGGTTGAACCAGTAAGCAAAAACAAAAAAAAGACTAGATATGATTGTTCTGGCCTTTGTGCTACATAGAAACCAGGATGGGGATTATGTGTACACACACTTCCTGGAAACAAGATCATCAGGTTCCCTTTTAAAAAATAAAGTCAAACAAGGGTGGGCCATCCACTAGCAACAGACACTTCTGTAGCGAAAGAGGTGGTGTACAGACAGTCTTCTGAAACCTGGAGGGGGGAAAAAGACACTAAAGGGTGTGCAAAAGCCTCTTATTTAAAATTGGATAAACAAATGAAAAAAGGCTTGAAAGAATCTCTGCAGCAGTTGTCAAAGATTTCTATTTGTATGTAAATTTCAGTAAAACCCATATGATATGTGGAGTTATCTGCATAATGCAGCTCATACACAGAAAAAATGTTATGACTACAGAAGAAGGAAAAAAAAAGAAAAAAGCATTTTACTCAAAGCATCACTAAAAAGCATAAACACAGGCGTCGATAAGAAACTCAAAGATGCAGCAGCCTATGTGAAATAAATTCACAAAACGTGAACCACGGGGAGGGTTGGAACTAAATGTCAGAGAAGAAAACATAAATGAGGAAACGCATGAATTAGGTTAACTTCTCAAAACTTCACAGTATTACTAGCAAACCTTTAGTCACATTTAAATAGAAGAGGAGGGAAGAAAGAGAAACAGACATGGACAAATTTGTTGGTACCCTTAGACACTCTGCAACCTAGACTCTGCAGATGACACTGCCCTGCTAACAAAGAACGAAGAGGACAAGCAGGCCCTAACTGAGACTCGTGAGGCGGGCCAGCAAGATCGGCCTGAGGGGTGAGCGACCAGAAAAGTAAAATCATGTTTGTGGGAAATTTTGAGTCCAAAAAGAATGACCATGTGTACATGCACACAAATAAACCGATTATGAATGGATTTCTGGAGTGGACCATTATTCAAGTGGTCATGTAATAATAATGGATTAGATTTATATGATGCTTTACATGTCAAGTGACATCTCAAAGCGCTTACAGTGAGTCCATTATTCGTTCATTCCAGACAGACATTGACAGTGGTAAGCTACTTCTGTAGCCACAGCTGCCCTGGGGCAGACTGACAGAAACGTGGCTGCCAATCCACACCAACGGCTTCTCCGACCACCACCAAACATTTTTACACATTCATACCCAGTGTCATGGACACTGGAGGCAAGGTGGGTAAAGTGTCTTGCCCAGGGACACAACGGCAGGATGGCTGAGGAGAGTGGGATTCGAACCACCAACCCTCTGGTTATTGAATGATCCGCTCTACCTCCTGAGCCACTGCCACCCACATTTCCCTCCTCTGTTCCATTTTTGCTGAGCACCAAGCTGGATGGCAGGAAGTTCAATTTTTACATGGTCTTTGGCATGAGCCAGCTGGGACTTGAACCCCGATCTCCCGGTTGTGGGGCGGATGTGCTACCTCTAGCACCACCACTCCGGTTACAGAATAATCCAATAAAGTCCATGTAACCAGGGCCATTAACTCAAGTGGTTTACCCTCCAATAATCCATTTGTTTATTCAGTGCATGTAAACACGACAAAACTGATTTTTGCCATTATCGTTTTATTTCCAGTTATTGGTTGATTGTGACCATGTAACCATGTCATATGTCACCAGGAATCAGTGCAATAAGTGCAGTTCACACACCAACAACAGAGAAAGGGGAAAAGAACATGAGAACTAGAACTGCGAAAGTAGTGACGATGTTTCAACATCTGAACAATATCTGGCGAGACAAGATCCGCTCAGTAGGTATCAAAGTCAGATTGTACAAGTCACTCGCCCTCCTCAAGGCCCTTCATGCATCCAAGACTTGGAAAAGCAGGGCAAAGACAAACAAGCTGATTGATGGCTTCCACACAAAGTGCCTTAGGAAGATCCTGCAGATAAATTATGCGGCCCATGTCACCAACAACAAAGTCTTCACCAGAACAAAACAGAAACCCCTCTCAAGATCCATTTGTGAGAAACGCTTCAACTTTGCCAGACACACGTTAAGGCTGCCGCCCAAAAGACTGGTCATACATTCTCTTCTGGATTGGAGCCCAGCTGGAAAATGGAAAAGGGGGTGCCCAAAACAGACATTGGTGAGCGACACTGAAGAATGAGCTCAGAATTGCAGGCCTAAGGTCTTCCACAAAAAAAAAAAAAAAACCCCAAACAACACACACAACTATCTCTGAAATAACTTGAAACTGACAGAGGTTTAATGGCTTCCCTTAGTGTTTATATAATATTTAACACAAATCAGACTGTGCTTTTGACAATTTAGTTGAAGATTTTATATAACTTAAATTAAAACGGCATGTATGGCGGATGATAAAATAGGCAGCGAACTGAGGGTTTTAAGTAGGTTTATTAAATCATACCGCCATCATAGGAACTCGCTCCAGCCCTTGTGCAGGCGGGCTGGAGCAGGTCCTCAGGCTCTCAGCAGCAGTAGTCAGAAGCAGTTGTAAGAGTGAGAGCATGAACATGAATTTCAGTCAGCTTATATACCCAGTTACAGACAATGCATGAAAGGCATGGGACAACTGCCTCACAGTAGGAGCAGGAAGCATGAACACAATGCATGAATGGCACATTAACATCACAGTACTGAGCAGGAAAGAGCCAGACGAATCGAGGCTGCCTGTTGACATTAATACACACATTTCACTGTTATGTTAATTGCTCTAGCCGAGCGCTGTGCTTGTCCCAGTCTGTTGTGGGGGTGCCCCACACACTCCCCCCCTCCAGAGGGCCCAGCGGGAAGCTGAGGCCTCGATAGTCCGGCTTTGGGAGCGAGCTGCGGGGGAGGCTCCCTGCAGGCGGCGGTGGAGGGAGGGGGGGTGGGGGTAGCAAGTGCCGGCCTGGGGCGGCGAAATTGTCTGGGCCGCGCAAAAATTGCCTGTGGATCCGCGATGTTGAGGGGCTGTCCCGCTGAACGTGCAGAGGTCCACAGCAGCTGTACGAAGAAAAATTAGTCACTGACTCCTCTCGCGGTTAAGTCCTGCGAGGATTAACAGCGGCCATGAAGAAAAACAGGAGCGGCGAGGCTGCGTAGCGGCTGTAAGAAAAAAAAAAAAAACAAAAGCAGAGGGACTTGGCGTGTTGACTTTAGGTGCGGGCGCAACCCTAAAGCCCTCGGGGACCGCAGACTGCTGAATTCCCTTTGTGCACCGTGCATAAGACCATTAGAAAATCCTGTGAGCGAGCTGCGTGCGTGCCTCAGGTGTGCGAGCAGCCCTGGAGGTTCTGTGTGCAGCGGCGAAGGACGATGGTGGTCTGTGGAGCCGTTATTGTCCCGTGCGTGGTGCGCCATCCTCGTAACCCCCCGGTGCATGTGCAGGGGTTCCGTGCGTGGGTGGGCCCGCTGGAGAGGCGAGTCAGGGTCAGGGAGCTTGCTGGAGATCAGCGTAGTCGGCGCCAATAATCATCCCTGTTCAGTGTGTTGCTGTAGATTGGTCATGGTGCGTTCAGGTCCACGCGCTGCGTTCTCCGTCGGCCCTGGAGGTCGCCGTCATGGAGAGAGGACGAGGTACGTGCGCTCTCGTGTGGAGGAGCTGTGAGAGTGGCCGGTCCCAGCGTGGATGTGCAGATCTCACCATGAAGCTTTCTGCAGCTTTCCTGGTCATGGGTGATCTCCGGAGAGTTTCACCTGGTGGTGGCTCTGCGTCGAGATCTCCCTGTAGCAGAAGGGAGAGCAGATCATTTGCGCCAGGCTACTGCATTCGCTTGTCGTCGGAGAATCACCGCCGGGTGCTGCGTTCGTTGTCGTCGGGTCACTAGCGTGGATGTCCAGACCAGAAGGTTGCGTTGCACAAAGCGTGTGCATTCTCGGGGTCACCAATATGGCAGATGATAAAATAGGCAGCGAACTGAGGGTTTTAAGTAGGTTTATTAAATCATACCGCCATCATAGGAACTCACTCCAGCCCTCTAGCCCTAGCCCACTGTGCGCATGTGGAGAGGAGCAAACAATGGAACACATCATAGAGGCTTGCCCGCTCCAAAGACTGGAAGGAGGATTACACACCCTCCATACAGCAAACCAGGAGGCAACTGCTTGGCTTAAGGACTTTGCATTCGCTAAATAAATAACTCCAGCCCTTGTGCAGGCGGGCTGGAGCGGGTCCTCAGGCTCTCAGCAGCAGTAGTCAGAAGCAGTTGTAAGAGTGAGAGCATGAACATGAATTTCAGTCAGCTTATATACCCAGTTACAGAAAATACATGAAAGGCATGGGACATTTGCCTCACAGTAGGAGCAGGAAGCATGAACACAATGCATGAATGGCACATTAACATCACAGTACTGAGCAGGAAAGAGCCAGACGAATCGAGGCTGCCTGTTGACATTAATACACACATTTCACTGTTATGTTAATTGCTCTAGCCGAGCGCTGTGCTTGTCCCAGTCTGTTGTGGGGGTGCCCCACAGCATGGACAAAAAAGATGGTGTGGCGGTTCGTTTTAACCCCACAACAGACTAAGGACACTCAGCCCTCTTTTCTCTGTTTTCCTGCTACACTACTGAGAAGCAATGTGCCATTCATGTATTTGTGATGCAAACATGCATGTGTTGTGATGTAATGCGCCATTCTATATAGTGTGCATATGGCTTGTCCTTACTATGCTTTTTCTGAGCATCTTAGATGTGCTTTGGTGTATTAATGTCTACAGGTAGACGAGTTTCTTCTGTCTCACCTATGTGATGTTAATCGATGCCTTTCATCCTTTGTATTCATGCATTTTGCCCTTACTGTGACCTAGAGACTCAGATCAATATGTAGATGTGCTTGTTAGCCTCTTTGTCTGACACTTGGAGCGAGGTCTAGCTAATCTGCCCATTGTGATGTATGTCTTACAAATGCAAATACCTCCTGCCTGTTCTGTTGTCCCTTGGATCATTCTAGACTGTGGGGTACGTCTCTTTGATGTATTGTTATGATCAAGTATTTAAGGTGCAACTCTGTAACGCATTCTCTCTCTTACTCTCTCACTCTGATCCTGCAACAGGTGGACACACTGTGTCCGCCTTCTCTGAGAGCTTAGGGATCCCGCTCCGGGCTGCTCCACTATGCACCGGAGAGGGGATCCCGTGAAGGCGACATGATATAATAAAACCTGCTTAAAACCACAGCACTGGCTGCTTATTTTTCCATGACGCCTCACTGGTGACCCCTCCAACACGCACACGTTTTGTGCGAAAGCAACCTTCCGAGCTGGACAGCCACACAGCTGCGTTGGTGGCCCCTTGAAGACGCACACGTTTTGTGCAACGCAGCCTTCTGTTTTGGATGGCCACGCTGGCGAACCGACGCTGAAAAAAACGAGCGGCCAGCGAACGCAACACCCGGGCATGAATGCTCCGTCGCCTGAGATCTGCACAACCACGCTGGACCGGCCGCTCTCACTGAGAGCGCACGCACCTCGTCCTCTCTCCACGACGGCAACCTCCAGGGCCGACGGGGAGTGCAGCGCGTGGAACTGAACGCACCATGGCCGCACGAGCGACAACGATCGTCCACTTCCTCACACCGCGCCAACGCAGCTGCATGAGCCTGAGGAACAAAAGATCGTCTATTCCCTCCCGCCGCTCCAACGCCTCTGCACGGGCCTGAGGGACTAAAGATCGTCTATTTCCTCTCAACGCTCCAACGCACCATGGCCAAATCTACAGCAACAGCTCAACCTGGATTTTATTGGCGCCGTCTGCGCTGATCTCCGCCAAGTTTCTGCACCCTGACTCACCACTCCAGCGGCCCACCCACGCACTGAACCCCCGCGCACGCACCGGGGAGTTACAAGGACGGCGCATCACGCATGGGACAAGTAACGGCTCCACAGACTGCCTTCCTCCTTCGCCGCTGCCTTTCAGGGCTGCTCGCTCACCTGAGGTACGCATACAGCATACTGGAAGGATTTGTTAACAGTCTCAGCCACGCCACAGACCGCCATCGTCCT
The DNA here is from genome assembly GCA_020510985.1 of Pholidichthys leucotaenia. Classification (NCBI taxonomy): domain Eukaryota; kingdom Metazoa; phylum Chordata; class Actinopteri; order Cichliformes; family Pholidichthyidae; genus Pholidichthys; species Pholidichthys leucotaenia. The sequence continues at coordinate 107,674,256 of CM035837.1, forward strand.
CCGCCGCTGCCCCACAGAACCTTCAGGGTTGCTCGTTCACCTGAAGCAAGCACGCAGCTCGCCACTGGATTTTTTAATGGTCTTAGCCACGGCACAATGGGATTTCAGCCGTCAGCTGTTCCCGGGAGCTTTGGGGTTGCTTCAGCACCCAAAACCAACAGTCCCCCTGCTTTGTTTACTTTCTCTCTTACAGCCGCTCCTGCTTTTCTTCATGGCCACGAGAGGAGTCAGAGACTAATTTTTCTTCTTGTGGACCGCTGCACGTTCAACGGGACCAGCCCTTCGACATTGCGGACCCACAAGCAATTTTTGCGCGGCTCAGGACGATTTCACAGCTCCTGCCGGCACTTACTACCCCTCCCCTCCCTCCCCCTCCGCCTGCAGCGAGCTTCTCCCACAGCTCGCTCACACAGATGGATTATCGAGGTCGCGACCCCCTGCCGCGTCCTCTGGGGGGGAGCGTGTGTGGCGGTTCGTTTTAACCCCACAACAGACTAAGGACACTCAGCCCTCTTTTCTCTGTTTTCCTGCTACACTACTGAGAAGCAATGTGCCATTCATGTATTTGTGATGCAAACATGCATGTGTTGTGATGTAATGCGCCATTCTATATAGTGTGCATATGGCTTGTCCTTACTATGCTTTTTCTGAGCATCTTAGATGTGCTTTGGTGTATTAATGTCTACAGGTAGACGAGTTTCTTCTGTCTCACCTATGTGATGTTAATCGATGCCTTTCATCCTTTGTATTCATGCATTTTGCCCTTACTGTGACCTAGAGACTCAGATCAATATGTAGATGTGCTTGTTAGCCTCTTTGTCTGACACTTGGAGCGAGGTCTAGCTAATCTGCCCATTGTGATGTATGTCTTACAAATGCAAATACCTCCTGCCTGTTCTGTTGTCCCTTGGATCATTCTAGACTGTGGGGTACGTCTCTTTGATGTATTGTTATGATCAAGTATTTAAGGTGCAACTCTGTAACGCATTCTCTCTCTTACTCTCTCACTCTGATCCTGCAACAGGTGGACACACTGTGTCCGCCTTCTCTGAGAGCTTAGGGATCCCGCTCCGGGCTGCTCCACTATGCACCGGAGAGGGGATCCCGTGAAGGCGACATGATATAATAAAACCTGCTTAAAACCACAGCATCACTGCTTATTTTTCCATGCCGCCTCAATGGTACCTTTAAAATTTTGTGGTACCACCTTTTGCAGAAATCACTGCCAAGAAGTGATCTGTACTTCACAAAGAGATGTCTGCGTTTGCCAACACCCATTCAGCCTATTAAAAGGCGGGGGGGGGGGGGGAGAGGCGGGGGAGGTGCTAATGTGTTGTTTGGTATTCTTGTGTGTACATCACTAAACGTGAACCAGAGAAAGCAAAGGGGAGAGCTCTCTGAGGAGCTCAGAAAGAAGATTATAGATAACCATGTCAAAGGTAAAGGCTATAATACCATCTTCAAGCAGCTTCATGTTCCTTAGATCAAAGTTGCCAATATTACCAAAAAGCATGAGATTCAGGAGACTGTAGCCAACCCCCTAGGACATGGACGCAAGAGGAAATGAAATCCTAGGTTGATCAGAATAGTGCGCATTTGTAGAAAATGAGCATAGAAAACCATCCACAGCCATTAAAGCTGAACTCTAAGGTCAAGGTACATCACCTTCTGATATCACCATGAGTCACATTTTGAACAATAATGGGCTCCTTGGAAGAAGACCAGGAGTGCTCCACTACAGACAGAAAAACAAAGAGGCCAGCCCAAATGCATGCTAACAAATCCCAAAGATTCTGGAAGAATGTCTTTTGAATTGATGAGGAAAAAACTGGAGCTTTTTGGCCAGTCATATCAGCTCTATGTTTACAGAAGGAAAAATTAAGCTCTAAAAGAAAAGAACACCATACCTGCTGTGAAACATGGAGGGGGCCCAGTTATATTTTGGGGCTGCTTTGCTGCATCTGGCATGGGGAACCGTGAATTTTTGCAAGTCACAATGAAGTCTCAAGACTACCAAGGTATCCTGGAGCAAAACATACTGCCTAGTGTCAGAAAGCTCAGCTTCAGTCGCAGGTCATGGGTCCTTCACCGGGATAATGACCCAGAACAATGTTAAAGGCACTCGAGAATGGCTGAGAAAACACAGTTGACTATTCTTAAATGACCCTTCATGAGTCCAGATCTTAATATGGTTGAACATCTATGGAAAGATCTGAAAATTGCAATGTGGGGACACCACCCTTCAAACCTGAGACAGCAGTTTGTACGGGGAGAGTGGGCCAAACTACTTGCTGACAAATGCAGATGTCTCATTATGAGGTGCAGCGATCACTTGTTGGCAGTGATTGCTGCAAAAGGTGGTGCCACAAAATATTAATGATACAATCTTTTTTTTATCCATGTTATTTTAATTTGTTTATGTAAAACATTCAGCTGAATCAATAATCAAAATCAAAGTCTGATTTGTGCCAAATATGATATAAACAATAAGGAAGGCCATAAAACTTTTGCCAGTCTCAAGTTATTTCAGAAATAGTTGTGTTTGTTTTTTGTGGAAGTGGATAGTTTGCTCATTATTAGAAAATTAAGGAGAAAAAAAATCCCAGTGGTGAAAGTAAAGCTGCAAACTTACAAGAAAAAGTTTCAGATTTTACAAATGAAAGGTTGGAAATTTATGTGAAAAATGTCATAAATTGATCACAAAAATGTATAAGTATAATCTTACAGTAATCTTACAGCAAAATATTAATCAAACCACTGACTCATCTCATTAATCTCTCCATTAGGTCCTGTACATTTCCATCTGGCTGGAAAAAAGCTGTCGTCATACCACTTTTTAAATCGGGTAGTAAAGATGATATGTAATTACCGCCCAATCTCTATTTTACCAGTCCTGTCTAAGGTTCTGGAAAAAGTTGTAGCTACACAGCTGATAGACTATCTACAAGACGGTCAACTTCTTCAGCCACACCAATTTGGTTTTAGACCAGGATACTCAACAGAAACAGCAAACTGCTGCCTTATTGAAAATGTCAAACAGTCTTTGGGCAGAGGTAATGTGGTGGGAGCTGTTTTTCTGGATCTCAAAAAGGCTTTTGACACTGTAAACCACAGCTTGCTTTTATCCAAAATGGTATCTTTTAACTTTTCTCCCAATACAATAAAATGGTTTGCTTCTTATCTTCAGAACAGAGAACAGTGTGTAAAAGTTCACCAGGATAAATCCTTCCTTTTAAATAATTGTATGGGTATCCCACAAGGGTCCATTCTTGGTCCTTTACTTTTCAGCATTTTTATTAATGACCTGCCATTACACTGCTCAGCTGCAACATGTCAACTTTATGCAGATGATGCAGTTATTTACACAGCTGCTAAGACTCCAGCTCAGGCTGCAGACGTCCTGTCTTCAAGCATGGTTGATGTCCAAGAGTGGCTCAATCAGAACCATCTACTGCTGAACCTTCAAAAAACAGTTTCAATGTGCTTTTCAATCAAAAAATGTAACTTGCATCATTTTAAAGTTAATATACATGATCAAGATATCAGTTTAGTTACAGAATTCAAATACCTTGGCATTGTACTAGATCCTCAACTCAAATTTAATCTTCACATAAAGATTTCTAAAACAGTAAAAAATTTTTTTGAATTGCTTTAAATTAATTAGACATTACATACCACACCAAGCAGCCATACTGTATACGCATTCTATGGTTTTTTCGCATATATCATACTGTTGACAGTTTGGGCTCAAGCAGCTCCTTCTACAATAAAACATATACAGTAGGTTCATTATATAATCAAACTCTAAAAATTCTGGATAAAAAGCCCATTAGGTGGCATCATTGTAATATACAGATGGGGCAGTAGCCCTAGCCCACTGTGCGCATGTGGAGAGGAGCAAACAATGGAACACATCATAGAGGCTTGCCCGCTCCAAAGACTGGAAGGAGGATTACACACCCTCCATACAGCAAACCAGGAGGCAACTGCTTGGCTTAAGGACTTTGCATTCGCTAAATAAATAAATATTCTAAAAAAAATATAATCTACTGAGTTTTGAGAGTTTCATTGACCTTTGTTTTCTGAAATTAATTTTTAAATGTTTCCATAAATCAGCGTCAGAGCCACTTGTTGGATTCATCCAAAGACAGGACAGCAGCAGAGCCACCAAGAGTTCTGTTAACAATAACTGTAAAATATCCCACCGCAGAACCACATTTGGACAAACAGCTTTTTCTATAAAGGGCAGTCATATCTGGAACACAATGCCAAATGAAATCAAAATAATAACGGATTTTAAAACATTTACTACAAAGGTTAAAAATTGGCTGAAAAGTAAACAAGAATGTACCCATGTATGAAATGATTGTCTGCAGGGTGACTGAAGAAGGGAAGGCAAATGTGTAACAGGCATTTTACTGTAACAGGCAAATGTGAATCAGGTTTTTATATTGTGTATTTATAATTTTGTTTGCATTGATGTATGTGGATAATGTTTATACTGTTTTCATTTTGTTTTTTTCTTCATCTTTTTCTCTTTTTATCTGTTTCTTTTCTCTAAAGCCCATCCAGGGACAAGAGTTGCAAACTAGCTTAATGCTATACACTCTCTGTGCAACACATCAGATTTTCTTTTTTGTCTATGTTTATTGCACTGTCCCTGACAAATAAACAAATAAAATAAAAAATTCCTCATCTGCCCCCCCTCTCGGACATCTACCTCAACCACAGAGCCATCAACATTGCAGGTGACACCTCCCATCCCTCACACTCCCTCTTCAGCCCTCTGCCCTCGGGGAAAAGGTACCGAAATCTCCGGATCCACTCCACAAGACTGCTAAACAGCTTTGTCCACCCCCCCTCCCCCCTGACCGTAACACACTCACCCACACAATAACTACCTCAGCTGTTGGCACAGAAAGACGGGCACACCAATAGTAAGACATCTGCTGATGTCTCTGCACTTTACTGCAACCATTTGCACAAATGCCATATCTTGCGGTTACTGCAATATTGATCATGTGCAGTCCAGTCGGTCACTGTCTGCACCCACATTACTGCATCAAACTTGCGTCTACGAGTATTACTGCTTTACCTTTTCCTGTATATAGAATTGCTAGGCTTTATTGTTAATCTTTATTTGCACTATGGGATGTCTGGGTTTTATCTTTTACCATCATTTGCACTACGGGTAGCATTACTGTACATAGACTGTTGTTGTTTTTCCAGCCTCATTCCTTTTTTTTTTTTTTTAAATATACTGCGCACACCACTGTTTTGGGCACGTCCAACTGGGAGGAGACCCCGGGGCAGACCCAGGACACACTGGAGAGACTGTCTCCCAGCTGGCCTGGGAACATCTTGGTATCCTCTCTGAAGAGCTGGAGCAGGTGGCTGGGGAGAAGGAAGTCTGGGCTTCTTTGCTTGAACTGCTGACACCGTGACCTGGACCTCTGGAAAAGCAGTAGAAGATTGATGGATGGCACACCACTGAAGAGAAAGAAATGGCATTTCAATTCTCCTGTATGTCCTGTACGTATAGTAGTATTGACAAATAAAAATCTTTGAATCTTACAAGAAAAATGGGAACAATGCTTGAGGACAGTCCTAGCTGTAGAGGGATAAACAGCCACCACCCTATGATTAAAAATAGAAATTTACATGAAAAAAGAAGATTTTTGTACAAAAGTTTCCAATTTATTGCAAATTCGTAAGAAAAAAGTCACAAATTCAGAAAACCAGACCATCAGTGACGAAATAGCTCATTCTGGCTTGATGAAATCACCCCAAGTGCTCAGAGCTCCTGCCCTTTGACCCTGACCTTAAGCACAGCCTAGATGCAGACCCACCCGAGGATCATTGTGTGCAAGGTTGATGAGCATCATAGTAGAACTAAATGGAGAAGTATTTCATCCAACGTTCACTGAATATCTTAACTCTTCAAATTCAGTCTACTGTAATACCAGAGAGAAGCAGCAGAGGGCCTTTACGTACTACCATTCATGAGCAAAACACCGAAGGAGTCAAAACACTGTGAGAATGAAATATTCAGCATCAGACTTATTTAGTGCAATAACAGCCATCAATGAAAAGCAAAATAAGCACAAATTTGAAAATGTATCACCCACAGCCTGTGTCTTGAGTGATTTGTATGTGAAAAATACTAAAATAAATAATACATTCATCTCAGCAGAAATCTTCAAGGTCATGAGATGGGCAAAAGCAAACAAACGTGCTTCAGTCAATGTATTTAATAATCTCGAGATCTTTCAAAAATGCACTCCAGTACAGAGCATACACGGCATCATATCATTAATACCATCCACACAAACACCGTGACTGGTTTCATTAAAGTCTTAATAACAAGATGAGACAGATCACAACAATCTGGTTTCACTGTTTTAATTAGAGTAACTCAAAGACATTTGTACAAAGATTTTAAAAATACTTATTCTTCACAGAGTTTCCACTGATTCTATTGTTTTATTTCAAATTAATTTTTCTCTACTTAAAACACCCAAACAGGTGGAGCTGCTGAGGTGGTGGGGTAAAGCCAGTTAGCCTGAAGGCAGATGAAAGAGTCCGTGAACCTCACACAAATCTGACTTTTAAATCAAGTGATTAAAAAGGAAATCATTTCAAAGGGAGATGACCAACTGGTAGAAAGCCAGACCTTTGCTGTGATAGTTCTTTTAAGCAGCAGAGCAATTAGAGGTAATTAATAATGTTTTATATACTCATTTATACAGTAGCATAATGATAATTCAGACTAATACTGTGTGAATATGCCCCCCTTTTTAAAAGAGAGAGCTTTATTGCCTTACAAGTAAAAGGAATACAAAAAAACCCCTTTTTATGATTTCATCTAATAATTTGAGGCAGGATTTTTATTTTAGATTCATGAAAACCTGAAAAATCTTAAGGGTGAAGCAGAGATTTCCACAACACTCAATCACATTAACAAGCACAGTTAAAAAGGCGACCAGGTAAAATTCAAAATTAAAGGTAGAGGTCTTTATAAAAAAAAAAAAAAAAAAAGGCAAAACTACAGTGAAAACAAATTCATACATTACACCAAGCACAGCATGGATAAAGACGACACCGTGTGTGAGTTTAGTGGCCATCCGTGCAATTGTGTATGAGGTGTAACAGTGCTTGCATATTGATAATAGACAACTGAGTTAAAAAGAATCAGATTGGGATATGGTAGGCCTCATCTGCTATATTAATACAAATGCTTAATTTTTACTTTATTTTTAGGCAGTTTGTGGAAAATACTACTTGTGCAAAGGTTTGAGTGTGCGTTTTCTTAAGTGCCCTGAGATGTAGCTCCACATTCAGTGTCTGAGACGCATAAATAAGAACAAAGATAGACGTTTATCATCAGCTTGAAATAACTTACAAATGCCTTGCAATATATCGGTTTAAATAATACTCAATATTTCCCATCAACCAAAGAGGTAACATCGATGAGGGAAACAGTTCCAGAACCATAAACCACACTGGAGGACTGACAAGTTAGTCCACAGCAGCAATCCAGCTGGGTAGGTTACTGTTAAGTAAAAAAATATATAGATGTATTTAATAGGCTCACTTTGTGTGTTTCATTATATCAAATTAAATAGTTATGAATTTTTGTAACCAAACATTTCTTGTCTTTAACCTTCGTGCAGTACCCCTCCTTTCCCGTCAGTCCAGAAGCATCCCGGTTGAAGATTTATTCCAAAAGCTCCTGTCACACCGGGGGAAAAAAAAAGAAAAGAAGATGCAATTGATATGTGGTGTGATGAGGGAGGTGACAGATAGCAGTGAAAGCTACAATCAGGGGAGCCATGATGCACTGACCTCGTCTGACTCCTCTCCCACTGTGCCGGGGCCCCTGTCACCCTCCTCCTCCGTCACCAATGACTGCTGATCCTCCATCCGCCTCAGGACCGAGTATCTGTACGTCACCTCACTGGAGTAAAGTTACGGGACAGAGCAGGGTGATGTGTTTTTACTGCATTAAGTGTTTAAAATAATCATGTGAAGGCTCATTAATAGAGGTGGATTACTTGACTGGGAAGCAGTATTTTCGGATGATCAATACAGCGGCAGCAACCGCCGCCACGGAGACGAAGATCACTGATGCAATAATCCCAGGGTGAAGCCTTAACCCGGCCTAAAAAGACAAATGAATCCAATAAGATCTAACAGTGGGGTAGTTAAAGGGCCCATAAACCTAACAGCTCAGTTCATGAAGTGTGGCACAGATAAAAAGGAAATACAGGCAAGAGATATGACAGCCGAACAGTGGTGCATTATAAATCACAGCGCTGGTGTACATCCCAGAAGCTCAGCAGCAGTCAAGGCCAAGCAAAGTATCTGATGCAATTTGGAGGATTTGTTGGTCACATCAGATTGTTGATCATTAGATTTACTTAAAAGGCTGTTCATAAGAACCTCGGTGGTGTTAGAAATTGAAATTAGTAGGATACACATGGAGCATATGAGTGAGACAAAGTTTAGGTGGTTATGAAACAGTTTATGTGCATGCTTATTTTGTCTTTATTGGTCAGCCTGTATAATAAAGATCACTACCATAAAAAGGGAGAAGCGCCAAGTGATTTTTAGCCTTTATCATTAGTTAAGGTTCTACTGAAGTGAGTTACACAGTAAAAGCTGTGGAGAGTATGAGCAACTAGACAGTCAGTGACGGAGAAGCTCATTCCGGCCTGACAAGATCAACCTGAACGTGTTCAGATCATCTGACCAATGGCCTTGACCTGAAGACCAACCAGGATGCAGACAAACCAGAGGATCAGTGGGTGGAAGTTGTTTAGAATTAGGGAAATTGCCCAGGAGGGATAATCATTGTAATAAAGTCATATAAGCACTGAGATCTCCTCATCTTTGACCTTAAGCACAACCTGGATGCAGACCCACCTGAGGATCAGGTGACTGATTATTACACCAGCAGAAGGAAGAGTGATGGCCACAAAACCAAACCTACTTGAGTCTTTAAAAAATGGTGCCTGAGTATTGATGAACAATTTTACTTTGCCAGTTCCATAGCTTTTTCTCACAAATTTATGACCTTTTTCTCTCAGCTGCACAACTTTATTAAAACTGTATTTTTCCCCGTATAAATTTTACAACTTTTTACTCATAATTTTGCATTTTTTTTCTTAGAAATTTGCATCGTTTTCTTGTACATTTGAGACTTTACTCTCATATTTGCAAGGTTGACATAAATTTCAGAATTTTTTTTTTGCACGTTTATAACTTTTCTTATAAATTTGTTATTTTTCCCCCCATAAAATTGTGTTTTTGTAAGAATAAATCTACTACGTTTTTGCTTATGAATACGCGCCCATTTAGTGATAGAATCCTCACCGTATCCAGACGCCCAGCCAGCATGTCCACATGGTAAAGTCACTAAAACGACTTCAGGTTTCCAAACACTTTGTTGATGTATTATTATTATTTTTTTTTAAAGATTTGTTTTCACAAAAATGTTGTCTATATCACCTTCAAGATGCAGTCATTTAAAAACAAGTTATTACTGCAGTCCAAACAAGCACATCACTAAAGCGAAAGTAACTTGGAGCGCGATCAAATGTACTGGAGTAAAATGTTTTTGTTCTTAAAAAGAGTACTCGAGAGTAAAAAGTAGAAAAAAAATACTCGGTACATTTCTATGGAAAAAGTTGAGACTAAAGTTGTTACCCACATCTAAACGCACAAACTCACCTTCACATTTCTTAAGCTTCACAGCATAATTCACAAATTTTAAATTATTTTTTAATTCTTAGCATTACAACTCTGAAGCTGGAGAGCATCTGAATAATTCCAGAAAGGTGATGGAATAAAATTAATTAATACAAACTGTATTCAGCATAAAAACAAAACATAACTTTTGTCTTGTGAAGGTTAAAACTCTCAGTGCACCACCAGTCTTACCGGCGCCATCAAAACATCAGCTCGACTTATTCATTCCTCCCAGAAACGCTACAGACTCCTTCAGTTCACGGCAACAAGGTCAAACCTTTCCCTCACACACCAGTCTTCATCCACATAATCTCCACTCCACCGCTGTAAGTGAATGCATCGTGCTACATTGTTTGCAAATCAATTTCAGATACAATTTACCGTCGTCTCTTTGCCATGCTGGCCTTTACCTTTTGTTCTGACATCCTCCCGACGCCTTCACAGCCTGATTAAACCACTGTCGTTCCGGAGCACAGGCGAGTGCATTAAAATTTATAAACTGCCGAAGCACATGGTAAAAAATATGGGATAAAATAAATGCTTTGTTTGTTAAACAAAAGCTATGAATGCTTACTTCCTTGTTCCTGTTTTTTTTTTTTTTTTTACCTGTTTCCACGCCCCACTTTAGGCCACACAAGGTCATGTGACTTCAAACTTAGTGACTGACCGGTGACACATTTATTTACAGTAAGAGAGGTTAAGTTAAGAGGTTAAGAAGGTTTATATTCATAAAAAATATTTATAGGTGAAAAAAGTACTTTTAAAATTTTTTTTATGGGTCCAAAATAATCAGAATATTTACGTATACACAGCTGGATGATGAGCCTATGGTGGCCTGTAACATACAGCGGGGAAATAAGCATTGAAGATAAGATAAGATAAGATGAGCCTTTATTAGTCCCACAATGGGGAAATTCCAGGATTGCAACAGCACAGGGATGGCAACACTCAGAGCAATAATTAAGAAGATACGGAAAATATAAATAAGAGCAGTGGATATACATACGTACACATGAAAATATAAATATTGTGACGTAGCAGGGTTCACACAAAAACAGAGGAGCAAGATGGTTGTGATGAACAGGCTTTATTTACACACCACCAACCCCCAACCTCCACTTAGTAGCAGAGCAGTGGAGGTCATTCCCACAGACCTCTGTTTACATTACGGTTACACACACATGATACATCTTGCCCTAATCCTGCTAAACACTGCTGGGTCATTATAATGCAGTTATAATGACACAGCAGTATAACCCAGAAATAACACATTTAACACACACAGTAACGTTTCAAACTGGCAAAGCATGCTGGGAAATCCCTGGCCCCCTTAAAATGGCCCCCACGTTTACACTGCCCCCCCCCCCCGGACTGGTTTCTGTCCCCAGAAAAATTAAAGTCCAATTTAAAAGTCCAATACAAACTCATCCAGGTGTCGGGGCGGTCTTCGGCGCCGGTGGCCAACATGTACAGGCCCCCTAGTGTCCATCCGGGTCTCGGTCGGGGTATCGGGCCGGGATGGAAGCTCCGGTCCGTCCACCAGCGGTGCAGATGGCCGATACGGGGCGAGACGGTCACGATGAAGGACCACAACCCGGTCCCTTTTTCTAAGCCTCACCCTGTACACCACATCTGACAGTCTCTCCAGGACCACGCATGGCCCCGACCACTGGCTCGCCAGCTTCGGTGATCGTCCTCTCATCCTCTCAGGGCAGAAAACCCAGACTCGATCCCCCGGTGCAAAGTCCCTCCCCTGGCAGCGGGAGTCGTATGCCCGCTTCTGCCGACCCCCTGCCGCTGCCAGGGCCTCTCGAGCCAGCTCGTGCACCGTGTGGAGACGTTTCTTTCAAACAAAAAAAATAATCCAATCCGGGTTTTCCTTCACCTCCGGCTCGGGGGGGCAAACCGAATACCAAATCCACCGGTGTGCGCAGCTCGCGTCCAAACATGAGCGCCGCAGGGGTGCACCGGGTAGATTCCTGAGCTGCCGTCCGGTACGCCCACAAAACAAAAGGCAGGTGCAGGTCCCAGTCTCGCTGTCGCTGGTCCACTAGGATAGCGAGCTGGGTGGTGAGGGTCCGGTTGAATCGTTCGACCAGGCCGTCGCTCTGTGGATGCAGTGGGGTGGTCCGGGTCTTCCGGATGCCCAGCCGTTTGCAGACCTCTCCGAAGACCTCCGCCTCGAAGTTCCGACCTTGATCGCTGTGCAGCTCCTCCGGTGCGCCAAAACGACAGAACATTTCATCCACCAGCTTTGATGCCGTCGTAGTGGCGCTCTGATCCGGGACCGCGTACGCCTCTGGCCACTTAGTGAAATAATCCATCGCGACCAGCACGTAGCGGTTCCCCCGGTCCGTGGTCGGGAAAGGGCCCAGGATGTCCACTCCCACTCGCTCCATCGGTGCTCCCACCCGGTACTGCTGCAGGGGAGTGTGGGATCGCTGAGTTGGTCCCTTCTGAGCTGTGCATGTGTCGCAGCGATGAACGTGGAGCTCCACGTCCTGATGACAGCCAGGCCAGTAGAACCGGGCCCGAAGGCGCTGCAGCGTCTTTGTCACCCCGAAGTGGCCCGCTCCTACCGCCCCATGAACCAGCTGGAGTACTTTGGGCCGGAGTCGACGAGGAACCAGCAGCTGCCAAATGTGCCGCTGCCCAGCTGGAGTCTGCCACTGTCTATACACCACGCCCTCGTGACAGCGGAGGGTGGCCACTGGGAGTGCAGGGCCTTAGTCTCTGGGTCCAGCGGTGACACAACCTCCCAGGCGGGCCGCTGTCCTGCGTCCAGCCACTGCCGAACCCGCGAAATGACCGGGTCTCTGTCCTGCTCGCTCTGCAGCTGCTGCGTGCCAAGAACCTCTGTGACGTCATCGCTGGGGAGAACTGCCCTGATCATCTGAGGAGGGGCTGTGCGTTTGCTGCGTGATTCCTGCTCGCAGCGGCTCGGAGAGCGGCAGCCCGTGGGGCGATTTGGTCCCGATCTTCAGCCCGTTGACAGTGACGACACTCCTCTGTCGCGCAGGGGCGCCGAGACAGCGCGTCAGCGTTGGCATGGAGGCGGCCTGCCCGATGCACAATCTGGAAATTATAATCCTGCAGTGCCTCCAGCCACCTCGCCATCTGTCCCATTCCGGTTCTTTGAAATTTAACAACCAGGTCAGGGAAGCGTGGTCCGTCCTGACCTGGAACCTCCCCCCCTACACATACGGGCGGAAGTGACGCAGTCCTTGAATGACAGCCAGCAGCTCTCTGCGGGTCACACAGTAATTTCTCTCGGCTCTGCTGAGAGTGCGGCTGAAGAAGCGACTGCCTGCTCTCCGTGTCTCCCTCCTGGGATAGCACCGCCCCGATGCCCTGGTTGCTGGCGTCCGTGTCCACAATGAAAGGGCGGCTCGGGTCAGGATACCGCAGGACGGGGGCTCTGATGAGCGCTGCGCGAAGCTGGCAGAAAGCAGCAGCGCAGCTGTCACTCCCACTGGAAACAGGCGTCCTTTCTGCGTCAGCTGATGCAGCGGGCTGGCAATGGTGGCGAAGTCTTTCACAAACTTCCTATAATAGGAGGCCAATCCAAGAAAACTCCCTCAGTTCTCCAACGTTCCGCGGCACCGGCCAGTCTCTCACTGTTGCCACTTTTTCCGGGTCAGTGGCGACCCCCGCTGCGCTGACGACGTGGCCCAAAAGGTGGTCTCTCGCCGGAATCAGGTGGCATTTCCTAGGGTGTAACCGTAGCCCCGCCTGCTGGATGGCTCCCAGCACCTCTCGGAGATTTGACAGGGCGCTGTCAAAATCAGCTGCATTCACCAGCAGGTCATCCAGGTAAACACGCAGCGACTCGCGGCACGTGAGCCAGCACTCGCTCCATCAAGCGTTCAAAGGTGGCGGAGCGTTGCAGAGTCCAAACGGCATCACTTTAAACTGGTACAGTCCCTGCCCGATGGAGAAGGCTGTTTTTTGGCGGGCCTCGGGTGACAGCTCTACCTGCCAATAGCCGCTGCGTAGATCCAGCGAGCTGAACCAGCTGGAGCCGGCGATGTGGTCCAGTGCGTCATCGATGCGGGGCAGGGGGTAGGAATCTTTCCTGGTGGCATCGTTCAGGCGTCGGTAATCCACACAGAACCGCCACGACCCGTCCTTCTTCTTGACCAGCACCACAGGGCGCTGCCCAGGGGCTGTTAGAGGGCTCAATAACATCTGGCCTCCAGCATTTCTCGCACTTTTTGTTCCGCCGCTGCCCCGCCTTGAAAAGGGCAGGCCGGCGTGGGTGGAGGTCGTATCGGCCTGGCCTCACCGGTGTCGATCTCGTGCTGCACCAACCCGGTCCGGCCGCATTCCTCATCCTTCGCAGCAAAAACACTCACGTAATAGTCCAATAGCTCCCGCAGCTGGCGTCTCTGTTCCGGGTCCAGCCCGCTGCAGCTCCGCTGAAATAATTCCTCCACTGCCTGCTGCGTCTCCGCTGACACGTTGACCCCTCCCCTTGCTGTCCCTGTGTGTGCTCGTGCTCCCTCTGTCCGCGCTGGTGACGTCATCGTGTCCAGTCCTCGCGGTGACCTGCCTGGTCCGGTCTGTCTTGGCGATCCCTCGATCGTGCGTGCCCCCGTGTCCCTTCTCTGGGTTCTGCTGTGGAGCGTGATGGTCCGGTTTCCCAGCTGGAGGGAAGGTCCCGGTGGTGTCGATCTTGGCACGCCAAGGGCTGTGAGCAGGTCTAGTCCAATAATACAGGGGTCTTGGATGTCAGCCAGCCAGAACGGGTGTCTTATGTTCTGACCCGGGCCAACCCCCACCACCAGCCAGCTCCTCCGCCCCCTTCTGTCTGGGCGCGCTCACCGGTAGCTGTGGTGACGCAGCGCTCGGTGGGTTCCCACCCCCGCGGAGCCGTCTTGCTCGTGCCCGGCAGTACGCCCGGTCGAACCAAGGAGATTGTAGAGCCGGTGTCAATCAGGGCCCGGATCGACGTCTTCCCCAAGCTGCACTGTAGATAGATCCCTGGAGAGTGTCCAACTCGGCCCACGCGCGGTGCCGGCTCCTCGGGGGAAACATCTGCTGGAGGTGGCCTGTCCTCGTTCACGCCACCTCGCTCTAGTTTAACGCCGGCGAGGGGCCGGTTTGTCGTGGGGTGGGGTGCGGGGCAGTTATCGCGCGATGTGTCCCATCTCTCCGCAGCGGAAGCACCCTTCCTCGCGCCGCCGAGGCCATCTTCTCCGTGGACGCGCCGCTGTGGTCTGCCGGAATTCCTCCTCCTCCCCCCTCGCTCTCCATCGTAGCCTGGTAGATTCTCCGGCTGTGCGTTGCTGCTTCAGCGGTGCGACTTATTAGCGGCTCTGCCCGCTCTGCTTCTGCCAACTGCAGTCTTCCAGTCCGCTCGCGGCGTGGAGCCGTACGTGGGCTCTGGAGCTGGGCCGGGCGGAGACCTTGGATGAAGCTCCGGAGGCGAGCTTCTCTACTGCCTCCGGCGCGAACTCTGGGTAGCTGCGCCGGGTTAACAGCCATATATCTGCATCATAGCCTCCTAATTTTTCCTGTGTGGTTCCGGCGGCGGCGGGTCAGCTGTTCTTGGGGCGTGCTGCAGCGTCCGCTATTCTCCCTAATCGTCTCTGGAGCGCCCCTCTTGTAGTGCTGGCCAGCTGTGGTGCTCCCCGGGGCCGGAGATCAGAGAGCTGTGCAGAGGGCTTTCCCTTCCAAGGCCAAGTCGCGACCTGTTACAGCAGGTTTTCCTCTGGTGACCAGCCGTTCATCGCGCCGCAGTCAAGCTCGACCTGTGTCCAGGCTAGTCATGTCCTAATGTTGGCTTCGCCGTTGAAACGGGGAACTTTGGGCGACCCTTGCCGAACAGGTGGGGTGGTCGTTTTCCTCTGATTCGTATCGCCACCCTTAGATCGCCGTGGGGTCGCCAGCCCGTGCCTGATCCTAAGAAGGGTGGAACGTTTGCTCTGTTCTGCCCGCTCTGTCTTGAAAAAGACAGGAGGCGGGGTGCGCTGGCCCCGTCAGGTCCGCCGCTCCGTTCGTCCCGGCTCCGGGCTCCCGGTGGTGATGCCTCGGTCTCATCATCCATCATCAGCTGAGCAATGGCCTGCTCCAGCTGCTGGATCTCCATTCTGATCGCTTCCATTTGCTCCATCCCACTTCTGACACCAGTGTGACGTAGCAGGGTTCACACAAAAAAAGAGGAGCAAGATGGTTGTGATGAACAGGCTTTATTTACACACCACCAACCCCCAACCTCCACTTAGTAGCAGAGCAGTGGAGGTCATTCCCACAGACCTCTGTTTACATTACGGTTACACACACATGATACATCTTGCCCTAATCCTGCTAAACACCTGCTGGGTCCATTATAATGCAGTTATAATGACACAGCAGTATAAGACCCAGAAATAACACATTTTAACACACACAGTAACGTTCAAACTGCAAAGCATGCTGGGAAATCCCTGCCCCCTTAAAAATGGCCCCGACGTTACAATATATATACAAAGTGCGGAGCATTGTAGCAAGATGGAATAAACAGCATAACCATCTACTTAGTTCTTCCTACATAGTATGAATATGTACCCTACATATTGTCACCCCCTCCGTAGGCGACTGATATTGTCCTAGTTGTATACTGGAGGGGACCATTGGTGTAAGTCTGTTTGCGTCTTTTGCATTCAATTCTACTAGGTCGTCACTTTTTTTGCTATCTCTGCGAGCATCCCTGCTTAGGTTTACAGTCCTGACAGCCGTAGGTAGGAAGGACCTGCGAAACCTCTCAGCTGCGCACCTAGGATGATGTAGTCTTACTGTCTAACTGCCTCCTCAGTGCATTCAATATGTCCTGCATAGGGTGGGACTCGGACTCCAGCAGAGATACAGTTTAGCACCATCCTTCTCTCTCCTATCTCCTCCACTGGGTCAAGGGCGTTGCCCCAGGACAGATCTACTTTCTTGTTCAGTTTGTTCAGTCTCTTCCTATCGGCTGGCTGTAATGCCGTTGCCCCAGCAGACCACTCCAAAAGTGATGGCTTGATGCCACCACCGTGTCGTAGAATGTCTTCACAGTGCCCCTTGTACACCAAAAGACCTGAGCCTCCGCAGTAGAACAGCCTGCGCTGTCCCTTTCTGTAGAGTGCGTCGGTATTGTGTGGACCAGTCTAGTTTTATTGTTTCAGATGAACACCAAGGTACTTGTAGGATGTCACCACCTCAATGTCTGTTCCCTGTATATTTGCTGGTGCTGTGAGGGGTTGTCCTTACCTGCGGCAGTCCACCACCAGCTCCTTAGTTTTCCTTGCGTTGATCTGGAGGCAGTTCCGATGGCACCAGTCCACAAAGTTCTGGATAAGTCCTCTGTACTCAGCTTCATCTCCGCTGGAGATGAGGCCGACAATCGCAGAGTCGTCAGAGAACTTCTGTAGATGGCAGTGTGTTGTGTTGTGTGAGAAGTCCGCAGTATAAAGGGTGAACAGGAAGGGGACCAAAACCGTTCCCTGGGGGGGGGGCCCCCATGCACCGATGATCGTGTCAGACACACAATCTCGGATTCTCACAAACTATGGCCGGTTAGTGAAGTAGTCCAGGATCCATGATGACAGGTGCTGGTCCACCCCTGCGCACAGCAGCTTGTCCTTCAGGATCATATGTTGAATGGTGTTGAAAGCACTGGAGAAGTTAAAGAACATGATCCTCACCGCATTCCCGGGCTTCTCCAGGTGGGACAGAGAACGGTGAAGGAGAAAGATCACTGCATCCTCCACCCCAATGCCATGCTGGTAGGCGAACTGGAGTGGATCCATCGCTGGTCCCACCAGGGAGCGGAGGTGAGCAAGGAGCAGTCACTCCAGGGTCTTCATCATGTGAGACGTCAGGGCCACTGGTCTGTAGCTGTTCGGATCTTTGGGGTGGGAAGTCTTTGGTACAGGTACCACACAAGATGTTTTCCACAACTGTGGTACCCTCCCCAGCTTCAGGCTCAGGTTGAAGATGTGCTCCACAATCCCACACAGCTGGTCTGCGCAGGACTTGAGGAGCTTCGCGCTGATGCGTGCCTCGGTCCCGAGGCCTTCTCATCCTTGATCTTCCTCAGCTCCGTCCTCACCTGGTCTTAGTGAGGATCAGGTTGGGGGGGCTGTGTGCTAGGAGTGGGGGGGTGTTGGTGGAGTGGGGTTGTGACAGCAGGTCCCTCGAATGACTTTAGAGGCAGCAGTGGTTGTTTGGCAGTTGGGGGGGAGGGCGATTGGTCAAACCTATTAAAAAACAGGTTCAGAGTTGTTCCTCCACTCCCTGCCCCCCGTGCCTGGGGGGAGGTATTCTGGAGCCCAGAAATAGTATTATAGGTTTCTCCAGACCCCGCCGATGTCGCTCTGGTTGCAGCTTGTCCTCCATCTTCTTCCTGAAGCTGTCCTTGCCTTCTCTGATCTTCCTCCTCAGCTCCCTCTGTAGGACTTCAGCATCTCCCTGTTCCCCGACCTTAAAGAGCCTGTTCTTCTCTCTCGAGAAGTGTTGAACACGGCATTTTTCTCATTAAACATATTTCTGATGGAGCCGCTGACCTGACATTTTCAACCAGATATCAGTGACAACCCAAGTAATCCATACATGCAAAGAATTCAAGGCAAGTTTGTTCACAAAACAAGTTATATTTAATAAAGTGGAATGACACAGGAAATAAGTATTGAACACACTTGGTGCAATTCATTTCAAGTGGCACGCTGCCAAAAATGAATTTTTTTCTGTTGTTAACATGTCTGTAACATGTTTTTCTTTTGAGACTTACAAGACATATCAAGAGCAAAATCAGTCCCAAATCCCAAGTCTGTGTTTTTCTGCTGTGAATGTCCAGTTAAGCCCCCCCCCCCAAAAAAAAGCGAGGTGTGTAGCATTCCTGCTTAGCCTGATTGGTTATAACATTAACCAATCAATCAGGCTAAGCACTGGGCATGGCTACACACCTGAGTTCACTCCCCCAGGGAAGGAGGGAGAAGCCTGTGGCTGGTGAATCAGCTCCTTCAATGTTGCTGTTGGCCTCTTGGCAGCCTCCCTGACCAGTTTTCTTCTCATCTTTTCATCAATTTTGGAGGGAGGTCCAGTTCTCGGTAATGTCACTGTTGTGCCATGTTTCCTCCACTTGATGATGACTGTTTTCACTGTGTTCCATGGTATATTTAATGCCCTGGAAATTCTTTTGTACCCTTCTCCTGACTGATATCTTTGAACAATGAGATCCCTCTGATGCTTTGGAAGCTCTCTGCAGACCATGGCTTGTGCTGTAAGATGTGACTACAAAAATGTCAGGAAAAGCCTACTAGAACAGCTGAACTTTATTTGGGGTTATCAGAGGCACTTTAAATGGTGGCAGATGTGTGCTGACTCCCATTTAACATGAGTTTGACTGTGGTTAATTCTGAGTACAGCCGCATCCCCAGTTATAACAGGGTTTGCACATTTATGCAACCAGGTTATGTTTTTTCTTTTTTCTTTTTCCCCTTTAAAGATTTCAGTTTGTTTTTCAATTGGGTTGTACAGGTTATAGGTCACATTAACGGTTGGCCTTGCGATGGACTGGCGATCTGTCCAGGGTGTACCCTGCCTCTTGCCCAAAGATGCTGGGATAGGCTCCAGCCCCCCCGCGACCCGAAAAGGATTAAGCGGAAGAAGATGGATGGATGGATGGATTTATCTTGGTCTCATTTTTGTTACATCACAAAAACCTGGCATTTGAACAGGGGTGTGTAGACTTTTTATATCCACTGTGCAGTGGGGCAAAAAAGTATTTAGTCAGCCACCAATTGTGCAAGTTCTCCCACTTAAAAGATGAGAGAAGTCTCCAATTTTCATCATAGGTATACCTCAACTATGAGAGACAAATGAGAAAAAAAAAATCCAGAAAATCACATTGTCTGATTTTTAAAGAATTTATTTGCAAATTATGGTGCTATGTGGATTAGGTGGCGGTCAAAGGCGGAGACCTTGGCAGACTGATCCCAAGCTTTCTAAACTGGCTTTTGGTACGTGGAATGCCACCTCTCTGGTGGGGAAGGAGCCTGAGCTGGTGTACGAGGTTGAGAGATACCAGCTAGATATAGTTGGCCTCACCTCAACACACAGCTCCAGCTCCGAAACCAGTCTCCTGGAGAGGGGCTGGAGCTTGGCCTTTTCTGGAGTTGCCCCGGGCGAGAGGCGATGAGCAGGGGTGGGTATTCTTGTATCCACCCACCTTGCTGCCTCTATATTGGAGTTTTCCCCAGTGGACGAAAGGGTTGCTTCCCTGCGCCTCCGGGTTGGGAAATGGGTCCTGACCATCATTTGTGCCTATGCACCAAATGATGTTTCAGAGTACCCACCCTTTTTGGAGTCTGTGACTGGGGTGCTGGAGGGTGCTCCGCTTGGAGACTCCATTGTCCTACTGGGGGACTTCAATGTGCACGTGGGCAACGACAGTGAAACCTGGAGGGAGGTGATTGGGAGGAATGGCCTGCCCGATCTGAACCCGAGTGGTGTTCAGTTATTGGACTTCTGTGCTAACCACAGTTTGTCCATAACGAACACCATGTTCAAGCATAAGGGTGTCCATATGTGCACTTGGCACCAGGACGCCCTAGGTCGCAGGTCGATGATCGATTTTGTTATCGTGTCATCAGACCTGCGACCGTATGTCTTGGACACCCGGGTAAAGAGAGGTGCAGAGCTGTCAACTGATCACCACCTGGTGGTGAGTTGGATCCAATGGCAGGGGAGGAAGCCATTCCGACCTGGTAGACCAAAACGTATAGTGAGGGTGTGCTGGGAACATCTGGCTGAGGCCCCTGTCCGGGAGGTCTTCAACTCCCACCTCCGGAAGAACTTCAACCACATTCCGAGGGAGTCTGGAGACATGGAGTCTGAATGGGCCATGTTCTCCACCTCTGTTGTTGAAGCGGTGGCCCAGAGCTGCGGCCACAAGGTGGTCGGTGCATCTCGTGGTGGCAACCCCCCGAACCAAGTGGTGGACACCAGTGGTGAGGGGGGCCATTAAGCTGAAGAAGGATCCTATCAAGCTTGGTTGGCTTGTGGGACTCCCGAAGCAGCTGAGGTGTACCGGCAGGCCAAGCGGAGTGCAGCTCGGGTTATTGCTGAAGCAAAAACCCGGGTATGGGAGGAGTTCGGTGAGGCCATGGAACAAGACTTTTGGTCGGCCTCGAAGAGATTCTGGCAAACTGTCCGGCGCCTCAGGAGGGGAAAGCAGCTCCCTGTCCACACTGTGTATGGTGCGGATGGGACACTGTTGACTTCGACTGGGGATATCGTCGGGCGGTGGAAGGAATACTTTGAGGATCTCCTCAATCCCACTGATACGCCTTCTACAGAGGAAGCAGGGTTTGGGGATGAGAGGGATGACTCGCCTATCACAGGGGCTGAGGTCGCCAAGGTGGTTAAAAATCTCCTTGGTGGCCGGACCCCGGGGGTGGACGAGATTTGCCCTGAGTACCTCAGGGCCCTGGATGTTGTTGGGCTGTCATGGTTGACACGCCTCTGCAACATTGCGTGGAGGTCGGGGGCAGTGCCTTTGGCATGGCAAACTGGGGTGGTGGTTCCTCTCTTCAAAAAAGGGGACCGGAGGGTGTGCTCCAACTTTAGAGGGATCACACTCCTCAGCCTCCCTGGGAAGGTCTATGCCAAGGTACTGGAGAGGAGAGTCCGGCCGTTGGTCGAACCTCGGATTCAGGAGGAGCAATGTGGTTTTCGTCCTGGCCGTGGCACATCGGATCAGCTCTTTACCCTCTCGAGAATTCTTGAGGGTTCGTGGGAGTTTGCCCAACCAGTTTACATGTGTTTTGTGGACTTGGAGAAGGCATTTGACCGCGTCCCTCATGTTTTTTTTTTGTGGGGGTGCTTCGGGAGTATGGGGTATCGGGCTTGTTGTTATGAGCTATTCGGTCTCTGTACGACCGTTGTGAGAGTTTGGTTCGTATTGCCAACACTTGGTCGGAGTTATTCCCAGTGAGAGTTGGACTCCGCCAGGGCTGCCCTTTGTCACCGATCCTGTTCATAATTTTTATGGACAGGATTTCTAGGCGCAGCCAGGGAATGGAGGGTGCCATGCTTGGTGACCACAGGATCTCATCTCTGTTGTTTGCAGATGATGATGTCCTGTTGGCTTCATCCAGCAATGACCTACAGCTCTTGCTGGGATGGTTTGCCACTGAGTGTGAAGCGGCTGGGATGAGACTCAGCACCTCCAAGTCCGAGTCCATGGTCCTCAGCCGGAAAAACGTGGATTGTCCTCTCTGGGTTGGGGACAGGCTCCTGCCCCAAGTGGAGGAGTTTAAGTATCTTGGGGTCTTGTTCACGAGTGAGGGGAAAATGGAGCGAGAGATTGACAGACGGATCGGAGCAGCATCTGCAGTGATGCGGACGTTGTATCGGTCTGTTGTGGTGAAGAGGGAGCTTAGTTCTAAAGCAAAGCTGTCGATTTACCAGTCAATCTACGTTCCTACTCTCACCTATGGTCACAAGCTTTGGGTAATGACCGAAAGAACAAGATCGCGGATACAAGCGGCTGAAATGAGCTTTCTCCGTAGGATTGCTGGACTCACCCTCAGAGATAGGGTGAGGAGCTCAGTCATCCGGGAGAGGCTCAGAGTAGAACCGCTGCTCCTCCACATTGAAAGGAGTCAGTTGAGGTGGTATGGGCATCTGATTAGGATGCCTCCTGGATGCCTCCCACTTGAGGTGTTTCAGGCACGCCCCACTGGGAGGAGACCCCAGGGCAGACCCAGGACTCGGTGGAGAGACTATGTCTCCCAGCTGGTCTGGGAACGCCTTGGTATCCTCTCTGGAGAGCTGGAGCAGGTGGCTGGGGAGAGGGAAGTCTGGGCTTCTCTGCTTGAACTGCTGCCTCCGCGACCCGGACCTCCGGAAAAGCGGTAGAAGATGGATGGATGGATGGATGGTGGAAAATAAGTATTTGGTCAATAACAAAAGTTCATCTCAATACTTTGTTATATACCCTTTGTTGGCAATGACAGAAGTCAAACGTTTTCTGTAAGTCTTCACAAGGTTTTCACACACTGTTGCTGGTATTTTGGCCCATTCCTCCATACAGATCTCCTCTAGAGCAGTGATGTTTTGGGACTGTCGCTGGGCAACAAGGACTTTCAACTCCCTCCAAAGATTTTCTATGGGGTTGAGATCTGGAGACTGGCTAGGCCACTCCAGGACCTTGAAATGCTTCTTACGAAGCCACTTCTTCGTTACCCAGGTGGTGTGTTTGGGATCATTGTCATGCTGAAAGACCCAGCCACGTTTCATCTTAAATGCCCTTGCTGATGGAAGGAGGTTTTCACTCAAAATCTCACGATACATGGTCCCATTCACTCTTTCCTTTACACGGATTAGTTGTCCTGGTCCCTTTGCAGAAAAACAGCCCCAAAGCATGATGTTTCCACCCCCATGCTTCACGGTAGGTATGGTGTTCTTTGGATGCAACTCAGCATTCTTTCTCCTCCAAACATGACACGTTGAGTTTTTACCAAAAAGTTCTATTTTGGTTTCATCTGACCATATGACATTCTCCCAATCCTCTTCTGGATCATCCAAATGCTCTCTAGCAAACTTCAGATGGGCCTGGACATGTACTGGCTTAAGCAGGGGGACACGTCTGGCACTGCAGAATTTGAGTCCCTGGCGGGGTAGTGTGTTTCTGATGTAGCCTTTGTTACTTTTGGTCCCAGCTCTCTGCAGGTCATTTACTAGGTCCCCCCGTGTGGTTCTGGGATTTTTGCTCACCGTTCTCGTGATCATTTTGACCCCATGGGGTGAGATCTTGC
Source organism: Pholidichthys leucotaenia (assembly GCA_020510985.1). NCBI lineage: Eukaryota > Metazoa > Chordata > Actinopteri > Cichliformes > Pholidichthyidae > Pholidichthys > Pholidichthys leucotaenia. The sequence continues at coordinate 107,697,787 of CM035837.1, forward strand.
GTGGAGCCCCAGATCGAGGGAGATTATCAGTGGTCTTGTATGTCTTCCATTTTCTAATAATTGCTCCCACAGTTGATTTCTTCACACCAAGCTGCTTACCTATTGCAGATTCAGTCTTCCCAGCCTGGTGCAGGTCTACAATTTTGTTTCTGGTGTCCTTTGACAGCTCTGGTCTTGGCCATAGTGGAGTTTGGAGTCTGACTGTTTGAGGTTGTGGACAGGTGTCTTTTATACTGATAACGAGTTCAAACAGGTGTCATTAATACAGGTAACGAGTGGAGGACAGAGGAGCCTCTTAAAGAAGAAGTTACAGGTCTGTGAGAGCCAGAAATCTTGCTTGTTTGTAGGTGACCAAATACTTATTTTCCACCATAATTTGCAAATAAATTCTTTAATAATCAGAGAATGTGATTTTCTGGATTTTTTTTCTCATTTTGTCTCTCATAGTTGAGGTATACCTATGATGAAAATTGGAGACCTCTCTCATCTTTTAAGTGGGAGAACGTGCACAATTGGTGGCTGACTAAATACTTTTTTGCCCCACTGTATATGAATGTACTGTAATGAGCAGTGGGTTTCTGGTAACGATGAGGCAGCTATTGCTCAATTAGCATTTATCTTTTGAACCTCCCCAAACCACCACAATGGCCGAAGCCATTAAAGTGATCAGTTCCCTCAGTCACGGGTTCCACAGAGAACAATGCACGAACAGTAACATTTAATAATAATAGTAATAATAGTAATAAGAATTTTGTTTTATATAATGCCTTTCAAGAAACCCAAGGTTGCTTTCCAAACAAACAAAACAAACAATAGACACAGACAAATATAAAACAAGTTAGCCAGGAAAAGCTTGCAGGAACAAGTGTCCTTTCAGCCTGGATTTAAAAAAATCCAAGGTTGGTGCCTGGTGAACTGTCAGAGGGAGCGAGTTCCACAGGGTAGGAGCTACCACACTGAAGACCCTGTTCCCAAAGGTTCTCCTGCATGTATGGGGAATGGAGAGGAGACCTAGGTCAGCAGACTGACGGTTCCAAGAGGGGTGGTGAACATGGAGGAGATCAGATAGGTATTGTGGAGCAAGTGCATGAAGGAACTTGTAGGTGAGGAGGAGAAGTTTGAATATGATCTGGAATTTAATGGGGAGCCAGTGCAATTGTTTCAGAGTGGGGGCGATGTGCTGCCATGGTTTGGTCCGAGTGAGAACCCTGGCAGTTGAGTTTTGTACATGTTACAGTCTGTCTAGAGTTTTATTGTGACCTCGTGAAGGATGGCGTTACAGTAGTCCAGGTTACGAAGGCATGTATTAGATTTTCTGCAACAGAATCAGGGAGTGATGGTCAGAGTCTGGAGATATTTTTCAGGTGGAAGAAGGCAGCTTTGGTGACAGATTTAATGCATGTGTTGAAAGACAGAGTGGAGTTCATAATGACACCCAGGTTGCAAACCTTGACGGATGGTGGGATGGAGAAGCCATCAACATTGAGGACAAGATCCCCGATCTTGTGGAAGACAGTTTTTGGAGGAACAACAATAAGCGCAGTTTTCCAGCTGTTCAGTTGGAGCAGGTTGGTGGTCATCCAGGTTTTGATGTTGTGCAGTTTGTAAGAGATTGTGGAGGGAGCTGGGTAGATGGTGAAGTGCTAAGATAGAGCTGGGTATCGTCAGTATAGCAATGAAAATATGAACCATGGTGGCAGACGATCTGGCCGAGCTGTTGGTGTGCCAGTCTTTCTGTGCCAACAGCTGAGGTAGTTATTGTGTGGGTGAAGGTGTCAACGATGGCCCTCACAAGCCATCAATGAGACGCCGAATGCCAGCTGATGAGTTTGCATAATTTATTAACAAGAGACAAATGACAAAATAATGAGCCATGAAGGGCAGAAACACAACTAAGGCTATGACTCAGACACAGGATACAGAGTCTCAGGAAGTACACTTACTGTGAGGGAAATGAGTGTTTAACGAGAGTTTGACGAATGATTGACAAGGTTGCAGCCCGGAGTAACCCGAGCTGCTCCCTTAAATAGGGCTAACAGATTAATCAGCTGATGAGAACGTCATCAGCTGATTGAATTCCAGCCATCCCTGCAAAGCTCGGCTCTGACAGCCGGAAGCCCCGCTGAGACGCTGTCACAATAAAAGCCCGGAGGCCATATGGTACACCTGAGAAGAGAACGGGGAACTACTGGACAACCCGAGCGCGGACAGAGTCAGCACTTGGGACCATGACAGTAGCCCCCGTTCACGAGGTGAATTCCAGGCGCCGTGCAACATCGAAGCCCCCCCACCCCAACACCCAGAAGGTCAACAGGACCGCCCCAGGGAGGGAGGAGGGGGAAAGGCCAGGAGGGCAAGCACCAACCTCATAAATCGAGAGAAAAAAAAAACACACTCCAACAACCAGAACATGGTAAGAAATACAGACGGCAAAAAATACAGGCACATACACTGCACCCAAAGAAAACCCATGACGAGAAGACATAAAAAAAAAAAAAAACTCAAAATGGCCACAAACAGAACACCATAATCAGTCCAATAGAGTTACAGGCAAAAAAAAAAAAAAAGAAACAAAAAAACCCCCCAGACATCTTGACAACCCCCAGAGAAAACAGGAAACTCAAATAGAGGCACAAAAATGCAGTGTACCCCATCATAGAAAAAAAAAACAAACTCAAAATGGCCACAAACAGAACACCATAATCAGTCCAATAGAGTTACAGGCAAAAAAAAAAAAAAGAAACAAAAAACCCCCCCAGACATCTTGACAACCCCCAGAGAAAACAGGAAACTCAAATAGAGGCACAAAAATGCAGTGTACCCCATACTACTAGGGAGAAAAAAAACTCATGCTACAGAGCAGCGATAAATACAGTTCACAGCTGTATAAATAACACACGAGAGGAGGAAGAGAAAAAAAAACCCCACACGCTACAGGGTGGCGATATACACAGTTCAATGAAGTCCAAATAACAGGCATAGGCAACAAAGAAACAACTCTCAGCCTACAGAGGAGAGAGGAAAAAAACACACGCTAAAGAGCGGCCAAATACCCAGTTCAATAAGTCCAAATAACAAAAACACAAGAGAATTCCTAATAATTCAGAGCAAGGAAAAAAAAACAGGGATGATGACAGGCAGAGCACAAAAGCACCAAAACAAATAGTTTGGGGGGGTCTTCCTGCATCCAGCGTCCAGAACGCTGGCAGGGAAAAAAGGATTAGTTCGGGCGGCCTACCCCAGTCCCAGGCCCAAAGAAACAGTACCTCTGGCGGCCGGACCAGGTCGTCGAACGAAAAGTCCAGTTTGTCGGGTGGCTGACCCAGAATGCCAAACGGGCAAAGCAATCTCCCAGGCGGCCAACCCGCTTCATCCAGCCACCAGGACCACAGGGGAGAACTTGGAGATGGCCTCCCTATAGAGAGGGATAGCGAGGGAGGGCTGAACCGATAACGGAGAATCCCAGCAGCCCCCGATGGAAGGGAAAAAGGAACGGGGAAAGGATGAGGGACCAGTCCGGCGTCGATCGGCAGAGGATCTGCAGCTCCTTCTCCGAACCCCACACGGACTGGCGCTGCGCTTCCGTTGGATCCCAAGCGGGACCGTGCTGCACCCACGACGGACCTCAATTGGGTCAATGCTGCACCCATGACGGACCCCGATTGGGCCGGAACCACATCCATGACGGACCCCAACTGGGTCAATGTTGCACCCGCAACGGACCCCAACTGGGCCGGAACAACACCCACGATGGACCCTGACTGAGCCGGCGCAGCACCAGGAATGACCTCCAGACACGAACCCAGAACCTCCAAGGCGACGATCGGAACAGGCTTGTCACTGGTGACCCTGGGAGAAGGCTCAGAGGAGAGAAGAAAACCGGGATCAGAATCACCGGCAGCGGTAGAGCCCAGCGAGACAAGCTTGGACACTCATCTCCCCAAGAGACAGGCAAAAATGCTCCAGGATAGAGGAAAGGAAGACAAAATAGAGCACTTGCCTGATCTCGGGCTCCACCGCAGCCCAGGACTCCCGTCAATCCAGGTTCAGTGCGCTGAAGGTCCAGTTCTGGCTTCCACTCAACTGCGGCGGGCTCCGCAGCCGGCATGATGGTGTCCACAGTCCGGGGATTCCCTGACGCTGATGTCCACGCTGAGGGCCCGCACGGCGTGGTGGCAGGGGATCCGTGACCTGCCGGGTCGGACTGTCCCTCCGTGGAGTCCTGGGGATGCTTGCTCATCGGCACAGGCTCCAATTTGCAGTCCGCCCTCCTCCTCTGCCCGTGTCGTGGCTGCGGGGCTGGAACCAGGTTCTCCAGGCCCACAGGCTCCCTCCTCGTCCGACAGTGTAATCCTGGCCCCGAGGAATGCTCAGGGGAGGGAGACACAAAGGTAGCAGGTTCATAATTAATCACTGCAGCAGGTGGAGGGAGCTCAGCGGACTGTGAACCCCAAACTCCACCCCCAGGGGTCAGACAAGGCAATTCACCCAGTGAAGGAAAAGAATGAGAAGACACTTTTCTGCTCCGCTGAGGGCCGATGGAAGCTGCTGCAGTGGACTTGGTTCTTCCCTTCCCCTGCTGGATGGTGAGGCAGGGCCTCCCGGGAAAACGAGGAGGAGCTGTTCGCACAGGATTGATGACGGGCACAGCCGGCGCAGGACTCACGGAGCTCACAGCAGCTGGGGAGAGCCTCAAGGAGGAGGGAGGAACAGCCGAGGCGGTCCGGGAACGAGGAGCTGACGGAACAGCAGGGACAGATGACCCGGAGGCGGAGGCTGCTGGGTTTTCCTCCTGTCGTGACGCAGGAGTAACAGCTGGCTGGGAGGCAGGGTCCCTTCGGCGACCCGGAACTGGATCCGGACAGGGTTCTCGCTGAGGCTTACCACAGGCATTATGACGACGATTACCGGCAGAGGGCAAGGCGAAGGTGAGGTCAGGGAAACACCGCATCTGGGCTGGACGGGTGACAGGAGCTGAATCCTGAGGCGAGGAGCGGGGATGCCTCACCGTCGGTCTCCTGCCGGAGTTTCCCCCCAGTCCATGGATCTCCTCCCTCGTCGGGACAGCCGTATTCGGGGAAGGAGGTGAGGGTTCCTTGGCCGCCTTCTCGGCTGCTCTCTCTATCAGCCCTCGTTGCGCCACAATCCACGCCACTCTCTCCTTCCCTTCTGGAAAGGAGGTAAGGTGATACTTTAATAATGTCCTCTGCGCGAGACCCAGGGGCTTGTATGCAGCGTAGGTGGGCATAAGGAGACGGGCTTCAGCCATCCACCTCCCCAAGCCGCTCGGGGCAATACCCACGCTCAAAAGCAGACATGCAACCGAAAAATACAAGCACCCAGAGAAGGGAAAAAAACACAAGCACATCAATGCAAAAACTCACGGCGACCGGCGTCTCCTTCTGGCTGCAGCCTACTGTCAACGATGGCCCTCACGAGCCATCAATGAGACGCCAAATGCCAGCCGATGAGTTTGCATAATTTATTAACAAGAGACAAATAAAGCCCCACCAAAACGCTGTCATAATAAAAGCCCGGAGGCCATATGGCACACCTGAGAAGAGAACGGGGAACTACTGGACAACCCGAGCGCGGACAGAGTCAGCGCTCAGACCATGACAGAAGGGGAGTGGACAGAGTTCAGGGTCTCGAAGGCCTGGTGAACAAAGCTGTTTAGTAGTCTTGTGGAGCGGGCTAGGAGGCTCTGGTACCTTTTCCCCAAGGGCAGGGGTCTGAAGAGGGAGTGTCAGGGCTGGGAGGTGTTGCCTGCAATGTTGATGGGTCTGTGGGTGATGAGGCGGGTGAGGTAGATGTCCGGGGGGGGGGGCAGAGGGGGCACGATGATCTTGCTGGCTGCTTTCACTGTGTGTTGTAGTGTCTTCCAGCAGGAGGCGGTGCAGCTTCCATACCACACCGTGATGTAGCTGTTGAGGATGCTCTCATTGGTGCCCCGGAAGAATAAGTACATGATGGCGGGTAGGACCCGTGCTCTCCTTAATTTGTGGAGGAAATAGAGGCGAGTTTGAGCCTTCTTGGCCAGTGATGTGGTGTTGTTGTACCAGGTCCTCAGAGGTCCTGAGAGGTCCTCAGAGATGTGCACCCCCAGGAACTTGGTGCTGCTCACCCTCTCCACGGCTGCTCCATTGATGATCAGTGGGGGATGCCATGTGTGCCACCTCCTGAAGTCAACCACAATCTCCTTGGTTTTTCCCACGTTTAGGAAGAGATTATTGTCTTTACACCACTGAACCAGTTGGCTCACCTCATTTCTGTAGTTGGCCTCCTCATTGTTGGTGATGACACCCATCACCATCATGTCGTCTGCAAACTTGATGATGTGGTTGATGCTGTAGGCTGGTACACAGTCATAGGTCAGCAGGGTGAAAAGCAGTGGGCTGAGCACACACCCTTGTGGGGCCCCTGTGCTCAGTGTGATGGTCTTGGAGGTGTTGCTGCCAACCTGCATGAACAGCATTCGCATATAGGAGTTCTTTGAGTCCAGGAGGGTGAGGGTTGGATGGAGAGCAGCAGAGACGGCGTCTTCTGTGGATCTGTTTGACCTGTATGCAAACTGAGATGGGTCGTGGGAGGATGAATGTGATGTTCTGCATGACCAGCTGCTCAATGCACTTCATTATGGTGGGGGTCAGTGCTATGGGCTGGTAATCGTTGTAGCTGGATGGGATGGGCTTCTTTGGGACTGTTATTATGGTAGCAGTTTTGAAACATGTGAGGACAATAGCTTGACTCAGGGAGATGTTGAAGATGCAGGCCAGGACATTCTTGAGTTCCTCTGCACAGTCCTTCAGAACATGACCTGGTGTGTTGTCTGGTCCAGCTGCCTTGCGTGGGTTGATCCTGGAGAGGGTCCTCTTCACGCTAGCCGGATCCAGACTTATGGCCTGCTCGTCTGGAGGAGGTGTGGTCTTCTGTGCTATTTTCTTGCTGTACTATCATTTTGCTTTCTTGATGCCACGGGACAGGTTGGCCCTAGCTGTTGTTAGTCCTGCAGTGTCGCCAACTCTGAAGGCTGCTTCCCGAGCCCTCAGGAGAACTGTAGACCTTTGCTGTCATCCATGGCTTTTGGTTAGCACGAACAGTGATGGTTTTGCAGTGGGTGACATCATCAGTGCATTTAGCTATGAATGCCACAACAACCTCAGTGTACTCCTCTATGTTTGTGTGTCCACTGTGAGTGGCTGCATGCTTGGAAGTGTCCCAGTCTATAGTGCTGAAGCAGTCTTTCAGAGCATCCGAGGCCCCCTCTGGCCACACACGTACCTGCTTTTTTTGTTGGTCTGATTGTTTTCAGTCTGGGTCTGTATGCATGCCTTAGCAAGATGGTGATGTCCATCCATCCATCCATCCATCTTCTACCGCTTTTCCGGAGGTCTGGGTCACGGAGGCAGCAGTTCAAGCAGAGAAGCCCAGACTTCCCTCTCCCTAGCCACCTGCCCCAGCTCTTCAGAGAGGATACCAGAATCAGAATCAGAATCAGAATCAGAATCAGGTTTATTGCCATTGTTCATGTAGTACACAAACTAGGAATTTGTCTCGGTACAATGCTGCAACATTAAACATGATAAGATAAGAGAAATAAACTATACATGTAATAAAGTGTAGGATAAGATTAAGTGATACTGGTCAACAGTTAAAATATATATTAGCCAGCAGCAGATACTGTGGAGAACTATATAGTGCAGTCGGTAATGCAGGAAGAAAACAGTGATGATTGACATGAGTCTGGTTGAGCTGCTGTACATGGTGCACGAGAGTCACTTAGTGTTCAGCAGTCTAATGGCAGAGGGGAAGAAGCTGTTCATGTGACGGGAGGTTTTAGTCTGGATGGACCGAAGTCTTCTACCAGAGGGGAGGGGGGCAAACAGTACGTGACCAGGGTGTGAGGGATCGGCTATGATCCGGCCAGCACGCCTCCGGGTCCTGGAGATGTACAGATCCTGGAGAGATGGGAGCTTGCAGCCGATCACCTTCTCAGCAGTGCGTACGACGCGCTGCAGCCTTAGTCTGTCCCTGGCAGTGGCTCCTGCGTACCACACGGTTATGGAGGTGGTGAGGATGGACTCGATGATGGCTGTGTAGAACTGCACTAACATCTTGGTGGGTAGCTTGAGCTTCCTCAGCTGCCGCAGGAAGAACATCCTCTGCTGGGCTTTTTTGATGAGTGAGCTGATGGTCAGCTCCCATTTGAGGTCCCTGGTGATGGTAGTGCCTAGGAAGCGGAAGGAATCAGCAGTGGTGATGGGAGAGCCTGAGAGGGTGAGGGGGGGCAGAGGAGTAGTGACTTTCCTGAAGTCTACAATCATCTCCACTGTCTTCAGAGCGTTCAGCTGCAGGTTGTTATTGCTGCACCAGGTCGCCAGCTGGGCCACCTCTCTCCTGTAGGCGGACTCGTCGCCGTTGGAGATGAGCCCGATGAGGGTGGTGTCGTCCGCAAACTTGATCAACTTGACAGACTGGTGGCTGGAGGTGCAGGAGTTGGTGTAAAGGGAGAAGAGTAGGGGAGAAAGTACACAGCCCTGGGGTGATCCGGTGCTGATGCTAGTATAGTCTGAGACAGTCTTTCCCAGCCGCACATGCTGCCTCCGGTCCGTCAGGAAGTCGATGATCCACCTGCAGAGGGAGTCAGGCACGTTGAGCAGGGACAGCTTGTCCCGGAGCAGAGCGGGGCGGATGGTGTTGAATGCGGAGCTGAAGTCCACAAACAGGATCCTGGCGTAGGTTCCCGGGGAGTCCAGGTGCTGCAGGATGGAGTGGAGGGCCAGGTTGACTGCATCGTCTACAGACCTGTTGGCTCGGTAGGCAAACTGCAGCGGGTCCAGGAGAGGGGTGGTGATGGACTTGAGGTGGGACAGGACCAGGCGCTCAAAGGACTTCATGACTACAGAGGTGAGCGCTACAGGTCTGTAGTCATTAAGTCCAGTGATCCGTGGCTTCTTGGGGACAGGGATGATGGTGGAGGATTTGAGGCAGGATGGCACGTGGCATAACTTAAGGGAGGTGTTAAAAATGTCTGTGAATACAGGAGCCAGCTGTTTCGCACAGAGTCTCAGGGTGGAGGGAGACACGCCGTCTGGGCCGGGGGCCTTGCGCGGGTTCAGTCTGGAGAACTGTTTGAGCACATCCTGCTCACTGATGATAAGGGGAGGGGGGGAGGAGGGGGGGGGGTGCCTTAAATGAAGTAGGGAATGTGGAGGCTGTGGAGCTGGAGGGAGGGGGGGAGTTGGACACAGATGACGAGGTGTCAAAACGGGCATAGTGTTGGGACAGTCTCTGACAAAGGGCTTTGTCATCCTGACCTTTAGGAGCCTGAGGCCGATAGTTGGTGATCTGCCTCAGTCCTCTCCACACGGAAGCCGAATCATTAGCAGTGAACTGCTGCTGGAGTCTCTCTGAGTACACAGATTTAGCCCTCTTCAGCTCTCTGTTAAACCGGTATTTAACCTCCCTGTAGCAGTCCCTGTCTCCACTTTTCAGCGCTGCTTCCTTCTCCTTCCTGATCTGTCTGAGCTTAGCTGTGAACCAGGGTTTGTCATTAGAGTAACTCACCCTGGTGCGTGATGGAAGAATGTTCTCTTCACAAAAGTGGATATATGAGTTCACAGTGTCCGTGTACTCATCCAGATCATGCGTGGCTCCTTTAAGCATGCCCCAGTCAGATATTTCCATGCACGTTTCCAGCTTCTCCTCAGCATCACTGGTCCGTATCTTCGTAGTGCTCACAACAGGTTTAGTGAGCTTCAATCTCTGTCTGTATGTGGGAATGAGGTGAACCATCACGTGATCAGATAATCCCAGCGCAGCTCGAGGGACAGCGCGATATGCGTCTTTCAATTCAATTCAATTCAATTCAATTCAACTTTATTTATATAGCGCCATTTCACAACAACAGTCATCTCATAGCACTATCAACTGTAGGGAGGACCCCCACAGTTGCAGAAAGACCCCAGCAATCAGGCGATCCCCTGTGAGCAAGCACTTGGCGACGGTGGAGAGGAAAAACTCCCTTTTAACAGGAAGAAACCTCCAGCAGAACCAGGCTCAGGGAGGGGCAGTCATCTGCTGCGACTGGCTGGGGGGTGAGGGGATAGAGAAGAAGAAAAGAACAGACATGTAGAGAGCAAACAGCACGATGGGGACTCAATCTATGGGAGAGAACAAACAAATGTTAATGACCAGCAAAAAAAAAAATATTTCATAGAGAGTGAGGAAAGGAGTGAGGCCCAGTGCATTACTGGAGGTCCCCCGGCTGACTAAACCTATTAGCAGCATAACTAAGGGAGGGTTCAGAAAACACATGATCCCTCCCTAATTGTAGGCTATATCAAAAAGGTAGGTTTTAGCCCTATTCTTAAAAACAGAGATCGAGTCTGACTCCCGAATCCAGATTGGCAGCTGATTCCACAGGAGAGGAGCTTGATAACTGAAGGCTCTGCCTCCCATTGTACTTTTGGAGATTCTAGGTATTACAAGTAAACCTGCATTTTGGGAGCGTAGTGCTCTGTTAGGATGATACGGTAGTATCAGATCTTTTAAATAAAAAGGAGCCTGATTGTTTAGAGCTTTGTAAGTAAGAAGAAGGATTTTAAACTTAATTCTAAACTCTATGGGAAGCCAATGAAGGGAGGCCAGAACCGGAGAGATATGATCTCTCTTTCTAGTACCTGTTAAAACTCTTGCTGCAGCATTTTGGATCAGCTGAAGACTTTTTAAAGATGTTTTAGGACAACCTGATAATAAAGAATTACAATAATCTAATCTCGAGCTAACAAAAGCGTGGATCAGCTTCTCAGCATCACTCTGAGACAAGATGCTCCTAATCTTGGCAATATTACGCAAATGATAGAAGGCAGTCTTAGAAACAAATTTAATATGTGAATTGAAGGACAAATCCTGATCAAAAATAACTCCAAGGTTCCTCACAGAGCTATTAAGAGAAAGAGTAACTGCATCCAAACTGAAAGTTTGATTTGGAAAGGAATTTCTAAGGTTTTTTGGACCAACAAGAATGACTTCAGTCTTATCTGAATTTAATAGCAGGAAATTACAAGTCATCCAAACTTTGATTTCCTTAAGACAGGCTTCTAACTTGGCTAATTGATTAGTATCATCTGGCTTCATTGACAGGTATAATTGTGTGTCATCTGCATAACAGTGAAAATGTATACAGTGCTTTCTAATAATGTTGCCTAACGGAAGCATATATAAACTAAAAAGAGTAGGGCCAAGCACAGATCCCTGTGGAACTCCATGACTAAGCTTTGAGCTGAGAGAAAACTCATCATTTACATGAACAAACTGGAACCTATCAGATAAATAAGATCTAAACCACTGCAACGAAGTTCCATTAAGTCCAACATAGTGTTCTAATCTATCAAGTAGAATATTATGATCAATAGTATCAAAAGCTGCACTAAGATCTAAAAGGACAAGTACAGAAACTAGTCCATTATCAGATGCAATGAGGAGGTCGTTAGTGACCTTCGCTAAGGCTGTTTCAGTGCTATGATGGATTCTAAACCCAGATTCTAAACCACAGTCTTTCACTGTGGTGTAACAGTGATCCAGTGTGTTTAATCCTCTGGTGGGGCATTTAATAAACTGTTTGTAGCGGGGGAGATCGTGGCTCAGATTGCACTGATTAAAGTCGCCAGCCACAATAATCAGCGAGTCTGGAAAACTCCGCTCTGTGTGTTGAATGTGATCCGCGAGCACGCGCTGAGCTTCGCGCGTGTCCGCGTCGGGAGGGGCGTACACAGCGATCATTATAAAAGAAGCAAACTCCCGCGGGGAATAGAAGGGCTTGCAATTGATAACAAGAAATTCCAAGGCAGGAGAACAGTGTTTGGAAATTACCGTTACATCAGAGCACCAGATGCAGTTGATGTAGAAGCAGACTCCGCCTCCTGTGGTCTTGCCGGAAAGCTCTGTGTCACGATCAGCACGGAAGAGCTGAAAGCCGTCGAGGCGCAGCGCGCTGTCCGGTATATTTTCCCGGAGCCAGGTCTCAGTAAAGCAGAGGACAGCTGAGGAGGCGAGGTCCTTAAAACGCATCAGCAGTCTCAGTTCATCCACCTTGTTAGAGAGAGAGTTGGTATTGGACAGAAATATGCCAGGCAGCGCCGTTCGCGAGCCTCTCCTGCGAAGTCGTACGAGAGCGCCCGCTCGTCTTCCTCTCTTCCGCCGTCTCACTTTCCGAGCCAAACAATAAACCAGATCGGCGGCAGGGGCTAGAAAAACTGGGAGGAGGTCCGTGGGGGTCAAAGTCCTGATATTTAAAAGTTCTTCACGGGTATAAGTGCAAGCAGACACACAATTGACAAACAAAAACAAACAAAGAGCGCAGCGAAGCACCATGTCGACCGCTGTGGGCGCCATCTTGGATCGAAAATACCAAGGCATTCCCAGACCAGCTGGGAGACATAGTCTCTCCAGCGAGTCCTGGGTCTACCCTGGGGTTTCCTCCCAGTGGGACGTGCCCAAAACACCTCAAGTGGGAGGCGTCCAGGAGGCATCCTGATCAGATGCCCATACCACCTCAACTGGCTCCTTTCAATGTGGAGGAGCAGCGGTTCCACTCTGAGCCTCTCCCGGATGACTGAGCTCCTCACCCTATCTCTGAGGGTGTGTCCAGCGATCCTACGAAGGAAGCACATTTCAGCTGCTTGTATCCGTGATCTCGTTCTTTCGGTCATTACCCAAAGCTCGTGACCTTAGGTGAGGGTAGGGACATAGATTGACTGGTAAATTGACAGCTTTGCCTTAGAGCTCAGCTCCCTCTTCACCACAACAGACCGGTACAACGTCCGCATCACTGCAGATGCTGCTCCGAGCCGTCTGTCAATCTCTCGCTCCATTCTCCTCTCACTTGTGAATAAGACCCCAAGATACTTAAACTCCTCCACTTGGGGCAGGAGCCTGTCCCCAACCCGGAGAGGATAATCCATCTTTTTCCAGCTGAGGACCATGGGCTCGGACTTGGAGGTGCTGATTATATACAGTATATACTGCTCAAAAAAATAAAAGGAACACTTTATAATCTGAGTAAGTTTTGGGAGTGTTTTGAATTCAGCCCTCTGTAGGTTGTAGGTTGATAATTTTCATTTTCATCAAAAGATGTGGCATCTTTTCATTCTTAACACATTATCCAGTCCATATCAGTGTAATCCCATTAAATCCCATTAAAATCTAGTGTGTTTTCAAAGTGTTCCTTTTATTTTTTTGAGCAGTATATATATATATATATATATATGTATATATATATATATATATATATATATATACTGTATATATATCAAAGGCCGTCTATCATAATATATATCATTTTACAGCCTGTGGCAGGAAAGTCTAAGTCAAAAGAAAGACGTGGCAATTTGAGGAAAAAAGTGTCAAATTCAGGAGCAAAGATGACAAATTTACAAGAAAAAAGTGGCAAAATTTTGAAAAAAAGGCACAAAATTTACAAGAAAATCATGGTCAAAAATTACTCAAAATTACTCCTTCCACAGTAAATCTTGAAAACCACAGCAGCATGTTCAGGCCATCTGAAAAAATAAAAATAATTAATTTACAAAGGTTAGGGTTATCAAGAAAAAAAGGAACAAATTTCTGAGAAAAAAGTGGCAAGTCTCTAAGAAAAAAGTCTCAAAATTTACAAGAAAAGCTGGACCAAATATTACTCAAAATTATTCTTTCCATATTGGATGCAGACAAGTGGGATATTGTATCCGAGAAGTTAAAAAAATCTGGGTAGGGGGGAATTTTTTTAAGGAAAAAGGCATAAAACATATGATTAAAAGGTGGAACGTTTTTGAGAAAAAAGTGGCAAATTTAGAAGAAAAAAATAGCTTTTATTTGTCAACTTTTTTGTCAAAGAGTTACTGATTAGTTATGTGCAAAAGGGATGTGACTCCAGAGTCCATATGTAGGTCTATATAGCAGTATAAAAGAGGTAAAAACCTGTTTAATTTGGTGAAGAAAAGACATTTTCACTTGACTGCCTTTGAAATACTAGACAGTTGCACAGTTTGTGGGACCAGTTTGTCAATCACATTAAAATTCCTAATTGCTGCTATCTCTGTCCAAGGTTTGGATTTGGCAGGTTGTAGCAGTTAATTGGGAACAATGCGACGTGAAACAGACCATTTGTTACATGGCTATTGTTTGGTGAATTTATGAATATAAAGAACGTGATGAACAAATGCTCTCCTTCAGCAGGAGTTCATAAGGGGCTGAAAATAATGAATCAATCATGTATCATGCATTCATCAGGTGTGATGAGTGATTTGGCAAGATGGATGAAAAAAACTTGCCAGTCTCATGAGCTGCTGTTATTCTGCTCTACAGTTACAGATAAGGAGGGGGAATCAACTTTTGAAAAATTTAATTTGCATTCAGTATATTAAAATCAATCAGCTTTCTTTATTCTTGTCCCAGTTCTGTTCAGCTACTCATTTGAAATCCAGGTAAACACAAGAAACTGGAGCCACCAAACTGCAAACTCAATTTAATCCAAGTTATATACATGCACACAGCATATTCCCATGGCTTTCAAACACAAATTATGACTTTAAAAAAAGAATACATTTCCTACAAATATTGTCCATGAAAGTTGAAATGTCAGATATGTCTCTATTAAAAAGGAGATTCAGGATGTTCTTTCAGAAGAGTTACGTATGAATTTGGCAGCCATTAGTCCTGAAAAGCCCTTTATACCATCAGATGTGCGAACAAATGAGAAAGAACTTGTATGTATCTCATTTATTAAGTTCCAATCCTTCACACACTATGACACAACACATGGTAACACAAAGCTCCTTTTAGTTTTCAAAAAAAACAAAAACAAAAAAAAAGTGACACAAAAACCAGTCCTGTGAATAGAAGATTTAATGCTGACTAATTAGCCTGGCTTAAAAAATTCCTGAAGCCATTCATTTGCTATCAATTAGATTTAACATTTTTGGTCTCTTGTGGGCTTTGAGTCACGCTAGTACATAGTACTTGCCTGTCTCTGGATCATAATAACAGTTCAAGCAAGGATCATAGAGCAGATTCAAATACTTTTCCTCATTCTCCTCTTCATTTGCTGATGCATCCTCTCCTGTAATAAAACCAAAAAAATCATTCTGCAACCCTTAGTAACTGTTCAAAATGTACACAACAGCAGTAATTTCTGTGTACTTTGCATAAGTTAAATTTCTAAACTAGTGCTGATGATCAAAAGATTCAAACAATGTTCATTCAGTTTAATTCTATGAGTACGAATAAGCACACAGACCGAAGGGAGTGAAAGATGCTCAGTTCAAAGGGAAATGGGAACTGTTTAGGGAAGAAGTGAACAACTGTACATCACTTCACCCGAAGTTGACAAGAAGATTACCCATAAGTCATTGCACCTCAAATATGAGTAAAACAAACTATTATTGCTAATGTTATTAACAAGCTAAACTAACATTAGTTACTGTTAATATCAACTGATAGTGATAAAAATATATTTATATAATTTTTTTATTTAAGAAGTATAAAATTGACATAATTGGTGACCCAGAAACAGACACAGACTCCAGAATAAACTCAATTATCTTTTATTGTAAAGTGTGAGTGTGGATTTGTGCAGGAATATAGCAGCCGGGCGAGCAGAGCACCGTTCAGACTGGCAACCCTAGGAGAGAGTATAGACAGGTGGACTAGCGACTGAGATTTGGAGGAGTGACTCAGAGAAGGTTCAGTCTTACGTGTGGCTTGTTGATGGGAAGCACAGAAGACTCCCGAAGGCTCCGGCCAGCTGAGCTGTGACTTCAGCTCCGGCTGCTGAGGAGGTGAGATGGTGAAGCGTGCAGTGGGTGGAGTGCAGGTAGTGCCCAATCCGCCGCCAGGAGGAGGAGGTCCGCCGCCAGAAGGCTTCCACCTGTGCACAGGGGAGTAAGAGCGGAGCAAGGAGATGAAGGAATGGTGTAGGCTTACTTGTAGCTGGGGAGCTAGGACTCCCAGGAGGAACGACGAGGCAGGGAGGATTGCTGGAGAAGGAACTCCTGATCCAGAGGAGGTGAGTCGACGAAGAGGTCTTGCCAGACCAAGAAGTGTGACGTCTCCGTGCAGACCAGAAGGCAGCGTGGCTTAAATAGACAGACTTAATGAGGTGAGCAGGTGTGCGTGCAGCTGTGGAGAAAATCAGGGCAGCAGGCATGCAGAGCCGATGACTACAGTACTCCCCCCCTACGGGACGCCTCTCGGCGGCCGATCCAACTTACCCAGGTGCATCCGGTGGAAGTCCCTGATGAGCTGAGGATCCAGCACGAAGGAGGAACGCACCCAGGACCTCCATTCGGGACCGTAACCCTCCCAGTCCACCAGGTACTGGAGGCCAGGACCCCAGCGCCGGACGTCCAGAATGGACTTGACCTTCCACATGGGGTTGCCATCGATCACTACTGGTGGGGCTGGCATCTTGGGAGGAGGGCACAGAGGGCTGGAACAGAACGGCTTTGCCTGGGAGACTTGAAAGGTAGAGAAAATCCAAAGGGAAGGGGGGAGAGCCAGGCGCATAGCCACAGGATTCACAATGTGTGTAATAGCAAAGGGACCAATAAAACATTGTGAAAGTTTCCTGGATTCGGCCTTGAGATTGATGTGTTTGGTGGAGAGCCATACCTGCTGCCCGACCCGGTAGGGCGGAGCCGAGGTCCTGCGGTGGTTGGCAATGGCAGAGTTGCGGTCTGCTGTGTGTCGAAGCGCGGCCTGGGTAGCCTTCCACAGCCGGCGACAGTCCCTCATATGGGCCTGCATGGAGGGCACCGCAATGTCTTCCTCCTCCTTGGGAAACAGTGAGGGGTTGTACCCTAAAGAGGCCTCGAAAGGAGACAGACCTGTGGCGGAAGAGACCGCGGTGTTGTAGGCGTACTCGACCCACGGCAGATAGGAGCTCCAGGGCGCCGAGTTGGAGGTGGTGACGCACCGTAGCACTGCCTCCAATTCCTGATTGGCGCGCTCACACTGACCGTTGCTCTGGGGATGGTACCCTGAGGACAGGCTCACCATAGCCCCAATGGCCTTGCAGAAAGCCTGCCACACCTGCGAGACGAACTGGGGACCACGGTCAGATACGATGTCCCGGGGGATACTGTGGAGCCGCACCACGTGGAGGATGAGCAGGTCCGCAGTCTCCTTGGCCGTAGGGAGACCCTGTAGGGGGATGAAATGGGCCGCCTTGGAGAATCTATCCACAATGGTGAGAATGATGGTGTTGTCGGCAGAGGATGGGAGGCCGGTGATGGAAGTCCGGCACCACATGGGACCAGGGCCTGCCAGGGATGGGCAGAGGATGAAGCAGACATGCCGGAGGAGAGGAGGACGTCTTACCGGTGGCACAGTGGGGACAGGCACGGATGTACTCCCCGACGCCCCTCCGGAGAGATGGCCACCAAAAGGTCCTCTGCAGAACAGCCATGGTGTGTGCCGTCCCCGGGTGGCGTAGGAGCTTGGAGGAGTGGACCAATTTATGACTTCGCCCCGGACGGCAGAAGGCACATACATCTTCCCCGCTGCCCCCCCCCTCCCGGGTCAACCTCGGTCTCCTGCCCTCTACGAACCCTCTCCTTTATACCCCACGAGAGGGCACCCATGATGCACGAAAGAGGTACAATGGGGTGTGATGGCGCCTCCGTAGCATCCGAAACAAATTGTCTGGATAGAGCGTCAGGCTTGGTATTCTTGAACCCTGGGCGATAGGTGATGGTAAAGTCAAACCTGCCGAAGAACAAGGACCAGCGGGCCTGGCGCGTGTTAAGACGCTTGGACATCCTGAGGTATTCCAGGTTCTTATGGTCAGTCCACACGATGAACAGCTGGGAAGCCCCCTCGAGCCAGTGACGCCACTCCTCCAGGGCTAGTTTCACTGCCAGTAGCTCCCTGTCCCTAATGTCATAGTTCCTCTCTGCCGAGGAGAGACGGCGGGAGAAGAATGCACAGGGTTGAATCTCGTCATCCACAGGGGAGCGTTGGGACAAAACTGCTCCTACTCCGGAGTCCGAGGCGTCCACCTCCACCAGACACTGCAGAGCGGGGTCTACCTGAGCCAAGATGGGGGATGAGGAGAATAATGATTTTAATTCCACAAAGGCGGCCTCAGCCTCCTCCGTCCACTGGAAGGGCACCTTGGTGGAGGTGAGGCGCATGAGAGGAAGGGCAATCCGACTGTTATTCTTGACGAAGCGGTGGTAGAAGTTGGCGAATTCCAGAAACTGCTGTAACTGTTTCCGGGACGATGGGACTGGTCACTCAACCACCGCTTTCACCTTTGCCGGGTCAGTGATGATCTCATTGTGCGAGATGACGAAACCCAAAAATGAAGTGGATGAGGTGTGGAACTTGCATTTCTCCGCTTTGACAAACAATTTGTTTTCCAGCAGCCGCTGCAGCACTCGCCTGACATGCACTTGATGTTCGTTGAGGGACTGGGAAAAAATGAGGATGTCATCCACATCCACAAATACAAAGGAGCCCAAAAAAATCCCTCAACACATCGTTAATAAGGCACTGAAACACAGCGGGGGCATTAGTCAGCCTGAATGGCATGACGAGGTACTCAAAGTGGCCACTACGGGTACGGAACCCCGTCTTCCACTCGTCTCCCTCTCGAATCCGCACCAGGTGGTAAGCATTGCGGAGGTCAAGTTTCGTGAACCAGGAGGCCCCCTGGAGGGAATCGAAGGCCGTGTTGATCAGCGAAAGAGTGTATTTGTCCTTAATGGTAATATTATTCAGTTCCCGAAAGTCGATGCAGGGCCTCAGGGAGCCGTCCTTCTTACCCACGAAAACCCCCCCCGCCTCCATCGCCGAGGAAGATGGGTGAATTACGCCAGATCCCAGGGATTCTTTAATATAAGCCTCCATGGCCTCCTGCTCCGGGGCAGACAGGCTGTAAAGCCGACTGGATGGCAATGGAGCCCCGGGCAGGAGGATAATGGCGCAGTCGTATGGGCGGTCGTGGTGGTGGGGGGTGGGAGACAGCACTTGGGATTTTCTGAAGACAGCGCTCAAATCGTGGTATTCAGCGGGAACCCGGGACAGGTCAGGTGGGGGTGTGTCAGGGGCACAGAGAGGCATGGAGGGCGAGCATGCAGCGGACTGGAGACAGGCACTTAGGCAAAAAGAGCTCCATGAGAGCCTGAGCCTGAGCACCAATCAATGGAGGAGTTGTGCAGCCGGAGCCAGGGGTACCCCAAAATGACCGGGGAGGTCGAAACGGGCAGCACAAACAGTCTGAGCTTCTCCCAGTGATTACCAGAAACCAGGACCAATACCGGGGCAGTCCGCTTGGTTACTATGGCGAGGGAAGCCTTGGATAGGGCGATCAGTTTCAGGGGGGTCTTCAACTGGTGGCAGGCGAGCCCCAGCTGGGTTGCCAGGTCTTCAGAAATAAAACTCTGCTTGGTCCCAGAGTCAATGAGTGCGTGAGTGGAAATTTCATGGTGATTATGTGAGAAACGAATGGGCAGAAGAAACTTGGTGAGGGGATTTCTCTGGAGTGAGTCTGTGAGTCCCCCTACTGCAACGCACAGACCCCCTCTTTTGACTGAATGGGGCAGGAAGCTACCTCATGCTCCTCGCTACCACAATATAAACACAAACCCAGCTCCCGGCGGCGCTGTTTCTCAGCCGGAGGCAATTTGGACTGGCCCATTATCATAGGTTCAGTGGAGTCTAGAGAATCAGCAGGAGGGAGGGCCGGCAGGGAAAGCTGCGGGGAGCAGCACAACAGTGAGCCCGAGTGACCAGAAGGTCTACGCTCGATGGCCCGCTCCTTCAGCCGATTGTCAATACTGATGGCTATGGAAATGAGCTCGTTCAGCTTGCTAGGCTTGTCAAGGCGGGCTAGCTCATCTCTCAGGCTAGGGCTAAGGCTATGGGTGAAAATGCTACAAAGGGAGGCATCCTCCCACCCCACCTCCGCTGCCACCACCCGGAAGTCTACAGAGTAATCGGCTACAGATTTATTTCCCTGCTTTAGATTGAGTAGCCGGGTGGTGAGCACGCTATCTTGATCCGAGTGATTGAATACCTCATTGAACTCACTCACAAATTGGTCATACGTTAAACTAGCGTAATCAGGCCGAGCCATAACCGCGTAAGCCCAGGCTAAAGCCCGCCCCTCTAGAAGATTGACAACGTAGCCTATACGGCTGGAACTGGTGGGAAAATCCCCTGGCACTCGCTGAAACACTATCCCGCACTGCAATAAAAATCCCCTAGCCTCCCCTAGCTTACCGCTGAAGCGTGTGGGTGTGGGGACTGGAGTCAGCCGAGACGGAGGGGAAGGAGAAGGGATGGAACTGGCTGGACCGGCCGTGTTCCCGGGAGCAGGTGGGAAGGACTGAGGAGCTGTGAGGTGATTCAGGCGTGAGTTAATCTGTATGAGTTGTGTAAGCATGACCTGTTGCTGATGGGATAATTGGTCTACCCGAGCCTCAATGATGTTAAGCTTGTGCGCTAACGCACTGTCTGCTGGGTCATTCTGACGGAGACGTACTGACATGATTGGTGACCCAGAGGCAGACACAGACTCCAGAATAAACTCAATTATCTTTTATTGTAAAGTGTGAGGGTGGATGTGTGCGTGTGTGCAAGAATATAGCAGCCGGGCGAGCAGAGCACCGTTCAGACTGGCAACCCTAGAAGAGAGTATAGACAGGTGGATTAGCGACTGAGATTTGGAGGAGTGACTCAGAGAAGGTTCAGTCTTACGTGTGGCTTGTTGGTGGGAAGCACAGAAGACTCCCGAAGGCTCCAGCCAGCTGAGCTGTGACTTCAGTTCCGGCTGCTGAGGAGGTGAGATGGTGAAGCGTGCAGTGAACTGGTGGAGTGCAGGTAGTGCCCAATCTGCCGCCAGGAGGAGGAGGTCTGCCGCCAGAAGGCTTCCACCTGTGCACAGGGGAGTAAGAGCGGAGCAAGGAGATGAAGGAATGGTGTAGGCTTACTTGTAGCTGGGGAGCTAGGACTCCCAGGAGGAACGACGATGCAGGGAGGATCGCTGGAGAAGGAACTCCTGATCCAGAGGAGGTGAGTCGACGAAGAGGTCTTGCCAGACCAAGGAGTGTGACGTCTCCGCGCAGACCAGAAGGCAGCATGGCTTAAATAGGCAGACTTAATGAGGTGAGCAGGTATGCGTGCAGCTGTGGAGGAAATCAGGGCAGCAGGCATGCAGAGCCAATCACTACAAAAATGTCCATATTAGTATCAGTATGTGTTGATGGTTACCGTGGTAATGCACGGAAGCAGGAGGCGACATTGCAGGGTGTTTCAAACGGCAAAATTTTGTGAAGGGCAGTTAACTTAAATGATATTCCCTGTGAATGGAGCAGAGAGTAGGGAGTACTGCTGAAGTGCACTGTGGATCAGAACGTAGCTACAAACTCTTCTGGTCGCTTGCTGACAGGCAACATTGTTAGCAACAATGCTACCTATGAGCTTCAAACAAGCACACATAAGCACATAAGTGAATGAGTCTGAGATGTTTTTGTTTGTTTTTTTGGAGGGGGAGAATTAATATAAGGCTGAATGATAGGGGGACCTTCTCTGCTCCATGGGTAGGAACTCCCATGTACTGCTGTGACTGAAAGTTTTGTGTGGTTTTTGTGTTTTCTCCACTTGTCTTTGGCCAGTCACTGCTGCATAGCCAACAACTTTGGGTATGATGACATCATGTGTATTAGTGTTGCAGTTGAGACCAGACCAAGACTAGAGTCTCTCATGACCAAGACCAAGACCTACATATAGTACACTGTGGTCTTGCGTTTGACTTGGTCTTAGTCTTGGTCTTGGTCTCGAGAGACTCTGGACTTCATGAGGTCTTGACAAGGTCTTGACTACAACACTAATGTGCATATTCTCTATTGGCTTGCTATAGATCAGTGCCAAATTTTGACCCCTTTGACATGCCATAACCTGCTGCTGGCAGTAGACAGCCTTCACATATTCTTCCTTCATCTGAGCCATATCTGTCCTCCAGGATTTATGCTGCTTAAGTCTGGTGAGAAATGAAAGGGACCAGCAGGGATTGCCTGATGGCTGCAAGTAGGCTGTGGGCTGATGGTCACTGTCACGGAATGTGCTCACTTTATATTCACATTGCAAAAAAATTTGTGGTGTTAAAAGGAATTTGTGTCTGCTTGTTATAAACACTAACTTTGAAAACACTCATCTAAATGTAAGACCTTGTATGTTTTCATGTATACTAAAAAATGGTATGCTTTTGTCAGTTAATAGAGGAGTAATATGAGGAGCCCGGATGGCGAGGTGACCTTCAGACTCAGGTGGATTTAAAACTTTTCTGTCACTGCCATTTTCCCCCTCATCAATCAAACCTTGAGACACGCAGACACCATGCCACATTGTGAAGCTGTAAAGATATTCCCTGTAATCCCCGCTACTTTAAAGCACCAGAATTTAGCTGTTAAATTGACAGGCAGTTAAACACTAAAAAAGGTTACAGAACGCTCCAGGATGAACGTTTTTATCTTATCAGAGCTCGGGCAACAATAATGAAAACTAATTATAAGACACATTGTGTAAGAGGTTTAAAAATGATGTAGTAAACTGGAAAGGTTTCATCAATTAACCTTGTCGGTGTGTCTAGGGGGTCTGGACCTGTAATGAGCCTGCCTCTTCTGACCTTTGGCATAATGTGGAGGACAGAAAGCTTCACTCTCATGGGCTTTTTAGCTTTAATTACATACAGTTTGACTAGCTCTTCCACCATGGTATGTGGAGTCTTTGGTGGAAACATTTTCTGAAGCAGACACCGGTGAATGACTCTGTGAGCTGTATACATCTGCGACACAACTGTTAATCTTAAAATGCTGGCCTGTTTGCCATCTTCCGAAGATACAAGAAAGAGGTGTTCTGCAGATGAATGGAGTGAGATGAAGGTTTCTGTACCTCCAACTAGATGATCCCCATTGTTGCCTGACCTTCTCTGCTGGCTGGAAGGCATAATAGGAGGGCTGAGCACGTCCATCCATTCCCTAGAGAGGAGACCATAAAGGCAGATAGACATGACAACACATACCATTACACTCACCAGCCTACTCTATGACATTTTAACAATGAAGTCCCATCATCGTGTGCTCTCAGAAGCCCATCAAAGCCCCCATTGTCCTTGAGCCACCACTCCCGCAGCCTCACAGTTTTACCTGAAGGATCACTTATTAGATTGTGACTCAAGCTGTGACTTCCAAGTGTCCACATTCTGGCACAGAGTGGGGGTCTTAACCTTGCCTGTTTCTGTTAGAGCATGACTTCATTTCGCTCCAAATGAGTTTATCCTCCCTGTCTGAGATGTACTCAGAATATAGCTACACATCAATCATTCTCAGCTAAATGAGAACGCACCTCTTTTAGTATGACATAACAGATTATAACCAGAGGAGAAATCTCACAAGATGAGTTATTACTTAGAGGCAATGCAAAATTCATTTGTTAAACAGCATTCCTAATCATTTTTGCCATACATCAGTTGTGCAATTATCCATAAACATTTCTTGCCTCTGGACGTAAAATCTCCTATGGGTCCATCATAGCATATTTGATGAAGATTTACAGTGCTGTTTTCTATGTAGTCTGTGAGTGAGACACTCATCTGTGCCCGGTCTCCTCTGCCATCAGCAAGTATGACTTTCTCTGTCACTCTCTCTAAAAACAAAATATGTTCATTAAACAGAGGCTTGGACTTTTCTTTCAGACAAAGGCGTTTACTTCACTCCAGCAGCCTTTGACTGTGTGATAGGCAGGAGCATTGTACAAAACTTAATAGAAGCAATTTTCATGGACAAGAGCCTCTGCTACCAAACTGTAAATTGGACTTCAAATTGTTAAAGAGGGACTTGGCAATAACGATTAAACTCTTAGATTTTCAAAGTCATTACAATCTAAATATGGGCCGTAGATAAAGGGAATAAATTAGTTTTATTTAATTAGAGAACGCACACTGCTCTTGCACAGCGATTAAGTATACCGAAAATTAAAGCTTTTCCAATACCTCCCAGAGAAACATCATCAAGACGACTCTGCCCGTGTGACACCCCTGTTAACGCCATTGAAGTTCACAATAGTACTTATTGTAAAACAGCTGCACTGCTACTCAAAGTCTCCCTGACAACCTTATTTGCAGTTTCAAATTTGGAATGCCAGCTGAAGGCAGACACAATTATTACGTGCAAAGAAACATGTTAAAATGGGGGAAAAAGAGCCCTGACAAGATTAAGCACAGCAACAGAAACATTTTAGCTGTCAAGGAAGCTGTAGCTCTCAACGGTGAGAAAGCCTTACAGCGGTGCCGTGATGCTGGGGGGAAGGGGGGGTGGTGGTGGAAGAAAACAACACCAGGCTAGAATTCACTGTAAGGGTGTCTCAGGATGCAGCACCTAAAAGAAAATGACAAATCCTGTGGAGGTGCTGTTCAGTATGTAAATCAATGCTTGCTTCGAAGTCTAATTTCAGGACTATAGCTGTGGATGCTGCAGAAGCGTGCTGAAGGGGTGTGTTTGAGGCATTTCTCAATGTAAAACTCAACTCAGCGGACACTGAATTACACTGCTTAGCTTAGCTCCAATAGCTCAGTCAAACATGTTCACTGAGTGGATTTAGTTACATTTTATTAAACAAATCAGAGAATAGTAATTGAATATATGGCAGTCTACACATGCACACACCACGCTACCTTGCTTTTCATCAATAAATCAAAGTGTCGGCGAGGGGAGAGGTTGCATAATTTCAGTAGTGGAACTGTGATGCAATCCCTTTGTCTTCTTTTGTAATGCACTATATTTGTGTATACCCACAAAGAGACGGAGATGTGCGGGGCTGTGCATTAGCAGCGTGTTGAGCAATATGATACCTCCCGTGATAACTTGATCCGCACGCACACTGTTTGGTCTCAAGATGAATACACCGTGCTTGAATGACAGCGCTAGATAAAGGAATTTAGTCAGTGAGATTGCATTGTAAACACCAATCTACGTCAAAGTCTGCCTGGTTACACTGCGCTATTAATGACCATTTAGAAGGTATTTTAGAGTTTTCTCTGACTTGTACCAACACACTGAAGCCATTCCTGACCCCCCCACCCCTAATTTCTTTTTGACTCAAATCTCAATCCTAGACTACATTCTCAACCAGAGGCCCAATTACAAAAAAGTTCTTACTTAAAACAGTTTTGCTTCATCTTGCCTTGACATCTGTAAAGCCCATTTAATTTACTGTATTGGTGTGGAAAAAAAAATCTTGCTATTTTCTTTTCACTGTACCATAATGAAAATCTGTAAGGTTAAGAACACCTCAAAACACATTTTCACACAGTGTTATAACTCACTTTTTTTGATGTTCCTACTTTCTTTCATTGACTTTATTAAGTTCTACCTTACTTGGTGGATTTTCTGGGTTTCATAAGGTGTATTTACCACTGTCAACAACTGTGGTTGGTTATGGATATAACACTGTTCACGCTCCTCCAGCAGTATAAGTTCTTTCGTCAATATGATTTTTCTTTGAGGTTTGAATTTTTTTTTTTCTATTTTCTTACCCTGTAGGTAGGCAAAGGAAGGTAGAACGTGTCTTAAAGCTGTTCAGCAGTATAAACTACCGAAGCTCCCACTGTGCAGAAAGTCGAAGGCTTGCTGTTTGACTATGGAGAGTAAAAATCTGAGGTCTTTGATTAATTATTGACAACTGACAAGAGTGGGGAAAAAAAGGAGAGATGGAAAATACTTCTTGACACACCCTTAGTTTATAAGCAATTGTCTGTTTGTGAGATAAGCCCCCAGTCCGCATACAGTATCTATCTGACAGCTGACATTTATCATAAATATTACAGTCACTGACAACCATCTGATTATGAATTTCAGGTTTGGACTCATGTAAATGCAGCCACACAGGAATAGAAGAGTCAAAGCTTTCATTCAGGTCATTTACCTCATTGAGGCTTTCAATATTTTTTACTCTTCATCTCTCATCATTGAGGTTATCAACAACCCAACAGCAAGTGAAGGTAGGGTTCTTACTTGAAGAGAATGACGGTATGCTCTTTGCAGCCAGACTTGTGGGCACAACATATTGAAATGCACATAATCCAAAATGTATCTGTTGACACTTGCTTATTACCTGGGGTTTGATTGCAGTAGAGGGTTCATTTCCTTCTGATAGTGGTGCCCCTGATGAGCTGCCTAGAGCAGAGACAGAGGAAAAGAGCCAGAGGCTGTTTTAATGTTTTAAAAGATCTCCACATATGCCAGTTTAGCTGAAGTTTCCCCCAAAATCTAGCTCCCAAATTATGTTAAGTTAAAAAGACCACTAAGCACTCAATTAAGTCACAAAAAGGAAAAGATATATGCTTACCACCCATCATGACTGAAAATATTTTGGATGAGAATGTCATTTAATATAATGAAGGCCAACGTGTTCACCAACTGCTATTCAGGCTCAACTGTTCTGTTTCTTTGTGGAAATTGTGCATTTTTCTGGTAGATAAGTGTCTCCAGTGGTATTCCCATGAGCAGCTTTGTAAAGCCAAAGGAACACACTGAATTTCATTGCTTTACAGTATGTTGCATTCTTTAGAACAAAGGAGCCAATGTCAGCATTTATTCATGAATATGTTTACCAGTGCTTTGTTAGATAATCAAAGCATGCCACACAACTTACTGAAGGAGCCTATTCGTCAACAGAAAATAAGCAATAAAAGGATTTTTACCCGCAGGAATTTGTCTTATCCTTATGTGTCATGAGCTGAGCGCTGGAGGTTTCCGCTATGCTCAGTCTCATGGCTTTTCTCTATATTCGTATTTTGTGTCTTTTGGTTTTTGTATTTCTCGTACGTTTTTTATTTTCCTGTTTATGTCATAGTTTTGTTACTCTCTTATTTTGTATTAATTTCTCAGTCTGTATTTGTTGATATTTTATTCTTTATATCCCTTACTGTTGTGTTCTCCCTCTGGGTTGACAGCTGTCAGTGGTGCTTCCTGGTTTTTGCTCCGTGTGGGCGGTGTCCCTGTGAACTGTCAGCCCCGGTCTCTCCCCTCTCATTGCTTCCAGATGGTCCAAATTATTAATCATTGTTTCCTCCTGCCCGCTCTGATATCCACACCTGTTTTCTATTGTATTATGCCTTATATAAGATCACTGCTCCTTGTATTCCTCTCTGTGGTTTTGACTGATGTCTATAATTTCAGAAGTAAGTTTGACAGTCTCTGTTTTCTCTTAGTTACTGCGTTTATCTCTTTGTAGCTTTTGAGTTATTTTGTGCACTTTATGTTTGTAATAAATCATCACAAGCTCACAGTCCAGTACGTGGGTCTCCTCTCTACCCCAGAGAGGCATTTATGACCATTATGCGTTTTAAAAAATCAGAAACAGGGCCTCTACTGGTTGTAAAAAAAAAACAACTATATTACGTTACACTAATACTAACTATTATTGTAATTTTAAACATGTAGATATATACATTTAATGAGTAATAGAAGTAAAATGGCAACCTGGAAGTGAACCTGAAATGCTGTAGTGAACAAGGGGGAACAGCAGGATTTGAACCAAATGGTATATTCCTTTTCTTGCAGAAACTCTGATTTGAACCATGATCAACGAGTATTTCCAAGAGGTCGAAGCTGGTTTTTCACTTGCTGAGGGAGCCTTAGCAAGACCAAATTCAAGTCTGTAATAAAGTCAAGATGGCTACACCCATGCTAAGAACATCAACAGTAGTGTAAACTGTTTCAATAATAATAATAATACTTGAGACTTATGTAGCGCTTTTTAAGACACTCAAAGACGCTTTACATAGGGGAGAAAAAAGTGTCAATGAATGAATGCAGTGTTGAATAGATGGGTCTTTAGTGATTTTTTGAATGCTGGGAGTGAGGGGGAGCTTCTGATGGTTATAGGGAGTGAGTTCCAGAGGGTAGGAGCAGCAATGGAGAAGGCCCTGTCTCCCCACAACTTGTACTTAGTCCAGAGGGGGGCCGCATAGAAGGTTGGCATCAGTAGAGTGGAGTGCGCAGGAAGTAGTGTATTGATGGAGGAGCTCGGTGAGATAGGGTAGCGCCAGGTTATTGAGGGCTTTGTAAGTCATGAGGAGGATTCTGTAATGGATTCTCTGGGGGAGGGGGGGCCAGTGGAGCTTGTAGAGGATGGGGGTGATGTGGTCACAGATACGAGTGTGGGTGGAAAGACGAGCAGCAGAGTTCTGGATGTGTTGTAGCTTGTTGAGGGTTTTTGACGGTAGTCCATATAGGAGGCTGTTGCAAGAGTCAAGATGGGAGGTGATGAAGGCGTGGATGAGAGTTTTAGCAGCTGTTGGGGTGAGGGAAGAACGAAGGCGGGCAATATTCCTTAAATGGAAAAAGGCTGTTTTGGTGATATGTTTAACATGTTTTTCAAAAGAAAGTGTCCAGTCAAAGATGGTGCCTGTTACGGGGTGGTGTGTGGCGAGCTGGAGCCAAACATGAGACTTCAAGTTTTAAATGATTTATTTAAGAGCTGACCAAGCTCTG
Organism: Pholidichthys leucotaenia; assembly: GCA_020510985.1. Classification (NCBI taxonomy): domain Eukaryota; kingdom Metazoa; phylum Chordata; class Actinopteri; order Cichliformes; family Pholidichthyidae; genus Pholidichthys; species Pholidichthys leucotaenia. The sequence continues at coordinate 107,726,343 of CM035837.1, forward strand.
GCCAGCTCGAGGGCCAAAATAATAATTCCACAGGCAGGCAAGCAAAACTAAACAAGAAATAATAATCCAACAGGCAAAAGCACCCCAAAACAGGCAGAAGCGAGTGTTAAACGCCAAATGACAAATAAGGAAACCAGACAGAACACAGACTGATACGCACATCAAGGGGGCCATCAAGCTGAAGAAGGAGTCCTATCAAGCTTGGTTGGCTTGTGGGACTCCGGAAGCAGCTGAGGTGTACCAGCAGGCCAAGTGGAGTGCAGCTCAGGTGGTTACTGAAGCAAAAACTCAGGTGTGGGAGGATTTCGGTGAGGCAATGGAACAAGACTTTCGGTTGGCCTCAGAGAGATTCTGGCAAACTGTCCGGCAATTCAGAAGGAGGAAACAGCTGTCCACACTATGTATGGTGCAGATGGAGCCCTGCTGACTTTGATTTGGCATATCGTCAGGTGGTGGAAGGAATAGTCTGAGGATCTCCTCAATCCCACTGACACGCCTTCTGCAGAGGAAACAGGGCTTGAGGATCAGGGGTTGACTCGCCCATCACAGGGGCTGAGGTCGGAGAAGTGGTTAAAAAACCCTTCGGTGGCCGGGCCCCAGGGGTGGACAAGATACGCCCTGAGTACAAGGCTCTGGATGTTGCAAGGCTGTCATAGCTGACACGCCTCTGCAACATTGCGTAGGATTCAGGTACAGTCCCTTTGGCATGGCAAATCAGGGTGGTGGTTCCTCTCTTTAAGAAGGGGGACCGGAGGGTGTGTTCCAGCTTTAGGGGGATCACACTTCTCAGCCTCCCTGGGAAGTTTTGATGCCAGAGTACTGGAGAGGAGAATCCCGCCGTTGGTCCGTTGGTTGAATCTTAGGCTATGGTCACACTGCAGGTCTTAATGCTCAATTCCGATTTTTTGCTGAGATCCGTTTTTTTTGTGTGGGCATTCACATTATAGTTTAAATGCGACCCCCATCAGACTGGAGTAAGAATGGTCTACGGCAGGGGTGTCCAATCATGTACCATGGAGGGCCAAGACCCTGCAGGTTTTCTCTTCCACCCAGTCTCTTCAGCAGGTGTTTTAACTTATCATCAATCAGTGGGAAGAAATTCAGTGAAATCTGCTGTTGAAGACACTGGGTGGAGGTAAAGCCTGCAGGGTCTTGGCCCTCCGTGGCACATGATTGGACACCCCTGGTCTACAGCTATGAAGTACCCCGCATGTGCAGAAGAAAATGTAACGTCAGCCACTGTGTTTGCGGAAGTAAATATGAGCACTGAACGATTGAGGGGGACAGAACTTCTTCACCTTTGACGCAGCGCAGCAAAATAAAAGTTAAAAACATTCAGAAATGTTTATGCACAAAATAAATAAGACCACCTTCATTCCTCTACATGCCAGATGACCACTTTTCTTTTTAATAAATATTCCGTTACTGTGCGCCTGTAATGTCTGACGGCTTCAGCCCCCAACCCCCCCCCCCCCCCCCACCTGCAATTTTGAAGTTGTTGTGCCGTGGAAGCCAACAAAATTATGATCCAGTGATAAAGGGAAGAAGATTGATTTAAAAAAGAGAGCACAACTCGGCTGTCTGTCATGCCTGCGGCATCTTCCACAGCAGAATTGTAGCGTCTGTCTCACTTCAATGAGGAAAAAGCCAGATGACATGTGACATGACTGTTCAGACTGAGGTCGCTTTGGAAAATATCAGATACGTATCGGAATTAGGACCACATATGAAAGTGGCCTGGGTCTGGTGTGAAAAAATCAGATCTGTGCCATTCAGACTGTCATTAAAAAAATCAGATACGGGTCACATTTGTGCAAAAAAATCAGAATTGAGCATTAAAACCTGCAGTGTGACTGTAGCTTTAGATTCAGGAGGAGCAATGTGGTTTTCGTCCTGGCTGTGGCACATCGGACCAACTCTTTACCCTCTTGAGAATCCTCGAGGGTTCGTGGGAGTTTGCCCAACCAGTCTACATGTGTTTTGTGAACTTGGAGAAGGCATTTGACCAAGTCCCTCATGTTTTTTTTGTGGGGGCTACTTCGGGAGTATGGGGTATCAGTCTTGTTGCTATGAGCTATCCAGTCTCTGTACAACCGTTGTGAGAGTTTGGTTCGTATTGCCAACACTCAGTCGGACTCATTTCCAGTGAGAGTTGGACTCCGCCAGGGCTGACCTTTGCCACTGATCCTGTTCATAATTTTTATGGACAGGATTTCTAGGCGCAGCGAAGGAATGGAGGGTGTCATATTCAGTGACCACAGGATCTCATCTCTGCTGTTTGTGGATGATGTTGTCTTGTTGAGCTTCATCGAGCAATGACCTACAGATCTTGCTGGGATGGTTTGGTACTGAGTGTGGGATGATAATCAGTACATCCAAGTCTGAGTTCATGGTGCTCAGCTGGAATATGGTGGATTGTCCTCTCCGGGTTGAGGACAAGCTCCTGCCCTAAGTGGATTGAGTTTAGGTATCTCAGGGTCTTATTCACGAGTGAGGGGAGAATGGAGTGGGAGACTGACAGATGGATCAGAGCAGCATCTGCAGTGATGTGGATGTTGTACCGGTCTGACGTGGTGAAGAGAGAGCTGAGCTCTAATGCAAAGCTGTCGATTTACCAGTCAATCTACGTTCCTACCTTCACCTATGGTCATGAGCTTTGGGTAATGACTGAAAGAATGAGATTGCAGATACGAGCGGCTGAAATGAGCTTTCTCTGTAGGATTGCTGGACTCACCCTCAGAGATAGGGTGAGGAGTTTAGTCATCTGGGAGAGAGGCTCAAGAGTAGAACCGCTGCTCCTCCACATCGAAAGGAGCCAGTTATGGTGGTCTGGGCATCTCATCAGGATGCCTCCTGGACGCCTCCCACTTGAGGTGTTCTGGGCACGTCCCACTGGGAGGAGACCCTGGGGCAGACCCAGGACACGCTGGAGAGACTATGTCTCCCAGTTGGCTTAGGAACGCCTTGGTATCCTCTCTGAAGGGCTGAAGCAGATGGCTGGGGAGAGGTAAGACTGGGCTTCTCTGCTTGAACTGTTGCCTCCACAACCCGGACCTCCGGATAAGCGGTAGAAAATGGATGGATGGAATTCATTTATAATCTCACTTTTATTGTTGAGGGACCAAATACTGAACAGTAACAGCTTCATTCTCTTTTGTATGGTTTGCTTGGACTGATGTGATTGTGCCAGAACTCGCAGACAGGGTGCACGCTCGTACCTACTGTTGTGATGATGTAAGTGGAGAGAAGCAGACCGTTCAGCTGATATGAGAGCTGGGATGGAGTGACTTGACTGTGAGAAAATAAACTTGCGACCAGATCCTCTGTGGATGTATTTGGGTCGCTAAAGAAGTCCGTGATTTTTGATAGCAGAGATACATGTTGGAACAGAGTAGCTGATGAGCTGGAGAAGCTTTGAGGCGGAGTATTTAAGTGTCATGCTGGTCGGTGGGTCAGGTTGAAGAAGGTTGATGATTTGTCTGGGAGAGGAATCGGAGAATGGTTACGATGAGGTGGAATGGGCAGCTGGGCAACTGCGGGAGCTAGCACCGGCAACTCTATCATCGTATATTGGCGCTTGCAGCAGCAGTTAGCAGAAAGCTAGCTGGCTACAGTATTCAGGTTGCTCATAGGAGAGCAACCGAAACAGGTTGCAGCAGCAGAGTGACAGCAGGAGAGCTAATCAACTGCGGCCAGGAAGGCAGAACAGAAGGCAGGGCTCCTATTTCAACAACCAGTTATTGTCAGCACTTCTGTTTTATTTGTCTCTTGTCAGTTTTTCATACTGCCTAACTTCTATCTCTGGACATGTCACTGCAGTGTTTTTACAGTGCTGTGAAAAAATATTATCCCCCATCATAGGTTTAGGGCGCTTGCGCACGCAGCGACCAGCAGCCGGTGGCTTGTCACCAGACTGCAAACCGAATCTACCTACGGGTACAAATAAGTAACAAAAAAAAAAAAAAAAAAAAAAAAAATCCTGATTTCTTATATTTTTGCATATTTGTCACAAATGTTTCAGATCATCAAACAAATTTTAATATTAGACAAAGATAACCTGAGTAAATATAAAAATGCAGTCTTTAAATGATGATTTCATTTATGAAGAGAAAAAAGCTATTCAAACCTTCTTGGCCCTATGTGAAAAAGTAATTGCCCCCTAAACCTAATAACTGGTTGTGCCACCCTTGGCAGCAACAATTGCAATCAAGCATTTGCGATAACTGGTAATGAGTCTTTTACATCACTGAGAAATTTTGGCCCACTCTTCTTTGCAGAATTGCTTTAATTCAGCCATAGGAGGGCTTGAGCTTAAGGTCACGAACTGATGGCCAGACATTCTCCTTTAGGATTTTCTGGTAGAGAGCAGAATTCATGGTTCCATCAGTTACGGCAAGTCGTCCAAGTTCTGAAGCAGCAAAGCAGCCCCAGACGATCGCACTTCCCCCATCATGTTTGACTATTGGTATGATGTTCTTTTTATGAAATGCTGTGTTAGTTTTACGCCAGATGTAATGGGATACATGCCTTCCACATGGTTCAACTTTTGTCTCATCAGTCCACAGAATATTTTCCCAAAAGTCTTGGAGATCATCAAGATGTTTTGTTTTTTTTTGGGGGGGGGGGCAAATGTGAGACAAGCCTTTGTGTTATTTTTGGTCAACAGTGGTTTTTGACTTGGAACTCTTTCATGCCATTTTTGGCCAGTCTCTTTTCTTATTGTTGAATCATGGACCAGTGTCCAAACTGAGGCAAGTGAGGCCTGCACTTCTTTAGATGTTGTTCTGGGTTTTTATTTCTGATTTGTTCTTGAATTTATTTAGATCATGGCATGATGTACTGCTTTTTGAGATCTTTTAGCTAGCTTCACTTTGCCAGACAGGTTCTATTTAAGTGATTTCTTGATTCAACAGGTCTGGCGGTAGTCAGGCCTGGGTGTGGCTAATGAAATTGAACTTAGCTTTCCAAAAAATGTGGTTAATCACAGTTAATTCATGATGTAACAAGGGGGCAATTACTTTTACACATAGGGCCAGGTAGAATTGGATAGCCCTTTCTCCGCAATAAATGAAATCATTTAAAAACTGCATTTTGTAAATGCAAGTTTCTATGTACTGTGATGTTTTCAATGGTCAACTGGCAGAAGCAGACCAATTCACACATTCATACAATACAACAACAGAAAACAAAGTGCAAATTATAATTTAATAAAACTGAAGGCTAAAAATTAATTTTACAGTAGGTTAAATCATCCAAATGGTAATGTATTTTGGTTAAATTTGACTGAACATACCGTAAACTGATCTTGGGTTTTCCAGGTTGTTGTTTTCGAACATGGTGGACTTGAATGTAAAGTAAATCATGTCAGTCAAATGTGAGTGATCCAAGAAAATTAGCTCACCACTATTTTTAGTATCATCCATCTTCCCCCACGCACCATGGGAAACATTGTGAAAAACGGTAACGCTACCATTTTCAAGACAGTACAAATTGTCATATTGTGGGCTAAACTCAGGATTTGTTCACATATTAATAGTTGGGAAACTTACTTGACAGGGGAACTATTGCACTAATGTCCAGCTCCATTTTCTTATTCTTGGATTATGCCACAGCAGCTCTGTGTAACTGACAGCTCAAAACTATATATTAATTTTTGTATAGCCACCTCAATTTTATCCCATCTAAAACTTAAGGGGATTGACATGTTAAACAATACAGGAACCCAAACAGCAGGAACCACAACAGACATGGGAGGCAGGGTGCAAGGTAAGCGCTTTATTTAACAGTTTTAATGGTTTTGGCTGGGACTGGTTGCCCTGTGGATATCAGAATCTGGGCATGGTCTGGGGACCGTGCCCACGCCTTTTGTTCATTTTGTTTCTCTGTGGTTATTATTATTAGCATTATTATTATAGTTATGGTCTCCTGTGTTTCCCCGGTCCTTAGTCATGTCGTGCCATCCCTTGTCTGTCCTCAGTATCTTTGTTATGGTTTGGTGTGAGTACTTGTCTCCCTGTGTATCCCCAGCTCCTCATGTTTCCATACCTATAGCCATTTCCTCATGTCCATCCATCCATCCATCTTCTACCGCTTTTCCGGAGGTCCGGGTCGCGGAGGCAGCAGTTCAAGCAGAGAAGCCCAGACTTCCCTCTCCCCAGCCACCTGCTCCAGCTCTTCAGAGAGGATACCAAGGCGTTCCCAGACTAGCTGGGAGACATAGTCTCTCCACCGAGTCCTGGGTCTGCCCCGGGGTCTCCTCCCAGTGGGACGTGCCTGAAACACCTCAAGTGGGAGGCGTCCAGGAGGCATCCTAATCAGATGCCCATACCACCTCAACTGACTCCTTTCAATGTGGAGGAGCAGCGGTTCTACTCTGAGCCTCTCCCGGATGACTGAGCTCCTCACCCTATCTCTGAGGGTGAGTCCAGCAATCCTACGGAGAAAGCTCATTTCAGCCGCTTGTATCCGCGATCTCGTTCTTTCGGTCATTACCCAAAGCTCGTGACCATAGGTGAGAGTAGGAACGTAGATTGACTGGTAAACTGTTCGGCGGCTCAGGAGGGGAAAGCAGCTCCCCGTCCACACTGTGTATGGTGCGGATGGGACACTGTTGACTTCAACTGGGGATATCGTCGGGCGGTGGAAGGAATACTTCGAGGATCTCCTCAATCCCACTGATACGCCTTCCACAGAGGAAGCAGGGTTTGGGGACGAGGGGGATGACTCGCCTATCACAGGGGCTGAGGTCGCCAAGGTGGTTAAAAATCTCCTTGGTGGCCGGGCCCCGGGGGTGGACGAGATTCGCCCCGAGTACCTCAAGGCCCTGGATGTTGTTGGGTTGTCATGGTTGACACGCCTCTGCAACATTGCGTGGAGGTCGGGGGCAGTGCCTTTGGCATGGCAAACCGGGGTGGTGGTTCCTCTCTTCAAAAAAGGGGACCGGAGGGTGTGCTCCAACTTTAGAGGGATCACACTCCTCAGCCTCCCTGGGAAGGTCTATGCCAAGGTACTGGAGAGGAGAGTCTGGCCGTTGGTCGAACCTCGGATTCAGGAGGAGCAATGTGGTTTTCGTCCTGGCCGTGGCACATCGGACCAGCTCTTTACCCTCTCGAGAATTCTTGAGGGTTCGTGGGAGTTTGCCCAACCAGTTTACATGTGTTTTGTGGACTTGGAGAAGGCATTTGACCGCGTCCCTCGTGGATTTTTGTGGGGGGTGCTTCGGGAGTATGGGGTATCGGGCTTGTTGTTACGAGCTATTCGGTCTCTGTACGACCGTTGTGAGAGTTTAGTTCGCATTGCCAACACTCGGTCGGAGTCATTCCCAGTGAGAGTTGGACTCCGCCAGGGCTGCCCTTTGTCACCGGTCCTGTTCATAATTTTTATGGACAGGATTTCTAGGCGCAGCCAGGGAATGGAGGGTGTCATGCTTGGTGACCACAGGATCTCATCTCTGTTGTTTGCAGATGATGTTGTCCTGTTGGCTTCATCCAGCAATGACCTACAGCTCTTGCTGGGACGGTTTGCCGCTGAGTGTGAAGCGGCTGGGATGAGAATCAGCACCTCCAAGTCCGAGTCCATGGTCCTCAGCCGGAAAAAGGTGGATTGTCCTCTCCGGGTTGGGGACAGGCTCCTGCCCCAAGTGGAGGAGTTTAAGTATTTTTAAGTATCATTTCCTCATGTGTGCTCCTGTTTTGTACTTGATTGTTCCCACCTGTTTGTTCCTGAGACAGGGGTGGTTAATTGAAGGCTGATTGGATAATTGCTTGGTTTTACTAGGCCTGTTGCTGGTCCAAAAAAGGGATCCAGGTTCCACAGAAGACAGGGGTCCGAGGACCAGCTGGGGCACAGGAAGAGGATGCTGCGGAGAAGGAGACAGAGAGGTCCAGAGAGGCAACAAGGCATGCTTTGAGGGTTGGTTTGCTTGAGATTCCAAAGGGTCTAGAATGCAAGGGGCAGGGCTGCGAGCGAGCTGAGCGCACACACATAAAGGCACAGGTGTGAAACAATCTTGAGGCAGCGGGAAACTCTGAGGCGACAAGGGCTGTGGCATCAAGACAATCCCACAGGGAGACAAGGCTGCTCACCTCTTATATAGGGTGGAGCTGAGCAGCTGCAGTAAATTACAGACAATTAGTGGTACAATGATGCGTGTGTGTGTTGGCTCACCACAGATCATGACAGGGCCCTCAAGAAATGCCTCCTGGCGTCCCACCGGGCTTGTCCGGATGTTGTTGGTGGAAATCGTCAATCACCTCAGGATCAACAATGAAGGAATGGGGGATCCAGGATCACTCCTCTGGGCAACAACCCTCCCAAGTCCACCAGGTACTGCAGACCCCTGCCCCTGTGGCGGACATCCACAATGCAATGTATTGAGTACACTGGCCCTCTGTCGACGATTCTGGGGAGAGGAGGAGTTCTGGAGGGAGGGCAGAGGGGACTAGAAAAACTTGTTTAATCTGTGAAACATGAAAGGTAGGATGGATACGCAGAGAAGGCGGCAACTTGAGATGAACAGAAGATGGGTTGATGATGTGTACTATAGGGATGGGGCCAATAAATCTAGGTGAAAGTTTCCTTGAGTCAGTTTTCAATGGGATGTTGTGTGTGGAGAGCCATACCTTTTGCTTCAGGGTGTACTCAGGGGCTGGGGTCCTCCGCCGGTTGGCCATAGCAGAGTTTTGATTGGCAGTACGTTGAAGGCCCGTCCTGGTGGACCTCCATATCCGCTGGCAGCGCTGGATGTGGTGTTGAACCAAGGGAACAACAATCTCTTCCTTTGTAACGGGAAGTAAGGGAGGATTATAATCAAGTGAGGCCTCGAAGGGGGTGACTTCTGTGGCTGTTGATGTTGCGGTGTTGTGGGCATATTCAATCCAGCGTAGATGAGTGCTCCAGGTAGTGGGATGTTGTGATGAGATGCAGCAAAGTGCTGCTTGTAGCTCCTTCTTAGCTTGCTTGCACTGCCCATTACTCTGTGGGTGATAGCCCGAGGTGAGGCTAACTGATGCTCCAAGGACCTTACAGAAGGCCTTCCAGACCCACAACGAGAATTGTGGGCCCCGGTCAGACACAATATCACTGGGCAACCCGTGGAGGTGGAAAACTTGCTGAACCAGGATCTCTGCATTTTTTTTGGCAGAAGGGAGCTTGCGTAGGGCGATAAAATGCACGGCCTTGGAGAATCTGTCAATAACAATTAGGACCACAGTATTACACTCTGAAGGTGGAAGACCAGTGACGAAATCTATAGCGATGTGCGACCATGGGTGACTGGGAGGGCAGGGGCTGCAGGAAACCAGCGGGAGGCGAGGTGGAGGACCTCCCAACTGCACAGACGTCACAGGTCCGGATATACTTCCAGACATCTGTGCTGAGAGAGGACCACCAGAAGGCTCTGCGGAGGTGACTGATGGTGAGGCTAACTCCCAGGTGGCAGGTGAAGACTCCCCCTGAACAGATGTGGGGACATACAATCTGCCTCGGAGCCCCCCGCCCGGGTCAGGTTCAGTCACCTGCATGGCCCGCACCTTCCTTTCAATCTCAAATGACATGGCCACCAAAATCCATGAGGGGTAGAGAATGGATTCATGGACTGGAGATGCAACGTCAGGAGAGAACTGTCGGGAGAGTGCATCGGGTTTGATATTCTTGGTTCCTGGCTGGTAAATAGATAAGATAGATAGATAGATAGATCTTTAATTGTCATTGTCACAGGTACAACGAAATTCAAAGTGCTCTCCAGTCAGTGCCCCATTTATAAAAACATTGCCCCATTATAAAAAACATAGACCTAAAATGACTAAAAATCAGTTAAAAATAATAATTAAAAAGAATAAATAACTAGCCACATTCACACAGACATCAACACAGGACATCATGCACACACAGTCATTGCAAAGAGCATTCAACAACACACAATCATGTCCATTTAGCACAATACTTCCTCATTTTATTCAGAATGGTTATTGTTGTTGGATAGAAGCTGTGTTTGAGTCTGTTTGTCCTTGTGTTCATTAGTCTATATCGTTTCCCAGATAGCAGTAGTTCAAACAGTGAGTGTCCAGGATGTGAAGTATCCTTTAAAATATTTTGGGCTTTCTTCTGGCAACGGGAGCGGTGTAGGTCTTCCAGCGTGAGGAGAGGGCAGCCAATGATCTTCTGGGCGGTGCCAATGACCCTCTGGAGTGCTTTCCTCTGAGCTACTAACCTACAGTGGTAGGTCAAAATGAACCGAAATTGTCCAAAGAACAGTTCCCACTGGGCCTAGTGGGGATTCAAACGCTTGACAGACTCGAAGTACTCCAAATTTCGGTGGTCAGTCCAAACCAAGAATGATTGTACTGCTCCCTCCATCCAGTGGTGCCGAGGCTCTTCCAATGCCAGTTTGACTGTCACCCACATTATTGCTCCTCTCTGCTGGACTTAGATGATTGGAGAAGAATGCGAAGGGTGCAGCTTACCATCAGAAGAGTATCGTTGAGACAGGACGGCCCCCACACCACAGTCTGAAGTGTCCACCTCCACTACACACTAAAGCAAGGGATCCATCTGGGAGAGGATGGGTGCTTGGGAAAAAAAACGCCTTCAATCTAGAGAAGATTGCCTCAGCTGAGTCTGAACATCTGAAAGAGGTCTTGGAGAATGTGAGTTGGGTCAGGGGGGCTTCCACGCAGCTGTAGTCCTTGATGAACCTCCTGTACAAATTAACAAACCCTAGAAAGTGCTGTAATTGTTTATGGTTAGATGGGGTTGGCCAGTCAGTTACAGCCTGAATCTTGGCTGGGTCGGGTTTTAATTGTCTATTTACAATGATGAAGCCAAGGAAAGATGTTGTGGAGGTAAAAAACTCACATGTTTATGCTTTGACATAGAGTTGGTTTTCTAGCAACCACTACAGCACGCTCCTGACATGAACCTTGTGTTCCTTGATGGAGCGGGAAAAAAACAAGATATCATCCAGGTACGCAAAGACAAACAAGTTCAGAAAATCTCATAGGACATCATTGATAAGTCTTTGAAAAACTGCTGGAGCACTGGTTAGCCCAAAGGGCATAACCAAATACTTGAAATAGCCCAATGGAGGTTGCGGAATCTGGTTTTCCATTCGTCTCCCTCCCTAATTCGAATGAGATGGTATGCATTTCTTAAATACAATTTAATAAATACAGAGCCCCCTGAAGGAGTTCAAAAGCGGAATTAATCAATGGTAAAGGGTACTTTAATTTAATTGTCTTTAATTTAATTTAATTTAATTCAATTCACTTGTCTTTAATTTAATTCACAGTAATCAATACATGGTCTTAAACTACCATCTTTCTTCCCGACAAAGAAAAAACCTGTCCCAACAGGAGATGCTGAAGGTCTGATGATCCTAGCTTTGAAATGACTCCTTTACACATTTCTCCATGGCCTCCCTCTCTGGACTGGACAAACTGTATAACCTACTGGTTGGGAGGCGCGTACCCTGCTGGAGGTTGATGGCACAGTCATACGTCTATGTGGAGGTAGGGACAGGGCCTTAGCCTTGCTGAACACAAGAGCCAGATCATGAAACTCCTTGGGGACATGTGATAGATTTGGGGGAATCCTCCAGACAGGGATACAGAGGCAGAGTGGGTGAGCAAGGGGCCGAATGGAGGCAAGATGATAAACAAAAATTGCTCCAGGAAGAGACTTTACCTAGGGACTAGTCTATAGATGGTGCAGGAGGAGACCCACAGAGGTTGGTTGGGGAGGTGCCCCCAGGCCTGGGAGCTGTTCCTGAGAGAGGGGTGGTTAACTGAAGACTGATTGGATAATTGCTTGGTCTTATTAGGCCCGTTGCTGGTCCAGAAGGTTGGGGGGGGGGGGCCAGGTTCAACAGAAAACTGAGGTCCGACGGCCAGCTGGGGCACAGGAAGAGGATGTGGGGGAGGAGGCAGAGAGGTCCAGAGAGGCAACAAGGTATGCTTTGAGGGTTGGCTTACTTGAGATTCCAGAAAGTCCAGAATATGAGGGGCAGGGCTGCAAGCGAGCTGAGAGCACACACACACACAAAGGCACAGGCGTGAACCAATTCCGAGACAATCCCACAGGGAGACAAGGCTGCTCACCACTTATATAGGGTGGAGCTGAGCAGATGAGCAGCTGCAGTAAATTACAATTAGTGACACAGTGATGTGTGTGTGTGCTGGCTCACCACAGATCAGGGATGGGCAACTTTTGTGGTAGTAAGGGCCACATAATTTTTTGTTGACTTCCTGAGAGCCAGATTTACATGTAAACCTTCCGTGGGGGAAATATTATTTTCTTCAAAGTCAAAAGTTTCAGAATTTAAGCTGAAAATGCAAATGAAAATAAAAGCTACTCAGTGTTCTATCATATTAGAATTAAAATTACTGATAAAATGACTTCCGGTTATGGCTGCCACGTAGGACGGACGTGTCTCGCTCTGCTCTGCTCCTGGAGAAAAAAATCGGCAAATAACTCTCTCATTTGGGACAGAACGTATCCCAGCATTTGGGCGAGGATATGTCGGCGAAGCCTAAGGCTGGAAAACCAGGAAAAGGAAAAAGCGAGCCGCCGAAACAGTCCAAATTAACGGACTTTCAGGTCTGTGACGCAGCAAACAAAACTCCATATATGGCGGAGGAGGCTGGCAACGGTGCGATTTCTGCGGGGAATGGCGCAGATGCGCTGATGGCTGCCATGAGTTCAATGAGAGCGGACTTTTCCTCTAGATTTGATGGGATTATGACAGCGTTGGAAGGAATAAGAAAGGAATTGGGTGACTGTGTAGAACGAACGGCGCAGATGGAGCTCCGTCTCGCTAGTGCTGAAGATGACGTCACCCGTCTTCAATTAAAGGTGCGCACTTTGGAAAAAAAATAAATCTCTGGAAGATAATATTTTGGATTTGGAATCTCGGTCGAGACAGAATAATTTGAGGCTGGTGGGTCTTCCAGAGGAATCAGAAGGTCGGGACGTATGTTCCTTTCTGGAAAAGTGGATTCCGGAGGTGCTGGGCAGCGAGGAGTTGCAATCAGCAGTGGTTCTGGAAAAAGCACATCGTATTGGCCCACGGAGAGATAAGGGACCGCCGAGGACCTTAATTATGAAGTTTCTTAGCAACAGAGACAGGATGAAGATCTTCAACGCTGCACGTGCTAAAGGAGAGATTAAACACCAGGACCAGCAGGTGCGGTTCTACCCAGATTTGGCCACAGGAATCCAGCAATTGAGGAAGCAGTTTGATCCCGTACGTAAGGAGCTGCGCAACCTTGGGATTCGTCATGGTGTAATCTATCCTGCGAGACTGCTGACCACGTATGAGGGCAGAACCCACATCTTCAAGACCCCAGAGGAGGCACAGGAGTTCATCAAGAAGATCAAAGAAGAAGAAGAGACTGGTGGGAGCTAAGCATGAACAAAATATAAGGTAGAATAATTAAGCATTTGCACAGGCATCTGACTGACTTGAAGTAAATAGTAAGTTTACAAAATATAGATTGTATTATATATTAAAAAAAACAAAACAAAAAAAAAAACAAAAAAAAAAACTACGATGTACAAAGTTGTTAAAAATTTTGGAGTTAAGTTGGAAAACTACAGAGGAGAGTTAATGTTACGTCATTAAAAGCAGTAGAGTTAGGGTGATTGGGAGGATGAAGAAGGAGTGGCTTAGGCTGTTCCCCGTGGGTGTGGAACGGTCGATGGCTATATCGGGAGACAGAATTTTTCTTTTGATTTTGGGGGGTTTGCCACAAGTGTGGGAAGGGGAAATTTGTTTGTGTGTAGTTTGTAGGATGAATGTTCAACCACTCATGTTTTTGCTTCTCTGTATGAGCATGTTTACACTGCAAGGTAATCCCAAACTCTCTATTGATCATGGACCAAAGTGTTAATCTTAATTTAACTTCATGGAATTGCAGAGGTCTACAAAATTTAAAAAAACTTAAACAAGTTATGAATAAAATAAAGGACATGGGTTCAAGAATTGTGTTTTTACAAGAAACTCATCTGATAGAGGAGGATGTTAAAAGAATTAGGAGTAGATGGCAGGGAAGTGTATTCACCTCTTCATTTTCATCCCGAGCCAGGGGAGTTATGACTCTCATACATAAATCAGTTCCTTTTCAAGTGAAAAATGTAATTGGAGACAAATTTGGAAGATATGTAATCATTCAAGGTTCTTTGCTATTAGAAAATATAAATCTTGTGAACTTATATGGTCCCAATATAGATGATCAGAAGTTCTTTGCTAATTTATTTCTCATCTTATCATCACTTACAGGGCAACATATAATAGCAGGGGATTTTAATTGTACATTGAATCCAGGTGTGGATAGATCAACAGGACTGGATTGTACGCACATTGGATGTAGGATGACTATTAATCATTTTATGAAAGAATTGAGATTGTTAGATATATGGAGAGAAATGAAACCACAAGTTAAAGCCTATTCTTGTTATTCCAGTACCTACAAGACATTCTCACGTATTGATTATTTTTTGATTTCCACAGAATTAAGGTCCAAGATTCAAAACTGCTTTTATGATAACATCGTGATCTCTGATCATGCACCCTGTTGTCTAATATATGTAGATAAAAAATTGACAAAGGAATCAGGTAGATGGCAATTTCAGCATAAATGGCTTCAGGATGAGGAATTTGTCAAGTATATAGAAAAACAGATAGACGAGTTCTTTGACATCAATACTACACAAACATCAGCATGTGTAAAGTGGGAGGCTTTCAAAGCTTTTATTAGGGGACATATTATTAGTTATACAGGATCAAAATCTAAGAAGGCTCGAGAGGAGAGAGCTAAATTGGAACATAAAATAAAAAATCTTCAGGAAAAAGTGTATGCAGGAAGTGACCCAAGGTTGGAGAATGAATTACTGATTTTGAGAGCTGAATACGACAAAAAATCAGCGAATAGAGCTGCCTCGAGTCTTCTAAGATTGAAACAATCTTTTTATGAACAAGGTGAAAAATCAGGAAAATTATTAGCATGGCAGATTAAACAATTGGAAATTAAAACACCAATTACCAGTATTATAAGTAACGGACAGGTAGTTATAGATCCTTTAGAAATTAATAGAGCCTTTAGAGATTACTATGAAAAATTATATGATACCAAAAATGAACCTGATTTAACAAAACTAAATGGGTTTTTGAACGAACTATCTATACCGTGTATTCCAAATGAAAACAGGGAGATATTGGAGTCTAAAATTAGTCAAGAAGAAGTTGGGCTAGCCATTGATAATATGAAATCAGGAAAAAGTGCAGGACCAGATGGTCTTCCAGTTGACCTTTATAAAAAATTTAAGAATAAATTAATAAAACCTTTTTTGGAAATGGTTTTAGAAGCATTTCAAAATAATAAGTTACCATCATACATAAATAATGCCTTAATTATACTGCTGCCAAAACCAGGTAAGCCCTCTAATAAATGTGAAAATATGAGACCAATAAGCCTATTAAACGCCGACCTTAAGATAATCTGTAAAATTTTAGCAAGACGAATACAAGAAATTTTACCAAATATTATTAATCGAGATCAGAATGGCTTTATAAAGGGTAGACAAGGCTTCCATAATGTAAGAAGACTATTTAATATTATTTATTTTAATAAAGAAGCACCGGATACAGCTCTCCTATCATTGGACGCCGAAAAGGCCTTTGATAGAGTTGAATGGCCCTTTCTTTTTGAAGTCCTACAAAGGTTTGGACTTGGAAATAATTTCATAAAATGGGTTCAAATAATATACAATAATGCTACAGCAGAAATCCTAACAAATAACAATATTTCAAAACCAATAAAAATCAATAGAGGATGTCGACAAGGCTGTCCACTTTCACCTTTACTGTTTACTATGGCAATTGAACCTTTAGCGATAGCGATACGTTTACATTCACAAATATATGGAATTAAAGTTGGACCAACAGAACATAAAATCTCCCTGTACGCCGATGATATAATTTGGTTTATGTCGAATCTAAAAAAATCAATTCCAACCTTGTTGAATTTAATAAAGAATTTTGGGGAAATATCAGGATATAAAATAAATAAAACTAAATCTTCAATATTAATGCTAAATGAGACCCAGAGAAATTACCCAGCCCCTGAGGTAAATCAATTCAATGTTGTAAATCAGTTTAAATATTTAGGAATCCAAATTATGCCTAAGCTAGAATCAGTCGCCAGTGTCAACTATGAAGCCTTAATGTCAGATATCAGTGAGTTAACTCAGAGATGGATGTCACTACCAATGTCGATGATCGGGAGAATCAATATACTTAAAAGTAATATTTTACCTAAAATACTTTATTTATTTCAATACATTCCCTTATCACCACCTTTAGATCTATTCTCAAGAATAAAAAAAAAGTTAGTGGAATTTATATGGAACAACAGGAGGGCTAGATTACGTTTGTCTTTATTATATTTACCATTTGATCGTGGAGGTCTGAAATGTCCAAATTTTATGTTGTATTATTGGTCGGCACAACTGAGGTCTATGACATATTATTTTTCATCAAATGATCTCCCTCACTGGACTGAAATGGAATCATACAATTTACCTTTACCTCTTCCCATATTCATATACTCAGATTCGGCAAAAAAATTACAAAAACAAGTTAAAAATCCATTTGTAAAGCATATGATCAAAATATGGTGTGAAGCTAAAAACTATTTAAAAGAACCACAGTTATTGTCACAATTTAGTCCAATATGGGGTAATCAATATTTTAAACCAGGGAGAGCGGACGCTGTATTTAAAGTATGGAATTTAAAAGGGATACAAAAGATTCAGGATTTATATTTGCCATGTGCAGACAACATAATGTCTTTTGAAGAGCTGAGGATCAAATTTAATCTCAATAGAACACATTTTTTTAAATATCTTCAACTTAGAAACTTTATTCGATCAAATCAAAAAAAAGCTCTCACTCGACCTATTTATTCATCCTTGGAAAAAATGATGATGAAAGATAGTAAAAGAAAGGGTATTATTTCAGAGTTTTATAACTCATTGACACTATCTTCAAGTGAAAATTCACTGAAAAGATTAAACTACTGGAAAGAAGATCTGCAAATTGAAATTTCAGAGGAACAATGGGAATTGGCTTGTACAGAAGCTCAAACCAAATCAATAAATGCACGCCTTAAATTGATACATTTCAAATGGTTAATGCGGATGTATGTTACACCGGAGGAGTTAAATAGATATAACAAAAATATACCAGATACATGCACAAAATGCATGGAAAGTAAAGGAACCCTATTTCATTGTTTATGGGAATGTAGATTAATAAGAATGTTTTGGGAGGAGGTGAGGGTAACAATTGGAAAAATAATCTCAAAACAAATCATATTGAATCCTAAACTGTTTTTGTTGGGTCTGTACCCAGAAAAGCATAATTTTAATAAAAGTGAAAGAACATTCATAGACCTCAGTTTGCTTAATGCCAAAAAATGTATTGCACTATTATGGAAAAAGACTCATAGACCAGATGTGACTCAGTGGTTAAGACAGATGTTAACAAACCTTCCATTAGAAAGAATAACATATATACTAAAATCAAAGGAAATTGTGTTTGAGAATATATGGAGACCTTTTATTGATTATGTAAAAAATTTAAACATAACTCTTGAAGAAGAAGGTGAATGATGTGTGTGGACCTTGTAAATTCCAAACTGGTGAACATAATATGTATACTTACGTATTGGATTGTCTAGACTAAACAGAGGAGCATTGTTGAAGACTTGATTTTGTTGGTGGTTGTTGGTGTTTTTAGTGCATTTTTTTTTTTTGTAGTACTTTAGTGTTAGTGTTTGATTGTTTGTATCATGTTTGTTAAAAAAAAAAAAAAGGTTCAATAAAGATATTGTGGAAAAAAAATTACTGATAAAATTATATCGGCCCTCTGCCATGGACTGGCGATCTGTCCAGGGTGAACCCTACCTCTCGCCCAAAGATACTGGGATAGGCTCTAGCCTGCCCCCTCCACCACCCCTAAAAAAAAAAAGGATTAATCGGTAGAAGAAGAATGGATGGATGGATGGCTAAAATTATATCATGACCTAATTTTTAAAACTCTTCATCAAAACGATGAGCAAAAAGAAATTCCAGATGATAATTAACAAAAGGAAATATGACAAGGTTTCGCTTGCTCTTGGATTCCTTGTGCATGTGGAAGGGCAGAGAAATAGCTGTGTGTGTGAGTGGGCTTGGTAATTTCTGGCTCTCCAAGGTGGGGAATAAGAAAAAGTTTAACAGCCACTGGTATAAATGAACAAAAAAAAAAAAAAATCAGCAGATTAACACAGTCTCTTAACTTTTATTCCTGACATGGGATTGAAACAGCGTCAGTACTTCAGTCACGCTCTTTAGAAAGAAACCTCACAGTTTTGAATCTTTTTCAGCACAATTAGAAGGAAAGCCTCTGAGCTCCATGAGGCTTCACCTGCTATCACTACTGAGGAGCTGTGGCATTTATTCTTGTTTAAAAGCAGCCTACTTTGTACATTTACTGTTGTTTACAATCTATTAATACGGTCTCAGTATGCAACACATACCATACAACACTCTGGTGCACACTGATGCTCCCTCTATGGGCCGTATTACAACGATGCAATTGGTTAGTCAGTTGTCACTGACGCAGAATGCATTTATGGGTGTTTCCAAGTTCATCTTTTTAAATTTTTTTTTTTATTACTTATTTTGTACCCGTAGGTAGATTTGTTTTGCAGTCTGGTGACAAGCCACCAGCTGCCGGTCACTGCGTGCGCAAGCACCCCGTATCCCTAACCTGCATGTTTTTGGTATGTGGGAGGAAACCGGAGAAATCTCAGAGTAAACCCACGCAACACGGGGAGAACATGCAAACTCCACACAGATCACTGTTGGTCGGGGGCAGGGATCGAACCCATGATCTCACGATCCCCGCGATCCCCCGGCCGAGGGTATACCGCGCCGCCACAGTGCCAACCACCGCGCCACCGTGCAGTAAGAACACAGTGGCGGAGTGGCCAGCACTGCGGCAGCACAGCAATTCACCCCCAGCCAGGGGATCCCGGGTTCGATCCCAGCCCCCGACCAACAGCAATCTTTTTTTTTTTTTTTTAATTTCCTTATCACAACAGCGTCAAAGTGAACTTTCCACCAGTGCATGACGCAAAGAAGCCGGTCTAATCATTCAGAGGTGTGTTTTCGATAATCCAATTAAAAGCGCTCCTTCCCATCAATTTAATGCAAAGAGGTGCATTATCTAAAGTGAATTGTCATCATGAAGGTGTAAGATGGGTTTTGCGCTGACCATAGCCCATGTGTGTGATGCCAAAATGTGGATGCATCATCTCCTGTCGCTCTGGGGAGTTACAGTGAAAAGTAAAATGCTGCACACTCCTTGTTCATTCATTTATTCCCCTAAAAGTAAACACATTAATGCCTAATAAGTCTGTGATGAAAACGAACCCCCCTCCCGACATGCATCACAGTCATGCATCACAGGCACACGTTCCCTGTTCATTCATTCATTCCCCTAAAACATCCTACATTAATGCCTAATCTATAGACTCCAACAGTAAGTCCACAATTAAAATGAGAGTGTGGATGGAATAAAAAAAAAAAACTAGTGGGTGATCATCATATAATTAAAATGATGGGTGTGGCTTATATTAATCATATATTCCATACCTACATATGTATAGACATATTAGAATGTTTAGTGATTACATATGTGGAATGACCTCACGCCTATGAACAGGACAAGAGGTCTCAACCGCCAGCGAGGATCAGAGAGCAGACAGAGTCGCAGCGGTGGAGACCGGATCGATCTCCCTGACCACCCAGGGTCAGGTGGAGGAGACGGAGGACAATGGAGGGGGGATTATGTTAATGCGGGATGTCAGCTTTGATATGCAATGTCTTTTGTTGAGTGTGGGTATAAATATGAAGGTCTGACTGCGTTCGACCTCTTATTCTGCTTCTGCACCCAGATGAGACATGTTAGGGAGGTGAAGCTGATATTAAACTTTGATTTATAAAAGTCACATCGCTTCTTCATTTCTAACTCCCTACACTGGTGACCAGACGTGAGGATGGAACAGAGACGTTCTCCCGTGATTAACTCATCAGAGGCGACCCAGGCAAGCGCCGGCGCCCATGCAGACAGGGGAACGGATGGAGGACGTTCCCCCACGGCAGAAGCTACAGAGAGGGCTCAACAGAGCACCATCCCCAGCCCCGCCGTGAGAGCAGAAGAAAGGCGCTCTCACCCGGCGGACACATCAGGGACGGCCCACACAAGCGCTGTCACCGTCAAGCTGCCGGAATTCTGGCGAGACGACCCGAGCTCATGGTTCCAGCAAGCTGAGGCTCAGTTTGCACTAGCGGGCATAACGGCGGACGAGATAAAATTTTATCATATCGTCGCCAAACTCGACGCTGCCACGTCAAGATGTGCGCGGAGCATAATCCAACAGCCGCCCGCCCATGACAAATACAAAGAACTTAAGACGACCATCGTCGAGAACTTCGTCCCCTCAGCCGAGGAGAGAGCAGAGAAGATCCTGGCGATCTACGGCCACAGAGGATGCAGACCCAAGGCCCTCATGGAGGACATGCTGCAGCTTAAGGAAGAGGACAACGTCAACTTCCTCTTCCAACATATCTTCCTCAGCACTCTCCGCCACACATGAGAGGGACGCTGGTCAACATGCGGTACAGCACCCAGCAGGACTTCCGCGCGCTGGCCCGAGAAGCGCAGCGGCTCATCAACGCCTGCGGCGAACAGATGGCCACAGCAGCATCCGCAGATCTCAGCGTGAAAGCCCAGAGCAGCGGAGAACCACAGACAACCGAGAAGAGCCCGCCCACCATGGCGGCAACACGACCAAGGCGCAGCAGGCAGAACAACCTCTGCTATTACCACCACCGTTTCGCCGAGAGGGCGTACAAATGTGTGCCCCCCTGCAAATTCAAAAGTTCGGGAAACGCCAAAGCCGAGAAACCGTTAACAGCTGCGGCTCTCGGCGAGACAAATAAACTGCTTTATGTGACTGACGGACACACCGGGAGACAGTTCCTGATCGACACCGGAGCTCAGCTGAGTTTTATCACCCCTTCCCACGCAGACCGGGCCATGGGTCCCCGGGGAAATGGAGCGATGGCAGCCAACGGCTCAATCATCGACACTTTCGGCGAAAGGAGCCTGCCTCTTTGCGTCCACGGCCGCAACTATAGATGGACATTTATTGTAGCGGCGGTGAGTTTTAACTTGTTGGGCGCTGATTTTTTGTGTGCACACGGGTTGTTAGTCGATCTAGCAAATAGGCGCTTGGTTAATGCACTGTCATTTTCTTCTATCCCCTGCTCAGCTCGAGTTTCTCCACCACCCGTGCAGGCCAGCGTCGCAACGGCAGGAGGTAAGTTTGACCAACTCCTCACCCAATTTCCAGCACTCACAGTTCTAAAATTTTCAGCAACGGTAGCGAAACACGGGGTTGAACACTTCATCCCCACAACAGGCCCACCCGTGTTCGCCAAAGCTCGGCGCTTAGACGCGACCGAGCTCGCCACAGCACGGGACGAGTTTGCCACCCTGGAAAAATTAGGCATTATTAGACGCTCGAAAAGCCCCTGGGCATCGCCACTCCACATGGTCCCGAAAACCGACGGTTCTTGGAGACCTTGCGGCGATTACCGCAGACTAAACAATGCGACAGCGCATGACCGCTACCCAATTCCTCACATCCAAGATTTTTCACTACATCTGGCGGGTGCGCGCATTTTTTCTAAAATAGACCTGGTCCGCGGCTATCACCAAGTCCCCGTTCGAGCGGAAGACATTCCTAAAACGGCTGTAATAACCCCTTTTGGTCTTTTTGAATTTTTGCGGATGCCGTTCGGCCTCAAAGGCGCTGCTCAAACCTTTCAGCGTATGATGGACGCGGTATTACGCGACCTCCCCTTCGTGTTCGTTTACCTCGACGATATGCTGGTAGCCAGCCCGTCAGAGGAAGAACACGAACAACACCTCACTACAGTTTTTCAGAGACTAGAAGAGCACGGGTTAATAATCAACCCAGCCAAATGCAAATTCGGCGTGTCACAAATTGATTTTTTGGGACACAGAGTTTCACCGAAGGGGGCAGTCCCATTGCCAGACAAAGTCCACGCGGTAAAAAATTTTCCGCGACCACAAACGGTCAAATCGCTGCAAGAATTTTTGGGAATGGTGAATTTTTACAACCGTTTCCTCCCCCGCGCAGCTCAACTCATGCAGCCCCTGTATGCCGCGCTCAGAAAACAAAAGCCTTCCAACACGGTCGAATGGACCCCGGAGCGCGAACACGCCTTTGCGGAAGTAAAAAGTGCTCTAGCGAATGCCACATTGTTGGTTCACCCCGATCCCTCGGCCCGCATAGCGTTAACCACAGACGCTTCAGACCTGGCCATAGGGGCAGTCGTGGAACAACATGTTGGCGGAACCTGGCAACCTTTAGCATTTTTTAGCAAATCTTTAAACCAAACCGAGCGTAAATACAGCACTTTTGACAGGGAGTTGCTAGCGCTTCATTTATCCATCCACCACTTCCAGTTCTGGTTAGAAGGGCGGCGCTTCACGGCTTTTGTAGACCACAAACCGCTCACTTTTGCGATGGCTAAAATTTCAGAACCATGGTCAGGCAGGCAACAAAGACAGCTAGCTGCAATTTCAGAGTTCACCACAGACATTCGACATGTGGCAGGCAAACTTAACGTGGTAGCAGACTGCCTCTCTCGCGCTGTGACATCGCCAGAGCACGAGGAGACAGATTATACTACCTCAGCCGCAGAACTCTTCGCCAATGCGGACACGTACGCGGCCCCAATTCACGTAGGGATAGATTACGCAACCATGGCAGAGGAACAAAGCAGCGACGCAGACGTGCGTGCGCTCCTGTCTGGACCAACAGGGTTAAGACTGGAGGAAAGGGGTTTACGTGACGGTGTACCCCCCCAATCTGCGACGTTTCAACCGGCCGACCTCGCCCGGTAGTCCCAGCTGCATGGCGCCGCACCCAGGGGTGCGCGCCTCGGTTAAAATGGTCGCAGAAAAGTTTGTTTGGCCGGGCCTGCGCAAAAATGTAAAGGAATGGGCAAAAACTTGCATGTCTTGTCAGCGCGCCAAAATACACAAACACACAAAAGCTCCTCTAGAGCCTTTTCGAATCCCAGCCAGAAGGTTTGACCACGTTCATGTCGACCTCGTGGGACCACTACCTTCGTCTCAGGGTTTCACACACCTGTTAACAATGATAGACCGTACTACGCGCTGGCCTGAGGCGGTCCCTTTGGCGTCAACCACAGCTGCGGAAGTCGCTCGCATTTTTTTAACAAACTGGGTGGCACGTTTAGGCATCCCATCGGACATCACGTCCGATAGGGGGCCTCAATTTGTCTCAGGGCTTTGGTCAGCCATGGCCAGCAGCTTAGGGGTGACAATTCACCGCACCACCGCTTATCACCCTCAGGCTAATGGGTTATGCGAGCGTTTTCACAGATCTTTAAAGGCCACCCTCAGGGCCTCACTAATGGATACAGATTGGGTGAATAAACTTCCCTGGGTTTTATTAGGGTTGCGTTCTGCGCCTAGTTAGTTTTTGCACAACCTCTCAGACTCCCAGGTAAGTTTTTACCAGAGAACCCAGAGCCTTGGGCATCTTCCAGCCCTGAGGCCTTTAGGCAGCACCGGACCGGACACTCTCCCCGGACCGGCACATCACTCCTTTCCACGGATTTTTGTCCCCCAAGCTTTAAAAAACGCCAAGTTCGTTTTTGTTAGGCACAAAGCTTTAAAATCAACCCTCCGTCCACCATACGACGGACCATTCAGAGTGCTGGAACCTGGTGATAAGCATTTTGTGCTTGATTTAGGGGACAGAAAAGAAACAGTCAGCATTGACAGACTTAAACCTGCCTTCTTGTTGAGAGACGAACCTGCACGGGTGGCGAGAGCACCTCGGCGGGGTAGACCCCCCAAGAAAACAAACTCAGCCCCCCTGCAGGGAACAAATAACCACTCTGCTCCCCAAGCTGCAGATTCCTTACAGGAGGGTCCCACCACAACGCCAAAGCGGACCCACAGCAGATTCGGGAGAAGATTAAAACCCAGACGGCACAGGGACTGATACAAATTGACCAAAAGTTGTTAACTATGTTATCAGATTGTCCCGTGACAGTTTTAAGGCTGATTTGTGATATTACTATACTGTTGTTGTTACCACTGAATTCCCTACAGGAGCATGACTGCTGGAAAGATTTTTCCTCGTTTTCCCTGTCAAGAGGTTAACAGTATAATATGTCATAGAGATTATCTTAAACTGTAAACTTAATTTGATTGTCCTTTTCTTGGTCGTTTGGGGGGGGGCCTGTGGCTTATATTAATCATATATTCCATACCTGCATATGTATAGACATATTAGAATGTTTAGTGATTACATATGTGGAATGACCTCACGCCTATGAACAGGACAAGAGGTCTCAACCGCCAGCGAGGATCAGAGAGCAGACAGAGTCACAGCGGTGGAGACCGGATTGATCTCCCTGACCACCCAGGGTCAGGTGGAGGAGACGGAGGACAATGGAGGGGGGATTATGTTAATGCGGGATGTCAGCTTTGATATGCAATGTCTTTTGTTGAGTGTGGGTATAAATATGAAGGTCTGACTGCGTTCAACCTCTTATTCTGCTTCTGCACCCAGATGAGACATGTTAGGGAGGTGAAGCTGATATTAAACTTTGATTTATAAAAGTCACATCGCTTCTTCATTTCTAACTCCCTACAATGGGCAATTATATCATGAATGTTACAACTCTCTCTATTAAAATAAGATCCCAGCACATGCCGTTTCCTCATGAGCTCCGGAGCTGTGCAATGCCAAAACACGCCACTGAAATATCATTAAACAATGTGCTTCTGATGATAGACCTCCTTTTTCCTTATCAAAAGCAGATTCTCATGGAATGCACTATAATACTAATGTGCACTAGATTGTGTCCCACCACACCTCTTTGAAATGAGCCTCCACCTGCGAACGCATAGCAGGCACACTGTTTACTGGTAATTTGATGGCGTGATGCAAAGCGTAAAAAACAGACAATGCGCTGACAGAAACTAACAAAAACACTTGCGTACGGTGGAAAGTCTGTCGGAAAAGTGCGCAGATGATCATCCTAATAGGGCCCTATATCTCTGTGACTCCCTCACTGTCGCTCCACCACTTGTACAGAGCGGCACCTAGGTTTTGATTAGCGCTCCCTCTGCTAGTGGACTCTATAAATGCATTTAAAAATGCAGTTCCAAATGTAATATAAATAAATAATTGATTTTCAGAAGCGGGCTGCCAGTTGCCCATCCCTGCCACAGATCATGACAGGGATAAAAGATAAGGACCTGTACTTCTGCTGCATAGTGCTTTTTTTTGTAGTCACAAAGACCATTCAAAGCACTTATTACATATAACTTTTTTTTAGATTCCCCTTTAAGGTCACCAATCTTTTTCTTCTCATTAGCTGCCCATTTAAATAGATTTAGTAGAATTAAAGGTAGAAGACATAAAGGTTTCCATAGTTATTTTCAGCTGCATGCAACACAAGTCCAAGTACCCTCTACATCTTGTCAACGCTAAAGAGCCATATTATGGCCTCGGGAGGATTTTTAAGTGTAGTGCTTATTAAAAGCTATTATATTATGTGAGTCTGATAAAGAAGCAGTCATGTCGAAGCTGTATTCATTGCATTGCCAGAGTTAATTTTAGCCATCTGTGTGTTTCTCGGCCTTCTTTATCTAATCATCTTCTTAAAATTAGACAAGACCTAAAATTGCACTCTGTGGAATTCTGTGAGTAATGTAGACTGCAGGCAATAGTGAGTTACCTGTGATGGAAAAGAAATCTGATGATAAGGAAAATAGCAATCATTTTGTATTTCAGCCATTGTCAGTTAAAGCGTAAAGGACTTCACTTCTTAGGTTTAAATGCCTTAGAGGTTCACTTTGTTGCAAAACAAGTGCCTTGCTTATTCTAACAAACATAATCTCTTTAGTATAGTAGAGGGGAGTTATGGTCATGACTTGTCTAAAACACTAATGCACAGCTTCTCACAGAAGTCAGCTATTAGATTTGGTTAAAGATTGTGTCCTAAGCCCAAGCCAAGTCCTCCTTGGCTCAGTTTACATTTAGTGTGTCTATACTGATGCCTAGAAACCTTGGTACATTTGATTATCCTTTTCTTCCTACACATGTTTCCCTATGTATCCTAAAGCTTTCAAACTGTTTACTGTTACTGTTAGTTAACTCCCTTTCACAGTATGTGGGGCACCATGTGTTGTTTCAGTTTCTATGACCCTAGGCCACACAGTTACTGTAAGTGGTAAAAGCTATGATGAGGGGGTGGTCAGTCCTCTGATAGCTTTGTGTGCTAACTATACTTGATCAGAGTATTTCATTTGCAAAGATAACTTCATTGTATAGCCACCTACAGTCTAATATATTATTTCGTATGTGTTCTGTGCATAGGGTTGCCACCCTTCAATGCAGAAAAATAAAGGGCACCCACCCCCCCCCCGCACACACACACGTGCACACCCTGCCCTGCCCCAAGGTGATGTGTGGGATGCTAGGTGTGGTTGATCATAACTTACTCATTGTTTAAATAAAGTATTAACATAGTAGTCATAGGCCAAAGTTTGAAGTACTTCTTTGACAATGTTTATAACTTTCAAGTTCAAAAGTCAAAATGTTCCTGTCTACTACAAATGAAAGAACCCCCTCAGAAAAATCTAGGTGTGCAAATAACAATTTTTCTATCATTAGAACTGTATAATTTCAACAACTTTTTTTTTTCTATTTGTGTAGAGTACAACTTTGCAGCTTGCCTTGTACTCGTTGTCTTTGATGCTGTCAGGCCAATCATTGAGTTCTTCCCACTCACGTTGGTACTTTTGCAAACTTTTACTTTTGACTGATGCACGGGGTGGCCTATCGGGACACGGTGCAGCCTTAGACATGTGGGTCTGTGAGAAGCCAGCAAGCCACTGCGGCTACTGCTAAGCCCACTTGGCTATCTCTCACCCAAATACTCTCAAGCAATGACTTCATGTGTAATGTGTAAAAGTAAAAAAAACAACCAACAACTACTAAGTAGGAGGGCAACATGCAGAATGTAGATGAGATGATGCTGTGTTAAAGGCGCCTAGTAAATACAGGACAAACCGCGTCCTTTATTGATTCAATACAGGACGCATCATTTTAGTGTAAAAAAACAGGACGATACTGTATTTTACAGGATGGGTGGCAACCCTATCTGTGCAGGGTTTGACATTAACCTTTGCACTAACCAATCATTGTGGCTGATATCTTTCAAAATTAGTAGTTAAGTCAGGGCAACGAGCTCTCAAATCAACATCATGATTAACTAAACAGTTTACTTAAGTTTTGGTAATTGAGCTTCCTCCATATTCATAGTTTTAATATGACGTCACATGGCTGCCAGACAATATAATGGCGGTCATGTTGGGAGGGAAGCTGCAGAGGGTAATTCATATTCATTAGAGCCAAAAATTATGTATATATGGTGCACTACTGGGCGGCGCGGTGATGGAGGGGTTAGCACTGTGGCAGCACAGCAACTCACCCTTGGCCGGGGGATCCCGAGTTCGATCCCAGCCCCCGACCAACAGTAATCTTTGTGGAGTTTGCCTGTTCTCCCCGTGTCTGCATGGGTTTACTCCGGGATTTCTCCGGTTTCATGCCAAAAACATGCAAGTTAGGTTAATTGGCATCAAACTGGGGATTCTAAACTGTCCTTAGGTATGACTGTGAGAGTGAATGGTTGTCTGTCTCTCTGTGTTGGTCCTGCGATGGACTGGCGATCTGTCCAGGGTGTACCCTGCCTCTCGCCCAAAGATGCTGGGACAGGCTCCAGCCCCCACCCCCCCAACCCGAAAAGGATTAAGTGTAAAGATGAATGAATGAATGAATGGTGCACTACTGTGCAATAATTGGTTTTACAAACACTGGTGGGAAGGCCAAAGTATTGTTTTATCAATTACCTGCGGGTGTGCTCTGACCATTTTGTAAGAAGTTTGTAGAAATAATTGACAAATTAATAATATTACTGAAGAGTCTGTGATGCTCTGTGGACGTTTTCACAGATTCACCTGCTCTCTGTTCTGATTAGCTCTGCTGCTGCCTGCAGCACATACGCACTCACAGAGAGCCAAACACATGTACTTGTATGTTTAACGGGAACTGTCGGAGCCAACTTAAATGTAACACCTGCAAGCCACAGGATATTATGAACATTCAAATCGCTGTTTAGCCCTCCTTGCCATGTTTTTGCTGTTGACTGTGGTTTAGATCTTATTTATCTGATAGGTTCCAGTTTGTTCATGTAAATAATGAGTTTTCTTTCAACTCAAAGCTTAGTCATGGAGTTCCACAGGGATCTGTGCTAGGCCCTACTCTTTTTAGTTTATATATGCTTCCGTTAGGCAACATTATTAGAAAGCACTGTATACATTTTCATTGTTATGCAGATGACACACAATTATACCTGTCAATGAAGCCAGATGATAGTAATCAATTAGCCAAGTTAGAAGCCTGTCTTAAGGAAATCAAAGCTTGGATGACTTGTAATTTCCTGCTATTAAATTCAGATAAGACTGAAGTCATTCTTGTTGGTCCAAAAAACCTTAGAAATACCTTTCCAAATCAAACTTTCAGTTTGGATGCGGTTACTCTTTCTCTTAATAGCTCTGTGAGGAACCTTGGAATTATTTTTGATCAAGATCTGTCCTTCAATTCACATATTAAATTTGTTTCTAAGACTGCCTTCTATCATTTGCGTAATATTGCCAAGATTAGGAGCATCTTGTCTCAAGAGTGATGCTGAGAAACTGATCCACGCTTTTGTTAGCTCGAGATTAGATTATTGTAATTCTTTATTATCAAGGCTGTCCTAAAACATCTTTAAAAAGTCTTCAGCTGATCCAAAATGCTGCAGCAAGAGTTTTAACAGGTACTAGAAAGAGAGATCATATCTCTCTGGTTCTGGCCTCCCTTCATTGGCTTCCCATAGAGTTTAGAATTAAGTTTAAAATCCTTCTTCTTACTTACAAAGCTCTAAACAATCAGGCTCCTTTTTATTTAAAAGATCTGATACTACCGTATTAGCCTCTCCCGGATGACAGTCATCCGGGAGAGGCTCAGAGTAGAACCGCTGCTCCTCCACATTGAAAGGAGTCAGTTGAGGTGGTATGGGCATCTGATTAGGATGCCTCCTGGACGCCTCCCACTTGAGGTGTTTCAGGTACGTCCCACTGGGAGGAGACCCCGGGGCAGACCCAGGACTCGGTGGAGAGACTATGTGTCCCAGCTGGTCTGGGAACGCCTTGGTATCCCCTCTGAAGAGCTGGAGCAGGTGGCTGGGGAGAGGGAAGTCTGGGCTTCTCTGCTTGAACTGCTGCCTCCGCTACCCGGACCTCCGGAAAAGCGGTAGAAGATGGATGGATGGATGGACTACCGTATTATCCTAACAGAGCACTACGCTCCCAAAATGCAGGATTACTTGTAATACCTAGAATCTCCAAAAGTACAATGGGAGGCAGAGCCTTCAGTTATCAAGCTCCTCTCCTGTGGAACCAGCTGCCAATCTGGATTCGGGAGTCAGACTCGATCTCTGTTTTTAAGAATAGGGCTAAAACCTACCTTTTTGATATAGCCTACAATTAGGGAGGGATCATGTGTTTCTGAACCCTCCCTTAGTTATGCTGCTAATAGGTTTAGTCAGCCGGGGGACCTCCAATAAAGCACTGGGCCTCACTCCTTTCTTCACTCTCAATGAAATATTTTTTTTTGCTGGTCATTAACATCTGTTTGTTCTCTCTCATAGATTGAGTCCCCATCGTGCTGTTTGCTCTCTACATGTCTGTTCTTTTCATCTTCTCTGTCCCCTCACCCCCCAGCCAGTCGCAGCAGATGACTGCCCCTCCCTGAGCCTGGTTCTGCTGGAGGTTTCTTCCTGTTAAAAGGGAGTTTTTCCTCTCCACTGTCACCAAGTGCTTGCTCACAGGGGATCGCCTGATTGCTGGGGTCTTTCTGCAACTGGGGGGGTTCCCCCTACAGTTGATAGTGCTATGAGATGACTGTTGTTGTGAAATGGCGCTATATAAATAAAGCTGAATTGAATTGAATTGAATTGAACTGACTGCAGTATGTACCGTCAGCTGTCCACACAGGCAAGACAGAAAATGACAGAGCAGTGTGGGGACCAAAGGTGACCCAGCTAATTAGCCTTTGGCTTTGGGGATTATTACAAGTACCCGGGACTCTACAAATCAACTGCTTATTGTTAGCATTGAGGATAATGATTAAAGACACCAAGACAAGGACATCTAACTTCACCTGAAAGCACTTTGACAGGTGAGGGCTGAAGCTAGCCTTTAGTTAATGCTAATAAACATTGTCCCAAGTTACAGCTGTTTATTATCAGAAGTGTTTTTGGAATAATTTTCCTTACTAAAGATTTTTTTTTTCAGTTGCATTTGTGGCTATGATAAAAATGTCAGGTTGGTTGAAAAGAGCTCTGTTTATCATACTAGGTTCATGCGTGATAATGATGAAATACAGCTAACATTATGCAACACCATAGCCTATTTTTCGAGGCTAACATTATTAAGATAAGACTTTATTAATCCCACACCGGGTAAATTCACTTCCAACAGCAGCACAAAGGTCAGAAAAACAAACAAAAAAAAAGATCAGGGAATAAATACAATAAAACATACTAAAATATCCAAGATCTAAAAAAATATACAGAGGTGTGAAAAAGTGTTTGCCCCCTTCCTGATCTCTCATTTTTTTGTATGTTTGTCACACTTAAACTGTCATGATTGGCCTGTTTACGGGGCAAATAGAAGACACCAAATGCGAGCAGTGAGTTTGCATATTTAATGAAGAACACACGTACAAAAACATACACTACAGAACAGACGAGTAACTATGATATCGAATATACGAAGAAAAATAAGGCAACTATGAATTCCCAGCCGAGCTGGACATACAAAGAGATAATAAGGAAACTACAGAGAGCTGGACTTACGTTTACAGAGAACCACTGCAACACTGTCTCAGGACGGGGACAGATGACTAAATGACCCAGCGATTAGCAAACCGAGGAACAAGGCTTAAATAGGCAGTGAGAGTGATTACAGATCAAGATCAGCTGTGAATCACATGAGCGGGGGAAGTGTTTAGTGCTGACAGCTGACAGGTGGACCGCCCATGAACAAAGTGACAACCCAGAAGTCCACACTGACAGCTGCCAATCCGAGAGAGAGACCACACTGACAGGCTAAGGAGCAAAAGAACAAAAGGTACAGGCAAACATACAAATAAAGGGCCAGAACTAAAATGAGGGCAAATAATAAACTGAAGGATAAATGCTGAACAAATCACAAATCAACCAAGGATAAAATAACAGGAATTGCAACTAAAAATGACAACACAGTACAAATATGAAAAAAGGCAGAAAGAGCGAGCCCGTCGGAATACCTCCGCGCTCAGATCGTGACATAAATGTTTCAGATCATCAAACAAATATAAACTAAGTTTAAAATTCTTCTTCTCATTTACAAAGCTCTTAATAATCAGGCCCCCTCTTATATAAAAGATCTGATATTACCCTATCATCCTAACAGAGCATTATGCTCCCAAAATGCTGGATTACTTGTAATACCTAGAGTCTCCAAAAGTACAATGGGAGGCAGAGCCTTCTGCTATCAAGCTCCTTTCCTGTGGAACCAGTTACCAATCTGGGTTCGGGAGTCAGACACGATCTCTGTTTATAAGAATAGGGTAAAAACCTTCCTCTTCAATATAGCCTACGATTAGGGAGGGATCTTGCGTCTCTTAACCCTCCCTTTGTTTTGCTGTTAATAGATCTAGACTGCTGGGTGACCTCCAATAATGTACTCAGCTTCTCTCCATTAATGTTTGCTCTCTTTATGTCTGTTCTTTCCATCTTCTCTATCCCCTCACCCCCCATCCAGTCACTGGAGGTTTCTTCCTGTTAAAAGGGAGTTTTTCCTCTCCACCATCACCAAGTGCTTGCTCACAGGAGATCGCCTGATTGCTGGGGTCTTTCTGCAATTTTGGGGTTTCCCCTACATTTGAAAGTGCCCTGAGATGACTGTTGTGATATGGCGCTATATACTGTAAATAAAGTTGAATTGAATTAAATATTAGACAACGATAACACAAGTAAACACAAAATGCAGTTTTTAAATGAAGGTGTTTATTATTAAGGGTAAAAAAAATCCAAACCTACATGGCCCTGTGTGAAAAAGTGATTGCCCCCCTGTTAAAAGATAAATTAACTGTGGTTTATCACATCTTTGGAAAGCTGAGTTCAGTTTCTCTAGCAACACCCAGGCCTGATTACTGCCACACCTGTTCTCAATCAAGAAATCACTTCAATAGGACCTGTCTGACAAAGTGAAGTAGACTAAAAGATCCTCAAAAGCTAGACATCATGCTGCGATCCAAAGAAATTCAGGAACAAATGAGAAACAAAGTAATTGAGATCTATCAGTCTGGAAAAGGTTATAAGCCATTTCAAAATCTTTGGGACTCCAGCAAACCACAGTGAGAGCCATTATTCACAAATGGCGAAAACATGGAACAGTGGTGAACCTTCCCAGGAGTGGCCGGCCAACCAAAATTACCCCAAGTACGCAGTGACAGAGTTCCAAAACAAAAACCACTGCTGAGCAAAAACAACATAAAAGCTCATCTCAGTTTTGCCAAAAAACATCTTGATGATCCCCAAGACTTTTGGGAAAATACTCTGTGGACTGACGAGACAAAAGTTGAACTTTTTGGAAGGTGTGTGTCCCATTACATCTGGCGTAACACAGCATTTCAGAAAAGGAACATCATACCAACAGTAAAATATGGTGGTGGTAGTGTGATGGTCTGGGGCTGTTTTGCTGCTTCCTTGATTGCTTCAGGACCTTGAAGACTTTCTGTGGTAAATGGAACCATGAATTCTGCTGTCTACCAAAAAATCCTGAAGGAGAATGTTCGGCCATTTTTTTCGTGACCTCAAGCTGAAGTGCACTTGGGTTCTGCAGTAGGATAATGATCCAAAGCACACCAGCAAGTCCACCTCTGAATGACTTTGGAGTGGCTTAGTCAAAGTTCTGACCTGAATCCGATTGAGCTGCTGTGGCATGACCTTAAAAAGGCGGTTCATGCTCAAAAACCCTCCAATGTGGCTGAATTACAACAATTCTGCAAAGATGAGTGGGTCAAAATTCCTCCACAGCGCTGTAAAAGACTCATTGCCAGTTACCGCAAACACTTGACTGCAGTTGTTGCTGCTAAGGGTGGCCCAGTCAGTTACTGGGTTTAGGGGGGAATCACTTTTTCACACAAAGCCATGTAGGTTTGGATTTTTTTCCCCTTAATAACAAACACCTTCATTTAAAAACTGCATTTTTATGTTTACTTGTGTTATCTTTGTCTAATATTTAAATTTGTTTGATGATCTGAAACATTTAAGTGTGACAAACATACAAAAAAATGAGAAATCAGGAAGGGGGCAAACACTTTTTCACACCACTGTGTGTGTACACACACGCACATACATATACTGTATGTATGTGTATATATACATATATACAGTATATATATATATACAGTATATATATATATATATATATATATATATATATATATATATATATATATATATATATATATATACACATATATACATATATACATACATACATACATACAGTACATACGTACATACATACAGTATTACATACATGCATATATACAGTATATACTGTATATATACTATATATATATATATATTGTGGAGAATGTGTTCAAGGATGAGGCTGAGTTTTTTCCTCAGATTCAGCTTTATTCACAGAGCACATCTCCAACAAATCTCAAAGCAAATCAAGAGGAAGTTTTCATCTCACATCAGGGGTTTTATACCCCGGGCACGAAACAACAGTCACATGGTGTTTAATCAAACATACAGTCACATGGTACTTAATCTCAATCACAAAGTAACCCCTTTGATCTCACGCCATTGTCCTCTAGTCTCTGTGGCCCGGAAATCTTCCCCGGTCGTCTCCCGGAAACAAAGGCCGAATCTCACACTCCTCTGCTGAATCCCAGAGTCTCAGTCCTCTTTGTTCCATGAGACGTGAAGCACACAATCAACATACATCAACACATTTGTGGGGAATATATAACCAACATATGCGCCACAAGACCCCCCCCCCCCAAACGTCTAAATGGGACAAACATAACCAGAGACACATGACATCATAACATCACTACACATCAATCCACCAGTTGCCTAACTCTCAGTCTCCTGCCATATCTGCTGAAAGCCGGCTTTGCTGCTGTCTGCACCTGTGGATTAGAACTGTTAGTCGATCTCTGTGGGAGTCCTGTAGAATGCCCTCTAGGGGGTCTACCGCGACGGGGGGCTCACGCCAACTGCACCTCTTCATCCGCCAACACAAAAGCGGGTTTGAGTCTGTTAATACAAATCAGTTCTTTTCTGCCTCCCAAATCTAGCAAAAAATGCTTCTCTCCTGTTTCCAGCACCTTGAACGGCCCATCGTAAGGCGGGCGCAGGCTGGGGCGACAAGCATCATGTCTCACAAAAACAAACTCCGCATTTTTTAAAGCCTTCGGCACAAAAACGCGTGAGAAACTGTGATGAACCGGGCCAGGAAGCGTGTTTGATCCTGTGCCGCTCTGCAACAGCTGAGCGGGGGGGGCAATTTGGGGCAGGATTATCGGGGAGAAATTCCCTTGGCAAACGGAGAGGCTGTGCAAAAACTAATTCCGCTGGAGAGGCTTGCAAATCCTCCTTAGGTGCAGAACGCAACCCCAATAAGACCCATGGTAACTTGTCAACCCAATTTGTATCCGTAAGTGATGCTCTGAGGGCCGCTTTCAATGACCTGTGAAAACGCTCGCATAAACCGTTAGCCTGGGGGTTGTACTCGGTAGTGTGGTGAATCTTCGCCCCTAGGCTGCGGGCCATCGACGACCAGAGTTCGGAGACAAATTGAGGACCCCTGTCTGACGTTATGTCCGACGGGACTCCAAAACGCGCTACCCAAGCTGTTAAAAACGCGCGTGACACTTCTTCCGCTGTGGTTGAAGCCAGAGGGACCGCTTCTGGCCAACGCGTGGTGCGATCCACCATCGTCAAAAGATGTGTGTGCCCCTGTGACGACGGGAGGGGGCCTACCAAGTCGACATGCACATGATCAAAGCGCTTAGCAGGAATGTGAAAAGGCTCCAAAGGAGCTCTAGTGTGCTTGTGTATTTTGGCTCGCTGACACGCTACGCAGGCTGTCGCCCATTTCTTGACCTGTCTGCGCAACCCCGGCCATACAAATTTCTCCCCCACCATTTTGACCGATGCGCGCACCCCCGGGTGCGCCAGAGAATGGATCGAGTCAAAAACGCAGCGGCGCCACGCAGCTGGTACCACGGGGCGCGTCCGTCCCGTGGAGACATCGCAGATTAGGGGAGGCATACCCATTTGCAGCACCCTGTGCTCCAGCCTTAACCCTGTTGGTCCAGACTGGAGCGTGCGCATGTCTGCATCGCTAACCTGCTCCGCGGCCATGGCTGCATAATCTAACCCCACGCGGACCGGGGCCGCGCACGCTCCCGCATCGCTACCCTGGCCCGTGGCCATGGCTGCAGAGTCTGCCCTCACGTGGTCTGGCTCCGGCACAGCACGCGAGAGGCAGTCTGCCACTACATTGTGTTTACCTGCGACATGCTGGATATCGGTGGTGAACTCTGATATCGCGGCCAGCTGTTTTTGCTGCCAGCCCGACCAAGGTTCAGAAATCTTGGCCATCGCAAAAGTCAGCGGTTTGTGGTCCACGAACGCGGTGAAATGGCGCCCTTCCAGCCAGAACTGGAAATGGCGGATGGCTAAGTGTAGGGCCAACAACTCCCTGTCGAACGCGCTGTATTTTCGCTCGCTATTGCGCAAGGTTTTGCTGAAAAATGCGAGCGGTTGCCAGGTCCCCGCTACCCACTGTTCAACGACCGCCCCTACCGCTAAATCGGATGCGTCAGTGGTGAGGGCCATGCGAGCTGTTGGAACTGGGTGTGCCAACAAAACCGCGTTTGCCAGCGCTGTTTTGACTTGAGAGAATGCGCGCTCCCGCTCAGGAGACCATTCGATTTTATTTGTGGGTTTTTGTTTTTTAGTGCCGCGTACAATGGTTGCATGAGCCGCGCTGCACCTGGGAGGAAACGGTTATAAAAATTAACCATTCCCAAAAACTCCTGTAACGCTTTGACCGTTTGAGGTTGGGGAAAATTTGTTATTGCGCGCACTTTATCGGGGAGAGGGACCGCTCCTTCTGGCGAAACGCGATGCCCCAAAAAATCAATCTGCGCTACCCCAAACTGGCACTTCGCTGGGTTAATTATTAACCCGTGCTCTGCCAGCCTCCGGAAAACTGCCGTGTGGTGGTTTTCGTGTTCAACTTTGGACGTGCTGGCTACTAAAATGTCATCCAAGTAGACGAACACGAAAGGGAGGTCGCGCAGCACCGCGTCCATCATGCGTTGGAACGTCTGCGCGGCCCCCTTGAGTCCAAAAGGCATGCGCAAAAACTCAAAAAGCCCGAAAGGAGTTATTACCGCTGTTTTGGGTATGTCCTGGGCGTGCACTGGAACCTGATGGTAGCCGCGCACTAAATCTATTTTAGAAAAAATGCGCGCTCCAGCCAAATGAACTGAAAAATCTTGAATGTGCGGGATCGGGTAGCGGTCGTGTGCGGTGGCGTTATTCAACCTGCGGAAATCACCACAAGGCCGCCAAGAGCCATCAGTCTTTGGGACCATGTGCAATGGTGAAGCCCAGGGGCTTTTCGAACGTCTGATGATGCCCAGTTTTTCCAGGTTGGCAAACTCCTCGCGCGCTATGGCCAGTTTAGCTGAGTCCAGGCGCCGAGCTTTTGCAAAAACTGGCGGCCTGGTGGTAGTGATATAATGCTCCACCCCATGTTTGGCCACTGTTGCCAAAAACGTTGGGACTGTTAGCGCTGGGAACTGAGTGAGGAATGCGTGGAACTTACCACCCGCAGTCGTGACGTTGGCTTGTGCAGTTGGCGGTGCCACTCGTGCTGTGCAGGGAATAGAGTGGAAAGACAGTGCATTAACCAGACGTCTATTAGCAAGATCAACCAACAAACCATGTGAGCACAAAAAATCAGCCCCTAACATGTTGAAACTGACTGCAGCTACCACAAAAGTCCACTCAAATGAACGACCCTGCAAAGACAGAAGCAGAGTCCTCTCACCGAAGGTCTTAATAGCTGAGCCGTTCGCTGCTGACACTGACACCCGGGGGACTTTGGACGGCATCAGCCGGTCCGAGTAGGAAGGCATGATGAAGCTCATCTGGGAGCCTGTGTCCACGAGGTCTTGGCGTTTCCCGAACGCTTGAAGTGGCACGGTGGGAGGCACTTGTGTGCCCTCTCTGCAAAACGGCGATGATAGAAACACAGGATGTCGCCCGCTCCGTGTCGCTTGGTGCTGACTGCTGCCGTCGTCGGCGCGTCTGGTGCTGCAACCACTGGCCCCATGCTGTCTCCGGGCATCGCTCCTAGCTCTGCTGCTGCAGCCGAAACTGCGCTCCGCTTGTGGGCGTCGACGAGTCGCTGCGCCTCCTTGCTCAGCCCGTGGTAGTCTCGCTTGGCCAACCGGGGTGAATCTGCCAGGGTAACTCTCACTGCTGGCGGTAGGGTCCGGAGGAAAAGGTGGCCGAAGATAAATTCGCAGTCCTCGGAGTCTTTCAGCCTCAGCATTTTGACCATCAGGTCTACGGGTCTGTCGTTCTCCGACTCCGTCAACGCCAGGAGCCCCTCTGCTCGCTGTTGCATGGAGGGGGTGAAATGACTGATAAGTGCAGCTTTCAAGGCGCCGTATTTGTCGCTGTCCGGTGGGTGGTTGACCAGATCTTCCACCCTCTGAACTGTGTGGCTGTCCAGCTTCGCCACAACATGGTAGAATCTCGTGCCGTCCTTTGAGATTCTCCGGAGGTTTAGCGCCTCGACCGCGCTAAACCAGGAGCGCGGGCTATGCTGCCAGAAGTCAGGCAGTTGGAGTGTGGAGGCAGCCATCAGGCTGGCTTCTGCCGAGCCCCGCTCGGGAGAATTATTTCTGCTCATTCTGAGTCGTAAGGTCACCAGTGTGGAGAATGTGTTCAAAGATGAGGCTGAGTTTGTTCCTCAGATTCAGCTTTATTCACAGAGCACATCTCCAACAAATCTCAAAGCAAATCAAGAGGAAGTTTTCATCTCACATCAGGGGTTTTATACCCCGGGCACGAAACAGCAGTCACATGGTGTTTAATCAAACATACAGTCACATGGTATTTAATCTCAATCACAAATCGTGGGCTGCACGGTGGCGCAGTGGTTTAGCACTGTGGCAGCACAGTTTTACCCTCGGCCGGGGGATCGCGGGGACCATGAGATCGTGGGTTCGATCCCAGCCCCCGACCAACAGTGAGCTGTGTGGAGTTTGCATGTTCTCCCCGTGTTGCGCGGGTTTACTTCGGGATTTCTCCGGTTTCCTCCCGCATACCAAAAACATGTAGGTTTAGGGCGCTCGCGCACGCAGCGACCAGCAGCCGGTGGCTTGTCACCAGACTGCAAACCAAGTCTACCTACGGGTACAAATAAGTAACAAAAAAAAAAAAAAAAAAAAAAAAGTAACCCCTTTGATCTCACGCCATTGTCCTCTAGTCTATGTGGCCCGGGAATCTTCCCCGGTTGTCTCCCGGAAACAAAGGCCGAATCTCACACTCCTCTGCTGAATCCCAGAGTCTCAGTCCTCTTTGTTCCATGAGACGTGAAGCACACAATCAACATACATCAACACATTTGTGGGGAATATGTAACCAACATATGCGCCACAATATACACACACACACACACACACACACACACACGTATGTATGTATGTATGTATATATATATACTGTATATTCACACACACATACGTATATACACGTATAAACTAAAAGATGTGTCTCAATAATAAATAATGTGTATAAAGTGCAGTGAGAATCAGATAGGGGTCCTGCCTCTCAATTAAAACTAATTTGTCATCATACCACTGTCATTATCAAGAGTTTCATGATAAATTTTGGATGGTTTCACATTTTTTTCACTCCATTTTGCGCCGCGATTATCTCTCTCCACATGGCTGTCGACGTTACTTGACCCCGCCAGAAGTCACATGACTGAAAACTATGGATATGCACACACTTGTAAGGAGTCAGCAAAATTACTTAAATTATATAGTAAATTTTCATTATTCAATTATTATGTATGATTATATAGGGTTTCCACTGGTAACATTTCTGCATGGTGGTAAGCCATGCCAAAAACTGTCACCACGTTAAGAAAAAATATAATAATAAAAAAAAAACAGCCGCACAGGAGCCAGTTAAAAAAAGAGAAGTACTGCAGGTTTGACACGACTGACATATATAATATTTTCGCTAAGAATATAAATGAAGGGATGTCACTCCACAAGCATGCACATGAACAACGCACGTCAAAACAGTCACTGGTAGGAGTGCAGGAGTGTGCCGCTGTTGTGATAATTCCAGCCGCCAGACAAGTGTGTCTCGCATCGCTGTCCGAGAGATAAAACTGAATTCGCAGTGTTTCCCCTACTGTTATATTAGGGTAACATGTCACGTCAACCACCTAAAAGGCAGACAAAAGTATCAGCGTTTTTAAATGCTCCCAGGTGGTGAAGAAAGCAACAGTAGCTCTCCTGCTCCAGGTCCAAATAAATACATGATTGCTTTGATGCTGGCCACTTCTGATTAGATGAGTCACTGGCATTTTTACAAGTAGCCTATTTTAATTTTGTTGCCCCATGTCAAACTCAGTGCAGATCAGTGGCTGATTGAAATACACCAATCTATAGTTCAGTGGTTGATGCTCTTGTCCTCCACTTTCACAAACTGGGTTGCAAAATGCACCTAATTAGTCTGCCGTATTTTTTTCACGTCGAAGAGTGCAGCGTTTGTGTTCATTTTTTTTTTTTTTTTGGAGGGAACTGTTATGGACAAACAGAGGAGCAAAGATGCCCGTTAGGAGTTGAGCAAGGACCATGTCGAACCGTCTCCAGCAGCCAAGACAGTCTGAGCGCTGCCGACTCCGTGCGGGAGTGAGTAAAAAAGTGCTCTGTTTCTTCTCACTCTGAGACGCTCCAATGTTTGTGTGGTTGTAACAAACACGTTTGTCTGCTTCAGCTTCAAAATTAATCTAATTTGTCAGATTCATTTCCATTCTTTGTTGGTGTTCTGCAACTGTAGTCCCCATACAGCCGGCTGACTGCTGTTGTGCCAAGTGTGCCTCGCTCAGCTGACATAGTATTTTCGCTAAGAATATAAATGAAGTTTTGGCTACTTTCCAGGGGCGTAAAAAAAAGAAGAAAAAAGGAGAAAAAGAAAAGAAAATGTAAATAAAGAGCAGGTTTTGAGTAGTTTGTATTGAAAATGTTAAGAAATCTGTAGTTGACGGGGCTGAAGCTAAAGCTTCGCCCTGGGTGTTCAGAATGGCGGTGGTGGTTGGGGTTCAGCCCTCCCTTCACAAATTCCTGGCTACGCCACTGTTTTCTCCCAATGCAAACTGTCAAAAT
This sequence comes from Pholidichthys leucotaenia, assembly GCA_020510985.1. NCBI lineage: Eukaryota > Metazoa > Chordata > Actinopteri > Cichliformes > Pholidichthyidae > Pholidichthys > Pholidichthys leucotaenia. Next base: position 107,767,127 of record CM035837.1, read on the forward strand.
GCTGTGCCGTGGCTGAATGTATGGAGGTTATTTTCTGCCATAAAGCCAAGAACATTTGCCGCAGGTACCATAAAAATTTGTTTCCATCTCACCATGCCATATGCACAAATAGACGTGGGGCATGCCGTCAAACCTGGAAAAAAAGAGGGAATTGTCCCTCTCAATTCACACTGCGGGAGGTTTTCCTGTTGTATGGGTGGTGAGGAGTGTTCTAAAAAACTGTAAAAATACAGAAACATTATAACAGAAATAACTGCATCTTTGGTTATTTTAGTTAATTTTATTTCATTAAATATCATATTATTAATACTTTTTGTATTAGTATTTGTAAACGTGTCCTGTTATGGTACTGCATGATTTTATTGACGATGCACAGAAGAAATTCAATATTACACTGAACTCAATCACTGAACAGTGATATAAACTAAAATAATTATAATGATGACTCAACAACTCCCATTCCCCAAAGTGCAAGATACACTATTATCATGAATAAGTGACAAAAGATCACACAAATATGTGATCTGACAAACAAATAAACAAGGGATATGAAACAGTCGCCAATATTGGATAGCCCATTCATTTTCAATAATTAGGTATTCTGTAATTAATATTCACACAATCAAAATAAATCTTAGTGCCATTTATTCCCTTTTATATTTGTCAAAGTCTAACATGTGACTGCCTACATATAGCCTACACCTCTTTGTATTCCATTTTCAAACACAGTCTACATTTGGGCCTGTAAAGCCTAACTGGGATACCTGTTTCAGACAGGAATACTTGTGTTCTATAGACAATGCACTAGTTATGAATAATTTTAAATATGTTCTTCTTTTGACTGCTCCCTTTATGGACCTCCTTTCTCTTGCATCCGCTTCTGTCACACCAATCCTCTCCATGTCCTCCTTCACTACATCCATGAATCTTCTCTGTGGTCTTCCTCTTTTCCTCCTGCTTGGCACATACATAGCTATGTTTGCTAATTGAGGTTGGTTTGTCTACCACCTTGGAGATCGCAATGTCATGGAGAAGCTAATGGATCAGCCTGCTTAATGCCTGTTTAGCTGTCAGATCACAGTCATGTTTTTTATGTATATATAAACTATCATCCTTCTTTTGATGTCCCACCTGGTTTACTAATCCAGTCAATATCATATCTTTCATTATTCAGGCTTATTTTGGTATATTTTGACAGTGATATGCTGGCACATTACCCACTAATACCTTGGCTAGCTAGCTGAGGTGAGTCTGTCTTCCTCCTTGGAGATTGCAGGGACGATAGTTTAGCCCACCTAGCATTAGCAGAGTTAGCCATTTTGAGTTATTTCAGTAATTTTTGTACCCCAGGGACCGATCATGTCCTTTTAACGACTCACACCGCACTGTCCCCTGTATTGCGTTATTTTGTTCTTTTAAATAATCATATTCAGCTGCTAGTTATGATTAGCTGAGGCTGTCTTTGCCATCTAGAGCTAACAGCTAACCAGTAAATATTAGCCTTAAAATTGTGTCTGCCCTGCCTCAACCATATTTCTTGCTATGATGAAAGAGGGTGGGGTGAAATGCATGAGCATTTAAAGAAACATGCACTGACATTAGTAATTCTGAGTCAAAAAAAGGTTAATGTGAATTGAAAATAGTCCTGAAATAATTATTTTGTCCAAAGCATGCCATATCCTCTAGGAAATGTGTATTAATGGATAGGTATCGCCTAAAATTCCACAATTGGTGCACCTCTAGTTTTAATTTTCTCCTACCAATGAAGTGCAATGAAACACCACTACACAAAAATAAAATTTCACAACTATTACATAAGCAAAGTGGTGTATCATGCAAGTTGCAATGCATGTTGTAGTTTAGAGATCACAACATATTAAATTTCAACCCATGCCTCTAAACCCAGATGCCAAGTTTAACATCTTCTCAGACTAAAACTATGCCTGTACAGCTCTGTCAACAGTAAATCCACAACAACAAAAAACCCCCACCCGGTTCTGATCCTCTCATCACCTCTGCTAATCTGAGCCGCTTAATAGATGCAGATTGCAATCATTCTTAGGGCTGGCTGACACATTCTTCTTTAAATTCCAATGCAGAATCCACAAATGAATGGATGATTCCCATCTGTGAATACAGTTTTTGTTTGTGGTGTGGACCTGTGCTGCATCTCGTTTCATTAAACTCAACATTTAAGTGAGCTGTGGTTGGAGCTGAAGAGGGGAGCGAAGCAGGTGAGTGGAACTAAAATTCTACATGCAGAGATAAACAATGTGAAGGTGCAGCTTTGCTAATTAAATGTGGTTATTTTATGGAAAGTCTTAGATGAGATTCTTGACGAGAATTTAGAGGACTAATTAATGCAAGGAGAAACACATTCAGAAATGTCTACGTACCTACAGTATATTGTTATGTAAAAAGTACCACACTTTTTTAAGCACAGAGAATCCTGACGTACGTATGCTCACTGACAAAACTATTGCTGAATTTAATTTGGTTAGATGATGTGATGCCATATAAAAGGTAAAGCAAGTTTACATCTTTATATAAAATCTATTTTGCTGTCCAATCACTTCACTCCTTGCAACACTGAATATATGATATTTATGATTTGTAAGGAATCTTACAGCAGCATCTCAAATTATTTTCTTATTTACAGCTGTTTATTACAACATATATATAAAAAAACAAGTAGACCACACCTTTATTTTACAGAATACCAAAGTTAATAACTAATTACACTTATTATTTATGTAATTGTATATTTAGGATTTAATCCCACAAATTCTGAAATATTGATTTTCTTTTTCTCATTAACTTCATTATTTAGTAGTTATGAAGATCCTTAATCATATTAATCAAACTGATATGATTAGAATGTTTTATGTACTTTTCTTGGCATTACAAAGTACGGTTGAAAGCTTACTTTTATGTAAAAATCTGAATACTCACATGGCTGCTCTCACTTCAGACATGTGTCCCCATAGAAAATAAGTTTCAAATCACAAACCACATGACAACTTGCTTGAAATGTAATTTGACACAATCACTCATTCTATTAGTTGATTCTTTTGTATTCCACCAAGCAATACTGGCATGGCATGCAATTGCCTGGGGGTGAAGTCTGTCTGGACTGGTACAGTAGCTACAGCAGCAGAAACAGCCATAAACAATGTGAATGACAGCAGCGGGGGCCACTTGAATCGCACCATCTATTGACAAGAGACGGCTTGTCAGATCCAGTGAAGGGGTCCCAGTCCCACACCGTGACTGCTTCTTTTCTCTGGTCCTGTGTTTCTGTCTTTGCCCAACATTGTGTCCTTTTTTTTGTGTGTACACTACTTTATATATATTAAAAAAATGTTTTATGTGTAGGTGTTGGTTGTCCTCAGCATTACCAACGGTTTTCTTGATATACTGTTGGTGGTGCTGTTGTCATACATTACACATTCATAATTGTAAACACTACAGCTGATTCAAAAACATCCCTCCAGGACTGTAAATGTAAAACTCCCCTCTCCATTGAAACTGCAGCCTAATATGGGGTGTTAGGATACACATTTTTATCAACGACCTCAGACATGCCCTCAAAAAGAAAAAAAAAACATCAAATGAGAATCCCTGTGGTAATAGAGCTATTCATTGAGTGCTAAAACTTAATATAATAATGGATACCTGCACATACATATATGGCAACTGTATTCCTCGGCGATCCTAGAGTGGACTCAGCAGAGCCACACAGGGTGCTATTATCTCTTTATAAGTGCTGCCTGCTTATGCTAATGGACCATAGATCTAAATGACCTCCAATAGCCAAGAGCAAACTACACCATCTTTGAATTCAAAAAAAGACCTCTGGGGATAATTTTGAATGACCTAAATAATTTTTAGTCACTGAGGGACATGCAGATATTATGTCGGTGTACTCTTAAAAGCTCGAAGAAGCCAATTAATGTGTTTCTCTCCCAATAACCTTTTATAATGCAAAAACACACTGGAAAAAGTGATGCATTAGCACTTCATGGTGGCGTAAGATGTAGCTTGAAATGGAAATGTGCAAGAGTGAGGATCAAATGGGGTGAAAATCATTTTCCAGATGGGAGACAGCGAAACAGACAACCTACTACTGATTCTAAGTGCTGGGTGACAAGCATATGTGCCTCTTGTACGTCAACAAATAAATATGAAGAGCAGCTGAGGACGATAGTATCCTACAAACCATCAAAACATTGGTCCAAGTCGAGGTGTCCTCACTGCTCATGCTGACACTGACATTACACTGCTGAATCTTAGAGACACTGAGGCCCGAGGCTTGACACTCATCTTCTTCCTGCTCTCTTTTTAAGCTTGCCAGCATTCGGAGTTCCTCATCATCTTGCATTTGTAGGCTGCCAAGCAGGTGTAAGTCATGAGGATTGCAATTAACAGGCACCAGTGACTCATCTTCTTCTCCCTTCAAATGTATAAATATAAAACAGATTATTTATATTAAAGAGGTCCAAGAGGATAATTTTCACTGGGTCAAAGTCAGATACATAGATGCACTACAACCACAAATCTGATATACTGCATTACGCAACCAAAGAAAGTAGTGGGTGCCAGGCTTTGTTCAAAGACAGGGATCAAGGTGAGGGTGTATGCATGCCACTGTTCACTACGAAACTGGCTTTTGAAACTGGATGTATTGATTAAAGAAACTACTGTGTTAACCTGATTCATCAGACAAAGCGCAAAGAAGTCTGGCATTGCCTTAGTAGTGAATCAATGGCTGTCAATAAACCAGGGCTGCAGGAAGGGGGAAAAAAACTTCTTGTCACATTTTCAGACAAGCTTTCAGTCAAAGCCTTCACTGCATGCTACTTGCTAGAGTTGGTACAAATCAGCAGTCAGGAGCTGCACTGATGAAGGATGCTGGGATATCACTCGGTAGTGAGTTGTCTAAATACAGAAAGCAACAGCCAAACGACAGATCTCGCGCCATGCCTTGTGATCACTTCAGCTGACTGTCCTCTGATCTGTGCTCTTTCTAACTGGAGCTGGGCCTACCTCAGTTTGTAACAAACCACAGTATGATCTCACAGACCTTTTTTTCCCCCCGTTTTCTTTAGCTGTCTGTATCATCAATGATCACACACTGGGCAAAGAGAGGCAAGAAAATCCTGTACATTTGCCACAAGGACTCCAAATTCCACTTCATATCCCAGAAGAAGAAGAAGAAGCCAGCTCTATTGTTATTCAGTCCATACAGCCAATCATGTACAGTAGAACGAAATTACATTTCTCCTATCTAAAATGTTAATCACATGTAGAATCAGAGGGGTCGCTGCCATGCAAAGCGCTGCCACAAACAACTTCTCTTTCCCCCTTACTATTACGCTGAGCACCAAGCTAGAAGGTGGGAAGTACCATTTTTATATGGTCTTTAGTATGACCTGGCCGGGACTTGAACCCCCAACCTCCCGGTTGTGGGGCGGACGCTCTATCAACTAGGCCACCACTCCGGAACATGACTACTCTTCGCACTACAAATCCAGGAGAGGCTCAGTGTAGAACCGCTGCTCCTCCACATCGAAAGGAGCCAGTTGAGGTGATCTGGGCATCTGATCAGGATGTCTTCCTCAACGCCTCCCATTTGAGGTGTTTCAGGCAAGTCCCACTGGGAGGAGACCCCAGGGTAGACCCAGGACACGCTGGAGAGACTATGAACCGTATTACAACGACGGGACCGGTTGATCTGTTGTCAGTGACGCAGAACATGTTTATGGGCATTTCCAAGTTCATTTCCTTATCACAACGATGTAAAAATGAACTTTCCGGCGGCGCATGATGCAAAAAGGCCGGTCTAATCAGTCAGAGGTGTGTTCTGGATAATCCAATCCAAAACACTCCTTCCCATCTTTTTAATGCACAGAGGCGCATTATTTAAAGTGAACTGTGATCATGACGGTTTAAGACAGGTTTTGCGCTGACCAAAGCCCGTGTGTGTGAGCCCAAATGCACGCGATAGTAATGCTGCTCAGTAATAAGGAAGACATCAGTCACAGTTGATGTCCAGTTAGTTATGTTAGAAAGAACAAACGGTGATGTATGGGCTGAAAAATCAGCTGAATGGTTTAAAGGTTTTTGTAAATAATAGTGTAACCTTGCCTTATTTTTTAGGATGACAATTTACCATCCGTCCGGGGACTGCAGATGAAAAGTAGCCATTTTGGCTAATTCTGGTGCATTTTACAGTAATGTGAATTAATGTATAATGTCCCTCTCAAATAAACCAGTAAATAAAATAAAATAAATAAATGTAGTGCGCACGGATGCAACACACAGACATGAATGGGTTTGAAACTTCAGGAAAAGAGGCTGATGCCTCTGCAAACTTTCATTAATTTTCATTACCTTTCATAAACTTTCATTAACAATGGCACGGAAGTCGTTCTGTGCCATTGTTTCTTGAGCTGGAGGAAAGGAGGTGATCTGACATGGTTTCCTGTCCATCACCGGCCCCCGCCATGAAGCAAGAGCACTCTCGGCAGCCTCTGCCAGGGGCTGACGGGTGGCTGTCAGGGAGATGGCTGGGCTGGAAACCCGGGTCGCACGGCCAAGGCAGATGTGTCATGGTCTGAACGCTGACTGTCCGCGCTCGGGTTGTCCGGTATTTTTCCTGTTCTCATCTCAGGTTTGTCATATGGCCGTTCAGGGCTTTTATTCTGACAGCGTCACAACGGGGCTTCCGGCTGTCAAAACCAAGTCACGTTGTGACAGCTGTTCGGCATTTCACTTGATTACATTTCCCTTCTTTGATTGGTGGTTAATTGGTATTTTAGGAAGCAGCTGAGGATTACTCCTTGCTGCGACCTCGTCAAACGTTTGATCCACTCAATGTTCGGCTGGAGTCCCTAACCCCGGCTCCAGTCATCCTTTGATTCATCGCGTTCTCAGTAAGTGTATTTCCTCAGAGTCCATTTTCCAGTGTCTAAGTGTTTATTCGTGTGTTTGCCCCACATGGCTGTTCTTTTGTCATTTATATCTTTTGTTAATAAATATGCAAACTCATCGGCTGGCCCTTGGCGTCTTATTGACGGCCCGCGAGGGCCATCCATGACAGTAGGTTGCAGCCAGAATGAGACGCCAGTCACCGTGAGTTTGCTTTTCGGGCTTGTTTTTTCCTTTTTTCCAAGATCCAGCGTGTTGGGAAATGGCATTGCCAGGAGAGGGCTATTCCTTGGACTTGGGCTACAATCTAATTGTGTTCCTGATAGATCTAGATGGCCTGCTCTCCAACGCTCACCACGGCTTCTCTCCCGACGGCTCATGCTGGTACTTGGACCTCGCTGAGGCAGCAATAAACCGCAATCTTCGCTTTGCTGACCACACCAAAGTCAGGAAGAGGATAGTGGAGATCATGGCACTCCGGGAGAAGTTCCGTGGACCGGAGGGGAACTCTGGCAGGAAGCCGAGGGTGGGGCATCCCCGCTCCTTGCCTCGGGATCCAGTTCCTGTCACCCATCCAGCCCGGGAGTCTACGTCACCCAGGTGCCGTTCCCGTCCACAGCGGAGGAGGAAGTCAGTCAGGATTCCCCCGGAAGAGATGCAGTGGACAGCTGAGCTCATCTGGGGCCGTGTGGCTGAGGCTCGCTCTTCCTCCCATCCAACTCAAATTATCAGGTTCAGGTTACTTTATTTGTACCCGTAGGTAGATTTGTTTTGCAGTTGGTGACATCCATATTTACAAGCCACTAATTACATTCAACATAGACACAAACACAGGCACACTTCTTACAAAATAGGTAAATATAAAATATGTACAATATAATTTTTATAGCTTGTTCAACTCTTTGACAGCAGCAGGGACAAAGCTGTTTTTGTAGCGCTGGGTTCTACTTTTTGGGACAGCAAACCTCCGTCTGGAGGGAAGAAGCTGAAAGTTGCAGTGCAAAGGGTGGGAGTCATCATTTAAAATCGAGTCGGCCATCCTCTGTACTTGTCTGGTGTACAGGGATGTCAGGCTCAGCTGTGACTCACCAAGCAAACGACTGGACCATCTGACTACCTGATCCAAGGATTTCCTCTGTTTCAGTTTTATCTGACCAAACCATGACATTAAAGAAAAGGATAAAACAGATTCAATAAAAGCCCGATAAAACATAGTCATTATGGTTCGGTCAATTTGGAAGCGTGCAAGTTTCCTCAAACAATGCAAATTTTGCTGACCCTTTTTGCACACCCTTTCACAGTTCACCTCAAAGTTCAATCCACTATCAATGATTGTCCCAAGATATTTGTACGATTGTACACATTCGGTGGTCTGGCCTTTTAGTATAGTGACTTTGTGCCTGGGAGTTTTCCTCCTAAAGTCAATAATCATATCTTTCGTTTTTGTTGTATTCAGCTGCAGGTAGGAATCCTCACACCAGTGAATAAAGTCATCAACTACTGGGCCATGGCCACTCTCACCACCGTGGAGGAGACTGACAATGACTGAGTCATCAGCATACTTTATAATGTGTCTGTTGTCATGTCTGCTCCGACACATGTTTGTGTACAGGATGAAGAGTAGTGGTGACAACACACACCCCTGAGGAGAGCCAGTAGAAGAGCACTTTAGGTCAGACAATGTGCCATTGACCCTTACTCTCTGCGTCCTGTTGGTGAAGAAATCCAGAATCCAACCCACCAGATTATTGCTTAAATCAAATTGTTGCAGGAGCCTTTCAACTAAAATATGAGGTTGGATTGTATTAAAGGCAGAAGAAAAGTCCACAAATAAAAGCCTGGCGTGTGTCCCATTAAAATCCAGATGTTTAAAAAGCATGTCAAACAGAGTGACAGTGGCATCCTCCACTCCTCTGTGAGGCCTATAGGCAAACTGCAGAGGATCCAATGCATGTTCAGTCTGCCTTAGGACCTCACATCTGACCAGTTTTTCAAAAATTTTCATTAAAATTGAAGTTAAAGCAACTGGTCTAAAGTCATTTACCGTTTTAGGACAGCTGGATTTTGGAACGGGAACAACCACGGCATCTTTCCAGATCTTAGGCACATGTTGTGTCTGTAAGGACTTATTGAAAATGTAATGAAATATAGGACTCAGTTCATGTGCACAGGACTTTACCAGGCGCCCACATATATTATCAGGGCCCTGACTTTTGTTCACTTTTACAGCACGGAACTCCCTTTTAACATCCTGCATCTCAATATTAAAGTGCTGATTGTCTTTGAGTTTCTGTTTCAAATCTTGGATTTCTGTGCTAAAATCAAAGGAGTCAAAACGACCATAAAAACAATTAAGAGCATTAGCCAGCTCTGTGTCTGAACTAAAACCATCTAAAAACACACGATTACTGCGCTCTGTGCTCTGAAGGCCTGCAATAGTTTTCATACTGGCCCAGGCCGAACCAAGTTTATTTGCTGCCATCTTGCTTTCCAACTCTGATTTATAATTCTGTTTTGCTCTTAAAATTTCGGCCTTCAGCTCCTTGGTGGCAACCTGTAGCTCAGAAACAGACCCCTGTTTAAAGGCAAGAGCTTTCCTCTGTAAGCAGGATTTAACTGATTTAGTAACCCATGGTTTGTTGTTGGGGTATATTTTGACACGTTTACGTGGAACAATCTTATTTTGACAGTAAGCCATGTATGAGCATGTGAGCTCAGCCAGAGAGTCCAAGTCATCCCCGCAGGCCATTATGAACATCTTCCAGTCTGTACAGTCAAAGCATTCCTGAAGGCTGTGCTCTGAATCTTCTGTCCACACATCAATGTCTCTCATCTCCACCTTGCCTCTTCTGAGAGCAGTTTTATATGTGGGCAGCAAATGTACACAGTTGTGATCTGAGGATCCTAAAGGAGGAAGGGGGAGTGATTTATAAGCCCTCTCTATGGATCCATAGCACAGGTCCAATGTCTTTTTTCGCCTGGTTGGGCAGGAGACATACTGATGAAAGTTTTTAAGTGTCTTCTTTAAAGAAACATGGTTAAAATCCCCAAGAATGAAGTTTGGTGCCTCTGGAGAAATTGACTGCAGCCGCTGCACCACATCAGAGATGGTGCTGGAGGCGGAGTCAGCGTCTGCCCTCGGATGAATGTACACAACTGTGATGAAAAGTTGGGGAAACTCTCGAGGCAAATAAAAGAGGCGTAGTGACACAGACAGCAACTCCACATCGGGTGTACAGATGCGCTCTCTGACCGTGACAGATGTGCAGTCCTGCTTATTAATGTATAAACATACGCCGCCCCCCTGACGCTTCCCAGTTACCTCTTCCTGTCGATCCAAGCGCAGCGGAGCTCCAAAGCCGTCAATCCACAGGTCTGCATCTCGATCATGCGCAGTAAGCTAAGATTCAGTGAAAGCCATGACGCAGCAGTTCTTAAAATCCTTCTGGTAACGTACATTGCCTTGAATTTCCTCCACCTTGTTTCTCACAGACTGTGCATTCCCAAAAATAATTGAAGGAAGAGGAATGTTACCAAACTGACGTCTCCTAAGGCGCAATTTCACACCTCCACGTCTTCCATGCTTCCTCCTGCCGCCTCTCTTTTCACCGCTGTGTCCGTCTCTCAAAATAAAGTCCGGCAGTTGAAGTTTGGGCTCAATCAGAGACGCTGCATCAGCTGTGTTAAAGCGTAGCAACACGTCCCTGGAATATTGTATTCTGCCCGCTATTCTGCTCGCCATGGGGCCGAACGCGTTTACCTCAGAGACAAAGAGCCACAGCACAGATAGCAGCAGTGTGAGAGAGGAGAGGAAATCCATGTTGCAGATACCAGGGAGCTCTTCGCCATATATTCCACAAACGCTCCAGGGCAGAAACGACACAGAGGATTTTCTAAAAACGTAAAAAAGTACAAAAAACACACACACGCACACACGCACTATATCACCAGCTGCTGGTCGCTGCGTGCGCATGCGCCCGAATCGCATGCACCCGAAATTATGAAGCATGTGGTGGCGGCAGTCAGACTGGTGGAGGTCAGTCCCAAACTCCATGATTACCCCAAGTACGCTGATCTGCTAGCCTCTGTCTCCGTGCAGCAGCGGCATTTCCCTGACCTGACCTTTTCCTCGCCCTCTGCCGGTAAACGTCGTCACCCTGCCCATATCAAGCCTCAGCGAGATCCCTGTCCGGATCCAGTTCCGGGCCGCCGTGAAAACTCTGCCTCCCAGCCAGCTGTTGCCCTTGCGTCACGATGAAAGGGAAAGACAGCAGCCTCAGCCTCCGGGTCTTCTGTTCCTGCTGTTCCGTCAGCTCCTCGTCCCCGGACTGCCTCGGCTGCTCCTCCCTTCTCCTTGACGTTCTCTCCAGCTGCTGTGAGCTCCACAAGTCCTGCTCCGGCTGTGCCCGTTTCTGATCCTGCGCGAACGGCTCCTCTTCGTCTTCCCGGGGGGGCTCTCCGTCACCATCCAAAGGGGAAAGGGGAGAACCAAGCCCGCTGCAGCAGTTTCCATCGGCCCTCAGCTGAGCAGGCAAGTGCTATTTCATTCTCTTCCTTCATATTATGGATTGCCTTGTCTGACTCCTGGGGGTGGAGTTCGGGGCTCACAGTCCCCCGAGCTTCTGCCACCTGCTACAGCTATTAATTGAATCGGTGAATTCCAAAAGGGCCCAAGTCCACACTTTTTCAAAGGGGACTTGGGCCCCTTTTGAATTCACCGATTCAATTGTAAACCTGCATCTTCTGTGTCTCCTTCCCCTGAGCGTCTCCCGGTGCCAGGAATACACCGCCGGACTTAGAAGGAGCCTGCGGCCCTGGAAAGCCTGGTACCAGTCCCGCAGCCTCATCACAGGCAGAGGAGGAGGGTGGACTGCTGACTGGAGCCTGCGCCGATGATCAAGCGTCCCCAGGTCTCCGTGGAGGAACGGTTCAACCCAGCAGGCCACGGATCCCCTGCCACCACGCCGTGTGGGCCTTCGGCGTGGACTTCAGTGCCGGGGAGTCCCCAGACTGTGAAGGCCATCAGGCCGGCTGCGGAGCCTGCCGCAGTTGAGTGGGAACCAGGAGTGGACCTCCAGATAATTGAGCCCGGATCGTTGGAGTCCTGGACAGCGGTGGAGCCCAAGATCAGGCAAGTGCTCTATTTTGTCTTTCTCTTCTCTGTTCTGAAGCATTATTGCCTGTCTCTCGGGGAAACGAGCCGGATGCAGCCGATCGCTGCATCCGAGCTTGTCTCGCTGGGCTCTGCCGCTGCCGGTGATCCTGATCCCGGTTCTTTTTCTTCCTCTGAGCCTTCTCCCCAGGGTCACCAGTGACGAGCTTGTTCCGGTCGTCATCTTGGAGGTTCCAGGTTCGTGCTCGGAGGTCATCCCTTGTGCTGCGCTGGCCCAGTCGGGGTCCGTCGTGGGTGGTGTTCCGGCCCAGTCGGAGTCCAGCCGTGGGTGCTGTTCCAGCCCAATTGGGGTCCGTCGTGGGTGCAGCTCCGACCCAGTCGGGGTCTGTTGTGGGTGCAACGCTGGCCCGGTTGGAGTCCAGAAAGGGCGCAGCGCCGGTTCGGTTTAAGTTCGGAGAAGGAGCTGCAAATCCTCCGCCATCTGACGCCGGACTGGTCCCTCATCTTTCCCCCTATCCTTCTCCACCGGGTGCCGCTGGGGTTCCCCGTATTTGGCTCGGCTTTCCCTCGCTATCCCTCTCTGTAGGGAGGCCGTCACCGAGTTCTCCCCTCTGGTTCTGGTGGCCTAAGGACGCGGGTCGGCCGCCCAGGAGACTGCTTCGCCGGTTTGGCGTTCTGGGTCGGCCACCCAATGGACTGCCCTGTTTGTTCGGCAACCTGGTCCGGCCGCCAGAGGTACTGTTTCTCCGGGCCTGGGACTGGGGTAGGCCACCCGAACTGTTTCTTTCTCCCCTGCCAGCGATCTGGAAGCTGGATGCGGGTAGACCTCCCAAACTGTTTTTTTCCCCCCTGTGCTCTGCCTGCCGACCTCCCTGTGGTAATGTTTTTTTTTTTCTCTGTAATTTGAAGGGATGCTCTTTTTGTTTTTTGTCTTTACCTGTGGTTAATATGGAACTATATTTGTATATTACTGATCTGTGGCATTTTGTGTTGTGTTCCTGGTGTTTTTGGGTACTATGTGTTTTTGTAATGTACCTGTATTTTAGTTTTTGTGTCCCCTTTCCGAGTGGAAGGTTATGTATTTTCTTTTTGTATTCACCTGTGCTTTGGGGCTATTTGTAGTATGTTCTGCCTTGTTTTTTCTGTATTTTAGCCTCATCATTTTGGTTATCTTTGCTGCCCTCCATTGTGTTTTTTTCCCCTGATATGGTGTTTTTCCTTTTTTTTTGGTTCTCACCCTCCTGGCCTGTTTCCCCCACTGCCCTCCCTGGGTCGGCCCTGGTAGCCTTCGAGTTGGGGGGGGGGGGGGGCTTGGATGTTACGTGGCGCCTGGAATTCGCCTTGTGAACGGGGAGTACTGTCATGGTCTGAGCGCTGACTCTGTCTGTGCTCGGGTTGTCCGGTATTTTTCCCGTTCTCTTCTCAGGTTTGTCATATGGCCGTTCAGGGCTTTTATTCTGACAGCGTTACAACGGGGTTTCCGGCTGTCAAAACCAAGTCACGTTGTGACAGCTGTTCGGCATTTCACTTGATTACATTTCCCTTCTTTGATTGGTGGTTAATTGGTATTTTAGGAAGCAGCTGAGGCTTACTCCACACTGTGACCTCGTCAAACGTTTGATGCACTCAATGTTCGGCTGGAGTTCCTAACCCCGGCTCCAGTCATCCTTTGATTCATCGTGTTCTCAGTAAGTGTATTTCCTCAGAGTCCGTTTTCCAGTGTCTAAGTGTTCTAAGTGTCTAAGTGTAAGGTGTCTTATTGATGGCCCGCAAGGGCCATCCATGACAAGATGTAGATGCATCTCCTGTCTCTGTGGGGAGTTACAGTGAGAAGTAAAAAGCTGCACACTCCTTGTTCATTCATTTAGTCCCCTAAAAATAAACACGTTAATGCCGAATAAGTCTGTGATGAAAATGAAAAAACAGTGTGGATGGAATTAAAAAAACAGCTAGTGTGTGATCATCATATAATTAAAATGATGGGTGATTACGACTGCTACAACTCTCTCTTTTAAAATAAGATCTGCGCATGCTCCTCATGAGCTCCGGAGCTGTGCGATTTCAAAACACACCACTGAAATATCATTAAACAATGCGCTTCTGACGATAGATCTTCTTTTTCCTGATCAAAAGTGGATTGTCATGGAATGCACTATAATAGTAATGTGCATTAGACTGTGCACTGTGAAATGAGGTGCCTCCTCCAAGCGCACAGTGGGCACACTGTCTACTCATAATTTGATGGCGTGATGCAAAGCATAGAAAACAGACAATGTGCTAACCGAAACAAACAAAAACACTGGCATACGGTGGGAAGTCTGTCAGAAAAGTGCGTGGATGACCGGCAAAATAGGGCCCCTAGTTTCCCAGCTGGCCTGGGAATACCTTGGTGTCCTCTCTGAAATGCTGGAGCACGTGGCTGGGGAGAGGGAAGTCTGGGCTTCTCTGCTTGAACTGCTGCCTCCATGACCCAGACCTCCAGAAAAGTGGTAGAAAATGGATGGATGGAAATTGTGCCTTGACTGTAAAAGACTTCATCTGATTTTTTTTTTCAGCGTAACTTTAACATGAGGGACTATGTTATAATATAGATGGCTATTAAGTTAAATATGAATAGTGATTTTAAAGAAAATTATCTTTTTAAAATTCAGTTAGAATATAAAAACTACTGAAATACAACATCTTGTTTTAAGGAGTTTGTAGACAAAACCATAGAAAAATAATGATGATTAAAAATTCAAAAACGTCAAGAAATGTTCTCTCAAAGTCCCTCAGTAAATCTACTGTGGATAGTGGTCAGAAGTGTAAGTCTTACCTTGCACTGTTTGGAGTCACCCAATTTAACTTCTTGCAGAAGTCTCCTACAAAGTGACACGCTGCTTTGTACATCCAGAACCCGGGTCACTTTTTTTGTCTCCCTTGTAATACACATGTGTTCCTGCCCGCTAGGTGAGAAACAGCGTACAGGGAGCACCCTTTCCGGTTCAGCTCTTCCTGTGGATGGAGGCTGCATACTGGTAGCGAGTAGACTAATGTCTTTAGGTGATCTTTTGTCCACTTTCAGAGATTCAGGATGGCCTACAATTTGCACACTCAGAACTGGACGGGAAGATTGGGGAGAAGCAGGGCTTGACACTCTGGGGTTTTTATAGTGGTGCATGGTGCAGCTATTATCCTAAAAGAAATGGAAGGGCACAAAGAGGAAAAAAAAATAAAAATAACAGTACATGGTATATACTATATTTGCAGTAATATAGTCTATCTAAGAACATGTCTCCTTTGTGGGACCTTTATACTCTTGCATATGTAAAAAGCCTGAAAATGAGAGACCATGGTCAAAAGAAAATGCATATAATTGGAATAACATTAATGATATTAGACCCAGCATCAAGGTAAGAAAGTTGGGGTCATGATTGCAAACATGCATTAATTGTGTCCAGTAGGGCTGGGAATAATCAATATTTTTTAGAATAGATTCAATTCCAATTCAGAAGGTACCAGAAGTTGCATTAGCTGAATACTGGCTGCCATTAGACTGTTTTTTTAACAATGACAGAAAAATCTGAAGGCTGTCATAATTTTGACAGATTACACCAAACACGATCTATAACTTTTACTTGTAATTCCCAATTTATAGTGCTTAATGAATAGCTTTTTCTAATACTGTCTTTCCTATCTCTGCTCATCACTTTAATAAATGAATAAATAAATAAATGCAGAGTCTGCATACTGTATCCTGTAGGTTCATGATTAAAACTGAACATGTGACCTAAAACAAAAGCTTTTTGGCATCTTATTACATGACCAGACCGTCATTGACAGAGTAGTTCATTCCGGTCTGACTAAATCACCCCAGAAGTGCTCAGATCTCCTGACTGTTGGTTGACCTTGACCTTTAGCAGATCCTAGAGATCTAGGATGTGCTCAAGGTCAAAGTCAATGGCCAAGAAGAAGGAACATTTTTTATGAAATCATAAATGCCCAAATTTCCTGGCCTTTAACAATGACCTCAACCTCAACCTGGATGCAGACCTACCTGAGGATCATTGTGAGAGAGTTTGGTGAGAATCGAGGTAATTGCTTAGGACTAGCCGCAACTTTTCTGAAATCACATAAGTGCCGCCCAGATCTCCTGACATTTGACTTTCAAATTGAGCACAACCTGAATGCAGACCCTCCTGTGGATCATTGTGTGTGAGTTTGGCGAGCATCAGGGCAAATGCCCAGGAGGAGTAGTGATTCTGGTGAAATGTGGACAGACGGACAGATGGATGGATGCCGGACACCACATCATTACATGAGCTTTTTTTCGGCTTTGCTGGAATGAGCTAAAAATTAAAATGTCAGATAATAACACAGTATGACAGAATTTTTACGACCTTGTCTGTCAAAATGACATCTAATGGGAAACTGTAGCACAACCTCTGGAAGGTACTGATTTGATTCAATTTTAGCTCATCAGTTTCAACAGCGATTCACTCAGGGATTTGTCATTATAACGACTATTTTCCTTGCATATGAAAGAATTTCTGAGAGACCCAATGCTATATATGTAAAATAAATATATGAACGTGAATGTTCAGCCACACGGGAGACCTCCTGTAAATCTCTTAGAAGTTTCAGACAGGAAAAGGCATTATAGCAAGGGGATGCGCATGATGTCACAAAACAGAACTCATGGCAGTTGGAAAACACTGGGTGGCAAAAATGAGTGGCAGCATTAGGGTGTATGCAGTAAAACCCACAAAAAAACCCACACACAGTATTCAGTAACAGCAGTACAGAGTAGCTGCTTGTATTGTGGAGAGCTAATTTTATTGACAAAAAAACTGATAAATAAATAATTAAAGGCCCAGAACCAGTTCTCAACTTATGTGCGCTCTTAGGGTGGATTCACACTACAATGTCTGGAAGAAGACTGGAAGAAGTCCAAACGTTGGTGAAATTATGTTGCAAGCAGGTTTTTTTTAATCCAGCGCACACCAACTTTTACGAACATTTGCAAATATTTGCTAGTATTGCATTAATTTATCTATTAGCAGAAGAAAACTTTTGCCAACTTAGGCTACCATATGTGCAACAGTTGGCAACTTAAGCCACCTTAAGCAAACTAATACTCAGCGTAGGTCAGCGTTGGGCAAAACTCATATAAAGGTCAGCATTTGTGGGGGCTTTCTGGCATTCTGGACCTGCTTTTTGACTGTACACATCTCCCTGTCTCTCTTCTTGAGCATACACTTTGTCAGTTTCACTAGATAATTTTAAGTTTGTTATTAATCCTGCTTGGACTGAAGTTGAGACTGCTCAGACTTTTTTTTTGAGGGAGAGACTGAACAGCCTGCATTTTCACTGTCCTACATTTTCATTAATGCAAGATAATTTTTTATACAAAATGATGCCTCAAGGAAATATAATATGACAGTTTTTTTTTTTTTTTTTTTTAAATTGTATTAAATGTTCTTTACTTTTTGACATCACATCAGCGCTTTTTGATTGCCACAATTGAAGCGGAAGCAATAAATCCTGGAGAATTACACACGGAGCAGAAAATGAAAACGGTAAATGTTGCAATGCAATGAGGAGATTTTTTTTTTGGGGGGGGGGGGTGCTGTCACATTTTTTGAGCGTTATACACACTACCGGTCAAAAGATTTAGAACACTCCAATTTTTCCAGTGTTTTATTGAAATTCAGTGTCATGAGCCTCCTCGATGCACTGCGTAAAAGCGCACAAAGGAAGGAAAAATGGATTTAAGTGCAGGTTACACCACAAGCACATTTATTGAACAAAAGCAAAACAAAAACCAACTGTACAAAAACACAAAAAGCACAGGACACTCAAGGAGTTCTCCAGGACGCTCAACAGTCATTGGGTAAGAACACTGGGGAAAATACACACACAGTCTGTACTCACAAAAACTGGAGCAGTCTGAGTTAGTCCCAAATGGCCTGGCAAAAACACATACACATGACGGTTCATCCAAGAGATGAAACAACGGTCTAGCAATGCTTGACTGGCAAGACGCCGCTAAAGTACAAGCATTGCTGCCACCACAAATTGGGTGCACCTGGGCGAGGCGTGGGAAGGACAATCACTGGAGTAGAATCAGCTGGCTGTCAAGAGAGAGGGGGCGTGGTCAGACCAGCAAGTGTTAGACAACGCCCACGGGAATGTAGGTCAAGGAGGCTGCCTAACAGCTGTCGGCCAGAGCGGTGGCTACAGGTGCGGAAAAAAAAGAACAAAGACATAGAAACAACAAGAACTCAAAAGATAACACAATACATAAATAACCCGATAACCTGAGCCACAGAGAACAGTCGGAACCGAGCCTAAAGGACAAGGTTCATAACAGATTCCCCCCCCCCACTCTAGGGGTGGATACCAGACACCCACAGTAACATCATAAGGGAAGAAAAAAACCCTGCCCCCCCCAATAACAACAAACAACAACCACAAATCCGGGTGGGAGGTAGGGGGAAAAGGCAATGAGGGACACAATACACCCTGCCCAGGGCCCACAATTAACCCCCCAAGTCCAAAGGTGTCGAGGCTCAGGAGGCCGCCCAGAGTCCCAGGCCCAGCAGACAGTCCCGCGAACAGAGTCCGGGGGCCTGCCGGAAAACACGGGCCATCTGGCCCAAAGACTCAGTCCCTCCTGTGGTCAGCCAGCGATGTAGAGCCACCAGGACCAAAGAGGTGGAGCAGGAGGTGGCCTGCCCACCGGGGAGGCTCACTGGTGGGTGACCGGACCGTAGGAAGGGAACCCCCACGGCGTCAGACAGGGAGGGAGAGGAGGCCACGGTGTCTTCACGCTAACCCGCAGCACCCCTGGTGGTCCCGGCTTGGGACACGGCTGCACCCGTGGTGGACCCCGACTGGGCCAATGCCGCACCCGTGGTGGACCCCGAGTGGGCCAATGCCGCACCTGCGGTGGACCCCGACCAGGCCAATGCCGCACCTGCGGTGGACCCCGAATGGACCAATGCCGCACCTGTGGTGTACCCCAACCGGGCCAACACCGCACCCCCGGTGGACCCCGACCGAGCCAACGCCGCACCCTCGGTGGCTCCCGGCTGGAGCTCTGGAACCCCCACGGTGGCTCCTGACTGGAGCTCTGCAGCACCCACGGTGGACTCCAGCTGAAGCTCTGCAGCACCCGTGGTGGCTCCTGGCTGGAGCTCTGCAGCACTCGCGGTGGCTTCCGATTGGAGCCCTGCAGCACTCACGGTGGACCTCGACTGGGCCAACGCTGCCCCCACGGCGGACTCCGGTTGGAGCTCTGCAGCACCCGTGGTCGCTCCCGGCTGGAGCTCTGCAACAGCCGCGGTGGCTCCCAATTGGAGCTTAGCAGCATCTGCGGTGGCTCCCAACTGGAGCTCTGCCGCAACTGCGGTGGACCCCGACCGGGCCAACACTGCACCCTCGGTGGACCCCGACCGGGCCAACGCTGCACTCACGGCAGACTCCAGCTGGAGCTCTGTAGCACCCACGGTGGGCTCTGGCTGGAGCACCGTTGCACCTGCGATGGTCCCCATCGGGGACCTCATTGCTCCCGCGGTGACAGCCCCAGCAAGGGAGGTAGTACTCTCCACGACCTCAGGCGATGAACCCGGATCCTCGGCGGCTTCTGGTGGAATTGACCACTCTCCGGCAACCCTGGGTAGATGCTCAGGAATGACAGGAAGAGAGTGGTTAGGGTCGCTGGCAGCGGCGGAACCCAGCGAGGCAAGATCCAATGCAGCTGAGGGCTGCACCTGACTCTCCTCACCAAGAGCCAGACAAGATTGCTCCAATTTACAGGGGAGAGAAACAAATGAGAGCACTTGCCTGGACACGAGCTCCACCACCATCCAGGACTCTGTTGATCCCGATAACGACGTCTTTGATCCAGCCTCCTGAAGGTCTAGCCAGGTGAATGACTCTGCTGCGGTGGCCTCCACAGCAGGCATGACGGTGATCACAACCTCCAGGCCCCAGGTGATGTACCCCATGCTGGTAACTCATCTGGCATGGCGGCTGGGGGCTGCCTCTCCACCGAACCCGGGTCAAGATCCTCCAGGACCTCGGGCTCCTCCTCCGCCTGGCAACTTGGTTCGAGAACCGACAAACTCACAGAGGCACACAAGGAAGACATGGAGAGGATAGGTGAGGGGTCGTCACATGCCGCTGGTGGTGAGAACTCAGGGAACTGCAGATCCTGAGTCTCTTGGCCAGAGAACAGGCAATATTGCTCATCAGGAATAAGGGTAGAATGAAAAGGAACTTGCCTGTTCTCCTGGTTTTTAATGTCTCCAGCAGCGTCAGAGGCAGTTTTATCTCCCTCCGTATCCACAGCAGCTCTGGGCTCCTTGACATACGGAGGAGAAACCTCCAAAGCAGGCACAGAGGTGGATGGATTCGGGGGGAAAACTGCAGCCCCCACATTGGCAGAGGTGAAAGTCATCCAGGAGGTGGCTCTTGGTAAGATAGCAGACTGGTGTGGTGGCCGCACAGCAGGACTCTCCTCCCATGATGAGAGGCTCGCTAGCGTGGAAGCAACTGGGTGCTTCTGGCAAGCCCTCTGGGATTGGCGGCAACAAGAGGAAGCAGACAAATTGAGCTTCAGTTCCTCCAGCGAAAGCTCCTCCTGCATCCAGAATTCTCCTCCCGGGAAGAACGGTGGCATAGGAAGAACAGGAGAAACAGGAGGACAAACAACATCGGCAGCTGACAGTTCATCAGGAATCAGGCAAGCAGTTTCAGGTGACATTAAAAGTGACTGAATAAGCACTTGCCTGAATTCCTGGGAAGTGATGACGTCAGCTGTCGTCTCCATGGTTGGAGCATGCTCGTCCTCAGGCTGAAGCTCCAACTCCCTTGAGGAATACTCCTCCAACCTCCCGGCCAACTTCGGGAGAAGCCACGGTTTCACCTCCAGGAGGAGGGGTCAGTCTCTGCCAGGAAAACCTGTCTTTGTTTCTCTAGCTCCTCTGGAGACGTTGCGGGCCACGGCTCGGGATGAGGAGGCAGGGCTGTCGTCGGAGTGGCTGGAGGCTTCTTACGGCGAGGGTTCTTCTTCCTCTTCATGGACGGCTCGGGCACCAGATAATCTGGGATTCTAAGCACCTCACTGGGCCGCGAGTCACAAGTGCGGAAAAGCTCCGTACTGTCCGGGGAAGAAGGCCGTGGCCGTGGGGGGCTTGAACGCTGAGAGATCCTCATCTGACCCCTTGCATGGCACAGTGAAGATGTCCCGGACAATCTTCAATGCCTCAGGATGGTTCCAAAGGCTGTCTCTGTTAACTACCCTCACCGCCGTGTCCCGAGCCTGTCGAGCCATCTCGGAGGAACAGGGCTCTAGTGTCCACGAAAGAATGTCCTCCAGGAGACACAGCGAGCACAGCTCCCTCTCCATCAAATCAGCCATTGTGCTCGGGAAGCAGGTGAGTGGAAAAAGAAAATAGTTCATAAAAGAAAAACAGATATGTGGGTGTAACCGCTAAATCCTAAGCTGGCTGGATCATTCTGTCATGAGCCTCCTCATGCACTTTTACGCAGCGCATTGAGGAGGGGAAGGAAGAACGGATTTAAGTGCAGGTTACACCACAAGCACATTTATTGAACAAAAGCAAAACAAAAACCAACTGTACAAAAACACAAAAAGCACAGAGCACTCAAGGAGTTCTCCAGGATGCCCAACAGTCATTGGGTAAGAACACTGGGGAAAATACACACACAGTCTGTACTCACAAAAACTGGAGCAGTCTGAGTTAGTCCCAAATGGCCTGGCAAAAACACATACACATGACGGTTCATCCAAGAGATGAAACAACGGTCTAGCAATGCTTGACTAGCAAGACGCCGCTAAAATACAAGCATTGCTGGCACCACAAATTGGGTGCACCTGGGCGGGGCACGGGAAGGACAGTCACTGGAGTAGAATCAGCTGGCTGTCAAGAGAGAGGGGGCGTGGTCAGACCGGCAAGTGTTAGACAACGCCCACAGGAATGTAGGTCAAGGAGGCTGCCTAACAGCTGCCGGCCAGAGCGGTGGCTACAGGTGCGGAAAAAAAGAACAAAGACATAGAAACATTAAGAACTCAAAAGAAAACACAATACATAAATAATTCAATTCAATTCAACTTTATTTATATAGCGCCATTTCACAACAACAGTCATCTCATAGCACTATCAACTGTAGGGAGGACCCCCACAGTTGCAGAAAGACCCCAGCAATCAGGCGATCCCCTGTGAGCAAGCACTTGGCGACGGTGGAGAGGAAAAACTCCCTTTTAACAGGAAGAAACCTCCAGCAGAACCAGGCTCAGGGAGGG
This sequence comes from Pholidichthys leucotaenia, assembly GCA_020510985.1. NCBI lineage: Eukaryota > Metazoa > Chordata > Actinopteri > Cichliformes > Pholidichthyidae > Pholidichthys > Pholidichthys leucotaenia. The sequence goes on from CM035837.1 coordinate 107,789,482, forward strand.
GCAGTCATCTGCTGCGACTGGCTGGGGGGTGAGGGGACAGAGAAGAAGAAAAGAACAGACATGTAGAGAGCAAACAGCACGATGGGGACTCAATCTATGGGAGAGAACAAACAAATGTTAATGACCAGCAAAAAAAAAAAATTTCATAGAGAGTGAGGAAAGGAGTGAGGCCCAGTGCATTACTGGAGGTCCCCCGGCTGACTAAACTTATTAGCAGCATAACTAAGGGAGGGTTCAGAAACACATGATCCCTCCCTAATTGTAGGCTATATCAAAAAGGTAGGTTTTAGCCCTATTCTTAAAAACAGAGATCGAGTCTGACTCCCGAATCCAGATTGGCAGCTGATTCCACAGGAGAGGAGCTTGATAACTGAAGGCTCTGCCTCCCATTGTACTTTTGGAGATTCTAGGTATTACAAGTAAACCTGCATTTTGGGAGCGTAGTGCTCTGTTAGGATGATACGGTAGTATCAGATCTTTTAAATAAAAAGGAGCCTGATTGTTTAGAGCTTTGTAAGTAAGAAGAAGGATTTTAAACTTAATTCTAAACTCTATGGGAAGCCAATGAAGGGAGGCCAGAACCGGAGAGATATGATCTCTCATTCTAGTACCTGTTAAAACTCTTGCTGCAGCATTTTGGATCAGCTGAAGACTTTTTAAAGATGTTTTAGGACAGCCTGATAATAAAGAATTACAATAATCTAATCTCGAGCTAACAAAAGCGTGGATCAGCTTCTCAGCATCACTCTGAGACAAGATGCTCCTAATCTTGGCAATATTACGCAAATGATAGAAGGCAGTCTTAGAAACAAATTTAATATGTGAATTGAAGGACAAATCCTGATCAAAAATAACTCCAAGGTTCCTCACAGAGCTATTAAGAGAAAGAGTAACTGCATCCAAACTGAAAGTTTGATTTGGAAAGGAATTTCTAAGGTTTTTTGGACCAACAAGAATGACTTCAGTCTTATCTGAATTTAATAGCAGGAAATTACAAGTCATCCAAACTTTGATTTCCTTAAGACAGGCTTCTAACTTGGCTAATTGATTAGTATCATCTGGCTTCATTGACAGGTATAATTGTGTGTCATCTGCATAACAGTGAAAATGTATACAGTGCTTTCTAATAATGTTGCCTAACGGAAGCATATATAAACTAAAAAGAGTAGGGCCAAGCACAGATCCCTGTGGAACTCCATGACTAAGCTTTGAGCTGAGAGAAAACTCATCATTTACATGAACAAACTGGAACCTATCAGATAAATAAGATCTAAACCACTGCAACGAAGTTCCATTAAGTCCAACATAGTGTTCTAATCTATCAAGTAGAATATTATGATCAATAGTATCAAAAGCTGCACTAAGATCTAAAAGGACAAGTACAGAAACTAGTCCATTATCAGATGCAATGAGGAGGTCGTTAGTGACCTTCACTAAGGCTGTTTCAGTGCTATGATGGATTCTAAACCCAGATTGAAACTCCTCAAATAAACCATTTCCCTGCAGGTGGTCAAATAATTGCGTAGCAACAACTCTTTCTAAGATTTTTGAAATGAAAGGGAGATTAGAGATTGGTCTATAGTTAGCTAAAGCTCCTGGATCTAGCGTTGGCTTTTTGAGTAAGGGTTTAATTACAGCCGTTTTAAAAGCCTGCGGTACATGGCCTAAAGTTAATGAAGAATTGATTATATGAAGAATAAAGCTACCAATAAGTGGGAAGACTTCTTTAAATAACCTGGTAGGAATAGGGTCTAAAAGACAAGTTGAAGGTTTGGATGAGGAAACTATTTTGTCGAACTCACAAAGGTCGATTGGAGTAAACTCATCAAGACAGACATCAATAGAAGGAGTTGTAGTAGTTACAGTATTTAAGTTAACTGTGGGAAGAATCTGATTGATTTTATCTCTGATGGATGAAATTTTATTCTTGAAAAAGTTCATAAAGTCCTGACTAGTAAGTTCTAAGGGGATGCTAGGATTGACAGAGTCCTGACTCTTTGTCAACCTGGCTACAGTACTGAAAAGAAACCTGGGATTATTCTTGTTCTCTTCTATTAATGCAGAGTAATAACTCGTTCTAGCTTTTCTAAGAGATTTTTTATAAATTAAAAGATGATTTCTCCAAGCTAAATAGATTTCATCTAAATTAGTAGAGCGCCATTTTCTTTCTAATTGACGAGTCTTCTGTTTTAAGCTACGAGTTTCTGTGTTGAACCAAGGAGTTAAAAATCTCTGATTAGACTTTTTCTTTTTTAAGGGGGCCACCAAGTCTAGAGCCTGATGCAGAGAAGCTGAAACACTATCCACCATGTTATCAATTACAGAAGGAGCAAGCTGTCTATAGCTTATTTCCGTTGTGTTGACACATGGCATAGAGGAAACAATCTGCATAAATTTGGAAACAGCATCATCTGAGAGGCATCTACTGTGATAATATTTTTCTTTAGGAGCCAAATAGTCAGAAATAGTAAAATCAAAGGTTAACAGACAATGGTCTGACAGTACAGGGTTATGAGGAGACACTACAAGATTTTCTATTTCTATGCCATATGTCAGAACAAGGTCCAATGTATGGTGGAGGTAATGAGTAGAATTTCCTACTTTCTGAGAAAACCCAATCGAGTCTAATATTGAATTAAAAGCCACATTAAGGCAGTCACTATCTACATCCACATGTATATTAAAGTCCCCTACTATAATTATTCTATCAGATTTCAGCACTAAATCAGCTAAGAAATCAGGAAATTCGGATAAAAATTCTGAATAGGTTGATGGGGGACGATAAACTATGGCAAATAAAATTGGGTTTAACCTGAAATTGCTAAAGTGCCCAACACTGAGGACCAGGCCCTCAAAGGAATTATAACATGTTTTTTGCTTTACATTAACTAGTAATTTGGAATGGTAAATTGTTGCTACTCCTCCTCCACGACCAGAACTTCTGGGATTTTGACAGTTTAAATAACCAGAGGGAGTTGATTCATTTAAACCAACATAATCCTCTTGTCCTAACCAAGTCTCTGTAAGGGAAATTAAATCAATCTGATGATCAATTAACAGATCATGGACTAACAGAGACTTGGGAGTTAGAGACCTAATATTTAATAAACCACATTTAATTTTTAAATTATGAGGAGGAACAGAGGCCAACTCATTCAATTTAGAGGCTTTATGTTTAATTTGAGTTTTACCAATATTTTGCTTTATCACTTTGGGATGCTTATACATTATATTTTTATTTACTTTGGAGGGAGCAGACAACGATTCTCTGATGGGGAAGACAGGGGCTAAGCTGAGGGGTGGCGGATGAAGAGGAGCTGCAGAGAGGCGTGTAAGACTGCGACTCTGCTTCCTGGTCCCAACTCTGAGTAGTCAGGGTTTTGGAAATTTGGATAAAAAAGATGCCAGATTGTTAGATAAATGAGAAGCACCATCCAAAGTGGGATGAATGCTGTCTCGTCTCATAAGACCAGGTTTTCCCCAAAAAGAGCTCCAATTGTCAATGTAGCCCACGTCATTTTTAGGACACCACACAGACAGCCAGCGGTTCAAGGATGACGAGCGACTAAACATGTCATCACTGGTCAGATTGGGGAGGGGCCCAGAGAATACTACAGTGGCACACATCGTTTTTGCAAAGTCACACACCGATTCTATATTAAGTTTCGTGACTTCCGACTGCCGGAGACGGATGTCATTAATGCCGGCGTGAATAACAATTGTGGAATATTTACAGTTACTTTTAGCCAGCATTTTCAAATTTGACTCGATGTCGCCTGCTCTGGCCCCAGGAATGCATGTGACTATGGCCGCTGGAGTCTCTAGGTTCACGTTTCTGACTACAGAGTCGCCAATGATCAGAGTTTTTTCCTCAGCGGGTGTGTCGCTGAGCGGGGAAAAACGATTAGAAACGTGAACAGGTTGGTGGTGAACCGGGGCTTTGCGACTAGGCTTCCTTCTCACCGTCACCCACCCAGTCTCCTCGCTGCTGAGGAGAGCCGGGGAACCGGTGACAGGGGGACCTAAGCTAGCTAGCTCCGCTGCAGCTAATAGGCGTCCGTCGAGATTAACTGGCGCAGACGGTGTTTCAATGCAGCGGAGCCGGGATTCCAAATCAGACAACCTCGCCTCGAGCGCCTCAAAAAGACAACATTTATTACATTTACCGTTATCACTAAAAGAGGCAGAGGTGTAGCTAAACATCTGACAGAGAGAGCACACCAGAGGAGGAGAGGAAAGAGAGCTAGTAGCCATAGCTAGTGGCTCGAGAGCTGGAGAGCAAACCACACAGGCAGACAGCAAAACAGGAAGTGACGATCCTTCACCCAATGAAGGTTAAATAACCCAATAACCCGAGCCACAGAGAACGGTCAGAACCGAGCCTGAAGGACAACGCCAGCTTGGTTTGTGACATTCAAGCAGTTCAAATCCAATGAATAGCTTGACATGGTACAAACATAAGTGCTCAACTGCCAGCGATTTAAACAAAAGATAAGGCTACCCAAAAATGAAAAATAATGTACATTTCAAAATTATACAAAAAGGCCTTTTTCAGGGAACAAGAAATGAGTTAAAAACTCAAAGCTTTTCTGCAGCAGTGGAAGTTGACCAAGCCTTGAAAGTTGGTGCTACCAATTCCTACAGGTGTCCCAACTTTTCTTGATTACTTACGAACCCCCTCTGTCTGCATGAAAGTAGTATTGGAACACTTTGTATAAATTTCAATAAAAATTGGAAAAAATTGTGGTGTTCTAAAACTTTTGACCAGTAGTGTATATAGTTCCATCCATCCATCCATCCATCCATCTTCTACCGCTTTTCCGGAGGTCCGGGTAGCGGAGGCAGCAGTTCAAGCAGAGAAGCCCAGACTTCCCTCTCCCCAGCCACCTGCTCCAGCTCTTCAGAGAGGATACCAAGGCGTTCCCAGACCAGCTGGGAGACATAGTCTCTCCACCGAGTCCTGGGTCTGCCCCGGGGTCTCCTCCCAGTGGGACGTGCCTGAAACACCTCAAGTGGGAGGCGTCCAGGAGTGTATATAGTTTTCTTTTTTAATTCCCCTTTCTGGGCTTTTAGCATTCCAGCACCATGGACAGCGACACTGCTCCAGCATTTCTCCTGAATTTTGACACATTTGCTCTGTGTTCATCTGTGTCCATGCATGTTTGAAAAGTGAATTTTGTATAAAACATCTGCTTCCTCCAGTGTTTCAGTCAATGTTTGCCAGTGGAGCCCAGCTTAAGCTGACTTAGGCTAGCTCTGCACACTTAGCCCAGCACTCAGGAACTTTTACAAACTGAGCACAACTTTCACCAACCTTGATTTCCAAACATCGGTAAATTTTCAGCATGTTGAAAATTTTCAGTGAACACGCCGTTTGCCAGCATTTGCCAATGAACACCAACTATCATTAACTTTTACCAACTTTTGCCAATGGAGTCAGACATTTGCCAAATTGTTAGTAAATGTTGATCCAAACGTTGTAGTGTGAACCCAGCTTTACCAACACATCATTACAGTCAAGTAAACAGCATGGTATTAACACCTAAAGTAAAAAAAAAAAAAAAAATCAGTGTGTATCGCTGTGACTAAATATTTTATGTGAGTTTCATGTTTTGCTACATAAAAACTAAAGTTGCCATGTGTTTGCCACTCAAACACATGTGGCAGCTTGTGTAACTATGGTAACTGCTCTGTAACTGCCAAGAGTTCTGTTCTAGTGCATACCCTCTATTGAAAAGCTCGATCTTAGGAGTTTGTGAATCGATATACGTATATGACCATTCAAATAAAATCGATTTTATATCCATTCTTCAATCTTCTGAATCCAAGATAAAACAACTTGATTAGGACATCCAATTTTATAATAGAAAGGTATGAGATGAATTTTGAAATGGAATGAACTGCTGAAATGGTCAGTCAAAGCTTAACAAAACCTGAGCTATTGCTGTTCAAACAATTTCAGTGTTGGGATGTTGACTTTAAAAAGCACAGTGATAAACACTAAAGGAGCAGTTATAGAAGCTTAGCTTTAAAGATAATGTCATTCTGTTTAAATTTGATTATCTGTTTCACTTTCAGACTTAGAATCTGTAAATATGGAATTGTATAGTACACTCACTGTTATACTGCACTGCATTATCATCAATCAGTAATTCATGAAGGTTTGAAACATGAATGATTCTGAAAAGGTTGTAAATATGATCTGGTTATACTGTCAAAGAAACTAAATCATAGAATAAACTGGTCACCATGAACATGCAGCACAGGGTACTTTTGCGTATTTAGTCATTGCATCGTACAATGTATGCAGTATGTGTGGACAGAACAAGGAGTTATGCTGGTGGACAGTTTCGAGAGAAACTGACACATTTTGCTTCCACTGTGAAACTGGGCAGCAGTTAAGAATTCACTGCAACCGTTGTTAAAAAAAAGGTGACAACAGCTGTTGTTGTCCACAGAAAAAATAGCTATAAACTTCTGAGCCCCTATTCACTTCTTCAGCGGAGGATATTGGATCTAAACCATGGTTTTTCCTATTAGATTTAATGTTATCATTGTCAGCAGTTGATTAAAAATACATTTTGTTAAGATTACGTACTTTCTCACTTAAAAAAAAACCCAGAGAAAAGAGAGTCTATGTCATGTTCCTGGGGCATGGAATACAGCCGTGCCCAGTTTTTCTGCCCAGTGAACATTTTGCTGTTTATTTTCTGTTATTTCTTAGTTTATTATGATGTTTTGGAATTTTGCTGTGTTGTATTTTCTGTTTCCGGTTTGTTTATTTTGACAGCGCTGTGCAGCTTCCGGCTGTCAATTCCTTTGGAGCTGCACAGCTGCTGTCCATTTACTACTCATGAGTTACACCTGTCTGTGATTACGTGTGGGACATTTAAGAGACACGACAACCCCAGCCTGTTGTCGTGCCCTTCTCCTAACTTCAACAACATCCTCTTCTTCCCTGCCATGACCTACATTTCATGGTTAGGTCCTGCTGTTGAGGTAAGTTGTGTGCTCCGTCATGGTGCTCTTTTTCCCTCTCTGTTTTTCCCCAGCCGTCGAGCCCCATAGTTCTCGGGGTCCTCCGGCTGCATTTTTCTCCTGATCAGGCGTTCCCTGATTTTTGCACCACTGACATTGAGCCCAACTTTCCTCCAGCGTTTGTGTTATTTCAGTTCATTAATTGTGTTTGTATTATTCATTTTTGTGTGTGCTGCTGCCTATTTTTAGGAGGCTGCACCAAAGTCTGGCATAGACTCCAACCATCAACTCACTCTGAAGCCGTTTTCTTACATGTACAGTTGGGCCCAGAAATATTTGGACAGTGACACGATCTTCATGATTTGGGCTCTGCATGCCACCACATTGGATATGAAATGAAACAACTACAATGGAATTGAAGTGCAGACTTTTAAGGTTTAATTCAAGGGGTTGAACAAAAATATATGATTAAACATGCAGGAATTGTAGTTATTTTTATACAAACGTTCCTTATTTCAGGGGCTCAAAAGTAATTGGACAAATAAACATAACCCTAAGTAAAATGTTACTTTTCAATATTTTGTTGAGAATCCTTTGCAGGCAATGACTGCCTGAAGTCTGGAACCCATGGACATCACCAAACGCTGGGTTTCCTCCTTTGTGATGCTTTTCCAGGCCTTTACTGCAGCTGTCTTCAGTTGTTGCTTGTTTGTGGGTTTTTCTGCCTTAAGTTTTGTCTTGAGCAAGTGAAATGCATGCTCGATTGGGTTGAGATCTGGTGATTGACTCGGCCATTGCAGAATATTCCACTTCGTTGCTTTAAAAAACTCCTGGGTTGCTTTTGCAGTATGTTTTGGATCATTGGTGAAGCGCCGTCCAATCAACTTTGCTGCATTTGGCTGAATCTGAGCAGAAAGTATATCCCTATACACTTCAGAATTCATCCGGCTGCTTCTGTCTTTTGTCACATCATCAATAAACACAAGTGACCCAGTGCCATTGGAAACCATGCATGCCCATGCCATCACACTGCCTCCACCATGTTTTACAGAAGATGTAGTGCTTTGGATCATGAGCTGTTCCAATTCTTCTCCAAACTTTCTTCTTACCATCAATCTGGTACAGGTTGATCTTAGTCTCATCTGTCCAAAGAATGCTGTTCCAGAACTGGGCTGGCTTCTTCAAGTGTTTTTTTGGCAAAGTCAATTCTGGCCTTTCTATTTTTGAGGCTGATTCATGGTTTGCACCTTGTGGTGAATCCTTTGTATTTACTCTCATGAAGTCTTCTCTTTATGGTAGACTTAGATACTGATACATCTACTTCCTGGAGAGTGTTCTTCACTTGAGTGGATGTTGTGAAGGGGTTGTTCTTCACAGGAAAGGATTCTGTGATCATCCACCACTGTTATCTTCCGTGGACGTCCAGGCCTTTTTGAGTTCCCAAGCTCACCAGTGCACTCTTTTTTTCTCAGAATGTACCAAACTGTTGATTTGGCCACTCCTAACATTTCTGCTATCTCTCTGATGGATTTCTTCTTTTTTTTTCAGCCTCAGGATGGTCTGTTTCATCTCCATTGAGAGCTCCTTTGACCGCATGTTGTGTGTTCACAGCAACAGCTTCCAAATGCAAACGCCACACCTGGAATCAACTCCAGACCTTTTAACTGCTTAATTGATGACAGGTTAACGAGGGAAGAGCCCATGCCCATCTCCTGATCAGGCGTTCCCTGATTTTTGCACCACTGACATTGAGCCCAACTTTCCTCCAGCGTTTGTGTTATTTCAGTTCATTAATTGTGTTTGTATTATTCATTTTTGTGTGTGCTGCTGCCTATTTTTAGGAGGCTGCACCAAAGTCTGGCATAGACTCCAACCATCAACTCACTCTGAAGCCGTTTTCTTACATGTACAGTTGGGCCCAGAAATATTTGGACAGTGACACGATCTTCATGATTTGGGCTCTGCATGCCACCACATTGGATATGAAATGAAACAACTACAATGGAATTGAAGTGCAGACTTTTAAGGTTTAATTCAAGGGGTTGAACAAAAATATATGATTAAACATGCAGGAATTGTAGTTATTTTTATACAAACGTTCCTTATTTCAGGGGCTCAAAAGTAATTGGACAAATAAACATAACCCTAAGTAAAATGTTACTTTTCAATATTTTGTTGAGAATCCTTTGCAGGCAATGACTGCCTGAAGTCTGGAACCCATGGACATCACCAAACGCTGGGTTTCCTCCTTTGTGATGCTTTTCCAGGCCTTTACTGCAGCTGTCTTCAGTTGTTGCTTGTTTGTGGGTTTTTCTGCCTTAAGTTTTGTCTTGAGCAAGTGAAATGCATGCTCGATTGGGTTGAGATCTGGTGATTGACTCGGCCATTGCAGAATATTCCACTTCGTTGCTTTAAAAAACTCCTGGGTTGCTTTTGCAGTATGTTTTGGATCATTGGTGAAGCGCCGTCCAATCAACTTTGCTGCATTTGGCTGAATCTGAGCAGAAAGTATATCCCTATACACTTCAGAATTCATCCGGCTGCTTCTGTCTTTTGTCACATCATCAATAAACACAAGTGACCCAGTGCCATTGGAAACCATGCATGCCCATGCCATCACACTGCCTCCACCATGTTTTACAGAAGATGTAGTGCTTTGGATCATGAGCTGTTCCAATTCTTCTCCAAACTTTCTTCTTACCATCAATCTGGTACAGGTTGATCTTAGTCTCATCTGTCCAAAGAATGCTGTTCCAGAACTGGGCTGGCTTCTTCAAGTGTTTTTTTGGCAAAGTCAATTCTGGCCTTTCTATTTTTGAGGCTGATTCATGGTTTGCACCTTGTGGTGAATCCTTTGTATTTACTCTCATGAAGTCTTCTCTTTATGGTAGACTTAGATACTGATACATCTACTTCCTGGAGAGTGTTCTTCACTTGAGTGGATGTTGTGAAGGGGTTGTTCTTCACAGGAAAGGATTCTGTGATCATCCACCACTGTTGTCTTCCGTGGACGTCCAGGCCTTTTTGAGTTCCCAAGCTCACCAGTGCACTCTTTTTTTCTCAGAATGTACCAAACTGTTGATTTGGCCACTCCTAACATTTCTGCTATCTCTCTGATGGATTTCTTCTTTTTTTTTTCAGCCTCAGGATGGTCTGTTTCATCTCCATTGAGAGCTCCTTTGACCGCATGTTGTGTGTTCACAGCAACAGCTTCCAAATGCAAATGCCACACCTGGAATCAACTCCAGACCTTTTAACTGCTTAATTGATGACAGGTTAACGAGGGAAGAGCCCATGCAGCCTTGTTATTTTTTTTTTGCAGCCTTCTGAGTCAATTGTCCAATTACTTTTGGTCCCTTGAAAAAGAGGCGGCTCCGTATTAAAGAGCTGTAATTCCTAAACCCTTGCTTCAATTTGGATGTGAATATTCTCAAATTACAGCTGAGAGTCTGCACTTTAAGTCCATATTGATTATATAATTGTATCCTGAATATGCTTTCGTAAACAGCTGAAATAACAAAACTTGTGTCACTGTCCAAATATTTTTGGGCCTAACTGTAAGTGTACAGTTTCCCACTGCATGTATCACTGGTATTTTGCAGGTTGGCTGGCGTTTATCCTCGCCTTAGTTCAGCTGTTTTTGCTGCCTGTACTGTTGTGTTTGCCTCAGGTTAGCTGGTGATTGTGTTCGCCTTAGCTTATACTATTTTTGCTGACCTGTAATCCCTTTCCATCAGCATTGTGTATGTCTTTATGTTTTGTTAATAAATGGGCAAACCTACAGCGAGTGTGTGGTGTCCTATTTTGCACCCGTTAATGGGCACGTTCACAACAGTCTAGTAGTTGGGTATTAACTTGCGAGGCCTGACCCAGTCATGTCACATGGGTCCATCCTTCTGTGGGCCCAACACCTGTGGGGGAAGGCATATGGGTTCAGTGAGACATGGATTGGGTGGTCAAAATCTGTGGTCACATCCCTCATTCCCTAAACTGCTTATAGAAACATAGAGACAGTGGAGTGAAAGGCACATTGGTGTAGTTTCTTTCTATCTTTTTAATCTTATTTTTGGGTAAAGTGAAGACAGAGACAGGAAACAGGATGAAAATTAGGAGAGACCAGGGTTCACTGCATTTGAGCAATATGCTTATTTGGTATCTCGTGACCATTATGCTACAAGGACGCCTCGTGGCCTAGTTTCTTATAGGATACAGGTACTGTATATGTCTGTTGTGAAAAGGAAGGAAAACATAAAGGCAAATATCTTGGTTTTAAAGGCAGAAAAACGACAGAAAAAAGAAAAAGAAAGTTGCAAATATCAGTTGCTGAAATAAGCTTTCGCTATAGAGGAGCTGGGTTCAGCCTAAGACAGGATGGACATCAGACATTTGGGCCATCTGACTATGACGATTCCTTGGAGCCTCCAAATGAGGAGTTTGGGGCATGTCTAACAGCAAGAAGGGCCTTGGCCAACCTCAGAACACCCTGGAGAAACTATGGGCCATACTCCCACTGTCTAGTCAAAAGTACAATGTCAAAAGTGTAAACATCTATGGGCATGTCCCAGTCCAGTTTGCTTTTATGAAGGCAGAAAAAAAAACATTTTGTTCTCGCAAAAAAAAGGTTGTCCTAACGCTCTTAATTATGTAGAGTTACATTTTGGGCATAACATGCCGATCAATTAGAATTTCTTGTCAACCCACCTTTAGAAAGGTGCTCATGATCTGTGGCAGATTGCTATTATGATTACCTGGGAAAGTGTCCTCCAGTGGGCTTACCACCCACAGGAAGAGCCATGTTGGTCCAGTGTTATGTGGATCGAATGACAGTCAAATCCAGAGACTTTGTCCCTCCCCAATCTTGCTACATCTATGTTCTCCCCTGTAGACAAGGCGGTTGTTACCCTGTGCTTTTGGGTTAGGAAAAAGGTCTTCACCATCATTTGTGCCTGTGTGCCAAATAATGATTCCCACCTTTTTTTTGGAGTCTCTCACTGGTATGCTGGAAAGCGCTCCTTCTGGAGACTACATTGTCCTACTAGGAGACTTAAACATACACGTGTGCAACGATGGTGAAGCTTGGAAGGGTGTGATTGGAAGGAATGTCCAGAACCTGTGTGGTGTTCCGTACAGTAAGGGTGAAATGAGAATGTAGAGGTCCCTGCTCTAAAGGTCATTTAACTCTCACCTCCAGAAGAATTTTGACCACGTTCCGATGGAGACTGGAGGCATGGAGTTCATATGGGCCATGCTTTCCCTCTCCATTGCTGAAACTCATCAGCAGCTGGGCCCAGAGGGCTGACGAGACTTGCCCTGACTATCTCAAGGCTCTGGATGTCGCAGGGCTGTCCTGGTTGACATACTTCTGTGACGCTGTGTGGAGGTTGGGGACAGTACCTTTGGCATAGCAAACTTGAGGTGGTGATTCCCTTCTTTATGAAAGGGACCGGAGAGTGTGTCCCAACTTTAAAGGAATCACACTCCTCAGCCTCCCCAAGAAGGTTTATGCCAGGGTACTGAAGAGGAAAGTCCAGCCATTGGTGGAATCTCATAATTTGTCTTGGGCTCCGTGCACATCCCAATGCCACATAAAACATTCAGAAATTATGCTGCTGTAAATTAGTAATGCACCAACTCTGTACCAAGATGCACCCTTTTTAAAAGATACCACTCCTATTAGTGCAAAGCCTGCACAAACTCATTTGTTTGGATGACAAGGGTGCAAAATGTAAAAATGGGCAATGTGGTACTAAAAATGACCAAAACCACTGGCTAAAGGTGCAAACTGCAGTGCAGATTTAGGCTTTAGATCATTGCAGTTAGGCCCCATATCTCTTAGCTGGCTTTAAAACATCTCTGAGTTCTTCTGGAGGAGCAGGAGGTGGTTGGAGTATATGTGCATCTCTCTTCAGATTGTTATTCCCACAACACTGACACACAAGACAAGATGTTATAATACAAGATGCTATAATAAACCTCTCCCACATTTTACATCAGCACTGGACAGTTCTTCAAACAACTCTACAAATCACAGCTGTGGGATACTTAGACTCAGTATGCCATCTCAAATACTGTCCATATTTTGGCTTATAATACATGTTTTCCTTGTTCTTGGGAATTACTAGTGTCCCTATCAATATCCCTTCCTTTCTCTGTGTTCCCTGGTGTCTTCTTTCATCTCTTAGCTTTGTTGTGAGGTAAAAGGTTATCATAAACCCCTTGAGGATTTTAGCATACCACCTTTATGTTATTTTCTGTGTTTTTTTCTTTGCTTTATCATTTCTATACACACGTGAAAAAAACAAGAATAAGATACCTGCATTGTTGATACCCCTGATATGGATGTTGTTGTGAGTGTGATGCTGCGTACTGAACAAAAGCATGAGCCACTGGTTTATTATTACATTCCAATAATAGCATTTCCCTGACATGTAAAAATCTTTACCTTGGCCAAGTGCATTTCACTCAGATCAAAAATATGTATATACTAAAAGTTGATTTCTTTGTTTTGCTTTTCATGTTTCTCTGTTTTTAGAGCAACGACATGCTCAAAAGAATTGCAGAAAACAGACGCAACTTCTTGAAAGACAATACTGCTTCAAATTAAGAAAAAACATGAGTCAATGAATCAAAATCAGGCTTTAAGTAAATATTATTCCAGTTATTTAATTCATTCAGTATGTACTATATATTTATTGCAATGTATGCAGAAAATTACACAATCACCGCATATAAATAAACCCATAAAAATTAAGTTTTCCTCTCTCCGGAACATTATGACTTAACATAATTTTACTGGAAAACTCCTGTTAAAATATATCGTAACGACAGTTGGAAACAAAACAGCAAGACATATGATTAAAAGTAGCCTAAAGAGAACTTCCAGGTTAAAAAATTCTCTAAACTTCCATATATTGCTTACTTATCCTCTTCATCCCCTGTGGGACATAAGGCTGCAATAGCTGGATGCCACTTCTCCCTGTCCTGTGCATATTCTTTTGCTGAGGCCCAAGTGAGGTCTAGCTCCTTCAGCTCTTCCTCAGTTGTTTTTCATCATGTTATTCTGGGTCTTCCAGGCTTCCTCTTTCTTGATGGTTTCCAGTGTAGTGCTACTCTTGGTATGCGGTCTTTCTGCATGCAGAGTGTGTGGCCCAACAAACTGAGTCTTCTCTTTCTGATCTCTGTGACTATGTTATTGCATTTGATCTTCTTGCGTAAGTCATCACTGGAGATCTTTTATGGCCAAAATATAGTACAGATCTTCCTGAGATAGCTATTATGAAAGGCTGTGACCTTTTGCATATCCTTCCTAACGGTGCACCAGCACTCAGATCCATATAATAACACTGTTTTAACATTGCTGTTGTAGATCTTAAAGATGCACTCCGGCGGCTCTAAAACCACCTCAAAAACAAATGTGTATTGCCCAAAATAGCATATTATGGCTTTTTATAAGTTTCTTTGCCTTAGAATTGCTTGGAAAGAGCTTTTACATCTTCCACCTACTTAAGTATGCACGGATCTATGAATATTCTAATTAGCACCACCTATACTCCCGCCCACCAGTAGCTGATGCTGCAAGGCCAGCCCTCCCCTCTCCTTTGACCTGAGAACACCGAAGACTGCTTCACTAAACAAAGGCAACTCAAAACATTGGAGTGATTCAACCATACATGGACACACCATGACCCTTGCCAAAGCGAGCTGGCTCTGGGAGCTGACGGATGCCTGCTGGGCAGCTCACTGGGGACCGGCAGTCTGATGCACCCACCTGCCGCTGTGGAACCATGACCTCAGCGCGGTGTGCGCGGCTTCACCCCGACCGTTGTGCCACGCACCCCCCTGGTTACCCAACTCGCCTCCTCCTCCGGAGGGAGCGAGGGGGTTAATGGCTCTTCCTCCATCCTCCCTGGTGGGGACGGAATGGAGCGCCTGGGGGTTTTTGTGTCTCCCCACCCCCCCCACCCCCAAAAAACCCTTCACCCAACCCAGTCAAACGAATGCAAAACAGACAGGTGACAATCTTGGTGCCTTCATCCCCACATCTCTCTCTGGTTCGGCTTTCTGACTGTATGCCTCCCATTCTTCCATGTGCACCTCCGGGACCCCGCATGTGCGAGCGTGGCAGCCGGTGGACTCCAGTCTCCGAGTTGACTGCACCCCATGTGTGCTACAGGGTTCTAGAATACTGTAGCTCCAGCAGTGGAAAAATACGGGTGGCCGCAGTCAGTTTCATGCCGTCCCTGGGAAGGAACGCTGACTGTCAGCGTGGTCAGTGGTAGGTAGAGGAGTATTGGCCAAAGTGTTGTTCCTCACTGCAGGAGCCTCAGTGACAGTTTAAGCCGGTCCTCTCAGTTCATTATCTCACCAGTTCAAGCCGGGTCCCCCCTCTCCCCTCACTCCCTCCTCTCTGCCTCTCATGCCGCTCTCTCTCCCCTGGGGGAGTGAATTCAGGTCTGTAGCCATGTCCAGTGCATAGTCTGATTGGTTATAACATTAACCAATCCGGCTAAGCAGGAGTACTTATGTAGCTAGAAATGCTCTGTCCAAAGTTCCCATTTTTTTTTGGGTGGGGGGGGCAGAGGTTAAGTGGACATTCACAGAAAAAAACAGAGACATGAGACAGTAGAGTGATTTCACCCTTGATATACTGTATCTTGTAAGTCACAAAAAAACATGCCATAGACATGGTAACAACAGAAAAAAAAAAGAGATTTTTGCCAGAGTGTCACTTTAAGCTTTAGCTTTGGACTATATTGCTTAGATGTCCAAATGTTGTTCAGCTTTGAGAAGGCATTACGGGCTTTGGCCAATCTGGATTTGATGTCCTTGCCAGTACCATTGTCTTTACTCATAATACTTCCAAGGTATGTGAAGTTTTCCACCTCTTCGAATGTGCGGTCATTAACTGTTGTCTGAGATGGGCCAGATGTATTAATATACATACAGTGATGTGAAAAAGTGTTTGCCCCCTTCCTGATTTCTCATTTTTTGTATGTTTGTCACTTAAATATTTCAGATCATCAAACAAATTTAAATATTAGAGAAAGATAACACAAGTAAACACAAAATGCAGATTTTAAATGAGGGTGTTTATTATTAAGGGTAAAAAAAAATCCAAACCTGAATGGCTCTGTATGAAAAAGTGACCCCCCCCCCCCCCCCCGTTAAAACTAGGGATGAGCAGATACCACTTTTTCAAAACCGATACCGACACTGATACTGTGACTTTGAGTATTGGCTGATACTGATCCGATACCGATCCAAACCAGATACCGTCTCGCTTATTTAAAACAACAAAAGTACAGAACATACTTTGTTAATCACTAGTTGCATTTTGTACACATATAAAAACAAAAATCTAAAAGTCAAAGAATATATTACAAATTTGACTCTGTTCTGCAATGCTGCTGCTTTTTTTTTATTTTAAACTTTGCAACATTGGCAGCATTACACTGGTCAGCCCCATGTAAATGTGCATTCTGAAATTTTAAGTGCAAGTTTATACAAAACTTTGAAGCTGAGTATTTAAATAACATTCAGATGAAATTCAAAGTGCCATTTTATGCATGAAGTAAAAAATGCTGTAGATCTGAAAATAAAGGAACTAACCCTTTAAGTTGTATTTTTGTCATCCATTATCATAAGTATTCTCCTGGTCCTCAGTTTATTTAGTAGTGTTTATGACATTATTCTCTGTAATTGAGATCTATCAGTCTGGAAAAGGTTATAAAACCATTTCTAAAGCTTTGGGACTCCAGAGAACCACAGTGAGAGCCACTATCCACAAACGGTGAAAACATGGAACAGTGGTGAACCTTCCCAGGAGTGGCCGGCCGACCAAAATTACCCCAAGAGCGCAGCAACGACTCATCCAAGAGGTCACAAAAAACTCCACAACAACATCCAAAGAACTGCAGGTCTCACTTGCTTCAGATAAGGTCAGTGTTCATGACTCCACCATAAGAAAGAGACTGGGCAAAAATGGCCTGCATGGCAGAGTTCCAAGACAAAAACCACTGCTGAGCAAAAAGAACATAAAGGCTAGTCTCAGTTTTGCCAAAAAACATCTTGATGATCCCCAAGACTTTTGGGAAAATACTCTGTGGACTGATGAGACAAAAGCTGAACTTTTTGGAAGGTGTGTGTCCCATTACATCTGGTGTAAAAGTAACTAGCATTTCAGAAAAGGAACATCATACCAACAGTAAAATATGGTGGTGGTAGTGTGATGGTCTGGGGCTATTTTGCTGCTTCAGGACCTGGAAGACTTGCTGTGGTAAACGGAATCATGAATTCTGCTGTCTACAAAAATCCTGAAGGAGAATGTTGGGCCATCTGTTTGTGACCTCAAGCTGAAGCACACTTGGGTTCTGCAGCAGGGCAATGATCCAAAACACACCAGCAAGTCCACCTCTGAATGGCTTAAGAAAAACAAAATGAAGACTTGGGAGTGGCCAAGTTAAAGTCCTGACCTGAATCAAATGGTGATGGTATGGCATGACCTGAACAAGGCAGTTTATGCTCGAAAAGCCCTCCAATGTGGCTGAATTACAACAATTCTGCAAAGATGAGTGGGCCAAAGTTCCTCCACAGCGCTGTAAAAGACTCATTGCCAGTTATTGCAAACACATGATTGCAGTTGTTGCTGCTAAGGGTGGCCCAACCAGTTATTAGGTTTAGGGGGCAATCACTTTTTCACACAGGACTATGTAGGTTTGGCTTTTTTTCCCCCTTAATAATAAACACCTTCATTTAAAAACTGCATTTTGTGTTTACTTGTGTTATCATTGTCTAATATTTAAATTTGTTTTATGATCTGTAACATTTAAGTGTGACAAACATACAAAAAAATGAGAACTCAGGAAGGGGGCAAACACTTTTTCACACCACTGTAATCTTGGTCTTTGTTGTACTGATACTGAGACTGGTTTTCTTGGCATAGAAGGTGAGCCTGTTTGTCTGTTCTTGCAGATCCTGTTGATTAGATGACTACTGCTAGATCATCTACAAAATCTAGGTCTTCAAGTTAAGAACTTTTGGCCCACTGTATGCCCCTTGGCCTGTTACATGTTGTTTTTCTCATGATCCATTTAATCGCCACAAGGAAGAGGATCGGGGACATAATGCAGCCTTGGTGAACCCGATTCCACAGGGAATGCCTCAGAGATGGTGTTGTTGAGGATAATGCTGCATTCAAAGTGGTGGTAAAACCTGCCTATTAGAGTGACAATCTTTTGTGGGATGCCATAGTGCCTAGGAATCTTCCATAGGCTGTCCCTATATACGCTATCAAATGCCTTTTTGAAATCAATGAAGCTGATGTACACTGGCGCATTCCATTCCAAGCAATGCTCAATGATGTTTTACAAAGCAAGGATCTGGTCAATACATCCTCTCCTGCTCCTAAATGCTGCTTGTTCATCTTGAAGCTCGCTGTCAACAGCCTTGTCAGTTCTTTTCAAGAGGATCCTGCAGAATACTTTATTTGGTATGGAGAGTAAAGTGATTCTTCACCAGCTGTCACAGTAAAGTCTATTCTACAGTGGGGAAAATAAGTATTGAACATGTCAACATTTTTCTCATTAAACATATTTCTGATACAGCCATTGACCTGAGATTTTCACTAGATATCAGTAACAACCCAAGTAATCCATACATACAAAGAAATCAAGGCAACTGTGTTCACAAAACAAGCTATATTTGTCATGTCCACTGCATAAACTGCAGCGAACATGACAGCGAAATAGCAGCGAGCCCAAAATGCAGCATGAAACGTGTTTATTTGCACAAGGGTGAAAATACAACAAGTCCAAATACAGTCACTGTGCTTATGAGATGGACAACCGGCTACAGCTACGTTAGCTGGGGTCAAGTGCCAAACGTGCTCCAGGCAAGCTAGGAGAGGAGAAAAAAGGCATAACCACAAGAAAAACTTACTAACATGTCAGAGCGGAAAGGCTCTGAGGCACAACAATGTTCAGTCCGGAGATAACCAACAGACACCGCCGGAAGTCCCAAGTAGACGTTGAAGCTGCCGCAACAACTGATCACACTCAACTCTATTAATACACGAGCCTAAATGAGAGCAAGTGGACACAGCTGTGTAGTGACAGATGTGTGACTGATTGAACTATGTGTGTGTGTGCGCGTGTGAGTGTGAAATGTGAGTGTGTATGTGCATGAGTGTGTGAGTGTGTATGTGGTGAACCAAACCAATGGTGAATGCCTGGTGAGAGGAGGAGGCGCGGCTGTGGGACTGGCGGAGAGCAAGGCTCAATCCGCCAGCTGGAATTAATAAGCAATAATTAAACCCAACAGCCACAGGTCATGGACGGGGTAACCACCCCAAACATGACAATATTTAATAAAGTGGAATGACACAGGGAATAAGTATTGAACATGGTGAAATTCATTTAATATTTAGTAGAAAAGCCTCCTGTATGGAGAAACTAGGCAATGTGATTTTAGGCCATTCTTCCACACAAACCGTCTTTATATCTTGAAGGTTCTGTGGGTATCTTCTATGAACTCTGATCTTCAATTTGTTCCATAGATTTTCAATTGAATTCATGTCAGGTGACTGACTGGGCCATTCTAGCAGCTTTATTCTTCTTCTCTGGAACCAGTTAAGAGTTTCCTTGGTTGTGTGTTTGGGATCATTGTCTTGCTGAAATGTCCACCCTCGTTTCATCTTCAGCATCTTGGCAGATGGCAACAGATTCTTATCAAGGATGTCTCTGTACATTTGTCTATTCATCTCTCCTCCAATTATATGAAGTCTGCCTGTACCATGTGCTGAAAAACACCCCCACACCATGATGCTCCCACCTCCAAACTTCAATGTTGGTAGGGTGTTTTTGGACTGATGTGCTGTGTGTTGTGGCATCAAAAAAGTTCAATTTTGGTCTCATCTGACCAGATTATATTCTCCCAGTATTTTACTGGTTTGCCCAAATGTTGTGCAGTAAACTTTAAATGAGCTTCAACATGCTTCTTCTTCAGTAATGGAGTCTTGCAAGGAGTTCCTGCTCGTGGCTGGTTTATGGTAAAATGATGTTCTTTCCACTTCCGAATGATGGCTCCAACAGTGCTCACTGGAACATTCAGCAGTTTAGAAATGTGCTGTAACCAATACCATCATTATGTTTTGCAACAATAAGGTTGCAAATGTCTAGAGAGAGGTCTTTGCTTTTACCCATCATGAGTTCTTTGTGGTGTGACAATCTGATATTCACAGACCTTTTAAAAAGGCTATCAGACAGGACTTAACCAGCTGAAATTAATTTGCACTGATAGGGGATGGTTTCCTAAATTCTGATGGATTTCTGCTAGTTTCTAGGCTTTCTATGCCTTTTAGCACCTTTTTCTTCATGTGTTCAATACTTATTCCCTGTGTCATTCCACTTTATTAAATTTAACTTGCTTTGTGTACGCATTTGCCTTGATTTCTTTGTATGTATGGATTTCTTGGATTGTTACTGATATCTGGTGAAAATCTCAGGTCAATGGCTCCGTCAGAAATAGTTTTAAAGAGAAGAATGTTGACGTGTTCAATACTTATTTTCCCTGCTGTATTACTTATTGTAAATTATTGTTTGATACAGTAAGTTAATCTAAGTTTTTATTAGATTTAAGGCACATAAACAAAGACATTTACATGACAAAGTATGCTTTATCAACTAAACTGCTTCATATTACATAGTATAAGGTAGGGGTGGAACGATACAGCTTTTTAATGCCCAATCCAATATTTTAAGTTTATTTAAATTATTTTATATTTTTCATTGTTTTATAGTGGCAATCCATCAGCTTTCATTAGCTGCTTGACTTTGCTAAAGTTGCCAGATTGTCTCTGAAATGCAACCTACACACACAACCCACACTACACGCAATATGTATGCTATGCCATCCATATCAATGGCATAGCTGTTGAACGTGTCCCCAGCTTCAAATTCCTGGGGACCCACATCTCGGAGGACCTGTCCTGGTCAGTTAACACCACCAGCCTGATCAAGAAGGCCCATCAGTGCCTCTTCTCTTGAGGACATTGAAGAAGAACCATCTGTCAACTGACATCCTGGGCAACTTCTACCGCTGCGTGATAGAGAGCACCCTGACCAACTGTATCACACTCTGGTATGGGAGCTGCTCTGTAGCTGACCGCAAGGCGCTGCAGCGGGTGGTGAAAACCACCCAACGCATCACAGGGACTCCACTTCCAGCTATAGAGGACGTCTACAGGAAAAGATGTCTGCGCCGGGCACGCAGCATTCTTAGGGACTCCAACCATCCTGCTCATGGACTGTTCCAGCTTCTCCCCTCCAGAAGACGTTTTAGAAGCCTTCGGACTAGAACCAGCAGGTTTAGGAACAGTTTCTTTCCAACAGCTGTCACGTTATTGAACTTAGTTCCCCGCTGACTCTCTTACAATCATCTTTTACCATCCTCACCTGTACATAACTGCATAACTACATAACTACATCTAACTTATTGCACATTATTTGCACATAACAGTACTTTTAACTTTCTGCACTGCTGCATATATTTGCATATATTTGCTTAAATTGCACATACTGTTAATTACCGTATATACTGCACTGCTGTCCTTTGCACTTCTGATTGGATGCTAAACTGTGTTTCGTTACCTTGTATTCATACATGTGTAATGACAATAAAGTTGAATCTAATCTAATCTAATCTAATCTAATATCCACCCATTTCAGCACAACCTGGCAACCCTCAAACTAATGTGTTACTTTCTGGCAGGCCAGCTTGCTAATTTACCAGCTGTTGTGTTTTGGAAATGTTAGGACAGGACAGTGTCCCACCAAGACAGAGTAAGAAAATCACACATACTGTACATAGTCACACATTTACCCTCCATCCATCCATCTTCTACCACTTATCCAGGAGTCCGGGTCATAGGGGTAGGAGTCCAAACAGAGAAGCCCAGACTGCCTCCCGGTTCACATAGCACCATGATCCCCATGATCTCTCCAGCACATGGTGAACCTACTGGGGTTCAGACCCATGTGGCTCCTTTGGGTACACTGGATCCTTGCTGTAACTTTTTTCATAGAGATCAACTAGACTGCTCTTGGCCTAGCCCTTCACCCAGGACAAATTTACCTATAGGGAGACCCTATCAGGGGCAAGTTGCCCTTGACAACATAGCTCCTGGGATCATTAGGGCACACAAACCCCTCCACCACGATAAGGTGGCGATCCACAGAGGGGACACATTTACCCACATATACTTAAAGTTACACTCTGCCAAAAATTGAGTTTTTTTCTTGTTAACATGTCGATAACATGTGTTTTATGACTTACAAGACATATCAAGAGCGAAATCGCTCAAATGTCTCATGTTTCTGTTCTTTTGCTGTAAAGTTTCACTTAAGCCCCACCCCCTGCAAAAAGGTGAGTTGAAACGTAACGTTTTTGGTGATGTAACTATTCGTGGTGCTGGCATGTGAGTAGTACTCTCTGGCCTAACTGACATTATCCTCCAAGCTGGTTAGCATTTTTTATCAAACTGCTTTGAAAACTTGACCCAAATTAAGATGGGTTTTACCATTAAACTGCTTTTAAGGACCGATGCAGTTTCAGTCATTATCCCGTGGCACTGTGTATACAACTTGGCATGTCCTTCAACTGGTAAGTCTTTTTATCACAGGATTTATTCTGATAAAGTAGTGCTAGCCACTATTAGACTTGTGGTATGTGGTTGGGCCTAGTAATCACCAATTTCGGCGTTTGAAGGCGGGAGTGGTGGTGAAAAGATTTTGACATGAAACTGTAAGACAATGAAAGGTTTTTGTACAAAAAAGGGCATAAGATACCATTTTAGATGATGTCGATTTGTTTTTATAGGTTTAAATCATATAATCAGAGTTGGGTAGAGAAGCCAGAAATTGAAGTCAAGTAAGTTGTGTTACCTTACAAAATTAACTACTCAGATATGTATAAATAAGAGTTAATTTCTTCCACAGCATGTGGGACACCAGGTGGTGTATAGGGGTGGCACCTACCTCTGTTTCTCTGACCCTAGGCCACACAGCTACTGTAAGCAGTGAAAGCGACAGTTGGGGGGGGGGGGGTCAGTCTTCTGGTAGCTCTGTGCATTAACTTTCCTTTCCCATTCAATTACGCTGAGCACCAAGCTAGAAGGCAGAAAGTACCATTTTTATATGGTCTTTGGTATGGACAGATGCTCTATACCAACTAGGCCACCACTCCAGCATAAGTAAGAGTAGTCACCCAAAAATGACATTCCTAAGAGTAATAAGATATCTGTTTAGAAAAGTTACTTATGTAGTGACTTTAATTAAAAATAAATAAGTGCTGTTCTTCTACATTTATGAAAAACATTTGAAAGATTTTTCACTAAAACTTGCATATTTTTCCCTCATAATTTGTGTTTTTCCCCTTGTGAATTTATGACTGTTTTCTTGTACATTTGAGACTTTTTTCCTGAGAAATGTGCAATTTTTTTTACTCCATATTTATGTCTATTTTAAAATGAATTTACTGGGGGGGGGATTTTCTAATAATTTTGAGTTTATGGTAAAATAGTGAGTCTTCTACATATATTTTAACTTTTACTCATAAAGTTGCAGAAACAGAAAAGAACACTGATTTCAAATGTTATTTAAAAAAATTAAAAATAAAATAATGTTTAAAGATGTATTCTGGTGTGTGTGTATATGTATATATATATATATATATATATATATATATATATATATATATATATATATATACTGTATATCCCCTATAAAAACAAATCTCCATTGTCTAAAATTTTCAGGATGTGGGCTGGGCCACATCTTCACCTTTAGTTTATTTATTTTGTTTCTCTGTGCTCACCTTCATTAGTTTCATGGTTCCTACATTTGGTATTATTTCCCTGTGTTTTTCTGCAGTTTATCATCGTCCTGTTTATTAGTATTGCGATCATTATCATGTTCTTGTTTCTGCCTCAGCTTTAGTTCTGCCTTATCTTTAGCTTTTGATTGTTTTAGGTGTGTCATGATTATGTTCCTGGCTATGTCTCAGTCTCAGTCCTTGCCATGGTCATGTCTGCCCAGGTCCTTTGTTCATGTTTCATGTGGGTCCTCTGTTTTGGTTACCCTTTTGTCTCTGCCCCTCATGTCTCCTGTACCAGTAGCCGCTTCCCTGCTGTCTCTGATCACCCGATTGTTTCCACCTGTTCTGTCAGGAATTACCCCTTGTCTATATATGTCTGTGTTCAGTTTCAGTCTGATGTGGCATCATTAATGTTCCCAGTCAGTCCTGTCTATGAAGTTTTCATGTTTACATATTTCCTAGCCTAGTCTTGCCTTGTCTTGCCTGTGAGTTTTGTTTTGCTTAGTTTGGTTTTCAGCCCACACACTGCTATTTGTTTGTCCCTGTTTTGGTAAATAAATTGTTAATAAATTTAATAAATTATTGTTTTTACACCATTCTCCTGCCTGCACCTGAGTTCTGTGACTCCAAATCATGACAAACTTACTTACTTACTTATCCATGTTGTCCCAGATGGGACATATGGCTGCATTTATCTTTTTTTACTCAAGACGGTCTTGGGCTTTAGCACCTGCTTCATCTCATGAAAGTCCCATCTCTTCAGCTCAGCCATCACTGTTCTCTGCCAGGTAGTCTTTGGCCTGCCCCCTTTCTCTTCCCAATATGGGTCCATCTCAGGGCAGCTTTTGGGATTCTCTCATTTGGCATCCTTAGAATGTGACTGAGCCATCTTAGCCTCCTCATTTCTATCTCTAGGGACAGGTTCTTATAGTCCGTCATCCTGTACAGGACCTCATTAGAGATCTCGTTTGGCCAGTAAATGTTGCAGATCTTGTGAAGGCAGCTGTTGTGCAAGGTGTTGATTTGGTTCATATCTTTTTGCACTACTCTCCAACATTCTGAGCCATTCAGTACACCGTGTTCAAAATTATTATGCAAACAATATTTGTCTCTGATTTTCCTAAATAGCCGATGCAAATGACAGTATCATTTTCAAGTCATCAACCATTAGAGCATAATTCAAATTTTACTGAACAAACCTCCCAATGATAAATATTCCTTTGTAAAAAAAAATAAAAAACTCAAAATGCACTATTCCAAATTATTATGCACAACAGTGTCAAAATATTTTATTGGTTGTAAAGAACTGAAAATGGTAATTTGTTGAATTTGCAGCATTAGGAGGTCATATTTACTGAAATCAAAAGCTATTTCAATCAAAAACATTTTAATAGGCCAAGTTACATGTTAACATAGAGTTAGGCCCAGAAATATTTGGACGGTGACACAGTCTTCATGATTTGGGCTCTGCATGCCACCACATTGGATTTGAAATGAAACAACTGCAACGGAATTGAAGTGCAGACTTTAAGGTTTAATTCAAGGGGTTGAACAAAAATATATGATTAAACATGTAGGAATTGTAGCTATTTTTATACAAACGCTCCTTATTTCAGGGGCTCAAAAGTAATTGGACAAATAAACATAACCCTAAGTAAAATGTTACTTTTCAATATTTTGTTGAGAATCCTTTGCAGGCAATGACTGCCTGAAGTCTGGAACCCATGGACATCACCAAACACTGGGTTTCCTCCTTTGTGCTGCTTTGCCAGGCCTTTACTGCAGCTGTCTTCAGTTGTTGCTTGTTTGTGGGTCTTTCTGCCTTAAGTTTTGTCTTGAGCAAGTGAAATGCATGCTCGATTGGGTTGAGATCTGGTGATTGACTCGGCCACTGCAGAATATTCCACTTCTTTGCTTTAAAAAACTCCTGGGTTGCTTTTGCAGTATGTTTTGGATCATTGTCCATCTGTACTGTGAAGCGCCGTCCAATCAACTTTGCTGCATTTGGCTGAATCTGAGCAGAAAGTATATCCCTATACACTTCAGAATTCTTCCGGCTACTTCTGTCTTTTGTCACATCGTCAATAAACACAAGTGACCCAGTGCCATTGGAAGCCATGCATGCCCATGCCATCACACTGTCTCCACCATGTTTTACAGAAGATGTGGTGTGCTTTGGATCATGCGCTGTTCCAATTCTTCTCCAAACTTTCTTCTTACCATCATTCTGGTACAGGTTGATCTTAGTCTCATCTGTCCAAAGAATGCTGTTCCAGAACTGGGCTGGCTTCTTCAGGTTTTCAATTCTGGCCTTTCTATTTTTGAGGCTGATTAATGGTTTGCACCTTGTGGTTAATCCTTTGTATTTACTCTCATGAAGTCTCCTCTGTCATATCCGGCTCTAGGGAGCCGGGCAATCAGAGCCAGGGACAAGCCAGTGAGTCGAGATGTTTTATTCTGGGTAAGGGATAAGGGATGAGGAGAGCACAGACACTCATACAGACGTACATTCTCAGGCTGCACAGCGCAGGGGTAGGTAGCTCGTACCGGACGTGGGGGTAACAAGACGTGCATACTCACAGCGGGATACAAACACCGGAATGCTGCAAGGGGAGTTGAGGCTGACACCAGACGAAGGGGCTTCAGCCTAGCAGTGCTTATGTCGCAGCCCCGAATAATCGAAGCTGCTCCTCTTTATACTCATTAACAGCGCCCCAGCTGATGAGGATTAATTGGCCCCAGCCGTCCCGTGACACTGACAGCTGGGAACCAGCTGAGGCACTGCCCAATGAGAGGCAGGGATAAAAGGAGCATGGGCTGAGCGCCGAGCCGGCGTCTCACCCCATGGTGACAGAGCCTCCCCCTCACGGTCGGGCTCCCGAACGACCAGGAACATCCCAGCCCCCCCCCCCCCTCCCCACCTAGGGTGGGCGGAAGGGAGGCAGGACCGGAGGGGAAGATGCAAAGGGAAGGACAAAAAAAACAATAGACCAATGTAGGGCAGCAGGGCAGAGAAAAAAAAACCCAAATACAATACCCTACAACACAGGGAAAAGGATTAACCCAGAGCACAGTTAGGGAGAAAACTGAGTTAGGACACAGGTAGGGAAAATACCAAATACGACTACAGACAGCATACAAATAACGTACAGATCGGGGCAAAAAAAAGAAAACCAAAAACCCACCAAAAAGGTGGCAGGAATGAATAAAGCAATCACAGAGTATAGTTAAGGGGAACAAAACACACTACTCCATAATGCACCAACAAGACAAAGGTCAGGACAAAAAATGATGAAAAACGCTGTGCATGGATACTAAAGAAAACAAAACACACAGCACTGAATATATAAAAGATCACCTAAAGAAACAGAGGTGACAAGGACAAATGGGTAATAATGAAGTACAGTTAAGTGGGGATGAAACACATTACTTCAAACAATAACAAACACAGTCAATGTTAAAGTCGGGGCCAGGGAAGGCCCCCCACGAGGATAATAAGACAGAATGGGGTGATCACAGAGTATGGTTGAACAGGAAACCACACGCATACTCCATGATGCACCGACGAGGCCAAGGCTAAGGTAAGGATGAATGAAAACGCTGAGTAAAGATAAGAAAATGCAATACACAGCGCGATACATAAGGTGAGTCACCAAGAGGAAAAAAAGGTGACAGGGTAACAGGATAACAATACGATAAAAATGCTGAGTATGGTTAAAAAAAAACAACACACAGCACAAAAACATATATTCCCCTAATGGACAAAGAAACTACACCCGAGTGACCTCAATAATAATAAAAGAAGTAAAGGACACCCGAGGAGACGGCAGGCAGAGTCCAAAACGGCCGGAATTGTTCTGGTAATCTCCCCGCCCATTGTCCAGTTGGCAACCCGGGGAAGAGAAATGTTCGGACGGCGAACTCTGGGCCCAGATCCCAGGAATCCAGTCCAACGGCTGCCGAACCAGGCCGCCCAAAGGCAAACACAGACCAGTGGGGGGAAACCAGATCGCCGAACCGAAAGTTTTGCGGGTCGGGTCGTCGACCCGCATCACTCAACCACCAGGACCGTTGAGACGGACGAAGGGTCAGAGCGGATCCCGGTGGAAGAGGCTCAGGGGAGAGCCGATGACGAGGGCGGCGGGCCTCAGGGAAACGGCCACCTCCTCACCGGACCTGGACAACACTGGGGCAGCACCCACGTCGGACCCCGATCGGGCCTCAGGCGAACCCACGTTGGACACTGCACCAGAACCGACCTCCAACGTTGAACCCGGACCCTCCAGCACCACGAGGAACAGCAACTCCTCGCCGGTGACCCTGGAAGAAGGCTCAGAAGAGAAAACAGAACCGGGATCAGGATCACCGGCAGCGCCAGAACCCGGCGAGACGAGCTCAGACGCAGCGGACGGCTGCACCCTGCTCGTCTCCCCTGGAGATAGGCTGAAGTGCTCAAAGATAAAAAGAAAGAAAAGAAAGGAGAGCACTCGCCTGATCTCGGGTTCTGACGCCGTCCAGGACTGCGAAGATCCAGGATCCGTCGTCAGGAGGTCGTTGTCAGGCTCCCATCTAGCCGCGTCGGGCCCCGCAGCCAGCACGATGGTCAGCGCAGCTTGAGATTCCTCCAGCGCAGGTAACCCCGCCGACGACCCACTCGGCGTGAAGCCAGAAGAATCTCGTCCCGCTGGACCGAACCGCTCCTCCGTGGAGACCCAGGGACGCTCAGTCGTCAGCGTAGACTCCACGCAGCAGTCAGTCCCCCTCCTCCGTCCGCAATGTAGCTGCGGAACCACAGGCCCTCTCCATATCCCACCACGTTGACCCGGAGCCGGGGACCGCTCGGCGGAGAGAGACACAGAGGATGCGGGATTAGGCATACAGGTTACAGCAGGTGGGGAGAGTTCAGGGAGCTGCGAACCCTGAACTTCTCCTCCAGGGATGTGACAGAGCAAATCATTAAGCAGGTGTGAAAAAACAATGACTTGCCTGCCCCCTGGAGGTTGAGTATCGCCTGCTGTAGTGGATTCTGCTTCTTCCTCTCCCCGCCCGGCGATAACGGAGGACCCCCCGGGAATTCGTCTGAGGGTCGCTCGCGTTGTCTCCAGCAGAGAGCTCACCAGGCCGGGATTCCAGGCACACACAGCGGTCAGGAAGCGCGTCGAGGAGGAGGGGGAAACAGCCGGGGTGAGCCAGCCCGAATGTCCAGGAATGACAGCGGGGGAACGAGGCTCAGGGGACGAGGCTGTAGAATCTCCACACTGACGAGGCGAAGGGATGACAGCTGCGTGGGAGGAACGGTCCTGACGATGACCCAGAACTGGATCCGGACGAGGTTCGTGCAGAGGTGACTCGGCGATGTGACGACGACTACTCCCAGGGGACGAAGCGAGGGGGAAACCCAGGATTCGCCGCTCCAGATCGGAGATCGAGACGAGGAAGGCGTCGAGCACGGGAAGGCTTCGTAGCCCTGAAGTCCTCACCATCAATCTCACTGCCGCCGCCACATGCCTGAAGGTGGTGACAGGAAACACAGTAGAGCTCGCGACAGCCACTCGACCCCGGACATAACTGCTGTCAGCTGCGGCTCCTCGAAGGGAATCCCGAGTGACGTGGCGCAGGTCGGGGGAAGTCCTCTGGTTGGCGCGAACTCCCGGACTGGAGTGGCGGCAGGAACGGGACTCCGAAGCGGGGAAAGACGTCGCCCACTTCGACTCCCTGCCGGGATTTCCATCCACCCCGTGGAGCTTCTCTCGCTGTGTACCTGCAGCGTCTATCCTGGCACTGTCCTCCAGATGGTACAGAGAGTGAGGGTGACAGTCCAGGAGTTCCTCAGCACGGCCCGGATGCCAGCGACTCGCGTTGGAGGCGTCGTGCAGGGTGAAGAATGTCCCGTCGACAGCCTCCGAGATGGACCTCAGCTCGTCGCCCTGGCGCCGGAAGTGACTCCTGGGAAACGGCATGCTAGCAGCGCTGACACCCGGACAGAAAGGTACATTTCCACAGCGACTCACGGCCGCCGGCAACTCTTCTGGCTGCGACATACTGTCATATCCGGCTCTAGGGAGCCGGGCAATCAGAGCCAGGGACAAGCCAGTGAGTCGAGATGTTTTATTCTGGGTAAGGGATAAGGGATGAGGAGAGCACAGACACTCATACAGACGTACATTCTCAGGCTGCACAGCGCAGGGGTAGGTAGCTCGTACCGGACGTGGGGGTAACAAGACGTGCATACTCACAGCGGGATACAAACACCGGAATGCTGCAAGGGGAGTTGAGGCTGACACCAGACGAAGGGGCTTCAGCCTAGCAGTGCTTATGTCGCAGCCCCGAATAATCGAAGCTGCTCCTCTTTATACTCATTAACAGCGCCCCAGCTGATGAGGATTAATTGGCCCCAGCCGTCCCGTGACACTGACAGCTGGGAACCAGCTGAGGCACTGCCCAATGAGAGGCAGGGATAAAAGGAGCATGGGCTGAGCGCCGAGCCGGCGTCTCACCCCATGGTGACATCCTCTTTATGGTAGACTTACTGTAGATACTGATGCACCTATTTCCTGGAGAGTGTTCTTCACTTGAGTGGATGTTGTGAAGGGGTTGTTCTTCACCATGGAAAGGATTCTGCGATCAACCACCACTGTTGTCTTCCGTGGACGTCCAGGCCTTTTTGAGTTCCCAAGCTCACCAGTGCACTCTTTTTTTCTCAGAATGTATCAAACTGTTGATTTGGCCACTCCTAACATTTCTGCTATCTCTCTGATGGATTTCTTCTTTTTTTCAGCCTCAGGATGGTCTGTTTCACCTCCATTGAGAGCTCCTTTGACCGCATGTTGTGTGGTCACAGCAACAGCTTCCAAATGCAAACGCCACACCTGGAATCAACTCCAGACCTTTTAACTGCTTAATTGATGACAGGTTAACGAGGGAAGCGCCCATGCAGCCTTGTTATTTTTTTTTTTTTGCAGCCTTCTGAGTCAATTGTCCAATTACTTTTGGTCCCTTGAAAAAGAGGCGGCTACGTATTAAAGAGCTGTAATTCCTAAACCCTTGCTCCAATTTGGATGTCAATACTCTCAAATTACAGTTGAGAGTCTGCACTTTAAGCCCATATTGATTATATAATTGTATCCTGAATATGTTTTCGTAAACAACTAAAATAACAAAACTTGTGTCACTGTCCAAATATTTTTGGGCCCAACTGTAGGACCCCTTCTTTGATATAACCTTCACAATTCTTGCATCCATTGAACTTGTGAGTTTTTGGAGAGTTTCTGATTGAATTTCTTTGCAAGATGTCAGAATAGCCTCCCACAGCTGCTGTTTTGATGTGAACTGCCTCCCATCCTCATAGATCTTTTGCTTGGGGATGCTCCAAAGGTTCTCAATAGGGTTGAGGTCACGGGAGGACGGGGGCCACACCATAAGTTTCTCTCTTTTATGGCCATAGCAGCCAATGACACAGAGATATTCTTTGCAGCATGAGATGGTGCATTGTCATGCATGAAGATAATTTTGCTACAGAAGGCATGGTTCTTGTTTTTGTACCATGGAAGAAAGTGGTCAGTCAGAAACTTTGCCAAGGTCATTTTCACACCTTCAGGGATCCTAAAGGGGCTGACCAGCTCTCTCCTCATGATTCTGGCCCAAAACATGATTCCACCACCTCCTTGCTGATGTCACAGCCTTGTTGGGACATGGTGGCCATCCACCAACCATCCACTACTCCATCCATCTGGACCATCCAGGGTTGCATGGCACTCATCAGTAAACAAGACTGTTTGAAAATTAGTCTTCATGTATTTCTGGGCCCACTGCAACCGTTTCTGCTTGTGAACATTGGTTGGGGTGGCCGAATAGTAGGTTTATACACAACTGCAAGCCTCTGGAGGACCCTACACCTTGAGGTTCGTGGGACTCCAGAGGCACCAGCAGCTTCATATACCTGTTTGCTGCTTTGTAAGGGCATTTTAGCAGCTGCTCTCTTAATCCGATGAATTTGCCTGGCAGAAACCTTCCTCATTATGCCTTTATCTGCACAAACCTGTCTGTGTTCTGACTCAGCCACAAATTTCTCTACAGTACGATGGTCACGCTTAAGCTTTTGTGAAATATCAAATATTTTCATACCTTATCCAAGGCATTGCACTATTTGACGCTTTTCGGCAGCAGAGAGATCCTTTTTCTTTCCCAGATTGCTTGAAACCTGTGGCATGCTTAATTATATGGAACATCCTTCTTAAGTAGTTTTCCTTTAATTGGGTTCACCTGGCAAACTAATTATGACAGGTGTCTGAGATTGACATCAGTGATCCAAAGAGCCCTAAGACACAATACCATCCATGAGTTTAACTGAAAAACAAAAAATTGAATGTTTATGACACTAAAATCCTATTTTTGAAAGGCAAATGTTGGAAGGTATGACTCTGCTACAACAGTGGCTGTGAAATATGTTTGATTTTTAAATTGGCATTACTTCAGGCAAGCACTAAATCAAGCTCAGCACAGCAACGGACACCATCTGATTGCTGACATATGTT
Source organism: Pholidichthys leucotaenia (assembly GCA_020510985.1). Lineage (NCBI taxonomy): Eukaryota > Metazoa > Chordata > Actinopteri > Cichliformes > Pholidichthyidae > Pholidichthys > Pholidichthys leucotaenia. The sequence goes on from CM035837.1 coordinate 107,821,863, forward strand.
GACATGAACTGATGTCAGCTGATGGCTCAGCTGAATCTCTCACAAACATCAGCAAATTCCATATAGAGATACCTGTTAAAGTTGTTTTAGCTTGCCTGCAGTTCTGAGTCTGCAAGCCATTCTGCAGTCAGTATCATATTTGCTGCCATTCCTGTGTGCTGTGCTCTGTGCTGGTTTTGGTGGTGGTGGTGAGGTTGTGTTGTTACTCTTCGTGTTTCCAGTTTTACACAAAATGACATAGAAATATGATGAAGTGTGCTCTCCCCAAATTTTTTTCTTTCCACTTGAAAGAGTGTGGAGATCCAAGAACAGCCATGCCACCAAATACAGACAGACAGAATAGCATATGTTTTTCAATAATGATAATGGATGCTGTGTTCACATGGCTAATAGAGTGACAACGTAAAAGCTCGACAGTGGATACTGGCAAAATCAAACCTCAGTATTAAGGATATATGACAATATTTTAACCAGAGGAAATATACCTTATAGCTGAAAAAAATATGGTTTTACAAACATGATTTGTTGTCAAGAGTACTCACTGCATCCTTTCAGAGAACCTTAAAAAATGAAACAGTAATACAAAAAATGTACAGGAAATAAGATTGTCATGTATGCCCCTTTCAGGGCATTAATGAGGCGCCAGATGCCAACAGAGAGTTTGCTTGTTTATTAAAGAAAGCACAAAGGAACAAAGTAAAGAGCCACGTGGGGCAAAACACAAACATTAAACTAGGACAAAATAAAGTATACTAACATCAGTGCTAAGGCGTAGCAAGGGCGGAACCAGACACTAAATAATAAACACTTACGCCTGATGAAGCGAGGATGAAATGTACGTAGAAAGAAGACTGGAGCTGGGGATAGGGACTCCAGTCCTGATACACAGATGTAGGTCACAGTGAGGAGTAAGCCTCAGTTGCTTCCTTAAATACTGATAACAAAAGTAAAAGGACCAAACTAACAACAAAATCAAGATCAGCTGTGACAGTGCTGGCTCGGCTTTGACAGCTGGGAAGTTCGGCCGCGATGCTGTCACAATAAAAGCCCTGGAAGAGCAATAATAACCAAACCAAAATGATATGGGAGAAAAAGAGAAAATACTGAGTAACCCGAGCGCAGATGAGTTCAGCGCTTGGATCACTACAAAGATAACAATAATAATAATACATTTAATTTATAGGCACCTTTCAAAACACTCAAGGACACTGAGTGTTTAAATACTAATAAAGATAGACCTTTATCAGTATTGTGTAGCTGTGTGGCCTAGGGTCAGTGAAATGGAGACAGGCGCCACCCCATACACCACGTGGTGTCCCACATGCTGTGGAAGGGATTGACTTTATTTGTGTTCACACGGTCACCATGAGAACAAGTGATGGTGTTTGCTTCTTTTAAAGTGTTCTGAGGCTCATTTTTGAAATCACCACAATTGTGCATAAACATGACGCACAGTCCTTGACTGAATATTAGGCAACTATAACAATTGTTCCAATAACACAACATAACAAAAATAATTTTTTTGTAAGTTGCCTGTGTTTTTTCAGCTGACTTAAGACAATTTTGCACCGCTGAATCCGAAAATGACATCCGTTTCTCTCGATCAGGTCAGGTTTTTATGTTAAATTATAAGCAGTTGTACAGCAGTTGTACAGTTGTACTGTAAATTGAATAGTAGACAGTGATAAAGGTAAGTACATGTAAATTGAATGTTATGTCATTATTGTTCAAAATTCAGAGAATTTCAAGAAATAAAAAAGAATTTTGCATCATATAAAGCGAAAATACCCGTACATGTAAACAAAAACATAAGAAAACATGTGGTCATAGTTCAAAAAGTTGACCTGATTGAGCAAAAACAATGTGATTTTTGGATTCAGCACATCAAAATTGTCCTAAATCAGCTAAAAAAACTTAAGACAATAAATTTGGTGTTGACCAGTGTAACATACAGTAATAAGAAATTCAAAAAATTGCAAGATACATTAAAAGTTGCCAGTGAAGCTGAAGAACTGTCATGAACGCGCCGTTCACAGGCGAAAAATAGGACACCAAACACTCGCTGTAGGTTTGCACATTTATTAACTTAAACACAAACAAAAAACGTCACATACAATTACACTGAAATAAACGAAATAACATAACCGCTGGAGGAGAGTTGGGCTCAACGTCAAAGGTACAAAGCCAGGGAATGCCTGACCAGGGAGAAAGATCAGCCGGAGGATCCCGAGAGCAATAGGGCTTGACGGCTGAGAAACACAGAAGGGAAAAAAGGCACCAAGATGGAGCTCACCAACTTACCTCAACAGCGGGACCTAAACCATGAAAAATAGGTCACGGCAGGAGAAGAGGAAGGAGGAGGACATGGCAACAGCACATAGCCATAGACACAGCACATAGACAAATGTGTCTTTATGATGTCATATAGACCATCACTCACGATGCCTAGACTAATGTGTCTTTATGATGTCATATGGCTCAAAATTGGCAAGGTGAATAAGTCACAGGGTCAGTCTTTACAGCGCGTTCGTGTTTTCTGCACAACAGATTTCTGCAGCCATGGCCAATTCTACATTGCCGCGAGCAGAGTTGCCAGATCAAGCAGTCTTCGTATTCTTGTTCAAGATGAAGAAGCAAAGCAAAAGCGTCGCTTTCTCAGCAATGTCATTTTTAAAGAGGTGCTGACACAGTAAAAATGTGTAACCTTGAACAATGCCAGTCTACACTACAAATGTGTAAAATGCCAAGCAAACTGCTGATTTTCTCAGGGTGCTCCGGTTTCATGGTTTCTACGGGCATGCACAGGCCTTCCTGAACAGGGTTGAAAGCCACTTTTTGCTCAGATCTATTTTCATGATCCTGCCCATAAACTGGAATTACGACGCACCTATCCCTCAACCAGTGGTCTGAACGAAGAAGAAGACCCACCAGATGGAAAGCAATAGAATGAGGAGAACTGCTGCACGTCAGAAAAGATGTTGTGAACACGAAACACCTCAGGTTTGAGCAGTACGCCGCAGGCATGACTGTGAACAACACAGCTGTCTGAGACAGGAGGAGACCCTTCAGCAATGGGCATGCAGAAATACTTGCTTATACTTGGTTTCTATGGGCATGGACGGGTATGCACGGGCATGTACTAGTATAATTACACTGAAAGAAAAGAAATAACATAACCACTGGAGGAGAGTTGGGCTCAACGTCAAAGGTACAAAGTCAGGGAATGCCTGACCAGGAAGAAAGCTCAGCTGGAGGATCCCAAGAGCAATGGGGCTCGATGGCTGAGAAAAACAGAAGGGAAAAAAGGCACCAAGATGGAGCTCACCAACTTACCTCAACAGCGGGACCTAAACATGAAAAATAGGTCACGGCAGGAAAAGAGGAAGAAGAAGGAGGACACGGCAACAGCAGAAGTTGCCGTGTCCCTTAAATACACACACACATAATCAAAGACAGGTGTAATCCATGAGTAGCAAAATGAGCTGTGGTGATCCGAGCGCTGATTCCGTCCGCACTCAGGTTGCTCAGTATTTTCCCTTTTCCACCGTAGTATTCTAAGGTTTGTTATTAGGGCCGCTCAGGGGCTTTTATCATGACAGCGTCACGGCCGCACTTCCAGCTGTCAAAGCCGTGCTGGCGCTGTGACAGCTGTTTGTCATTTTTGTTAATTACCTCTTTTCTGATTTGTTTGTGTTTGGTATTTAAGGGAGCAGCTGAGGCTCACTCCTCTCTGCGACCTACACAATCTTACACCTTTGTCACGAGGGACTGGAGCTGCTCTTCCCGACTCCCGTCTTCCCATGTGTCTTGGACTCTTTGCTGCATGTCTTTGTGAGTGTTTCTTGTTCAGCACGGGCTCCGTCCTCGCTGCCATTCCTAGTTCATCTTCAGAGTCCATTATTTTGTGTTTCTGTATATGTTCGTGTTTTGTCCCACGTGGCAGTTTATTTTGTCATTTTGTCTTCGTGTAAATAAACAAGCAAATTTACTGTTTGGCATCTGGCGTCTCAGTAATGCTCTGCAAGGGGCATTCATAACAGTAGGTCGCAGCCAAATGAGACGCCAGCCACAGTGAGTTTGTTTTTGGCTTGAGTTTTTTTTCCCCCTGTTTTGTATGCCAGTGTGTTTTTGGGAGATGGCGTCATCTAAGACTGGTTATTCCTTGCTTGGACTTGGGCTACGAGCTGATCATAGCTCTCATAGAGGTAGATGATCTCGCCAACGCTCGGAGGCTCGGCACTCCCGATGACGCATGCTGGTACCTGGACCTCGCATAGGCGGCAATTAAATGCAACCTTCGTCTCGCTGATCATGCTGAGGGCAGGAAGAGGATTGCCGAAATTGTGACGCTTTGGAGAAGGATCCGTGGGCCTGAGAGGACTCCCAGCAGGAAGCTGAAGCCAGAGCCAACGGTGAAGCATCTCCGCTCCTCGCCTTGGGATCAGGTTCCTGCCACCCATCCAGCCAAGGGTTCTGCGTCACCGAAGGGCTGTCCCCGTCCGCAGCAGAGGAAGAGGACAGCCGGGACCCCCTGTTAAGAGACACAGTAGGCAGCTGAGCTCATCAGGGGTCACGTGGCTAAAGCACGCTCTTCCTTCCATCCCAGCGAGATCTTATGGAATGTGATGGCAGCAGTTAGACTGGTGGAGGTCAATCCCGAACTCAGCAATTATCCTGAGTATGCTGAGCTGCTGGCCTCCATCTCTGCGCATCAGAGGCGCTTCCCGGACTTGAACTTTGCCTCACCCTCTGCCGGAAGACGGCGTCACTCAGTCCATAATCCCCCCTCTGCGAGATCCCCGTCCAGATCCTGTTCCGGGCTGCCGAGGGAACTCCACATCCCAGCCAGCTGTTGTCCCTGTGTCACGACGGGAGGGAAAGACAGCAGCCCCAGTCTCCGGGTCATCGGTTCCCGCTGTTCTGTCAGCTCCTCGCCCCCAGACTGCCTCGGCTGCTCCTCCCTCCTCCTCGGTGCCCTCTTCAGCGGCTGTGAGTCCAGCGAGTCCTGCCCCGGCTGCGCCCGTCACTGATCCCGAGAGAGTGGCTCCTTCTCGTCTTCCTGGGGGGCCCTCAGTCACCATCCTCAGGGGAAAGGAGAGAACCAAGCCCGCTGCAGCAGCCACCATCGTCCCTCGGGAGGACAGGCAAGTGTTGTTTCATTTTCACTCTCAGTATAGTGAATTACCTTGTCTGACTCCTGGGGGTGGGGCTCGGGGTTCGCAGTCCTCCGAGCTCCCACCACCTGCTGCAGCCACTAACACTGAACCTGCTACCTCTGTGTCTCCTCCCCCCCTCTCTGAGCGTCCCCCGGTGCCTGGAATTGACTGTCGGGCGAGGGAGGAGCCTGCGGCCCTGGAGAGCCTGCTTCCAGCCCCACAGCCACGTCATGGGCAGAGGAGGAGACCGGACTGCCGTTTGGAGCCTGAGCTGATGAGTAAGCATCTCTGGGTCTCCGTGGAGGAGCAGTCGGGCCCAGCAGATCACGGATCCCCTGCCTCCATGCCGTGCGGGCCTTCGGCGTGGGTTTCAGCACTGGGGAGTTCCCAGACTGTGATCACCATCATGCCGGCTGCGGAGCCCACCGCAGTTGAGCCGGAACCCGGAATGGACCTCCGGATCATTGAGCCTGGATCGTCGCAGTCCTGGACGGCGGTGGAGCCCGAGATCTGGCAAGTGCTCTATTTTGTCTTCCTACTTTCCGTTCTGGAGAATTCTTGCCTGTCTCTCGGGGAAGTGAGCTGGGTGCAGCTGACCGCTGCATCGGAGTTCGTTTCGCCGGGCTTTGCCGCTGCCGGTGATCCTGATCCCAGTTCTCTTTGTCTGTCTGAGCCTTCTCCCAGGGTCTCCGGAGACGAATCAGCTCTAGTTATTGTCATTGAGGCTCCAGGTTCGTGTTTGGAGGCCATCCTGGGTGCTGCGCCGGCCCAATCGGGGCCCATCAAGGGTGCTGCGCCAGTCCGATCAGGACCCATTGAGGGTGCAGCGCTGGTCCGATCGGGGCCCATCGAGGGTGCAGTGCCGGCCCAGTCGGGGTCCATCGTGGGTGCTGCCCCAGCCCAATCAGGGCCCATTGAGGGTGCAGTGCCGGTTTGGTTCAAGGTCGGTGAGGGAGCTGCGGATTCCCTTCCGCCGGACTGGTTCCTCCTCTTCCCTCCTATTTGTCTCCTCCGGGTGCTGCTGGGGCTCCCTTTATTTGGGTCAGCTCTCCCCCGCTGTCCCTCTCGGTAGGAAGGCCGACTCCAAGCTTTCCCCTTTGGCCCTGGTGGTCTAAGGACGTGGGTCGGCGACCCGAGAGACTGTTTCACTGGTTCTGTGTTCTGGGTCGGCCGCCCGAAGGACTGTCTTGTTGGTTCGGCGACCTGGTTCGGCCGCCGGAGAGACTGTGTTGCCTGTTCTGTGTGAGGTGTCAGCCACCCAAAGGACTGCCTTGTTGGTGTGGCAACCTGGTCCAGCCGCCTGAGGTACTGTTTTCCCCGGGTCTGGAACTTTGATGGATCCCACTGAACTGTCTACTGGCTGATGCCCTTGAAATTGTATTTGTTTTTTGTTTTTTTTTCTTTTTTGTTTGGTTCCATGTATATTGAAAGACTCTCGATTCTTTTCCCGAAGTAGTGGTGTTTTTGTTTTTTTTTTGTTTCATGTAATCTGCAGGAGTCCCTGTTCTTTGCCGACTCAGCTACATCTTTGAAGTTTGGCTCTCCTAACCTTTGTGCTGAGCTATTAGCTATGGGCTGCAGATTCACGCTTGCATTTTCTTTTTCTTTTTTCTAAAGACATAATCTAATATCTGGAACTATATTGCCTTGTATACATAGTTTGCTCCTCAGTAAGAGGAAATAACCTTCACATTTCATACTCCTGGTGTTAAGACGACCTGTGACGTACTCTGTCTGACTGTTGTGGCACGGAATTACGATAGATCCTTGGGCCGGTGTCCTACTTTGAGTAAACAGTTTCTCCCTTAAGTCCTTTTGATCACCAGTTAGAACTAAAGGCTACCCTGGCAGGAATTCTCCGTGTCACTCTAATGCTTAGTCACTGGAAGGGTGTTAATTTCTCTGTCATAGAAAGGTGCTACATGAGGAAGTTATACTATTTTCAGAGAGCTTTATTCACCAGTTACCGAATTTGACACTCACCTTTACCTCATGAGCATATTTGTCAGTTTAACTCATACTTTGAATTACCGTGTGCACCTTGCAGATACTTTTATTTTCTCCCCTTGCTTATTCTGTAGTGCTTGAGGGTTTTTTCTCCCCGTGTTTTGTCTAGTTAAAGTGTTATTGGGTACTGAGTATTTTGAAATATACCTGTATTTTGGTTCCCTCTCGTTTGTTTTATCGGGCTGTACGTACACATTCTGCTTCTTGTTATTTTTTCTTTTTTTTGTTGTTGTTTTTTGTATGCTACATGGTACTTAGGTATGTTGTAAGGGTGCCTGTATCTTGGTTAGTCATCCTGTTGCTATTGGTTAAGTGGAGTGTGTGACTAGCTACTGCCTTCTGCCCATGTGATGTGTCAACTACTTTACCCTTGGTGCTACTTAACCACATTGCATTCATGTCCTCAAGGGTTTGTGTGAGAGTCCCACTTGTTTTTCTGTAATCCATAACTTCTCACAGGCAGATTTTTTTTTTTATTTTGGTTTTGGTCATTTCTGTGTTAAGCCACACAATTCTGTTATCCATATTGTTGTCCTTTCATTGTGTTTTTTTTTCTTCCTCTGGGTGTTGTTGTTGCCCTTTTTGTTTTTTTTGTTTTTTTGGTTCTCTCCCTCCTGGCCTGTTTTCCCCCTCCGCCCTCCCTGGATTGGTCCTGTTAGCTTTCTGGTCGGGGGGCCCCTTGGATGTCACGTTGACACCTAGAATGTGCCCTTTGAGTGGGGGGTACTGTGGTGATCTGAGTGCTGATTCCGTTCGCGCTCAGATTGCTCAGTATTTCCCCTTTTTCAATGTAGTATTCCAAGGTTTGTTATTAGGGCTGCTCAGGGGCTTTTATTATGACAGCGTCACGGCCGAACTTCCGGCTGTCAAAGCCGAGCTGGCGCCGTGACAGCTGTTTGTCATTTTTGTTAATTACCTCTTTTCTGATTTGTTTGTGCTTGGTATTTAAGGGAGCAGCTGAGGCTCACTCCTCGCTGTGACCTACACAATCTTACGCCTTCGTGATGAGGGACTGGAGCTGCTATTCCCGACTCCCGTCTTCCCATGTGTCTTGGACTCTTTGCTGTATGTCTTCTTGAGTGTTTCTCGTACAGCGCAGGCTCCGTCTTCGCTGCCATTCCTAGTTCATCTTCAGAGTCTATTATTTTGTATTTCTGTATATGTTCGTGTTTTGTCCTACGTGGCAGTTTATTTTGTCATTTTGTCTTCGTGTAAATAATCAAGCAAACTTACTGTTTGGCATCTGGCGTCTCACTAATGCTCTGCAAGGGGCATCCATAACATGAGCAGCAGCTGTGCAGCCCCGAAGGAATTGACAGCTGGAAGCTGCACAGCGCTGTCAAAATAAACAAACCGGAAACAAGAAACTAAAACACAATGAAACTAGAAAACATTATAATAATCTTAGAGAAAACAGAAAATAAACAGAAAAACGTTCACTGGGCAGAGAACCTGGGCACAGCTCTAACCCGTGCCCCAGGACCATGACAAGAACAGGTTTTTAAAAACAGAATTTCCTACACATTAATTAAAGAAAATGTAATGAGTAAAATAAACTGTCAATCTTCATTAAAAAAAAAGATACACAGAAATTCAAAAAAGGTCAGCAAAAAAAGATTTACTCATACCATATTTCCTATATGACAATCCTGGTCTCTGAGTTCTCAACATGTAAACAAAGTCCATGAATATTGTGATTTCTGAGAAGCCCTGCAAAGTTGATACTGAAATTTCAGAGAATGAAAGATTTTTGGATTTTGTTGTTGATAAAATTCTATACTTTATTCAAAAACACAATCTCATCAGCCGCATGCCAAAATTAAGATTTTTAATGCTGAATTGTTAGACAGATAATATATGAACAAAATAAAAGCAATTTGCATTTCTTTAAGGATAGTTCTAAATATTAAAGAAAAATAATATTCTTCATTACCTGACTCAGCGTCATTATTGAATTATCAGATGATAAATATTTCCACTGACCTTCACAGTTGAAGTACAGTATATAGCATTTTATCAAATGTGTAATAAAAATACTACCATTCAAAGTGCAAAATACGAAATATATTCTGAATACTGAATCAAAATTGAATGTGAAATTTGCAAGTAAGTAACTTAATCTGAATTAAACCTAACTCTGGGTGCATGGTATAAGAAATTCAAAGAAATACAGTTTGTGGAAAAAGTAGCTATTTAACCACTGAAGTTGAAGAGTTAAGTACTTTTAACAGAAGGGACATAGATAAATACAGAAAGACTTCTTACACAATTAATGAATGTATTATGTACTTAATCACTGAAATATATCAGACTGTTGCTTCTTCTTCTTCTTCTTTGGACTGCTCCCTTTAGGGGTCACCACAGCGGATCATCTGCCTCCATCTCACCCTATCCCTTGCATTTTCCTCTGTAACACTAACTCTCTCCATGTCCTCTTTCACTACATCCATGAATCTTCTCTGTGGTCTTCCTCTTTTCCTCATGCCTGGCAGCATCATCTTCAACATTCTTTGTCCAATATATCCACTATCCCTCCTCTGCACATGTCCAAACCATCTCAGCCTTGCCTCTCTTACTTTGTCTCCAAACCACTCAACCTGAGCTGTCCCTCTGATATACTCATTTCTAATCTTGTCCCTCCTAGTCACTCCCAATGAAAATCTTAGCATCTTCAACTCTGCCATCTCCAGCTCCATTTCCTGTCTTTTTGTCAGCGCCACAGTCTCCAAACCATACCTCATTGCAAGTGTCATGGTTTGTGCCCCAATGGGACAGAGAGCAAGACTCAGATGCGAAGCGAGCGTTTAACATAATTTATTAAACAACAAAAAGCAGCTCAGAAGCTGAAACAAAGACTAATCAAGGCTTGACAAGGCAGACAAAACTCACAGACTAGGATCCAGACAAGGCAGACAGGAGTGTGTGTGAAACACCAAAATGATAAATGACGCAGCACCCAGGTGAGGGGCTGCGTCCCTTGGGGGGGGGGGGGAGCCCAGACACCCCAAGACACACAACAAAAAGGTTCATCATCCTCCCAGGGAGGGTGGTGGGGGTACAATGCCAGGCGGGCTGGAAACAAATCCCCCCCCCCCCCCCCCACACACACACATACAGAGCCCAAAAACAAGAAACACAGTTTGTGTAATGGTCGGGCGAGCGTGCTCCCCCTCCCCTCCTGTTCCTGGTTTCCGGCTCCAGGAGACTGTGCACACCTGTGTGATTGTCCACCTGCTGCATCTGATGAGCCAGTGCATTTCAGGCCCAGCGTGAGGGGAGCTCACTGCTGGATTGTCTGCGTTGCTGCCACTCGCAGGTGTGTTCCCAGAGCTGATCACGCTCGCCTGACCAGGAAGATCACAACGTACACCTAGGTCTTGCTTTCCACCTGTCCCCAGTCCTTGCTGGAGTTCCTTGCCAGGCTACGCTGCTAAAGTTGCTACGTGCGCTCCAGGGAAAACCTGGCTTGTCAAATAAATTTAAGCTGGCATTTTTGTGTTTTGTTTTCTTTAGTTTCGGCACTTTTATTTTCTGTTGTGTTTTTCAATAAAATTGTGAAACTTTTCATTGGTGTGTGAGTGATCGTTCTGGCAGCTCTGTGTTTGAGCCTAACCCTAATCTGAATCATGACAGAACGATCCAGCCGGGATCAAGGCTCAGCGAGCGCTGGGCCAAGCAATCAGGCCGCACTCTGGTGCTTGGAAGCCACGGAACACCGTTACCCAGCAATTGGCCACCATCACCAAGCACCTGGGTCAGCTTCCTGGTGTGGTTCCTCCTCCTGCACCTGCTGCTCTGGCAGTGTCTGCCACCTGCAGGAACATCTCTGTTCCTTCACCTGCCCCCTATAGGGGAGAGGTGGAGGGTTGCAGAGGGTTCCTGCTCCACTGCCGGCTTTATTTTCAGCAGGTGGAGGGGGAGTATAGGGATGATGCAGTGAAGATCCATTTCATGACCTTGTTGCTGTGAGACCGGGCGCTTAAGTGGGCACAGTTGGTCTTGAGCAGCCCGGACTGACCCCTATACACATACCAGCGGTTTGTGCGGGAATTCTCTGAGACATTCGACCATTCGGAGAGTGAGGGTAACATTGTTAGTCAGCTGATAGGAATATGACAGGGAGGTCGGTCAGTAGCCGACTCCGTCAAGTTCCGGGTCGCTGCGGCCGACTCCGGATGGAATGACGTTGCTCTACGCAGGGCCTCTGGGGCCTGAATATGCACCTACGCGATGAGCTGGCTATACGGGCTTCTCCCTCCTCTTTGGATGAGATGATTGCACAGGCAGTGGCCCTTGATAATCAGTTTATGGAGCATACGAGGGGCAGGAGGTCGCTGCTCCCCTGTTCGCTCCACGGTCGGATCCCCTGACCTCTGATGCTGTTCTGCCGGCGCTGTTACCGGAGCCCCTGGACCTCGGGAGGGTCTGTCTGACTCTGAGGGAGTGCCTGTGTCGTGGGGGGTAATGCATTTATTGTGGGGTTCCCGGTCACGCAATATTGGAATGCCCGATTCGGCCCAGGAGGCCCGGCCCATCAGTCACCATAGGGGGGCTGGGGGAAGGGCCTTCACCAAATTCCCCTAATCATTTTGAACTTCCGGTCCTTGTCCAGTTACTGGGGGTTGAGTCCAAAATCTCCGCTCTGACTGATTCAGGAGCGGAGCAAAATTTCATCCAACAGGCCATGGTGCGTAAAATACAGATACCTACCAGGAATGTTCCGACACCTTTGTTGGTCTCGGCGGTTTCGGGCAGCACAAACTGAGCCCATTTTAGTCATTCTGTCTGGTAATCACTGTGAGGTCATTCAGTTTTATGTTCTGCCCCAATCTAACACCACTGTGATCCTGGGGTATCTGCGGCTCCGCACCCAAAACCCTATCATTAACTGGAGTCAGGGCTCCATTTCGTTCTGGAGTCCTTTCTGTCTCTCGCCATGCCTCCAGTCGGCCGCACGCTCTCCTTCGCTCCCACTCTCCTCCACTTTGGCTGAGCTGGTGGATCTCAGCTCCGTGCCTTTCTTGGCATCCAAGATGGCGCCCACAGCGGTCGACATGGTGCTTCGCTGCGCTCTTTGTTTGTTTTTGTTTGTCAATTGTGTGTCTGCTTGCACTTATACCCGTGAAGAACTTCTAAATATCAGGACTTTCACCCCCACGGACCTCCTCCCAGTTTTTCTAGCCCCTGCCGCCGATCTGGTTTATTGTTTGGCTCGGAAAGTGAGACGGCGGAAGACAGGAAGACGAGCGGGCGCTCTCGTACGACTTCGCAGGAGAGGCTCGCGAACGGCGCTGCCTGGCATATTTCTGTCCAATACCAACTCTCTCTCTAACAAGGTAGATGAACTGAGACTGCTGATGCGTTTTAAGGACCTCGCCTCCTCAGCTGTCCTCTGCTTTACTGAGACCTGGCTCCGGGAAAATATACCGGACAGCGCGCTGCGCCTCGACGGCTTTCAGCTCTTCCGTGCTGATCGTGACACAGAGCTTTCCGGCAAGACCACAGGAGGCGGTGTCTGCTTCTACATCAACTGCAGCTGGTGCTCTGATGTAACGGTAATTTCCAAACACTGTTCTCCTGCCTTGGAATTTCTTGTTATCAATTGCAAGCCCTTCTATTCCCCGCGGGAGTTTGCTTCTTTCATAATGATCGCTGTGTACGCCCCTCCCGACGCGGACACGCGCGAAGCTCAGCGCGTGCTCGCGGATCACATTCAACACACAGAGCGGAGTTTTCCAGACTCGCTGATTATTGTGGCTGGCGACTTTAATCAGTGCAATCTGAGCCACGATCTCCCCCGCTACAAACAGTTTATTAAATGCCCCACCAGAGGATTAAACACACTGGATCACTGTTACACCACAGTGAAAGACGCATATCGCGCTGTCCCTCGAGCTGCGCTGGGATTATCTGATCACGTGATGGTTCACCTCATTCCCACATACAGACAGAGATTGAAGCTCACTAAACCTGTTGTGAGCACTATGAAGATACGGACCAGTGATGCTGAGGAGAAGCTGGAAACGTGCATGGAAATATCTGACTGGGGCATGCTTAAAGGAGCCACGCATGATCTGGATGAGTACACGGACACTGTGAACTCATATATCCACTTTTGTGAAGAGAACATTCTTCCATCACGCACCAGGGTGAGTTACTCTAATGACAAACCCTGGTTCACAGCTAAGCTCAGACAGATCAGGAAGGAGAAGGAAGCAGCGCTGAAAAGTGGAGACAGGGACTGCTACAGGGAGGTTAAATACCGGTTTAACAGAGAGCTGAAGAGGGCTAAATCTCTATACTCAGAGAGACTCCAGCAGCAGTTCACTGCTAATGATTCGGCTTCTGTGTGGAGAGGACTGAGGCAAATCACCAACTATCGACCTAAGGCTCCTAAAGGTCAGGATGACAAAGCCCTTTGTCAAAGACTGTCCCAACACTATGCCCGTTTTGACACCTCGTCATCTGTGTCCAACTCCCCCCCTCCCTCCAGCTCCACAGCCTCCACATTCCCTACTTCATTTAAGGCACCCCCCCCTCCTCCCCCCCTCCCCTTATCATCAGTGAGCAGGATGTGCTCAAACAGTTCTCCAGACTGAACCCGCGCAAGGCCCCCGGCCCAGACGGCGTGTCTCCCTCCACCCTGAGACTCTGTGCGAAACAGCTGGCTCCTGTATTCACAGACATTTTTAACACCTCCCTTAAGTTATGCCACGTGCCGTCCTGCCTCAAATCCTCCACCATCATCCCTGTCCCCAAGAAGCCACAGATCACTGGACTTAATGACTACAGACCTGTAGCGCTCACCTCTGTAGTCATGAAGTCCTTTGAGCGCCTGGTCCTGTCCCACCTCAAGTCCATCACCACCCCTCTCCTAGACCCGCTGCAGTTTGCCTACCGAGCCAACAGGTCTGTAGACGATGCAGTCAACCTGGCCCTCCACTCCATCCTGCAGCACCTGGACTCCCCGGGAACCTACGCCAGGATCCTGTTTGTGGACTTCAGCTCCGCATTCAACACCATCCGCCCCGCTCTGCTCCGGGACAAGCTGTCCCTGCTCAACGTGCCTGACTCCCTCTGCAGGTGGATCATCGACTTCCTGACGGACCGGAGGCAGCATGTGCGGCTGGGAAAGACTGTCTCAGACTATACTAGCATCAGCACCGGATCACCCCAGGGCTGTGTACTTTCCCCCCTACTCTTCTCCCTTTACACCAACTCCTGCACCTCCAGCCACCAGTCTGTCAAGTTGATCAAGTTTGCGGACGACACCACCCTCATCGGGCTCATCTCCAACGGCGACGAGTCCGCCTACAGGAGAGAGGTGGCCCAGCTGGCGTCCTGGTGCAGCAATAACAACCTGCAGCTGAACGCTCTGAAGACAGTGGAGATGATTGTAGACTTCAGGAAAGTCACTACTCCTCTGCCCCCCCTCACCCTCTCAGGCTCTCCCATCACCACTGCTGATTCCTTCCGCTTCCTAGGCACTACCATCACCAGGGACCTCAAATGGGAGCTGACCATCAGCTCACTCATCAAAAAAGCCCAGCAGAGGATGTTCTTCCTGCGGCAGCTGAGGAAGCTCAAGCTACCCACCAAGATGTTAGTGCAGTTCTACACAGCCATCATCGAGTCCATCCTCACCACCTCCATAACCGTGTGGTACGCAGGAGCCACTGCCAGGGACAGACTAAGGCTGCAGCGCGTCGTGCGCACTGCTGAGAAGGTGATCGGCTGCAAGCTCCCATCTCTCCAGGATCTGTACATCTCCAGGACCCGGAGGCGTGCTGGCCGGATCATAGCCGATCCCTCACACCCTGGTCATGTACTGTTTGCCCCCCTCCCCTCTGGTAGAAGACTTCGGTCCATCCAGACTAAAACCTCCCGTCACATGAACAGCTTCTTCCCCTCTGCCATTAGACTGCTGAACACTAAGTGACTTATTGACTCTCGTGCACCATGTACAGCAGCTCAACCAGACTCATGTCAATCATCACTGTTTTCTTCCTGCATTACCGACTGCACTATATAGTTCTCCACAGTATCTGCTGCTGGCTAATATATATTTTAACTGTTGACCAGTATCACTTAATCTTATCCTACACTTTATTACATGTATAGTTTATTTCTCTTATCTTATCATGTTTAATGTTGCAGCATTGTACCGAGACAAATTCCTAGTTTGTGTACTACATGAACAATGGCAATAAACCTGATTCTGATTCTGATTCTGATTCTGCCCGAGGTTTATCATGACTTAGGGGAGACCTTTAGCAAGTCTCGAGCCCCATCTTCACCACCTCACTGGGGCTACGACTGTGCTATCGACCTCCTCCCAGGCATGCGGCTGCCATTCAGCCTGCTCTACAGTTTATTTGGGCCAGAGAGGGAGGCGATGGAGACCTACATAAAAGACTCTCTGAGCGCCGGCATAATTCGTCCTTCGTCCGCTCCCCTCGGCACAGGGTTCTTTTTTGTAGGGAAGAAGGATGGGTCTCTGTGGCCGTGCATTGATTACCGCAAGCTTAACGCGATAACCCGGAAAGATAAGTATCCGCTGCCATTCATCAATTCATTTGAGCTACTCCAACAGGCGTGTTTTTTTCACCAAGCTCGACCTCTGCAATGCGTATCACTTCATCCGCATTCGGGAGGGGGACGAGTGGAGGACGCCGTTTAAGACACCTTTGGGCCATTTTGAATATTTGGTCATGCTATTCGGGCTGACCAATGCCCCTGCCGTCTTCCAGCGGTTAATTAATGACATTCTACGAGACATGGTGACCCAGTTTGTGTTTGTGTATTTGGATGATATTTTGATTTTTTCTCACACCCTGGAGGAGCATGCTGACCACGTCCGGTCTGTCCTGCAGTGGATACTGGAGAACCAGCTTTTTGTAAAAGCTGAGAAGTGCAAATTCACCACTCGCTCAACTTCATTTTTGGAGTTTATCCTTACAGAGGGCATGGTAAAGGCTGATCCGGCGAAAATTAAAGTGGTTGTAGACTGGCCAACCCCCCAGTCCAGGAGGGATCTCCAGCGCTTCCTGGGCTCTGCCAATTTCTACCGCCGATTTATCCAGGATTATAGTAGGGTGGTGCAACCGCTTATGCGTTGACGTTGACCAAAAGCCCGTTCAAGTGGTCCGAGGCTGCTGAACAAGCTTTTGTGACCCTAAAAGGCCTATTCACCAGTGCGCATGTCCTGGCGCAGGTTGATTCCGCAGTGCGGTTTGTGGTCGAGGTGGATGCTTCTGATTCGGGGGTGGGCGCTGTCCTCCTCCCAGCGCTCCTCCGCCAATCAGAAGCTCCACCTGTGTGCGTATTTTTCTAGGCGGTTAACTCCAGCCGAGAGGAATTACGCTGTTGGGGACCGCGAACTGTTGGCCATTAAGCTGGTGTTGGAGGAATGAAGACACTGGCTGGAGGGAGCAAGCCAACCGGTCATTGTCTGGGCCGACCATAAAAATTTAGAATACCTTCGGTCGGCCAGACGGTTGAATTCTCGGCAGGCTTGGTGGGCCCTGTTCTGTAATAGGTTCAATTTATCCATCTCATACAGACCAGGGTCCTGTAATGCCAAGGCTGATGCTCTCTCACGTCAGTTTTCTCCCGACTCCTCCCCCTCCACCTCCGACTCCTCCACTGCTGCGTCTCCCCCGGACACTATTCTCCCCCTTTCCTGCTTTCTTGGGACACTCCAGTGGGAGATTGAGCAGAGCGTCCGGCAGGCACAGTCATTGGAACCCGTCCCGGAGGGAGGCTCTCTGGACTGGCTGTGTGTTCCCGCGGCACTAAGGGGTGAAGTAATCCAGTGGGGGCATACCAGTTTTTTTTGCTTGTCATCCTGGCATCTCCAGAACCATAGACTTGTTACGCAGGGTATTTTGGTGGCCCACACTTGGGAGGGATGTGCGGGAGTACGTCAAAGCTTGTCACATCTGCTCCGCAAATAAGTCTGACTCCTCCCCTCCTGCAGGTCTCCTCCATCCCCTCCCGGTGCCGGGTCACCCTTGGTCTCACATTTCATTGGACTTTGTTACAGGCTTCCCTCCATCCCAGGGGAATACCATCATCCTCACCATTGTTGACCATTTCTCCAAGGCAATCCACCTCGTTCCTCTCCCCAAGTTACCATCTACCACGAAGACGGCCGACCTGCTGACTCAGCAAGTCATCCGGTTGCACGGTATCCCCATTGACATTGTCTCGGACCGGGGTCCCCTGTTCACATCCCAGGTGTGGAAGGCATTCTGTCACTTCATGGGTTTGTCCGCCAGTCTGACGTCAGGATATCACCCCCAAAGCAATGGTCAGGCTGAGCGTGCCAATCAGTCTCTGGAGGTCACCTTACGGTGTGCAGTGTCCTCCAACCCCACCACCTGGAGAGCTCACTTGTCCTGGGTGGAATATGTATTGACCTCGGTGATCTCCTCTTCCACTGGGCTTACGCCTTTCGAGGCATCTATGGGTTGCACTCCTCCGTTGCTGCCCACGGCGGAGAGGGGCCTCACCATCCCATCCATGGAGGCCCATGCGTGCCGGTGCCACCGGCTGTGGAGGGCCACGAGGGCTGCCCTCCTTTGCTCCGCTGAGCGCAGCAGGTGGTCCGCAGAACGCAGGTAGGCGCCGGCGCCGAAGTACACAGTGAGACAGAGGGTTTGGCTGTCCACCGACCAGATCCTGCTAAAGACGGAGTCCCGGAAGCTGTCCCCCCGCTTTCTGGGGCCCTTTACCATCAAGCAGTTGATCAACGATGTCACATTCGGTTGGACTTGCCACCCTCTATACGCATCCATCCCACATTCCATGTTTCTTGGATTAAGCCCCTCTCCACCAGTCGCCTCTGCCCTCCTCCAGAACCCCCCCCCCCCCCCCCCAGATCATCAACGGCCAGACGATATTCACGGTAGACAGGATCCTAGATGTGTGCCGTCAGGGGCAGCAATGCCAATACCTCGTCCATTGGGAAGGATATGGTCCAGAGGAGAGGTCATGGATCACGGGATCATACATCTTGGACAAGCGGATGATTCGGGCCTTCCATCATACCCATCGATGTTAGCCCAGTGGGACACCGGGGGGTGTCCCTTGAGGGGGGCACTGTAATAGTTGGGCGAGTGTGCTCCCCCTCCCCTCCTGTTCTTGGTTTCCTGCTCTGGGAGATTGAGCACACCAGCGTGATTGTCCACCTGCTGCATCTGATGAGCCAGTGCATTTCAGGCCCAGCGTGAGGGGTGCTCATCGCTAGATCGTCTGGATTGCTGCCATGAGCAGGTGTGTTCCCGGAGCTGATCACGCTCGCCTGACCAGGAAGATCACAACGTCCACCCAGGTCTTGCCTTCCACCTGTCCCCGGTCCTTACTGGAGTTCCCTGTCGGGCTCCGCTGCTCAAGTTGCTACGTGCACTCCAGGGGGCACCTGTCTTGTCTAAGAAATTTAAGTTGGGTGTTTTTATGTTTCGTTTTCTTTAGTTTCTGCACTTTTATTTTCTGTTGTGTTTTTCAATAAAATTGTGAAACTTTTCATTGGTGTCTGAGTGATTGTTCTGGCAGCTCTACTTTGAGCCTAACCCTGATCTGAATCATGACAGTTTGTGGGTCATAACCAAAGTCCACAGCCCCAAACCAAAAACAAGGTGGGTCGGGTGACCTACCGAAATCCCAAGGCCACCGGACCAGAAAGCAAGGTGGGTCGGGTGGTCTTCCACTTTTCCAGGACCACCAGGTGGATGAACATGGCACGTAGGCCTACCAAAGTCTATGGGTCATTAAATGTGAGAAAACACACGAGCCCTTTGCTCTGAAAATAACACACAAGCCTCTTGCTCTGAAAATAACACATGAGCCCTTTGCTCAGAAAATAACACACAAGCCCTTTGCTCTGAAAGTAACACAGGAGCTCTTTGCACTGAAAACAACATAGGAGCTCTTTGTTCATGAGAAAACAACATAGGGGCCTCTTGTCCTTGAGATGCCAATATGTAAACTTCAAATTCAGGAGATGATAACATGGAAACTTCAAACTCAGAGGATGATAACATGGACATTTTAACCTTAGGAGGTGATAACATGGAAATTTTAATCTCAGGAGATAATAACATGGAAACTTTAACCTCAGGAGATGATAATGTGGACATTTTAACCTCAGGAGATGGCAATAAAGAATTTTTAATACTCTAGAGATACCATGAAAATTTCAAACTCAGAAGATATCAACCTGGAATCTTTAAGCTCAGGAGATAATAACATGAACATTTTAACTTCAGGAGGTGATAACATGGAAACTTGAACCTCAGGAAGTGTTAACATGGGACATTTTAACCTCAGGAGATGACAACATGGACACTTTACCTCCGAAGCTAGCAAAAAGAATTTTTACACTCTAGAGATGACATGAAAATTTTAAACTCAGAAGATAATGTCAACCTGAAATTTTTAAGCTCAGGAGATAACATCTGTTCAGGAGACCACAAAGGAGCTCCTTGCTCCGGAGACAACAACACAGAATCTGTGAGCTCAGCAGATGGCAACAGTGGAGCTCTTTGCACAGAAATTAACATAGAAGTCTCTTGCTCTGGAGATAACAATACAAGCACTCCTTGCTCTGGGGACAGTACCTACAGAGTTCTGACTTCAGAAACACCTGGTGGTGGCGCGCCGACCTCCGAAACAACATGTGAAAGCATGTCGGCCTCCGAAACGGCAGGTGGAGGTGCGCCGACCTCTGGAGTATTGGCTGGAGGTCTCCCGACCTCTGAAGTAATGGCTGGAGGTCTCCCGACCTCTGAAGCATGACCTCCGCATGAACTTGGACACAACGACAGGTGGAAGTCCCATGACCTTGGGCACAATGACAGGTGGAGGTCCCATGACCTCAGCCACAACAACAGGTGAAGGTCCCATGACCTTGGGCACGACAGGTGGAGGTCCCATGACCTCAGGCACAATGACAGGTGGAGGTCCCATGGCCTCGGGCACAATGACAAACTCCAATAAAACAGGCTGATCTGCGGCAACCTCAGATGTAGCATGCAGATCAGTGACCCCAAGCGGCAGTGGCTGCAGATCCTTGAGCCCTGTCACATGGAGGTCCACCCCTGGCACAACCACCTCAGATGGGGGGAACGAATCTTCAGCCGGGCCACTACCAGCCTCCGTAGTGGAACCTGGCGGGACAAACGAGGGTGTACACCGGTCTCAAAAACAGATGATGGATGCGCACCAGCCTCAGGAACAGATGATGGCTCTTCCTCCTCTGGCACGAAGGCAAACTTGTCGTACCATAGGAAATCATCGAGGAATGAAGGAATGTCCTCCCTCAGATCAGGACTCACTACGACGAGCTGAAGAGCATGCCTCCATGCAACATCACTCCATGCTGCATCCTCCCACCCATTCAGGCACAGGCAAAGGGTGTAGCACTCTCCCATATCCCTAGTGAGGTCCAGCAGCTCTCGGAGACGGGTGACGTCATCAGGCGTAGCGCTCAGGGAAGAGGAGAGAGGAAAGGCAGGTGAGGGTGAAGTAGTGGCAGCAGATGTTACAACAGAGCCGGGTGGTGAGAGTTCAGCAGCGGCAGATGACGCCACTGAGCGCCCCCCCCCCCTTCACTGGGAACCAGGCAAGACTTATCATCTACTGGTGTTAAAAAATGAAAAGGTACTTAACTGCGTTCCCGCTCTGCTGCCACAGATAGTCCAGACAAATCCCTCTGGGTGGCTCTGGATATCGTCTGGTTGGGACCTGTGGGTGTAGGGGCGGCGACTCAAGAGGAGCGGTGCCTCCTCGTTGAATCCTTCCACCCTCGTCGAATCCTGGCCCCCGAACGCCAACTTGCAGCCAAGAAGCTCTCTCTGCTCCGCTGGAGAAAGAACAGGTGGCCGGAAACAGTTGGTAATGGAGGTAGCGGAGGAAGTGCCAGTCTCTGAATCCAGAGATGGGAGTGCAAACTTGGTCTAGCTGTCATCAAGTTCGCTACCCCCCCCCCCCCCCCCAGAAATCCCAAGTGTCCTCCGGGTACAAGCCGCTTTGAGCGGCAGCTGCCAGATCCTCCACCGAGGCCACTACCTCTCGTTCCTTGCAGCTCCACTTCCTCCTCCTCCTGCCAGGCTCGCTCACTGAGTCCATGACTGGTTGCGTCATTCTGTCATGGTTTGTGCCCCCGTGGGGCAGAAAGCAAGACTCAGATGCGAAGAGAGTGTTTAACATAATTTATTAAACACAAAAAGCAGCTCGGAAGCTGAAACAAAAATTAAGCAAGGCTTGACAAGGCAGAAAAAACTCACAGACTAGGATCCACACCAAAATGATAAATGACACAGCACCCAGGTGAGGGGCTGCGTCCCTTAAATAAGGCAGACAAATGGAACATAACTACAAACTAGTGTGTGCACTTAGCAAATTAACAAGACCAAATTAGGCAATGCAAAAAGGGAACTGAAAACGCTGTCAAAATAAAGCCAAACTAAACAGGAGATCATGACAGGAATAACCACAAGCAGATATAAATATGACTATGAAACTAATAAACAGGACTAAGGAGGGAATCATAACCAACAGTGGAAATAAATAGCAAATTCTAAAGAACATAGACGAGGCCATAATAATGAAGGTGAAACTCAAAGATACAAGACAGACTAACCACAATGATGACAACTCAGGATAATGACAATATGATGAGCACAAGAAGAACTTAAAGTGTGAGCCCGGTTCTCCGACCAAGCTCAGACCCTAAAAGCAGGTCTCACTATCGTCTTGTAAATCTTCCCTTTCACTCTTGCTGCTATGCTTCTGTCACAAATCCCCCTTGAAACTCCTCCCACTCCAACCTGCCTGCACTCTCTTCTTCGCCTCTCTTGTGCATTTGTCATTGCTTTGGATGATTGACCCCAGGTATTTAAACTCATCCACTTTCACTACCTCTACTCCTTCCATCTTCACCGTTACACCTGCCTCCCTCTCATTCACACTCATGTATTCTGTCTTGCTTCTACTGACTTGCATTCTTCTTCTCTCCACAGCATACCTCCACCTCTCCAGGTTCTCTTCCACCTTCTCCCTACTCTCACTACAAATCACAATGTCGTCTGCAGACATCATGGTCCATGGAGACTCCTGCCTGACTTCATCTGTCAGCTTGTCCATCACTATGGCAAACAAGAAGGGGCACTGAGCCGATCCCTGATGTAACCCCACCCCCACCTTGAACCCATCTGTCACTCCTCCAGCACACCTCACCCCCGTCTCGCTGTCCTCAGAGCCGTATAATGAGACTTGCGACACTCTTTCATCTCGCCGCTGCCCGGTCACGTGGCTCATGGAGCTCCAAATAGTTCCAAACAACAGCCTTTCTATAATGGTGTGTGAATGGCAGCTGTGACAATCTGCGGTATTAACAACATTTTTTAGGCATATTAAGTAAATATTCAGAATACCTATCGGTAGGTACATTGTTTAAACTTATAATGAACACATTTAAATGGATTATGATATAAAGGGTATGTTCTGGAGGGAAGGAGAACTGCTGATTCACACTGATGACAGCTGCAGTGTAAATATCATTGCCTAGCTGTGCGACCTTACCTTATACTATGGCTTCAGTGGACTGATTACTGAATTATCAACTTTTAAATACAGTGGGTTATTTTGCAAGATTAGGCAAAATTATCTGAATTGAAAATAAGTAGTCAAAAAAACCTGCTGTCAGTAAGTTTAATGTGATTTAGCTAAGTTACGAGGGGTTGTGCACTTTACTCCTAAACCTTTCAAGTTAGGAAAGATTTTCTGTGCGTGAATGTAAATATAACACATTAGTGCCTCTCAGTAAATTTGAAAAATGTGAAAAATGTATTTTTTTAAGATTTCAAAAAAATAAACTTTCACATTTTCAATATTCATTACTGTCATGAATCTGGGTTTGGTGATCCCAAACCCAGTTCTGACACCATGGCTATTTTGGCCCGTTTCACTATTTATTTTCCATCAGGTGCTTCAGGGAGCCCTTTGGGTCCTCCACTCCCTGACAGCTTGGGAACGCCCCCTCCTCCTGTCAGTATCACCAGCTGTTCCTTACTATTGGTGTCTCACACACATACACACATGCCTCATTCACGTCCATTCACATGCTCTGACACTCACTCACACGCACATGGTTTCAATTTGTCCAGCCATGCTCTTCTACACCGGCGGTCTCTTCCCTCATTAGTATTGTGATTACTTAAGCTCTCTTTGAGTGGGAAGAGATCGCTGGAGCATTACGCTTCATACACAGCAGCGTGTTCCTCTTTGTATGCCAGCTTTCATTCCCTACGTTATTCTTCAGCCTGACAATCTAGTCTTCTCTTACGCTACTAGACTGTTGTATTTAGTTAGTGTAAGTGGCTGTTCCTGCCTAGCCTTCATCCTCCGGACAGCCCGGACCACCTTGGATCGTCTCAGCCCGTAAGTCATGTTTGCCTTTCTCCTTGTGCCGACAGCTGCCCTGTGGCACTAGGCATTCCCTCTCCCCGGGCTGCTGAGCATCTGGGTGGCATCCCCATTCGTCTGGTAGCCTTAATTGTATAATTGCAACTTTCTGTTGCGCCACGAGAGGGAGGAACGAGAATGTGCTTCACGGGCCGTGACTGTTTCATCCTCCGGGCAGGGGGCCGCCCAATCCATGGGTTTGATGACAGAGGAGGAGAGATTGGGTTTGCTCGCCCTAATTGATGGCTGGATTGAGGAGGAATGCTCAAAGAGGAGAGGAGACACCTCAGAGGCCACTGGGGACACCCAGAGCCAGGAGAACAGGCAAGTCCTTCCTCATTTAACTCTCACTGTTGATGAACAATTTTGCCTGTCTCCTGGTCAGGAGACTCGGGGGTTGCAGTCCCCAGAGTGCTCCGCTCCAGTGGCACAGTGTAGCTCTTCACTTGACCTCTCCGTACCCCCTATGTGTGCCCCTATGAGTTCACTGGCTCCAGAACCAGGTCGCTCGAGGGGAGAGGAACCTGAGGCCTCGGAGAGTCCAGTTCCGGGGTCAGTGGTGAGGCAATTCCCGGCCGCCACACCGGAGAAGCCAGTGGCATGGAAGACAGTGCACGGGGGCACGAAGGCTGCAATCACCATTATGCTTGCTGTGGGGGCTGCCATGGCTGAGTCACCCTCCGGACCAGACCTCCAGCCGACCGGGTCCAGGGCAGAGTGATCGGCATTGTCAGAGTCCTGGACGGTGGTGGAGCTTGAGCACAGGCAAGTACTCTCTTCTGTAGTTCCCTTGTCAGTTTCTGAGAGATCTAGCTTGGCTCTTGGGGACGGGAGCCAGGTGCAGCCTTCAGCTGCATCCGGACTCCCCTCGCCGGGCTCCGCTGCTGCCGGCAACCCTAACCATCTTTCCTCTCCAGTCTTCTCCGAGCTCCTTCCTAGGGTCGCCGGAGAAGATCCACCACAACTTGGGTTGTCCGCTGATGACGACGCGAGCCCAGCTGTCCTGGTAGAGGTCGACGTGGGTGCAGCACCTAGTGGACCGATGGAACCCGTGCACCCTAAATTGTCGGACTCCTGGATGGCGGTGGAGCCCGAGTTCAGGCAAGTGTGCTCCATAATGTCTCTTATGTCTATGTCGAAGTCACACTGCCCGACTCATGTAGCTCATGTAGACTCAGGCAGCTCGCAGCAGCCCTCGGGGCCACCTCACCAGGCTCTGCCGCTGCCGGCGACCCTGACATGGTCTCTTTCTCTCTTCCTCTGGGTTTGGAGCTCCTTGCCAGGGTTGCCCGAGAGCAGCCAATCCTCCCAGAGGCCGCCGAGGATCTGGGTTCAGCACCGGGGTCGGTGAGGAATTCTTCCTCACTCACTGGGGAGGCCACCGCGGGAGTAATGATGTCCCCAATGGAGTCCACCACAGGTTCAGTGGCGCTCCGGCCAGAGTCCACCATCGGTGCAGCAGAGCTCCAGCCAGAGTCCACCGCCCAGGCAATGCTGTCCCAGACCGGGACCATCACGGGTGCAGCTATGTCCCAGACTGGGACCATCGCGGGTGCAACTATGTCCCAGACCGGGACCATCGCGGGTGCAACTATGTCCCAGACCGGGACCATTGCGGGTGCAGCTATGTCCCGGACCGGGACCATCGCGGGTGTAGCTATGTCCCAGACTGGGACCATCGCGGATGCAGCTATGTCCCAGACCAGAACCATCACGGGTGCTACGATCCCCCTGCTCCAAGCTTCAGAGGGCGGGGGAGCTCCTATCCCTTGGCTTGGCCACCTACTTCTAAGTTCCCCGGTGGGTAGGCTACCTCTTCACCTTCCCCCCGGTCCTGGTGGCTCAACCACTCTGGTGCAGCAGAGTTCCAGCCAGAGTCCACCGCTGGGGCAATGCTGTCCCAGACTGGGACCATCACGGGTGCAGCTATGTCCCAGATCGGGACTATCGCGGGTGCAGTAAGCAACAGGGTGAAACAAGGGTGTGTGCTGGCACCTACACTCTTCTCGCTATATCTGGCAGCCATGCTTGAGGTGGCCTTCAAAGACAATTCAGAAGGAGTATACATTCAAACAAGGAAAGAAGCAGACTTATTCAATGTGGCACAGTTTAAAGCCAAGACACTCTGGTCGGCCACCTGAAAGATTTGGCCTTAGGGTCGGGTGGTCCATTGGCGCCGGCAGGCCACCGGACTCTGCTCAACGGGCCGCCTGCTGGGCTTGGGACTCGGGCAGGCCACACGGTCAGTCACCCTTCACCATGCCTGGGGCCTGGGACTCTCGTCGGCCCCCTGAACTTTGGACTCCGGGGAGAGGGGAGTCAGTGTCCTATGTGGGGGCTGTTAGGAGGTTCACCTTACAATATTTGTATATTATTTTTTGTATTATTCACTTGTTGCTTCCCTCCTAACCTGTTTTTCCCCCACCTCCCAACCTGGGTATTTGTTTGTCTCTGGGGGTGGGGGGGATTCCTGGTTGTATTTTTTTTTCTTTTTGTTTTTCTGCTGGTGGTACTAGGGTATCTAGTATCCACCCCTTGGGGGGGGGGGGGGCTCTGTCATGAATCTGACACCGTGGCTATTTTGGCCCGTTTCACTATTTATTTTCCATCAGGTGCTTCAGGGAGCCCTTTGGGTCCTCCGCTCCTCTGAGGTTTTTCATTTCTCCTGTGCACTGCATAATGGCACACCAGGGGTCATAACAATGACAGGCACATGGAAATATTTCAGGCCTTTTTAAATTCAATTTTGATTATAGTTCATTCATTCATCTTCTTCTGCTTAATCCTTTTCGGGTCGCAGGGGGGCTGCAGCCTATCCCAGCATCTTTGGGCGAGAGGCAGGGTACACCCTGGACAGATCGCCAGTCCATCGTAGGGCCAACACAGAGAAATAGACAACCATTCACTCTCACAGTCATACCTAAGGACAATTTAGAATCCCTAGTTTGATGCCAATTTACCTAACTTGCATGTTTTTGGCATGTGGGAGGAAACCGGAGAAATCGCGGAGTAAACCCACGCAGACACGGGGAGAACATGCAAACTCCACAAAGATCACTGATAGTCGGGGGCTGGGATCGAACCCAGGATCCCCCGACCAAGGATAAGTTGCTGTGCTACCGCAGTGCTAACCACTCCGCCACCGCGCTGCCCAAAATGTAAATCATGATATTTTATTTACTGAGATGTACTAGTACATAAACATTACACTGTACTCTGAAAACTAGTGACTAAGCAGGGTGTAAAATACTAAAAAAGAGGCCTTTGTAGCACAATGTAGTCAAGGTGCAACAGTCTGCTATAAAAAATATTCAATGTAGCACAACTACCATGAAATTGTATTTTTTAAATTAAAAATTAATAAAAATGCAAAGACATGCTTTCATTTTCTCATTTTTCACTCTGAACTTCTGCCTGACAAATTACTGTCAACTAGTACCAGTGAGCAGCATGTTGGCACCATTGCCTCCTCTTCCAGGTGGGACTGGGGTTACATGATTGCATTTAAATAGATAATAACAGCACCAGTGATTAAAATAAAAGCAAGCCTTTTTTTCTATTTTTTATTCATCCATATTGTAACATCAATATGGATGAATCCTACCAACGCCCAACACTGGAAGGTAGAACACCGGATCACTGGAGAGGACACTCCAGCTTCGCCTTTGGCGTAGACAAAACACGGGGAATGACAGTTACCGGTTATAAGCCACCGCTCAACTGGCGTAGAGCGCGGCGCCAGGGGTTGTTCCCAACGGTGGGAGGGATCATCGGATCTCACTGGACAGCTACCGCCCGCCTCAAGCTGGGCAGCCCCCAGCCAATAAGGTGTTGTCCCGCCACAGCCTGCTTTCCTCATTGGGTGCATGGGGATGAGGAGAAGTCCGAATGGCAGGCTGAGAACTTTCGCACCAGGCAAGACAAAAAAACAAAAGAGACCAACTCTAAAACTGGGAACTTGGAACGTCCACACTATGATGACAGGACTTGCTGCTAACCCCAAGGACATCAACAACACCAGGAAGACTGCCATCATCAATAATGAGCTGAAGAGACTGGAAGTGGATATCGCCACTCTCCAGGAAACACGGTTGGCTGACGCAGGCACACTGAGAGAGAAGGACTACACGTTCTACTGGCAGGGAAAGAGCAGTGATGAACACAGGGAACACGGAGTGGGCTTCGCAGTGAAGAACACCTTGCTGAAGATGGTGGAACCGGGCAGCAATGGCTCTGCATGACTCCTCACCCTCCGCCTCAACACCACTCAAGGCCCAGTCACCCTCGTGACTCGTATGCCCCAACACTGACAGCCACACCAGAGGCAAAAGACGAGTTCTACGCGAATCTCGCAACAACTGTCAGGATCATCCCCAACTCTGAACAACTCATTCTCCTTGGAGACTTCAATGCCAGAGTGGGTGCTGACCACGACTCCTGGCCCTCCTGTCTTGGACCATTTGGCATGGGCAGAATGAACGACAACGGACAGCGGCTGCTCGAGTTCTGCACTTATCACGATCTGTGCATCACAAACTCGTTCTTCAAGACCAAGCCCCAACACAAGGTTTCCTGGCAACATCCGCACTCAAAGCACTGGCACCAGCTGGACTTGATCCTGACCAGGCGCACCTCACTGAAGAATGTGCTAATCACCCGTTCGTTCCAGAGTGCAGATTGCGACACAGACCATTCATTGGTGTGTTGCAAGGTCAAGCTGCAGCTGAAGAAATTCCATCGTGCTAGACAGCCTGGAAAGGCACGGATTGACACCAGCAAGATGGCCCAACCAGAACTTGTTGAGCGGTTTGCCTCCATCTTTGAGAAGGAACTTGGTGTACCACAAGAAGGAGAATCTGCAAAGCAGAAGTGGGAAGAGCTGTGAAACACCATCCACCGCACAGCCTTGGCTACCTTTGGGAGGAAGACCTCGAAGTCACAGGACTGGTTTGATGCCAAGTTGACCGAGATGACCCCCGTCATTGAAGCCAAGCGCTCAGCTCTTGCCGAGTACAAGAAGTACCCAAACGAGAAGAAACTCCAGATTCTCAGGGCTGCGAGAAGCAAAGTTCAGCAGACTGCTTGGCGCTGTGCCAACGAGCACTGGACTCAGCTCAGCCAAGACATTCAAACCGCTGCCATAACAGCGAACATCCGTGGTATGTACGATGGCATCAAGAAAGCACTTGGTCCGGCTCAGAGCAAGACGGCCCCCCTCAAATCCTCCACTGGGGAGATGATCACAGAAAAGAACAAGCAGATGGAGAGATGGGTGGAGCACTACTCCGACCTCTACTCCAGACAGAACACCGTGACACCGTCAGCCCTTGATGCCATCGATTGCCTGCCATCCATGGACGAACTTGACGCCGAGCCAACCATCGACGAACTCAGCAAGGCCATTGATAGCTTGGCCGCTGGCAAGGCACCCGACAACGACGGCATACCCCCTGACCTGATCAAGCACTGCAAGACCGCCCTACTGCTGCCATTGCATGATGTCCTCTGCCAGTGCTGGAAGGAAGGTGCCGTACCACAGGACATGAGGGATGCCAAGATCATCACCCTCTACAAAAACAAAGGGGAGAGAAGCGACTGCAACGACTACAGGGGCATCTCCCTCCTCAGCGTTGTTGGCAAAGTCTACGCACGAGTTGTTCTCGTTCTTCTACAGAAGCTTGCCGAACGTGTCTACCCCGAGTCTCAGTGTGGCTTCCGCGCTGAGCGATCGATGGTAGACATGATATTCTCCAACCACCAACTCCAGGAGAAATGCAGAGAACAGAACATGCCCCTGTACGTCGCCTTCATCGACCTCACCAAAGCGTTTGATCTGGTCAGCAGAGAGGGCCTTTTCAAGATCCTGCCAAAGATAGGATGCCCACCAAAGTTGTAAAGCCTCATTGAATCGTTTCACACCAACATGCAGGGGATAGTGCAGCACGACGGCAACGTCTCAGAGCCATTCAACATACGCAGCGGAGTGAAACAGGGCTGTGTACTTGCGCCAACCCTCTTTGGGATTTTCTTTGCTCTGCTCCTGAGGCATGCCTTCAGCACAGCAACAGAGGGAATCTACCTGCATACAAGATCTGACGGCAGACTTTTCAACCTCGCCTGTCTTAAAGCCAGAACCAAAGTACGCGAGGCTCTAATCAGAGACATGCTGTTCGCAGACGACGCTGCAGTCGCGACCCACACACAGCAGGAGCTTCAGACCCTGATGGACCACTTCTCCCAGGCATGCAAGGACTTCGGGCTTACCATCAGCCTGAAGAAGACTAACATCTTGGTGCAAGGCACAAAAGCACCACCAACCATCACCATCGACGACTACGAGCTGGAGGTCGTGAATCAGTTCACGTACCTGGGGTCCACGATCAGCAGCAACCTCTCCCTTGATACAGAGATCGACAAGAGGATTGGAAAATCAGCCTCCACACTCGCTCGCCTCACCACACGAGCGTGGGAGAATCCCAAACTCTCTGTCAAGACGAAGATGGCAGTGTACAACGCCTGCGTCATCAGCACACTGCTCTATGGGAGTGAGACGTGGACAACATACGCCCGGCAGGAAAAGAGACTGAACTCCTTCCACTTGCGCTGCATTCGCCACATCCTGGACATATCCTGGCAGGACAAAGTGCCCAACACAGAAGTTCTGTCCCGTGCCGGCCTTTCCTCCATGTTCACTCTACTCAGGCAGTGCAGGCTCCGCTGGCTAGGCCACGTTCACCGTATGGAGGATGGCAGAATCCCCAAAGACGTCCTCTACGGAGAACTGGCGACTGGCAGAAGAGACGTTGGCCGCCCACAGCTGCGCTTTAGAGACATCTGCAAGACAGACATGAAGGCCCTGGAGATCAACACAGAGCGCTGGGAGGACCTTGCAACGGACCGCTCCAAATGGAGAGGCACCCTGACCAGACAGCTCAAGGCGGGTGAAGAGAGACTGACTGCTGCAGCAGATGAAAAAAGGACCCGCAGGAAGAACCGCCACAGCTCCAGCAGCACAGAGACCACCCACAAGTGCGACCTGTGTGACAGGGACTGCCATTCGCGCATCGGCCTGTTCAGCCACAGGTGGTGCTGTTCCAGCAGAGTAGACGTTTAGGATTGTCTTCCATGGTCATCATAGACCGACGGAGGCCGACGACGACTATTGTAACATCACATAATTGTGGAACATAAATATTTTCCTCCAACATCAGAAGGGTTTGACTTCATAAATTGTATTTTGATGCCAAAAACAATGAAATCCTAAAATGTTCACACATCAGGTTCTCAGCATGATTTTCTGTGCAGCTTATGGATGCACAAATCAAGTTGAGAATGTGATCCAGATGTTTGGGTTCCCAGGAGACACAGATAGGAGGAAAATTGCCTGAGACAAGTTAACAGAAACAACATTACTTTAGTGAAAGAGTACAACAACAGAAAACTTCATGCAGTACCTTTATTTCCACAGAACATTTCCATCTCCAAGCTCAAACATTTATGACTGCGCATAAATTGTCATTTTTTTATGTTGAAGTAAAACAATGATATTAATGAGGAAATTAAACTGAATCAGTGTGCAGGCCCATTTTAAGAGGGAGTAATTCACAAGAACCAAAACTGACAAACCCAGACTGAGGACTGATGCTGTCCTCCCAAACACAAGACGAGGAAGAGTCTAACAGTAACCATGGTTACATGGACACGAATAAACCGGTGATGATTGGATTTCTGGAGTTACCTGATTATTCAAGTGGCCATTTAACTATGGCCATTAACTCAAGTGGTTAACCCTCCAATAATCCATTTAATCAGTGCATGTAAACACAACAAAACCATTATCAGTTTATTTCCAGTGATCAATTTATTGTGACTATGCAACCAGGGTCAGTGACGTGTGTCCCAGAACCTCTACTGCATGTAATCAGAGACCACATGTACTGTTCTCAAAATAACTTTGGTATGAATGAGTCACAAAAATTAACCAAAATATCCTAATTCAATGAATTTGTCACATCCACCTGTCCTGTAACAATAACATGTCCAAATTGTCATTTCAGAGGTCAAAAACTTCTTGAGAATTAACTTAAGTTTAGTGTCAGAGTCATGTAACTATTTCTACACAGTATTGTGTTCCATTTTACTCTGACAGCTTAATCATCATCAAACCACAGTTCCTTCATCATTCCGCTGTTCCAACTGCCCCACAAACCCTTACTGTGATATCACTGCTCATAATAATGAAGACTCCACCAGCCCCGATGGTCACTGCTCCAGACTCCAACAACCCTCTATCAGCTGCAAAGAAATGACAGAAAAAAAAAATGTCACTGTGCCTTAATACTTGGATGATTCCTGCTCAAATAGGAAGGTTTTTCCTCATGAATCTGTGCCTTTTCTCTTTTAATTCTAATACTTTCATTTAGTTCTAAATCTGAATAATTTTTGCATAAATTTACTACTTTTGAGATGGTTTTTATATTGAAATAAAAAATGTTTTAAAATAACTCATTACTTTTTTCTTATAATTTTATATTAAATGTGCAACTTTTTCATGTACGTTTTTAGTTTTTATGCATACATTAGAGAACTATTTGGAAAACTTTAGATTTTTCTTTTAAATGTGTTCACATGAGGAAAAAATATCTACACGTAGCGTCTCATACAATTCAAATTATATATACATAAAAAGTCAAAATTAACTGTTTGCTGGATTACAATATAGACATTAGAAAAGAAAGAAACCAGATATTCTTCCTCTATGTTCATAGCTGAGTTGCAGTTAGTTTTTGAAATTAATTTCAGGTGAACTATTTTAAACAAGAGAATATTTTACATTTATAAATATGCCAGTTGTTTCCAAAATATTTTTGATTGGTTTTAGCATTCAATTCTTCATTTACTGTTAAAATAAACACACATCATTAACACAACTTCCATTACTTCCATTCCATTAAGTTGTGTAGATCTGAATTATTTCCACTTTGTTTACGTCATCATCACAGCAGTTTGTCGTGGGTGACAATGACTGTTTCATTTAGGTCTGATCAGATTCCTCCACGCAGCTCTGTCCTTCGCCTTCCGCTGCCAGGAACTCCTGTCTATATCCAACTTCTTCAGGTTTCTTTTTACAGTGTCTTTAAATTTGAGCGTTGGTCTACCCTGATTGCATTTGCCCTTGCATAACTGTGAGTAGAGGAACTGCCGAGGGAGACAGTGGTGATCCATCCTCTCAACATGTCCGAGCCATCTCAGGTTCATCTGTATTAGCATGTCCTCTGCTGATGGTAGACCAGCTCGTTTCAAGACTTCTATGTTGGTTATCTTGTCTTTCCATGAGAGGTTCATTATGGCTCAAAGGTGTCTCATCATGTACGCGTGGAGTTTCTTTACCTGCACCCTGTAGACAGTCCAAGTTTCAGCACTGTACAGTAGAGTAGCCAGTACTGTTGCTCTGTACACTTTGCATTTCACATGGATAGACACGTGTCGGTTGTTCCACAGTCTCCCCCTCAAGTTTCCAAACACAGCGCTTGCTCTTCCCATTCTGAGAGATAGTTCATCCTCCAGCCTAGCATTCTCTGAAACAGTACTCCCGGGATACTTGAAAGTCTTACATTTGATTAGTGGCTCTGTGCCAGTGCTGATCTCTTCTGGTAGTGATGTTGATAACTGGAACTTTGGTGGTTGATAAAAGCACTCTGTCTTCTTGATGTTGATTTGGAGGCTGAATTGGCTAGCTGCTCTTGCAAATTTCTCCACTAAAGATTGCATATCTTCCACACTGTGTGCAACTAGAGCACTGCCGTCGGCAAAGAGCATTTCTCTTACTACCTTTATCGATGTCTTACTCTTGGCTTTAAACTGTGCCACATTGAACAAGACTGCTTCTTTCCTTGTTTGAATGTATACTCCTTCTGAAGTGTCTTTGAAGGCCACTTCAAGCATGGCTGCCAGATATAGCAAGAAGAGTGTAGGTGCCAGCACACACCCTTGTTTCACCCCATTGCTTACTGAAAAGTCTTTAGACACTGAACCACTCATTGCCTCATTTGCCTGCATACCTGTATGAAGTGCCTCAATCACGCTGACAAACTTCTCTGTACAGCCATATTTCTTGAGTACCTGCCAAAGTCCTTGTCGCAATACAGTATCGAAGGCTTTACTGAAGTTGATGAAGGCTACACAAAGCGGCATGTTCTGTTCGATACACTTTTCTTGAACCTGTTTCAAGTAG
Organism: Pholidichthys leucotaenia; assembly: GCA_020510985.1. Lineage (NCBI taxonomy): Eukaryota > Metazoa > Chordata > Actinopteri > Cichliformes > Pholidichthyidae > Pholidichthys > Pholidichthys leucotaenia. The sequence goes on from CM035837.1 coordinate 107,855,727, forward strand.
AAAATCATGTCCACTGTGCTTCTTCCACTTCTAAAGCTGCACTAGGTTTCCGGTAGTACATTCTGCAAAATGTGTTCATTGAGTCTGTTCAATAGTACACGTGAGACAATCTTACCAACAGTGGCTAGCAGTGATATACCTCGGTAATTTCCACAATCTTTCCTGTCACCTTTCTTGAACAAAGGTACAATACTTGCATCCTTCCAGTCTTGAGGTACTTTCTGGGCATCCCATATCTCTTGGATGAGCTTGTGCAGGCAGTTGGTCAGCTGAACACCACTAAATTTCCACACTTCTGCTGGAATTCCATTCCTGCCTGGAACTTTACCACCCTGTGTTGTCCTGATAGCTGCCATTAGTTCATCAAGATTTGGTGGTTTATCCAGACTTGATATGACTGGTCGTTGCACTAGAGCTTCTTTAGCCTCTTCACTGAGATCTCCAGAGTTGTTTAGTAGTTGGTCAAAGTTTGCAAATCTGTCCAGGATCTTGTCTTTCTCCTGCAAAACCGTTTCACCATCCATAGCCTTTAATTGGATCAATCCTCTTGGTTTAAGGCTGTAGATTTCTCTCAAACCTGTGAAGAATGTTTTCATCCTTCATGTCTGCTGCAGTTTGAAGTTCCTCCGCTTTTTCATCCACCAGTTGGACTTCATCTCTCTGGTGTACTTCTGCAGCTCACGCTGAGCCTTTGAGTATTTCTTCTTCTTCGACCTTGTGTTACACTGTAGATTTTCCTGCCTAGCTGTATTCCTCGCTTCTAGTGGTTTCTTCAGATGTTCATTATGCTCATCAAACCAATCTTGATGTTTCCTCTCAGGGTGGCCTAAAACATCACTCACAGTCTGATACACCGTATCCTTCAGTGTTGCCCATTTCTCTTCTATGTCATTCTCTGAGTTATTGCTGTCCCAGTCTTTCAAGTTTTCATCCATTTCCTGTGTAAGTTCTTCTTGCTTCTTTTGCCATTTCAGTGCACTAGTGTTTAGCTTCCGTGGTGGCTTTGCACCCGGAATCAGAATCAGAATCAGAATCAGATTTATTGCCATTGTTCATGTGATACACAAACTAGGAATTTGTCTCGGTGCCATGCTGCAACATTAAAAACATAATGAGAAAAAGGGATAAACTAAAAAACTAAAGGACTAGAAACGTGCAATAAGTGTAGAAAAATAAGTAATAATAAGTAATAATAATAATAATACTAGTAATAATGAGTAGTACTAGTCAAGGCAGTTTTGTTTTTGTTGTCCTGCAGTGCTGTTTTTGTTGGCAAATCTTTAATCTAGATCTCAGCATAACATGATCAGTACCACAGTCCGCACCTCTCATTGCTCTGGTGTCCAATACATCCCTTATATCTCTCTGCCTTTCTATGATGTAATCTAACAAGTGCCAGTGCTTGGATCTTGGGTGCATCCATGTCTTCTTGTGTCTGTCCTTGTGCTTAAATAGGGTGTTGGTTATCACAAGGTTGTACTCTGAACATAGTGCAAGTATACTGTAAGTTCTCCATTAGCATTGTACTTGCCTGCTCTAGGACTGCCTAGCATTCTTTCCATTACTCAGTGTCCGAACCAACTTTAGCATTAAAATCTCCAACAAGTATCAGCCTGCCATCAGTCGGTACATGCCTGATAGTCTCACGTAAATCACTGTAGAAGTCTTCTTTCGCCTCCTCTGTGTTGGTCATTGTTGGGGCATACACGCTGATGAGTGTAGCATACTGTACATCTTCCACTGTAGCGGGAGTCTCGTAGTCATTATCCTGTCATTGATTGGCACCAGTTCTTGATCAAGCATTGCTACTATCTCCTTTCTGACTGCAAAGCCCACTCCTGTTTCTCTCCTTCCACTCCAAAAGAAGATGCATCCATGGTCTTCCAAGCTGTCATATCCAGGCAATCTTGTTTCACTAAAGCCCCTTTTCCACTAGTACCCACTCAGCCCTACTCGACTCGACTCGGCTCGGTTTGTAGCTTTAGTACTGACTCGAGGCCAGGGTACAGCTGCGCTAAGTCGGGCCAAAAATGTGACAACAACAGACTGCAGGCCACTGATTGGTCAGGGCGTAATGTCATGAAAGCGTCCGTCTTCTGAAGAATCTCCAAACCGTCATTTGCAAAAGTTCACAGAGTAAACTCGGTCACCGAGTAAACACGATATTAATAGAGATGGCATTGCAGGTTTCGCGGAAATCTACACCGTGGTCCAATGAAGAGGTGCAGAGTTTTCTGTGCTTGGTGGCAGATAGTATCCAGAGCGACATGAAGGTACCCCGCACCGAAACAGATGGCAGCCCAACATAGAACCGGACTACGAATAAGCTGAAGATGAAAGTGAGAGAGCCATCGATGGTGTGATTTGCGATATTGTGCATCTTTTCGCTTATTTATCCTGTTGGTGATAAGCTCACTTTTTGGAGCAATACAACGCCGTCTTGTATGATAAGATAAGCAATACAACGCTAACGAGTGTTAGCTAGTAGCCAACTCTGCTGATTCACCCTTGCTTTGTCCGAAGTATTCGCTTGTGAGAGCAAAATGATGAAATATGCTAATCCTGGTTAAAGTCCTGGTTTGTGTATGTGTTGCACTTTGGTGCTGTGCACTAAGTTGTGTGTAATTTCCTTCTAGACTCTGTTTCCACATGCCAGGGGTTAGCCTCCCTCAGCATGTTGGGTTTATATTGTGGATACAGGTCAAGAGGACCCCAGGATCCAAAATCTCAACATATTCAAGTGCATTGTCAAACCATCCATCCATCCATCCATCTTCTTCCGCTTAATCCTTTTTGGGTCGCGGGGGGGGGGGGGCGCTGGAGCCTACCTATCCCAGCATCTTAGGGCGAGAGGCAGAGTACACCCTGGACAGATCGCCAGTCCATCGTAGGGCCAACACAGAGAGACAGACAACCATTCACACTCACATTCATACCTAAGGACAATTTAGAATCCCCAGTTTGAGACCAATTAACCTAACTTGCATGTTTTTGGCATGTAGGAGGAAACCGGAGAAATCCCAGAGTAAACCCACGCAGACACGGGGAGAACATGCAAACTCCACACAGATCACTGTTGGTCAGGGGCTGGGATCGAACCCAGGATCCCCCGGCCAAGGGTGAGTTGCTGTGCTGCCGCAGTGCTAACCACTCCACCACTGCGTTGCCCGCAGTGACCAAAACCAGTGATTTATAAAGTGATTCATATAATTTTCTAAAGGCTCAGAACAGACCCACACACCTATCCTGTGGATGTTCCAAAAAAAGTTTTGGAACAGTGTTTTCGTGCTGTTTCTGTTCCACCATAAAGCCCTGGATTGAAAATGTTCTTGTAGCTGTACAGAGTGGATCCTGGGGTGCTCACTGGTCAGGAAAACGAAGCATTTTTGTCACATCCCACCACTGACTTTCACAAGTGTATTTCCCTAACACAGGCACATCTCAAAAAATTAGAATATCATGAAAAAGTTCAATATTTTTTGTCACTCATTTCAGAAAGTGAAATCCATATATTATATAGCTTCATTACACAGACAGTGATATATTTCAAGCGTTTATTTATTTTAATTTTGATGATTATGGCTTACAGCCCCTGAAAACCCCAAATTCAGTTTCTCAAAAATGTGAATATTACATAAAATTAATTTTAAAAAATAGTTTTTAAATAGAAATGACGGCCGTTGAAATGTTGGTTAACATGGGCTGTAGCCATAATCTTCAAAATTAAAAATAAACACTTGCAATATATCACTGTCCGTGTAATGAATCTACAGACGTGGACAAAATTGTTGGTACCCCTCTGTTAATGAAAGAAAAACCCACAATGGTCACAGAAATAACTTGAATCTGACAAAAGTGGTAATAAATAAAAATTCTATGAAAATTAACCAATGAAAATCAGACAATGCTTTTGAATTGTAGTTCAACAGAATTATTTTAAAAAGCAAACTCATGAAACAGGCCTGGACAAAAATGATGGTACCCTTAACTTAATAATTTGTTGCACAACCTTTTGAGGCAATCACTGCAATCAAATGATTTCTGTAACTGTCAATGAGACTTCTGCACCTCCCAGCAGGTATTTTGGCCCACTTCTCATGAGCAAACTGCTCCAGTTGTCTCAGGTTTGAAGGGTACCTTCTCCAGACGGCATGTTTCAGCTCCTTCCACAGATGTTCAATAGGATTTAGATCAGGGCTCATAGAAGGCCACTTTAGAACAGTCCAATGTTTCGCTCTTAGCCATTCTTGGGTGTTTTTAGCTGTGTGTTTTGGGTCATTATCCTGCTGCAAGACCCATGACCTGCGACTGAGACCAAGCTGTCTGACACTGGGCAGCACATTTCTCTCTAGAACACCTTGATAGTCTTGAGATTTCATTGTACCCTGCACAGATTCAAGACACCCTGTGTCAGATGCAGCAAAGCAGCCACAGAACATAACAGAACCTCCTCCATGTTTCACAGTAGGGACAGCGTTCTTTTCTTGGTATGCTTCATTTTTGCGTCTGTGAACATAGAGCTGATGTGTCTTGCCAGAAAGTTCCAGTTTTGTCTCGTCTGTCCATAGGACATTCTCCCAGAAGCTTTGTGGCTTGTCAACATGCAGTTTGGCAAAACTGAGTCTGGCTTTTTTATGATTTGTTTTCAACAGTGGTGTCCTCTGTGGTCATCTCCCATGAAGTCCATTTTGGCTCAAACAACGACGGATGGTGAGATCTGACACTGATGTGCCTTGACCTTGGAGTTCACCATGAATGTGTTTAGAGGTTGTTCTGGGCTCTTTTGTTACCATTCGTATTATCCATCTCTTCCATTTTTCATCAAGTTTCCTCTTGTGGCCACGTCCAGGGAGGTTGGCTACAGTCCCGTGGATCTTAAATTTTTTAATAATACAGTATGTGCAACTGTAGTCACAGGAACATCAAGCTTCTTGGAGATGGTCTTATAGCCTTTACCTGTAACATGCTTGTCTATAATTTTCTTTCTAATCTCCTGAGACAACTCTCTCCTTTTCTTCCTCTGGTCCATGTTTAGTGTGGTACACATTATGTCAACAAACAGCACAGTGACTACTTGTCACCCTTTAAATAGGCCGACTGACTGATTACAAGTTTGTAGACACCTGTGATGTTAATTAGAGGACACATCTTGGTTGAACATGTCCCTATGGTCACATTATTTTCAATCTTTTCTAGGGGTACCATCATTTTTGTCCAGGCCTGTTTCATGAGTTTGTTTTTTTAAAATAATTCTGTTGAACCACAATTCAAAAGCACTGTCTGATTTTCATTGGTTAATTTTCATAGAATTTTTATTTATTACCACTTTTGCCAGATTCAAGTTATTTCTGTGACCACTGTGGGTTTTTCTTTCATTAACAGAGGGGTACCAACAATTTTGTCCACGTCTGTATGGGTTTCACTTTCTTAAATGAGTGACAAAAAATATTGAATTTTCATGATATTCTAATTTTTTGAGATGTACTTGTATAGGTTCAGGTTCAGGTTAGGTTCAGGTTACTTTATTTGTACCCGTAGGTAGATTTGTTTTGCAGTTGGTGACATCCATATTTACAAGCCACAATTACATTCAACATAGACACAAACACAGGCACACATCTTACAAAATAGGTAAATATAAAATATGTACAATATAATTTTTATAGCTTGTTCAACTCTTTGACAGCAGCAGGGACAAAGCTGTTTTTGTAGCGCTGGGTTCTACTTTTTGGGACAGCAAACCTCCGTCTGGAGGGAAGAAGCTGAAAGTTGCAGTGCAAAGGGTGGGAGTCATCATTTAAAATCGAGTCGGCCATCCTCTGTACTTGTCTGGTGTACAGGGATGTCAGGCTCAGCTGTGACTCACCAAGCAAACGACTGGACCATCTGACTACCTGATCCAAGGATTTCCTATGTTTCAGTTTTATCTGACCAAACCATGACATTAAAGAAAAGGATAAAACAGATTCAATAAAAGCCCGATAGAACATAGTCATTATGGTTCGGTCAATTTGGAAGCGTGCAAGTTTCCTCAAACAATGCAAATTTTGCTGACCCTTTTTGCACACCCTTTCACAGTTCACCTCAAAGTTCAATCCACTATCAATAATCGTCCCAAGATATTTGTACGATTGTACACATTCGGTGGTCTGGCCTTTTAGTATGGTGACTTTGTGCCTGGGAGTTTTCCTCCTAAAGTCAATAATCATATCTTTCGTTTTTGTTGTATTCAGCTGCAGGTAGGAATCCTCACACCAGTGAACAAAGTCATCAACTACTGGGCCGTGGCCACTCTCACCATCCTGGAGGAGACTGACAATGACTGAGTCATCAGCATACTTTATAATGTGTCTGTTGTCATGTCTGCTCCGACACATGTTTGTGTACAGGATGAAGAGTAGTGGTGACAACACACACCCCTGAGGAGAGCCAGTAGAAGAGCACTTTAGGTCAGACAATGTACCATTGACCCTTACTCTCTGCGTCCTGTTGGTTAAGAAATCCAGAATCCAACCCACCAGATTATTGCTTAAATCAAATTGTTGCAGGAGCCTTTCAACTAAAATATGAGGTTGGATTGTATTAAAGGCAGAAGAAAAGTCCACAAATAAAAGCCTGGCGTGTGTCCCATTAAAATCCAGATGTTTAAAAAGCATGTTAAACAGAGTGACAGTGGCATCCTCCACTCCTCTGTGAGGCCTATAGGCAAACTGCAGAGGATCCAATGCATGTTCAGTCTGCTTTAGGACCTCACATCTGACCAGTTTTTCAAAAATTTTCATTAAAATTGAAGTCAAAGCAACTGGTCTAAAGTCATTTACCGTTTTAGGACAGCTGGATTTTGGAACGGGAACAACCACGGCATCTTTCCAGATCTTAGGCACATGTTGTGTCTGTAAGGACTTATTGAAAATGTAGTGAAATATAGGACTCAGTTCATGTGCACAGGACTTTACCAGGCGTCCACATATATTATCAGGGCCCTGACTTTTGTTCACTTTTACAGCGCGGAACTCCCTTTCAACATCCTGCATCTCAATATTAAAGTGCTGATTGTCTTTGAGTTTCTGTTTCAAATCTTGGATTTCTGTGCTGAAATCAAAGGAGTCAAAACGACCATAAAAACAATTAATATATGTTTTGAACTTGCTTTAACTAACTACCATCCATTTCTGTCTTTCGCCTAGGCAAGAGGAAAGGAAAAGCAGCCACCCTACAATGGACTTTGCCACTGTGGAAAGTACTGAAATCCTTTGCTTTTATCGGTACAGTGCCAAAACCAAAGTAACACAATTTCCACTTAATACAAAAGGGACTGAACTGAGATTTATGTGATTGTGTGAATATTAATTACAGAATAATTGAAAATGAACGGCACATCAACTGTAAAATAAACCGCTTGTTAATGCACCGTATTTTTCGGACTATAAGGCGCACTTAAAATCCTTTAATTTTCTAAAAAAAAATCGACAGTGCGTCTTATAATCCGGTGCGCCTTACTGTATGTATTAATTCTGGTTGTGCTTGCTGACCTCAAACTGATTTTATGTGGTACACGGCGCTCAAAAATCTGTCAAAATGTTTTAGTACGACTTTGGTAAGCTACGAAGCCGCACCGCTTGATGGATTGTCGGAGCATTGCGGCTATCGTAGTCAGGAGCCTCGCAGAGTAATATGTGCTTCAACATAATATTATGGTGTGTGTATAAGGACCCCAAAATGGCACCTGTTAAGAGACATGTTTACGAAGCGGATTTTAAACTCACGGCTATCAGTCACACAGTAGTACAGGGGACTAGAGCAGCTGCGAGAGAATTCAACATTAATGAATCAATGGTACGGAAGTGCAGGAAGCAAGAAGCGTCCCTATTGATCTGCGACTCCATGCGCGCCCACCTCACCGATACTGTCAAAACCCAAGTGAAGCAAACTAATTCGGAGCTTGCCATCATTCCGGGTGGATTAACCAAAGAACTCCAACTGCTTGATATTGGTGTCAACAGGTCGTTCAAAGTTAAATTGCAAGCTGCGTGGGAGCGTTGGATGACAGAAGGCGAACACACATTCACCAAGACAGGGAGGCAACGCTGGGTGAGTCACGCCACTATCTGCCAATGGATCGTGGATGCCTGGGCTAAGGTATCAGTCTCAAGTGTCGTCCGAGCTTTCATGAAGGCCGGAATCATCACTGAACAGCTAAATAAAAGCAACAAGACTGACTCAGATAATGACGAAAGGGATCCGGGCATGCTTGATGCCAAAATCGCCCAACTGTTAAACTCAGACACTGAAGATGAAGAATTTGATGGATCTGTGGAAGAGGAATGAACTGAAAAAGTGAGTGTATTGTTTTGTATTTTATGTGTTACAACTGAACAATGTTGAGAGTTATTGTGAATGAGTTGAATAAAGTTTGACTTATCTGACTGTTTTGTTTCGCTTAATGCGCCTTATAATCCGGTGCGCCTTATGTATGAAAATAGACCATCAAATAGACCGTTCATTGATATTGTGCCTTATAATCCAGTGCACCTTAATAGTCTGAAAAATACGGTACTTATTTTTTTGTCAGATCACTTGTGTGATCCTTTGTGAGTTATGTTCATAACTGTATGTTGCACTTTGGGGAATAGGAGTTGTTCAGTCATCAATATAATTTTGTTTATACAGTGGGGTAAAAAAGTATTTAGCCAGCCACCAATTGTGCAAGTTCTCCCACTTAAAAGATGAGAGCGGTCTCCAATTTTCAAACTATGAGAGACAAAATAAGAAAAAAAAATCCAGAAAATCACATTGAAGGATTTTTAATGAATTAATTGGTAAATTCCTCGGTAAAATAAGTATTTGGTCAATAACAAAAGTTCATCTCAATACTTTGTTATATACCCTTTGTTGGCAATGACAGAGGTCAAACGTTTTCTGTAAGTCTTCACAAGGTTTTCACACACTGTTGCTGGTATTTTGGCCCATTCCTCCATGCAGATCTCCTCTAGAACAGTGATGTTTTGGGGCTGTCACTGGGCAACACAGACTTTCAACTCCCTCCAAAGATTTTCTATAGGGTTGAGATCTGGAGACTGGCTAGGCCACTCCAGGACCTTGAAATGCTTCTTATGAAGCCACTCCTTCGTTGCCCGGGCAGTGTGTTTGGGATCATTGTCATGCTGAAAGACCCAGCCACGTTTCATCTTCAATGTCCTTGCTGGTGGAATGACGTTTTCACTCAAAATTTCACGATACATGGCCCCATTCATTCTTTCCTTTACACGGATCAGTCGTCCTGGTCCCTTTGCAGAAAAACAGCCCCAAAGTATGATGTTTCCACCCCCATGCTTCACAGTAGGTATGGTGTTCTTTCTCCTCCAAAAACGACAAGTTGAGTTTTTACCAAAAAGTTCTATTTTGGTTTCATCTGACCATATGACATTCTCCCAGTCCTCTTCTGGATCATCCAAATGCTCTCTAGCAAACTTCAGACGGGCCTGGACATGTACTGACTTAAGCAGGGTGACACGTCTGGCACTGCAGGATTTGAGTCCCTGGCGGCGTAGTGTGTTTCTGATGTAGCCTTTGTTACTTTGGTCCCAGCTCTCTGCAGGTCATTCACTAGGTCCCCCTATGTGGTTCTGGGATTTTTGCTCACTGTTCTCGTGATAATTTTGACCCCACGGGGTGAGATGTTGTGTGGAGCCCCAGATCGAGGGAGATTATCAGTGGTCTTGTATGTCTTCCATTTTCTAATAATTGCTCCCACAGTTGATTTCTTCACACCAAGCTGCTTACCTATTGCAGATTCAGTCTTCCCAGCCTGGTGCAGGTCTACAATTTTGTTTCTGGTGTCCTTTGACAGCTCTTTGGTCTTGGCCATAGTGGAGTTTGGAGTCTGACTGTTTGAGGTTGTGGACAGGTGTCTTTTATACTGATAACGAGTTCAAACAGGTGCCATTAATACAGGTAACGAGTGGAGGACAGAAGAGCCTCTTAAAGAAGAAGTTACAGGTTTGTGAGAGCCAGAAATCTTGCTTGTTTGTAGGTGACCAAATACTTATTTTACTGAGGAATTTACCAATTAATTCATTAAAAATCCTTCAATGTGATTTTCTGGATTTTTTTTTTCTCATTTTGTCTCTCATAGTTGAGGTATACCTATGATGAAAATTGGAGACCTCTCTCATCTTTTAAGTGAGAGAACTTGCACAATTGGTGGCTGACTAAATACTTTTTTGCCCCACTGTATGTGTCGTTTATAGTCTATCATCAATAAACTAATGCAGTGTTATAATAGCAGGACACATAACAAATATTTGAGACCCATTGTAGTGCTCCTTTTATATTTTAGCAATACAAGTACAAAACACCGCCCACACTTGAAGCCAGGGCAAGAAGAGACACAATGGGTGACAGAGCGGTGGCAAAACTTTTATTGATTAAAAATTCCATATTTTGACTGAGCGACTCCATACTCGGTGATGCACAACCTCAGTTAAAGTACTAGATTCCATTCAAGTGAATGTATTAATTCATTCTGATTGCTGAGGCCAGAGTAAAAACAATTGATTTTAAATGTAACCCAGCCCTTGTAAAATCTACTGAAGCGCAGTTACATGAAAATTGTGGTTAAATACAATAATGAAACACTTTTTTGTCACATTCCACCACTGGCTTTTAGCAACAAGCGTATTTCCCAAATATGTTTTAAACTTGCATTAATTAACCACCACCCATTTCTGTCTTTTGTCTAGGCAAGAGGGAAACGATCCACCCAAACCGGACCTTGCATAGATGCACGCTAAAGATCTGCTGAACTGGGAACAGTTTCAGCGGCACATCCCAGCTGCTTCTCAGTGAGGCAGCGTGGCTAGCGTGCGTGACTCATTCTAAGTTTTTTTTTTTTTTTTACAGTTTGAATTTTGCACACTGAATAATCTGGAATTTGCTGCTGATTGTAATAAACAGTTTAGTGGCTTATGTGTTTGCATCATGATTTTCTATTTTGTCTGTTAAGGCACCGGTGGGAAAAGAGTCAACAGTACAAACCATTTATCAGTGACTTTGAAAATAATGGCTCATTTTTAAGAAAAAGTAACCAAAACAATTATTTTATTTACTGAAGACTGTATTGTTGGATGTGCCACTGCAGAAGACACTGCACACTTTAGTGATAGTACCAGTGTATGGAGGAATTCTGGGCCATATTATCATCTGTACTTTATCATAATGGGTTAGGGCAGGGGTGTCCAATCATGTGCCATGGAGGGCCAACATTCTGCAGGCTTTACCTTCAACCAGTGTCTTCAACAGCAGATTCCACTGAATTTCTTCCACTGACTGCTGATCAGTGAAAACACCTGCTGAAGAGACTGAAGAGAGAACCTGCAGGGTCTTGGCCCTCCATGGCACATGATTGGACACCCCTGAGTTAGGGTTTAATGGGATTTAACATTTTAACACAAACTGCTTTTTGGTTCATAATTCTGTTGACAGACTTACACCAAACCAAAAGTGATTTCTCAAACTGCTGGATTGTTCTTAGACAGCTTTTCCAATCTTTTAGTATTTACAGTAATTATGTCACTTGGTGGTAACCTTCACATACAAAACAAAAGAGACACATCTGCAAAAATTTCAAAGGTTTATTGTCAAAATTCCCAGTGCAATACTACATGAATACATGTATAGTACATTGTTGATGCAGAGAATATGTATTTCTACAGTACATGTATCTAGTAAATCAAGTATTTTCCATGTAACCTTGTGACAGCATTATTTTAATTGCTTTTAATCCTAGATCAAGTTTGTTTTGGCCTAAAATGCATCATAATTGTCAAATATATCTTATTATACCTAACTCAGTACTGTTTACCTTTTGAATATACTGTATATTTTGTGGCTAATATAACCCCATTACTACAACCTGGCGATCAAGCTGTGCCTGCTGAACAGTTTTTGCCATGACACCACCACAGACTCAGTGCTGCTGGAGCAGGTACATGACATGATGTCTCAACAGTCTGTCCATGATTTTCACACAGATCAGAGCAATTTGTTGTACAGGAAGCTAAACGTTTCTACAGACATTCTTAAGCTCTATAACCGCTGATCGTTTGTGAAGCTGGGGTGACATCAGTGAGAGGCTGTCTTGAGCGCCCAGACCGACGGTTTGAAGCGGTAATTTTCCCACAACAGAGCCATCTGAAACACACACACAGCATACATATTTTAGTACCTAGTAGCGATAACTTGCAGACATTACAACGTAGTACGGCGGACTTAAAGCAAACTAGCATTAGCAATCATTAGCTTACCGTCATATGTGATCTAGTTCATATCCTCATGTCTTCCGCTCTATGGCTTTCCAGTCGCTCCAGTACTTTTCCAGAGTGTTTCGTCTCACTGCCTGTCCCCTTCTCTGGTGGTCCTTTTTGGCCTTTACGGTGACAAAAAGCCAGAGACCAAGGAGTCGCCTTGTACAGCTGCAATGTTATGTTTTGCTTGGGTCACGTGTTTTACATCACGGGAGTGTGGCGCCGCCTTGCTGTAAAAAAAATTCCACCAACCCCAGGCGTACCCAGCTGTAATGGAAACAGAACCGAACCGAGTAGAGTAGAGTAAGGCCGACTGGGTACTAGTGGAAAAGCGCCATAATCGTAGCTATGTCTACATTGTACCTGTTCATTTCCAAGGCCACAAGCGCAGTCCGTCTTTCTGGGCACTGTGATGTTGATCTGTCCAACAGAGTGCATACATTCCATTCTGCTACACACAAGGCTGCTGTTTTCCTCTTCTTTTCTCTTCCTGCTCCTAACTTACTTTTCACTGCCTGTCAGAGTGTGAACAGATCAGCGTGGACCTTGTTCACTCAGGCGATGTCCGAGCCGGTATGAGTTGCTTTCTGACTGCCCATTTCATGAAACTGCTTGCCAAGTATTTGAGTACCGCTAGCTTTTGCTGGACAGAGGTATTATCAGTGGCAAGGACAAGCCAAGACAAAATGACTCCAGTATCTGTTACTATGACTGACCAGATGATAGGTTTGTTTATCTCTGCTCTTTGTATAGTGAATGTCACGATGCACTGACTGGCACAGTCCACCACAGACCTTGCGACAGATGTGTTTATCTGCCAGGATGTCCAGTCTTACCCCGTGTGACTGGGAGTGGTCCACCACAGACCTGTGGCAAATATTGTTTTTAGTTCTGCCAGGATGCCCTGTTTCACCCTCCACATCCTCGGAAGGGCGGGGATGCCAGGTTGAGTCGCCGACTGCCCCACTCATGAGACAGGTAGTCCGGTTTTCATGGTTATACCGTAGCAAGCAAGCCAATGCCTGGCCTTTGTTTACAACTGCATTAAAAAAATTAAAATAGTCTTCATCCTGAGGACCTTTCTTATCGTGTTTCTCACAACAGTTTGTTCAACTAAGTATAGACTATTTCAGCAGAATCCTAAAATATTAATCGTGCTAATTTATGGATGTCAAAAATAATATCACCATTATCAGGGTTGACACTGATGAAGACTTTGGAGGATGTAAAGAACTGTATTTGGTAATTTCCTACCTTGCTCCACGTTTCCTCCTTGTAGAAAGCAGGTTTGCTGGTAAACATATCAATCTCTCATGGTTTCATGTTTTCCCTATATAAAAAAGTAGAACAAATTCATTTTTGTAAACTGTCTTTTAAATCCACTACCATAGTCCTGTTATGCTGCTAATACTACTACAATTGCTATGAACAAAATAATAAGTCACATTGCTCTGTTATGTAATGCTACTACCCATCTCTAATGTCTCTCAGAAACTGTGCCATCACCCAATAACTGTACAACAGATTTTTGAAATAAGGGCTTACACAGCTAGCTAGGTGAGCTAGCACAGGCTAATAACAATTGCAAGTTTGAGCTTTTACTGCACATAAAGAAGAAAAAAAGCTGACAAAATAAAACAAAATCATACACTACAGGATCTACCTGTTAACTTAAGTGGTAAAATGACCAAAACAACAGCCATTAATTAACTTACCTGGGATTATTAAGCAGACACTCCGTGAAATGAATGGTGGTCTATGGGGAAAAATTCATTGTTTGGAACTATTCGCCGCTCCATGACCCACGTGACTTCCGCATTCCACAGTTTCTATAGAAGTCTACTGGAGTGTTGCAACTGTCATATTAAACGGCTCTGGCTGTCCTCATACATGTCCTGCACCACCCCCACATACTTCTATGCCACTCCTGACATTCTCATACAGTACCACACTTCCTCTCTTGGCACCCTACCATATGCTTTCTCTAGATCCACAAAGACACAGTGCAACTCCTTCTGACCTTCTCTATACTTATCCTTCAGCACTCTTAAGAGCAAACATTGCATCTGTAGTACTCTTTCTTGGCATGAAACCATACTGCTGCTCACTGATTGTCACCTATCCTCTTAACCTGGCTTCAACAACTCTTTCCCATATCTTCATAGTGTGGCTAATCAACTTTATGCCTCTGTAGTTACTACAGCTCTGAGCATCACCTTTGTTCTTGAAAATTGGTACCAAAACACTTTTTCTTCACTCCTCAGACATCCTCTCACTCTCCAAGATTGTGTTAAATAATGTGGTTAAAAAGTCCACTGGGGGTGGAGGGTGGGGGGCTGGCTTGGGGGCTGGCTTGGCGCCCCGGCCTCCCTCAGCGTCCCTCCTGGGGCAGATGCCTGGCTGTCCTGTGGCTTGTTGGGATGGCTTTAAGATATTTGTGCTCTGTGGGGGTTGGTGGCACTATCTTGCTTGCTTGGGATGAGGGGGTTGCTGAGATCTGCCACCCTCTTTGTATGTTTCCTGGCAAAACATGCACACACTTACTTTGTACGCGCTCTCATACACATGCACACACATGCACACATACATACGTATGTCTCTCTGTCCTTTAACAGGTGCAGATACCAGACTCGTGATGAGACCTCTTCAGTAGAAGAAACAATTTCTCTTCTGTATGTTTCAGTTGTGTTAGTCTGTTTGTCTTCTCTGTTTGTTCCTCTCTCCTTTCTTTCCCCCTCCCCACCCCTCCTTTCCTCATTCTCCCCCTGTCGGGTCCTTCATGAGTAAAACAATTTAAATAAAGTATTAAAAGTTATTACAAGAAGAGTTTATAAATAATATACAGTACATAGATATGTACTGTATAAAGCTCCTTTTGGCAAAGTAAATCTGTTTGGCACAATAAGGGAAGCAGATTTCTGTTCTGCTTACCTTGTTACTTGACAGGACAAGGGGAAAAAAGTCCACCGCCATCTCTTGTAAACATCTCCATACCTCCACAGGTATGTCATCTGCACCAACTGCCTTTTCATTCTTCATCCTCATCAAAGCTGCCCTCACTTCTGCCTTGCTAATCCTTGGGACTTTCTTGTTCACCATCTTTCCTTCATCCATCCTCCTCTCTCAGCTCTTCAGAGTACTCCTTCCACCTTCTCAACACACTCTCGTCATTTGTTAGTACATTACCATTTCTGTCCTATATATAAATAAAATAAATAATAATACACAAAATAAATAAATATAAAACAATATATAAAACAATATATAAATATTACTATAAAAGCAAGAAATCTCCGTGTGTGTGTGTGTGTCACAATCATAGGCCGCCTAAGTTGTTCCTATGATGTCTGCATGATGTCCTATGATGTTCCTGTGATGTCGGTGATCACAGGACCGTCTACATGATGCCTATATGACGTCAGATAAACCGTAGCCTATGTGACGTCACATAAACCATACGGCTGATGTTCCTATGATCAGTGAAGGACGTGTATATGATGTCACACACACACACACACACACACACATACAGTATATACTGTATATGTACTGTATATATACACAGTATATACTGTATATACTGTATATACTGTATATATACAGTATATACACACTGCTCAAAAAAATTAAAGGAACGCTTTGAAAACACATCAGATTTTAATGGGAAAAAATAAGCTGGATATCTACACTGATATGGACTGGATAATGTGTTAAGAATGAAAAGATGCCACGTCTTTTGATAGAAATGAAAACACTCCAAAACTTAAAAGTGAAGAAATTGTGGCAGGCTAGTCCGGCTTACTCAGATTAAAAAGTGTTCCTTTAATTTTTTTGAGCAGTATATATATATATATATATGCTCTCTACATGTCTGTTCTTTTCTTCTTCTCTATCCCCTCACCCCCCAGCCAGTCACAGCAGATGACTGCCCCTCCCTGAGCCTGGTTCTGCTGGAGGTTTCTTCCTGTTAAAAGGGAGTTTTTCCTCTCCACCGTCGCCAAGTGCTTGCTCACAGGGGATCGCCTGATTGCTGGGGTCTTTCTGCATCTGTGGGGGTTCCCCCCCTACAGTTGATAGTGCTATGAGATGACTGTTGTTGTGAAATGGTGCTATATAAATAAAGTTGAATTGAATTGAATATATATATATATATATATATATATATATATATGCACACACACAGGTAATCAACATAACACAGAACAGTAACTGTCATGGTCCGTGTGCTGACTCTGTCTGCACTCGGGTTGTGCGGTAGTTCCCCGTTCTCTCCTCTGGCGCACCTCTTGGCCTCTGGGCTTTTATTATGACAGCGTCTCGGCGGTGCTTCCGGCTGTCAGGAGCGGAGCTCTGCTGGACGGCTGGATAATCAGCTGATGACCTTTCATCAGCTGATTAATCTGTCAAGCCTTATTTAAGGGAGCAGCTCTGTTTGCTCGGGGCTGCAACCTCGTCTGCTTTTCCAGTCTGGTTTCCCTACTCCCAAAGCCAGTTCTTCCCAGCGTTCGGTTCCGTCCTCGTTGATTGTATGTAAGTGTAGTGTCTTGCTTTTATTTGTGTTTTGGCTTATTATTTTGTCGTTCTTTCCTTATTCAATAAATGTACAAACTCATCGGCATATAGCATCTCATTAGCGGTCCGTGAGGGCCGCACCATAACAGTAGGTCGCAGCCATAAAGAGACGCCGGTAACCGTGAGTTTGCTTAATTGGACTTGTAGTTTTCCCTGTTCAGCATACCAGTGTGCTGGAAGATGGCATCGCCGCTCAAGGGCTACGCTATGAGCCTAGGCTACGAGCTAGTCATGGCTCTCATCGAGATCGACGGGATCCTCTCCAACGCTCGTAGCCATCCTGTCCCCAGTGGCTCGCGCTGGTACCTGGACCTCGCTGAGGCAACAATTAACCACCATCCTTGCTACGCCGACCACCCTGAGATCACAGCGAGGATGGCGGACATCTCTGCTCAACGGGAAAAGCTCCGTGGGCTGGAGGGAAACTCTGGCAGGAAGCCAAAGAGGAGGCATCCTCGCCCCTCGCTTTGGGATCCCATTCCTGTCCCTCATCCAGTCCAGGAGTTCGCACCACCTAGGGGTCATCCCCAATGGAGTGAGATGTCAGTCGGGATTCCCTCGGAGGATTTACAGCTGACAGCGATTTCCATCCGGGATCGAGTGGCTACAGCTTGCTCCACCTTCCACCCTACACAGATAATGAAGCATGTGACGGCGGCAGTCAGGCTGGTAGAGAGGAATCCGGAGCTGTATGATTACCCCGAATATGCTGACCTGCTCGCCTCTGTTTCCGCGCAGGAGCGGCGTTTCCCTAATCTCACCTTTGCCTCGCCCCCTGCCGGTAAACATCGTCTCCATGCCGATTGCAAGCCTCAGCGAGAACCCTGTCCGGATCCAGTTCCAGGTAGCCGCACGAACTCTGTCTCCCAGCCAGCTGCAGCCTCCGTGTCTCGTCGGAGGGGTAACACAGCCGCCTCTGCCTCCGGGTCATCTGTCCCCGCTGTTCCGTCAGCTCCTCGTTCCCGGTTCGCCTCGGCTGTTTCTCCCTCCTCCTCGACACTTCCTCCAGCTGCCGTGAGCCCCACGAGTCCGTCTCCGGCTGCCCCCGTTCCTGATCCGGTGCGAGTGGCTCCTCTTCGTCTTCCCAGGGGGTCCTCCGTATCCATCCAGCAGGGGAAGGGAAGAACCAAGTCCACTGCAGCTGGTTCCATCAGCCCTCAGCGGATCAGGCAAGTGTCTCTTCATTCTGTTCCTTCACTGGATGAATTGCGTTGTTTGATTCCTGGGGTGGAGTTCGGGGTTCACAGTCCCCCGAGCTCCCTCCACCTGCTGCAGAAATTAATTATGAACCTGCCACCTTTGTGTCTCCTTCCCCTGAGCGTTCCTAGGCACCAGGATTACGCTGCCAGACGAGGAGGGAGCCTGTGGGCCTGGAGAGCCTGGTTCCAGCCCTGCAGCCACGTCATGGGCAAAGGAGGAGGGCGGACTGCAGATTGGAGCCTGCGCCGACGAGCAAGCGTCCCCGGGTCTCCACGGAGGGACAGTCCGACCCGGCAGGTCACGGAGCCCCTGCCATCACACCGTCCGGACCCTCGGCGTGGATATCTGCGTCAGGGAATCTCCAGACTGTGGACTCCATCATGCCAGCTGCGGAGCCCGCCGTAGCCGAGTGGGAACCAGATGACGACCTTCTTCCATCGGAACCCGGATTGTCGAAGTCCTGGACGGCGACAGAACTCGAGATCAGGCAAGTGCTCTACTTTGTCTTTCTCCTCTCAATTCTGAAGCATTTTTGCCTGTCTCACGGGAAGACGAGCCGGGTGCAGCCATCCGCTGCATCCGAGCTTGTCTCGCTGGGATCTGTCGCTGCCGGTGATCCTGATCCCGGTTCTTTTTCTTCTCCTGAGTCTTCTCCCAGGGTCACCAGTGCGGAGTCGATCCTGGTCGCTGTGTTGGAGGTTCCGGGTTCGGGTTTGGAGGCCGTCCCTGGTGCTGCACCGACCCAGTTGGGGTCCGTCATGGGTGTGGTCCCGGCCCAGTCGGGGTCCATCGCGGGTGCAGCGTTGACCCAGTCGGGGTCCGTCATGGGAGTGGTTCCGGCCCAATCGGGGTCCGTCGTGGGTGCAGCTCTGACCCAGTTGGGGGTCTGTCATGGGTGTGGTCCTGGCCCAATCGGGGTCTGTCGTGGGTGCAACACTGACCCAGTCGGGGTCCGTCATAGGAGTGGTCCCGGCCCAATCGGGGTCCGTCGTGGGTGCAGCACGGTCCAGCTTGGGACCCAATGTGAGCGCAGCGCCAGTCCGTGTGGGGTTCGGAGAAGGAGCTGCAGATCCTCCGCCGATCGATGCCGGACTGGTCCCTCATCTTTTCCCCAATCCCTTTCCCCCCCACCGGGTGCCGCTGGGATTTCCCGTTATCGGCTCGGCTCTCCCTCGCTATTCCTCTCAACAGGGAAGCCGTCTCCGTATTCTCCCCTGAGGTCCTGGTGGCTGAATGATGCGGGTCGGTCACCTGGGAGACTGTTTCGCCTGTTAGGCGTTCTGGGTCGGCCACCCGACAAACTTAACTTTCTGTTTGGCGATCTGGTCCGGCCGCCAGAGGTTCTGTTTTTCCTGGCCTGGGACTGGGGTAGGCCGCCCGATCTTTTCCTTTTTCCCCTGCCAGCGATTTGGACGTTAGATGCAGGAAGACCCCCCGAACTATTTGCTTCCATGCTATTGTGTTTTGCCTGCTGTCATCCATGTTTTTTTGTTTTTTTTTCTTTTCCTGCTCTGCTGTAATTTTAGGGATGTGCTGGTGTGTTGGTGACTGAACTGTGTATTTCGCCGCTCCTTAGCATGTGTTTTTTTTTTTTTTCCTTCTCTCCCCTCTGTAGTCTGAAGGTTGTGTCTTTGTTGGTTGCCCGTTACCTGGACTACTGTGTATTGTATTGATCACTGCTTTTGTAGCATGTGTTTTCTTTTCTTTCCTCCCTGGTATTATGGGAGTATGCTGCATTTTTGTACATGTTTCTGAGTTCCTTGTTTTCTCTGTGGGTTATGAAGATTTTTTTTTTCTGTGACTCTAGTGGACTGTTTATTATGATCTGTCTGCAGTCATCTGAGATTTCTGTCTTCTCCCCATAGTTTTTTTTTTTTGGGGTGCAGGGTGTGTGCCTGTATTTTTTGGCCCCTGTTGTCCTTACTCTGTTTTCATTGTTGTAGCCTGTTTTTCCTATGTCTTCCCCTGTGATAAGGTTGGATTCTGGCCCTCCTTAGCCTTTCCCCCCTCCTCCCTCCCTGTGGCAGTCCTGTTGACCTTCCAGGTGGGGGGGCTCGATGTTACAACGCGTCTGGAATCCGCCTCGTGAATGGGGGCAACTGTCATGGTCTGTGTGCTGACTCTGTCTGCACTCGGGTTGTGTGGTAGTTCCCCGTTCTCTCCTCTGGCGCACCTCTTGGCCTCCGGGCTTTTATTATGACAGCGTCTCGGCGGTGCTTCCGGCTGTCAGGAGAGGAACTCCGCTGGACGACTGGATTCCAATCAGCTGATGAATGATTAATCTGTCAAGCCCTATTTAAGGGAGCAACTCTTTTGCTCAGGGCTGCGACCTCGTCAGCTTTTCCAGTCTGGTTTCCCTACTCCCGAAGCCAGTTGTGTCTTGCTTTTATTTGTTTTGCCCCACGAGGCTCATTATTTTGTCGTTCTTTCCTTATTCAATAAATGTACAAACTCATCGGCTGCCTACAGCGTCTCATTAGTGGTCCGTGAGGGCCGCACCATAACAGTAACAGGCAGGAGAAGAAGTAACGTGCAGGAGCAAACACAGACGGCAGAGCATGGTTACACAAAACGGGATGGGCGGGGCTGCACAGATAATCACACACAGGGGACCAGAGGGGACACAACACAAAGGCAATGATGATAATGATGATAAGAAAAATAACAATGCTGATAAACTTAAATAAAGAGGAAGACCAATGAAGAAATAAATATGCAAGACAAAATAATAATAATAACAATAATAGCAACCCAGATGTCATATAGACCATCACTCACCAAAGAAGAGATACTCATCACCCGATTACCAACAGGACACAGCATCTCACCCCCGAGAACACAGTCCAAGGACGCATATTTTTTTCACACATAAGGAGTTGTTCAGAACTCCTTATAAGAACTCCTTATACAAAGATATAAAGTGATGGAGACAGACATATATAGAGTACGTGGCAGTAATGCACCTGTAAACTGGTTGCCAACCGCCAATCAAATTCAAAAGAAGAAGAAGAACCACACCCATTCAAAGAAGTACTGTACATTTGACCAACAAAACTGACATTGCAATGGCTCAAGATACATCATTGAACAAATACAGCCTCACCTGGTGGTTGCAACATCTGTGATTGGTGTCAATGCTGGACGCACTCTCCTGATTCCACGAATCACACTCACACCATCTGACAACATGTTTCCATTCACCTTGCAACGTAAACAGTTTCCAGTAAGACACTGCTTTGCCATGACTGTAAATAAGTCACAGGGCCAGTCTTTACAGCGCGTTGGTGTTTTCTGCACAAGGGATTTCTGCAGCCATAGCCAATTCTACGTTGCCGAGAGCAGAGTTGGCAGATCAAGCAGTCTTTGTACTCTTGCTCAAGATGAAGAAACTAAGCAAAAGCATCACTTTCTGAGCAATGTTGTTTTTAAAGTGGTGCTGACAGTAAAAATGTGTAACCTTGAAGAATGGCAGCCTACAATAAAAATGTGTAAAATGCCAAGCAAACTGCTGATTTTCTCAGGGTGCTCCGGTTTCTTGGTTTCTACGGGCATGCACGGGTCTTCCTGAACAGGGTCGAAAGCCACTTTTTGCTCAGATCTATTTTCCTGATCATGTCCGTGAACTGGAATTACAATGCACCCTATCCCTCAACCAGTGGTCTGAACGAAGAAGAAGAAGACCCACCAGATGGACAGCAATAGAGTGACGAGAACTGCTGCATGTCAGAAAAGATGCTGTGAAGATAAAACACCTCAGGTTTGAGCAGTACGCCGCAGGCATGACTGTGAACAACACAGCCGTCTGAGACAGGAGGAGACCCTTCAGCAACGGGCATGCAGAAACACTTGCTTACATTTGGTTTCTACGGGCATGGACGGGTATGCACGGGTATGTACTAGTAAAATAAATATATAGTATTAGTGGTATTAGACGATTTAAATTTTTAATCGCAATTAATCTTTTGGAATGGAGAGGTAATCGTGATTAATAATGCGTTAATCGTGTGTTTTTCCATACAGATACAGTGTACCTTAAGTCAGTAATTTTTCAAGTTTGTCGTACTGTTATGAACATGGGAGTGGACAAATATGTTTGCTGTCTTCACCTGCATGTTTATTAAAGCTCTCAACATATCCAAAATGATAAAAACTATCCAGAATATTCTCCAGAAAATTCTCAAAAGTAAACTGCATGTGCAAACGATGGAATGCCAAGGATCATTAACATCACTGCAACATAGCTCAGCATCCAACCAGCCAGCAGCCACAAATGGAACTTGCTCTTTCTCCCATAGCAAACATCCACAACTTTTAAACAGATCAACACAAAACAATGGACCTCGTGTGTCACTCACCAACAGTTGGACCTGTCATAAATGGCTCTTTTTAAGGGCTACGAAGGACACCAAGCGCACGCTGTGAGCTTTGCACATTTATTAACAGAAAGACAAATGTACAGAAAAACACTACACATACAAATAAGGAGGTAATGAAGGCGCCGGAGGTGAGTGGGGCTCACGACCAGGAGAGGAAAGAACAGCCAGGGGATATCACTGGCTGAGGCGCTTGGGACGCCAGGGGAAAAGAGACAAACTCAGCCGGAGTCACACCCGAAGGAAACCGGGGCTCACGGCTGAGGGAAATGGAGAAAAGGGGAAAAATGTGACCTGGTTGGAGCACACCCGTTCAACTCCACGGCAAAACCAAAAGATGCTCACAGTTGTGGCTGAACTTCTGAGGACGTCACAGTAGGACACGGCAACCTGGAAGCATTGCCATATCCTTAAATAGGTAAATGCACAGCTGACAAATGCATCACAGGTGTAGGTACATGAGTGGAAAAATAATCAAACAACGAGTGACAGCTGTGCAGCCCGCGAAACAGATTGACAGGCAGAAGATGCACAGGCACTGTCAAAATAAAAGCATGGACCGGAAACTAATGAAGACACAAGAATAAGATAACACAGCACAGTGGTTAGCACTGCGGCAGCACAGCAACTCACCCTTGGCCAGGGGATCCTGGGTTCGATCCCAGCCCCCGACCAACAGTGATCTGTGTGGAGTTTGCATGTTCTCCCCCTGTCTGCGTGGGTTTACTCTGGGATTTCTCCGGTTTCCTCCCACATGCCAAAAACCATGCAAGTTAGGTTAACTGGCATCAAAACTGGGGATTCTAAATTGTCCTTAGGTATGACTGCGAGAGTGAATGGTTGTCTGTCTCTCTGTGTTGGCCCTGTGATGGACTGGCGATCTGTCCAGGGTGTACCCTGCCTCTCGCCCAAAGATGCTGGGATAGGCTCCAGCTCCCCCGCGACCCGAAAAGAATTAAGTGGAAAAAGATGAATGAATGAACCCCAAAAAAATATGACCAAAACCATAAATACAAGATAACACCCAATAAATAGACAAGACAATAAGGACAAAACAAAGAATGCAACCCCCCAGAAATAAACAGATAAAATACAAAAGTCCATGGTAAATAAAGAAACAAACAGAAAAAGACTGAACTCAAACTGGAGACTGGGCACAGCCCCCACCCATGACAGGACCCAAAACTATGAGGATGAAAACAGGCGAATTTCTGTCCGTGTCAGTTGCTGGAGGTCAGCTACAACCTAGCATGTAGCTACTAGCCAGCTAGCCAGCTTCCACAGAAGAACAACAACCCAACATCCAGGTGAAGTTTTGGAGGAGGCTGTAACAATTATCCAGGTGAGAGCTCCGACAGATAACATTGTAAACTTAAAACATGACAGCACTTTAGGGATTTCCATGGCTGTAATCCAGCTTGTTTGACTTTGCAATGTCTGCATGGCACGCACAGTGTCTGTGGCCAGAGCGGCCTTGGTACGGAGAGCCACTAGGCCAAAAAATTACTGTTTATGCTTTTGTTAACCGCAATCACAAAATTTGTCACTGTTAATGAGGGCAAAGAGTTAATGGGTGATTAACACGATAATGCCAACACCACACACACACACACACACACACACACACATGTATATACAGTATATATATATATAAATATACAGTATATATATGTGTGTGTATGTACTGTATGTAGGTACACACACACATCTCTCTCTCTCTCTCTCTCTCTCTCTCTCTATATATATATATATATATATATATACAGTATATACGTATATACTATACAGTATATATATATACAGTGGGGCAAAAAAGTATTTAATCAGCCACCAATTGTGCAAGTTGTCCCACTTAAAAGATGAGAGAGGTCTCCAATTTTCATCATAGGTATACCTCAACTATGAGAGACAAAATGAGAAAAAAAATCCAGAAAATCACATTGAAGGATTTTTAAAGAATTTATTTGCAAATTATGGTGGAAAATAAGTATCTGGTCAATAACAAAAGTTCATCTCAGTACTTTGTTATATACCCTTTGTTGGCAATGACAGAGGTCAAACGTTTTCTATAAGTCTTTACAAGGTTTTCGCACACTGTTGCTGGTATTTTGGCCCATTCCTCCATGCAGATCTCCTCTAGAGCAGTGATGTTTCGGGGCTGTCGCTGGGCAACACGGACTTTCAACTCTCTCCAAAGATTTTCTATGGAGTTGAGATCTGGAGACTGGCTAGGCCACTCCAGGACCTTGAAATGCTTCTTACGAAGCCACTCCTTCGTTGCCCGGGCGGTGTGTTTGGGATCATTGTCATGCTGAAAGATCCAGCCACGTTTCATCTTCAATGCCCTTGCTGATGGAAGGAGGTTTTCACTCAAAATCTCATGATACATGGCCCCATTCATTCTTTCCTTTACACGGATCAGTCGTCCTGGTCCCATTGCAGAAAAACAGCCCCAAAGCATGATGTTTCCACCCCCATGCTTCACAGTAGGTATGGTGTTCTTTCTCCTCCAAACACGACAAGTTGAGTTTTTACAATAAAGTTCTATTTTGGTTTCATCTGACCATATGACATTCTCCCAATCCTCTTCTGGATCATCCAAATGCTCTCTAGCAAACTTCAGACGGGCCTGGACATGTACTGGCTTAAGCAGGGCGACACGTCTGGCACTGCAGGATTTGAGTCCCTGGTGGCGTAGTGTGTTACTGATGGTAGCCTTTGTTACTTTGGTCCCAGCTCTCTGCAGGTCATTCACTAGGTCCCCCAATGTGGTTCTGGGATTTTTGCTCACCGTTCTCGTGATCATTTTGACCCCACGGGGTGAGATCTTGCGTGGAGCCCCAGATCGAGGGAGATTACCAGTGGTCTTGTATGTCTTCCATTTTCTAATAATTGCTCCCACAGTTGATTTCTTCACACCAAGCTGCTTACCTATTGCAGATTCAGTCTTCCCAGCCTGGTGCAGGTCTACAATTTTGTTTCTGGTGTCCTTTGACAGCTCTTTGGTCTTGGCCATAGTGGAGTTTGGAGTCTGACTGTTTGAGGTTGTGGACAGGTGTCTTTTATACTGATAAAAGAGTTCAAACAGGTGCCATTAATACAGGTAACGAGTGGAGGACAGAGGAGCCTCTTAAAGAAGAAGCTACAGGTCTGTGAGAGCCAGAAATCTTGCTTGTTTGTAGGTGACCAAATACTTATTTTACTGAGGAATTTACCAATTAATTCATTAAAAATCCTTCAGTGTGATTTTCTGGATTTTTTTTTCTCATTTTGTCTCTCATAGTTGAGGTATACCTATGATGAAAATTGGAGACCTCTCTCATCTTTTAAGTGGGAGAACTTGCACAACTGGTGGCTGACTAAATACTTTTTTTCCCCACTGTATATATATACACACACACAAAATAAATCTTCTTCTTCTAGCTTTATTCTCATGTTCTGGTGGAGTCGCTGCGGCACACATTGATGTATCTGCCATATCCATAGGTTGGAGCTGAGTTTTATGCCGGATGCCCTTCCTGACACAACCCTGCCCATTTTTATCCGTGCTTGGGACCGGCACAGGGAGTACACTGACCTGTGCACCTCTTGTGGCTGGGTAACCAACACTTCCCTCCTCTATTCCATTTTGCTGAGCATCAAGATGGATGGCCGGAAGTTCCATTTTTATATGGTCTTTGGCATGAATGGCCAGGATTTTAGCCCCGGACTCCCGGTTGTAGGCCAGATGCTCTACCGCTAGGCCACCACTCCAATATATAAATAATAATAATGTAAAATACATAAAATAAATACAAAATAAATATATCAGACTGTTGCACTATAGTATATAAAGAGGATATGCACCTGATGTCACAGAACAGAATTCATGGCAGCTACAAAACAATGAGCAGCAAGTACTTGCTTGCATTGTGGAGAGCTAATCTTTTTATTCCATCTTATATCAATTGACAAAAAATAAATAAATTTGTAAATTAAAGGGCCTATATCATGCTATTTTAAGCCTTTCAGAGTAAACTATATGCATGTATGTGATAGTATATTACCTTTGGTACACTGGAGAATGAATTTCTTATGAAATATGAGTTATTTTCGCGAGCTACTTTTCCAACCCGGAAGAAAGATGCCTCGATCTCTGAGGCTCAGCCTCTCCTTCTTGTGGCTGCCGCCCATTTCATGACGTAACCCCTGAGCCGGCTGCTGCAGCGTGTCGCTGGGTTCCGCCCACGAAAACTTAGAAGACATTGTCTTACGTAAAAAAGCAAACAGTTGTTGTCACTGAGCAGATTAGGTGCAAGAGGAACTACTTCTTCACAGCGTCAATGCTAAAGTGAAAGAGTTTTGTCGATCACTACTCCGTTAGCTGCGCAGAGAAAGTGGGTGTGTGCGTTAGCGTGGGGGTGGTGCTGGCAGCACAGGCATTTCCTGGAGTGGGCGGCTCACCCACGTTCATACGTATGAACGTGGGGACCCAGTCATTATCAGGGACAGGGCAGAGCAGCAGCTCAGAGAGCAGGGTTGAGGAGGAATACTCAGAGATGCGTGAATGGAGCAAAATACCACTTTGGGGGTGTTTTTCGTGAGGAATTAACATTATAACATGCTTAAAAGCTCAAACAAGTCAATTCTGCATGATATAGGCCTTTTAAAGGCTCAGAACCAGTTCTTGTCTTATGTGTGCTTTTACCACACATTATTACAGTCAAGTAAACAGTGTGATATTAACATCTACAGTAAAAAAAAAGGTACACAGTAAACTGCAGTAAAAAAAAGGTACTCTATGTACTGCTCTGTGTACTGCAGGCCTTATTGCTATGCAGAGGGCATTAAGCCATATCACAGCCGTGGTTACTATAATCACGATACCGTAACTCCATCTCATGTAATATTGCTAAAACATATCAAATACTGTATATATTGTATACTATGTTATAATCACATATAGCCAATAGATCACACATACCTCATCACTTTCACTGCCAATAAAGTCATCCTCAGGCTGGGCATCACTCCTCCTTTTACTTTCAGTCTGATCATCCTGCATCTCCAGCTTCTCCTGCTCACCCTGGCCTTGCCCTCTTTTGGGTGAGTGAGGCTGGGATGAGTAAGTGAACACCTCCTCCTGCAGAGTGAGCTGGGGCTCAGACCCCTCATTACTCTCCCAGCTGCTCCAGACCTGAATGTCAGAGGACAAACCTGGCTGGATCGGGAAGAGTTCTGTGGGGTTGAGGGCTGAAATTTCCTTTGAATGACTGCAGCTCTCATCTAAAATAAAATATCATAAAACAGCATAAAGTAGTATCATAAAACCATAGGAGGACCTAAATTGCATGGTATATCTGAAATTACAATTGTTTCATTTACATGTAAATGTGAATTGTTTTGAGAATAGAGCATGTACTGTATGTCAAGAGACAAAATAAAGACACTTACACAGTCTAATGAGTATTATACGTGAGTAATAAAACCACTATCATGTCTTCTTCATACTGTGGCTAATGTAGATCATTTGCTTTTATTACATATACATAAAAACAATATTAAAGGTTGTAATTAATCTCAGTGCTTTGTAAAAATGAATATTAATTTATCCTGTACTGGCATGTTTATATGTTTTGATAATAGCTCTCCAAAGCCAACACCTTAATGAGAATGTCTATAGGAATGACAACTTTGTTCAGACATAATTACTTATTTACTGTACTCACAATATTTTTTTTTAACAGAGAGAGCTTTCTTCTTAGGATAGGAAGACAAAAACCTTAGAGCAATGTTATAAAATCTGAGGCTAGATTCATTAATGCTCATGGGGTAAGGGCTTTTTCTGCGTTAAATGAAAAATTACATTTGTTCATGGGAATGGACATGCAAGAATACTAATACTTTTGGGATCAGACTGAGATCAGAGAAAGGGCCATCTAAATTTGAATGAGTGAGCATATTTGAATCTCTCGATATAATCACTTTCCTTAATTGCACACTGTGTGGCAAACCCCTGCGCCCAGGAGATGTCCCTCTGACTTTTATTTAATGTGCCACATTACCATTAATGAACTAACTCTTTTCACTCTGTGAGCAGGGCTGCAGCAAAAGATCCCACTGCTGTGGAGAAACATGCATAATTGAGCTTTCAGAAGACGTGCATTTATTTTGCAAGGACAATGCGAGTGCAGGTGTGCATGTGTGTGTGTGTGTGTGTGTGGGGGGGATAGCTGTGGTCATAATGGGGAAGACTCTATGGGGGATGGGTCTCACAAGTGGTCTTGACGTTGTTATATAAATTTTAAAAAAGGGAACAATAGCTTGTATGCAGCAGAGAACAAGAGTCCTTAAAATTTTAAGAGGTTTAATTTATAAGTAAGGTGGAGGCATTTTTCCCCAAGAATAAGGAAGCTGCTTATTAAAATCAGAACATGCAATGTAGGCATCAGCATCTTCCAATATGCACATTATTCCCTTCTGTCTTGTGTTTCCACCTCACACTGTCTTGTTACATTTTTCCGACAACCACTACGATCGCATTCATCTTAAAGCGCATGTCTTCATGGTGTCGCTTCACACCATTTTATTTTTATTATTTAATTTTTATTTTTTTTTGCCTATTTGCAGCGTATGTGAGCCTTACCTGCTGTTTGGTGCTCTGACATTTCTGTTATGGTCAGAGGCTGCAGGCTGATCTTTTCCTTACTGGAGGGAGGGGCACACTCCTGCCTTTTACTTCTCATTTTGTGACTCTCAGACACAGCATCTGGATGAAATGTTGGTCACAATTAAATGTCTGAAAATATTAAAGTATAGTAAATCCAAACCCACACTAGAGTTGTTATGATTCTGATCCTAGCAAAGGCCCGGAAAATCCTGGTATTGGTATGGCTAGGCACACCAATCATATACCATATACTAGCCTTGAATTGGTACCCAGCTCCATCCTAGTTAGGTCTGTTGGTGCTGACTAACACCGCATAGCAGAAATCAATTATTCTCAACTCTAAGCAAGTTGTTGGTAGGGGTGGGGGAAATAATCTTTTTTCCAATGTATTGCAATGCAGATGTTAACAATTCTGCATCGATGCACAAATGTCAAGAATTAGATTTTTAAATATTAATTAATAATGTAATTACTATTTTTAAAAATAACAGGGTCTTCACTTGTCCCTTGCAAACTCACGCCCATTTAGAATAATCCTGATATCCTGCAACAAAAAAGGATGTTAAATTTTCTACTATGGTATGAAAAAGGAATAAAAAAAACTTAGAACATCTTATTTGAGGTGGACATTTTATCCAGTTTCAGGAACTAATGTCACAGTACGGCATCAGCGATAAAAAGTTTCTTGAATACCAACAGCTTAACCCCTTGAACTCTGTGAATTCCACGGGCGGTCACGTCTCTGCATCTTAGTGCGTCTCAGTGCGCACTGAAAAAAAAAAGCTGTATTTCTGGTCTTCCAGTACAGACACAGCCTTGTTACAACCTGAGAAAAAAGCTGTGTAATATATTCATTTTTTGTGGAATTTTTACAAAATTTTGACCTGAGCTTGAAAACACTTGGTTCTACATTTCTGTTGTGTTTTCCAGCCAGTATCTGACAGCTGTATGTTATTTGCAAGCATTTGTATCTAAAAAACACCCAGGCAAACTTTGTTACTCAGTGGCAGGAGCACTTAGAGGGATTATGACTGTTTTGCCAAAAAATTCAGAGTGTTTTCTTTTAAATGAGACTAACCCCATGAAGATGCTGCAAAGGGTTGAAGAACAGCTTTTGATTTACTTTGGGCATGTTATTTTTAGGCATTTTTAGGGAAGTTGAACAGAGTTCAACAGGTTAAATCCATAACACTGGTCAACACCAAATTTATTGTCTAAGTTTTTTTTAGCTGATTTAGGACAATTTTGATGTGCTGAATCCAAAAATCACATTGCTTTTGCTCCATCAGGTCAACTTTTTTGAACTATGGCCACATGTTTTTTACATTTTTGTTTACATGTACGGGTATTTTCGCTTTATATGATGCAAAATTCTTTTTTATTTCTTGAAATTCTCTGAATTTTGAACAATGATGACGTAATATTCAATTTACATGTACTTACCGTTATCAGTGTCTACTATTCAATTTACAGTACTGTACAACTGTTGTACAACTGCTTACAACTTAGCATAAAAACCTGACCTGATCGAGAGAAATTGATGTCATTTTCGGATTCAGTAGTGCAAAATTGTCTTAAATCAGTTGAAAAAACACAGACAACTTACAAAAAAAATATTTTTGTTATGTTGTGTAATAAAAGCAAGACTTACTCTCAATCAGACAGATTTAGAGGTACTAATTAAAGTGACAGAGTTTCTAAATTTCCGTTCCCCTAAATTGATATCAAAAATACATGGCCCATTATCAAAACTGGATGAGTCAGTATCTCTTCCAAAATCAAAATGGGAGACAGACCTATCAATCAATAAAGACAAAAGCTTCTGGACACAAATATGTTTAAACACTTTTAAGATGACTAAAAACTCTAATTTACAACTCATACAGTACAAAGTTCTACATAGAACTCATTACACAGGACAAAGGGTGTTCAAAATGGGCCTGAGTCACACAAATATCTGCTCCCACTGCACCAGCAACGTCCCGGATAGTTATATGCAAGCTATGTGATCCTGTGCACTGGTCCAAAAGTTCTGGCAGAAGATATGTGAAGACTTATCGGCATGGACTGGGTATCGTATCCCATCGTCATCCACACTTTGCATATTAGGTGATTCAAGTGAAATAAATATAGAGGCAAGGATGTCACACATGGTTCTCACTGCCTTATGCATCGCAAAGAAAACTATCCTCATGAATTGGAAATCAAGAAATAATTTGTGCACAACTCACTATAATAACTTATTATCAGATTATATTAGCCTGGAGAGAATCAAATAACCAATTGGCTGAATTTAATTCTCTCTGGTCCCTGCTTATTAATTCTATAACCTGAGGGGTGGCGGGCGGTGGCTTGCTCTCTTTGAAGCCTCTGGCAACTGGCTGTGCCCTGAGCACAAGGGGCTTTTGTGACCCACTGGTGCCGGTGTCTGGGGAGCCTGTTCCGGGGTGGCTGTGTGTCTGGCCTGGGGGGGGGGGTAGGGGGGGCTGGGGGGCGTGGTCCTGGGATGGCTGGCCTTGCCTCCTGGGTGGGGCTGGGTCTGGTCCTGGGCCCCTGGTGCGGGGGGGGGGGGGTTCCCCTCTGGGTCGGGGTTGGGTGTGTGCCGGTGGTGCAGGCCGGTCCTGGTGCGTCCTTGCACGTTGGGTCATGCCATCCCTGGGGCTCTGGTGGCATTCTGGGGGCTGGTGTCTGCATCCCGGAGGGATCCCAGCCCCCCCCGTCCTCCGAGTCCTGCGGGTGTGGGTGTGCGCATGTGTGTGTGTGTGTATGTGTATGAGTGTGTGTGCAAGTGTGGATGAGTGTGGGTGGGTGTGGGTTTGTGTGTGTGTGCAGGTGCGGATGTGGGTGCATGCATGTGTGTGTGTGGGCATGTGGGGTTGTGTGTGGGTGTAGGTAGGCATGAGCGATGGTAAGTGTGTGTGTGCACATGAGAGTTGACATGTGTGTGTGTGTGTGTGTGTGTATACCTGTGGGTGGATGTGCGGGGGTGGAGGATGTGTGGGTGGGTGGGCTCGTTGGCGTTTCTGACCTGCCTTTACCAGCTGCCCTGCCATTTTGTCATGGGGCGGGGCACTTTGTTGCATTGCCTCCAGTGTCCTTGGTGTCGGGTGTGTGTGGGTGGTTGGGGGGGGCCGTTGGTGTGGATTGGTGGCCGTGTTGCCGTCAGTTTGCTCTGGGGTGGTTGTGGCTGCAGGGCGGCCTGCTGCTGTCAGTGTGTGTCCTGGGTGGATGGTTGGTGGGTTTGCAGTGGGCGCTCTGGGGTGTCGCTTGGCGTGTGGGGCACCTAATGGGTCCGACCCATTGTTCATTATTGTGATTTTTGTTGATGTGTATGTTCATGAGTGCAAGCTGTGTGGGAGTGGGTGTGGATGTGGCTGCTCCATCATGCTTGTGGTGCTGGGAGCGCCGGGGCGCGACGCTGGCGGGTCCTGGGCTGCTCGGCCTGGTGGCCCTCGCCCTGAGTTGGGATCTGGGGGCAGTGGGTGGCCTCCTAAACCAGCTTGTGAGCTGGTTTCTGGAGGAGTATGGGCCCCCTTTAGGACCGCCTCCCTCCATCTTACTTCCCCCCCCCCCACACCATTCTGGGTGGAACATACACATCTTCTTGGATACACTTAGGGTTTTGGGGTGGGGTTGTGCCGCACTGTGTAGGTGAAGGGGATACCTCTGTCTGCTCCGCAGTAGGGCCACCCTCATCTCAATTTTAATTGCATTTTAGACACCGAGGGCTTGGGGGGATGGGAGCCCCGCTGCCTATCGCAGTGGCTAGTGGTGCTCCAATCACCATCCCCCCAATTTTAACTGCACTCTAGTAGTTCACACACCTGCACACAATCACATCACACAACTGACACACACCCATCATGATTCGTTTATGGGGGAGAGGGTGGGGTTCCTCCCCCACCCCTGTTGCCCTCCTTCTGCCAGGGGCCTGGGGACCGTCATGCTGTCAAAATTCCTGGGTGCGCCGAATGAAAAGATGCAAGCAAGGGAGTGAGAGAGTGATTGAATAAGAGAGTAAGCAAGAGTGAGGGAGTCATGAGTGGAGATGGTGATGGTGGGGCGGTTTTGTGTGGTGCTTTGCATGTCGGGTGGTATCTCGGAGTGCCTGTGGTGGTCTGCTGATCAGCCGCTCGGGTGGGCGTTGGAGGTGTTGGTCTGCTTCTGTGGCCACGACCACCCTGGGGTGGGTTGGTGGGGGTGTGGCTGCTGGCCTGCGCTGGCAGTCTCCCCAGCTGCTGCCAGGTGCTGGTGCACGTTCATGCTCACTGCATCTACATCGCGGTCGCCCTAAGTAATAAGGGTGAATGAGTGTGGGGGAGTGTGTGGGGGAGAGCACGAATGGATGTGAGTAGGCTGGAGCACGAGTGAGAGTGTGTGTATGGATGAAGATGAGTGAGTGCAGGTGACTCTGAGGGTGAGTGGGAGTGGGAGAGAGATTGAGCGGGTACAATAGTGGGAGAGCATGGGTGGGTCCATGAGTCTGAGCGTGGGATTGTGTGGGTGAGAGGGTGATCGAGAGTGAGTGAGTGCATGTGGGTGCATATGAAAGCATGAGCGTGTGAATGCATGGGAATGGGTGTGTGTGCTGGCCAGGAGATGCTGGATTGAGGGGGTAGTGCCTCTTGGCTGCTTGGGCTCCCCTGGATGGTGGGGGGCTTCTTTGGCCGTGGGGTCCTCGGGGTGTGCGGCAGTGGAGCTGGGGTGGGGATGGGCCCACTGTGGGGGGTGTCTGGGGGGGTTGGCTCGCGCCAGGGGCACGGGCTGGTCTCCGGCCTGGGGGGGGTGGGGGCACTGGCCTTCCAGCACCTGGGGCCCGGGGGCTGGCATTGACCCTGCTGGGGGGGGTGGGGGTTGGCCGGTCTGGGGGAGTAGGCCCGCTGCGCCAGCTGCCTGGCAACACAGCCTCCCTTGGCTGTCCCTCCTGGGGCGGATGCCTGGCTCTCCTGGGGCTTGTTGGCCTCAGACATTTGTGCTCTGTGGGGGTTGGTGGCATTGTCCTGCTTGCTCGGGATTTACTGGGGCAGGGGGGAGTTGTTGTGACCAGCTGCCCTCTTCATATGTTTCCTGACAAATTACTCACATGTACACATTTATTTTGTGTGCGCGCTCATGCACGCACACACGGATGCACACACACATATTTCTCTCCTTTAACAAGTGCGGATACCACTTTGAGACCTCTTTGGTGGAAGAAGCAGTTTGTCTTTTGTTTGAGTTGTTGGTTTGTTTGTTTTCTTTGTCTGTTCCTCTACCTTCTCCCCCCCCCCCCCCCCCACACACACCTCCTCTCCCCATTCCCCTCTTTCCGGGTCTTTCATGGGTAAAATAAATTAAATAAAGTATTAAAAGTTATTACAAGAAGAGTTTACAACAATATACAGTACATATACAGTGGGGCAAAAAAGTATTTAGTTAGCCACCAATTGTGCAAGTTCTCCCACTTAAAAGATGAGAGAGATCTCCAATTTTCATCATAGGTATACCTCAACTATGAGAGACAAAATGAGAAAAAAAAATCCAGAAAATCACATTGAAGGATTTTTAATGAATTAATTGGTAAATTCCTCAGTAAAATAAGTATTTGGTCACCTACAAACAAGCAAGATTTCTGGCTCTCACAGACCTGTAACTTCTTCTTTAAGAGGCTCCTCTGTCCTCCACTCGTTACCTGTATTAATGGCACCTGTTTGAACTTGTTATCAGTATAAAAGACACCTGTCCACAACCTCAAACAGTCAGACTCCAAACTCCACTATGGCCAAGACCAAAGAGCTGTCAAAGGACACCAGAAACAAAATTGTAGACCTGCACCAGGCTGGGAAGACTGAATCTGCAATAGGTAAGCAGCTTGGTGTGAAGAAATCAACTGTGGGAGCAATTATTAGAAAATGGAAGACATACAAGACCACTGATAATCTCCCTCGATCTGGGGCTCCACGCAAGATCTCACCCCGTGGGGTCAAAATGATCACGAGAATGGTAAGCAAAAATCCCAGAACCACACGGGGGGACCTAGTGAATGACCTGCAGAGAGCTGGGACCAAAGTAACAAAGGCTACCATCAGTAACACACTACGCCGCCAGGGACTCAAATCCTGCAGTGCCAGACGTGTCACCCTGCTTAAGCCAGTACATGTCCAGGCCCGTCTGAAGTTTGCTAGAGAGCATTTGGATGATCCAGAAGAGGATTGGGAGAATGTCATATGGTCAGATGAAACCAAAATAGAACTTTATTGTAAAAACTCAACTTGTCGTGTTTGGAGGAGAAAGAATACCATACCTACTGTGAAGCACGGGGGTGGAAACATCATGCTTTGGGGCTGTTTTTCTGCAAAGGGACCAGGACGACTGATCCATGTAAAGGAAAGAATGAATGGGGCCATGTATCGTGAGATTTTGAGTGAAAACCTCCTTCCATCAGCAAGGGCATTGAAGATGAAACATGGCTGGGTCTTTCAGCATGACAATGATCCCAAACACACCGCCCGGGCAATGAAGGAGTGGCTTCGTAAGAAGCATTTCAAGGTCCTGGAGTGGCCTAGCCGGTCTCCAGATCTCAACCCCATAGAAAATCTTTGGAGGCAGTTGAAAGTCCGTGTTGCCCAGCGACAGCCCCAAAACATCACTGCTCTAGAGGAGATCTGCATGGAGGAATGGGCCAAAATACCAGCAACAGTGTGTGAAAACCTTGTGAAGACTTACAGAAAATGTTTGACCTCTGTCATTACCAACAAAGGGTATATAACAAAGTATTGAGATGAACTTTTGTTATTGACCAAATACTTATTTTACAGAGGAATTTACCAATTTATTCATTAAAAATCCTTCAATGTGATTTTCTGGATTTTTTTTTCTCAATTTGTCTCTCATAGTTGAGGTATACCTATGATGAAAATTGGAGACCTCTCTCATCTTTTAAGTGGGAGAACTTGCACAATTGGTGGCTGACTAAATACTTTTTTGCCCCACTGTATATGTACTGTACAAAGCTCCCTTTGGCAAAGTAAATCTGTTTGGCACAATAAGAGTAGCAGATGTGATGATCAGGTGAGCGTGCTCCCCCTCCCCTCCTGTTCCTGTCTTCCCGGCTCCGGAGTAATTACCACACCTGCGTGATTGACACACCTGTTTCTTCCTGGTTTTATAGCGTATTTAAGAGCCAGTGTGTGAGGAGCTCACTGCTGGATCGTTAGGTTTGCTGCATGTGTAAACCACGTTAAGCTTTTACTCCTTAGGCTGATGTGCGTTCCTTACTCCCGTGTCTTCACTCTCTCCTCAGGTTTGCTGCCACATCCGCGGTGTGTACTCTGGGGCTGATCATGCTCGTCTGACCCGAAGACACTGGACGTCCACCCAGGTCAACCATCTTCCCCCTGGTATTCTCTGGTCTCATGCAGGAGTTCCCTGCCGGGCTCCTCTGCTCTCAGTAGCAAGATTGCTCTCCTTTTCTTATTCTCCTCTTATGGAGATTCTGTCTCTAACCATCTCTCTCTGCTCTTTCCCGTAGGAGGCGTGCGCTATACCGGGCACCTGCTTTTGTGTCTAAATTTAAGTGTGCATTTCTGTTGCGCTGTTCCTTAGTTCTACACTTTAGTTTGTGTGTTTTTGGGTTGACTTTTCATTAAAGTGGTGAAACTTTTATATCTTGAGTCTGAATGTTCATTTGGTGTGGTAGCTCTGCATTTGAACCTCTCTCTTGAATTGAATCATGACAGAACGATCCAGTCAAGATCGAGGCTCAGCGAGCGCTTCGCCAGGAGAACAGTCGGCACTCTTGCGTTTGGATGTCACAGAACGCCAGGTCATGTTTCCTTCTGAACAACTTCAAACCATTATCCACCAATTGGTGACCGTAACCGAGCATCTGTGCCATCTTCCTGGTGCGGTGACTCCCCCTGCACCTGCTGC
The DNA here is from genome assembly GCA_020510985.1 of Pholidichthys leucotaenia. NCBI lineage: Eukaryota > Metazoa > Chordata > Actinopteri > Cichliformes > Pholidichthyidae > Pholidichthys > Pholidichthys leucotaenia. Next base: position 107,892,737 of record CM035837.1, read on the forward strand.
CCCGGCAGCTTCTGCCATCCGCAGGAACATTTCTGTTCCTTCGCCTGCCCCCTATGGGGGGAGATGGGGGTATGCAAAGGGTTCCCACTCCACTGCTGGCTTTATTTCCAGCAGGTGGAGGGGGAGAATAGGGACGATTCAGCTAAGATTCATTTCGTGACCTTGTTGCTGTGAGACCAGGTGCTCAAGTGGGCACAGTCCATCTTGAGCAGCCCGGGCGGGCCCCTATACTCTTTTGAGCAATTTGTGCAGGAATTCTCAGAGGCTTTCAACCATACAGAGAGTGAGGAGAACATTGTTAGCCAGCTGATGGGACTCTGGCAGGGAAACTGGTCTGTAGCCCATTTCTCCGTTGAGTTCCGGGTCGTTGCAGTGGAATGACATTGCTCTACACAGCGCCTTCCTCTGGGGCCTGAATCTGCACCTCTGTAACGAGCTGGCTATCCACGCATCCCCCTCCTCTCTGGATGAGCTTATTGCGCAGGCTGTGGCTCTGGATAACCGGTTTAGGGAGCGTGTGAGGGAGCAGAGGGCCGCTGCTTCTCCGTCTGCTCCACAGCCAGCTCCCCCTTCCTCTGGCGCAGCTCCGTCGGTGCCCTCCGAGCCGATGGCCATTGGTAGGTCCCATCTGACTCTGGAGGAGCGCTGACGTCAAGAGAGGGTGGGGGACATGTATGTATTGCAGGGCCACAGACCACGTGATTTTGAAATGCCCAGTTAGACCAAAAGATCCGGACCATCAGTAACTGTAGGGGGTCTGGCGGGAGGGTCTTCGCAAAATCCTCCCAATGGTTTTGAACTCCCGGCCCTCATTCAGATACCAGGTGGCCGAGTTCAAAACCTCCGCCCTGACTGATTCTGAAGCGGAGCAGAACTTCATTCAACTGGCACCGGTTAGAAAATTTCAGAATCCCACCAGGAATGTCCCGATGCCCTTGAATGTCTCGGCAGTTTCAGGCAGCAGGATTGTAGCCATAACCAAACAGACTGAGCCCGTTTTGGTCATTTTGTCCGGTAATCACCGCAAGACTGTTCAGTTTTAAGTTCTGCCTCAATCTACCACCCCCATGATTCTGGGGTATCCGTGACTCCATATTCACAACCGATAATAAACTGGAGCTAGGGCTCCATTTCTTCCTGGAGCTCTTATTGTCTCTCATTGTGTCTCCGCTCGGCCACATGTTCACCGTCTCCCCCGATCTCCTTCCATCTGGCTGAGCCAGTGGATCTCAGCTCCATGCCTGAGTTCTATCATGACTTAGGAAAGGTCTTTAGCAAGTCCAGGGCCCTATCTTTACCACCTCATTGGGCCTACAACTGTCCTATCGACCTCCTACTGGGCGCACAGCTGCCATTCAGCCGACTCTACAGTTTATCTGGGCCAGAGAGGGAGACAATGGAGACCTACATAAAAGACTCCCTTAGCACCGGCCTTATTTGCTCGTCGTCCGCCCCTTTTGGCACTGGAGAATCAGCTTTTTGTGAAAGCGGAGAAGTGCGAATTCACCACTCACTCAACTTCATTCTTGGGGTTCATCATCGCCGAGGGCGTGTAAAAGGCCAATCCGGCGAAAATTAAAGGCGGTGGTAGACTGGCCTACCCCCCAGTCCAGGAGCGCCAACTTCTACCGTCGATTTATCCGTGATTACAGTAAGGTGGCGCAACCACTTACGCAGTTGACATCGACCAAAAGCCCGTTCAAGTGGTCTGAGGCCGCTGAATGAGCTTTTGTGACCATTAAAGGCCTCTTCACCAACGCGGGTGTCCAGGCGCAGGTGGATCCTCTGGCGCAGTTTGTGGTCGAGGTGGATGCTTCTGATTCAGAGGTGGGCACTGTCCTCTCCCAGCACTCCACCTCTGACCAGACGTTTCATCCGTGTGCGTATTTCTCATGGCGGCTGACGCCAGCTGAGAGGAATTACGATCTTGGGGACCGCGAACTGTTGGCCATTAAGCTGGTGTTGGAGGAGTGGAGACACTGACTCGAGGGGGCTAGCCAACCGGTCATTTTCTGGACTGATCATAAAAGTTTAGAATATCTTCGTTCGGCCAGACGGTTGAATTCACGGCAGGCTCGGTAGGCCCTGTTCTTTAATAGGTTCAATCTATCCATCTCGTACCGACCATGGTCCTGTAATGCCAAGGCTGATGCCCTCTTGTGCCAGTTTTCCCCTGACTCCTCCTCTCCCACCTCTTTCTCCGCAGCTGCTGTATCTCCCCCGGAGACTATTCTCCCCCCCTCCTGCTTTCTAAGGGTGCTCTTGTGGGAGATTGAGCAGAGGGTCCGGTGGGCCCAGCCCTCCGAACCCATCCTGGAGGGAGGTCCGTCTGACTGGCTATATGTGCCCTCCATGCTGCACAGTGAGGTGATCAAGTAGGAGCACACCAGCTTCTTCGCCTGCCATCCCGGCATCTCAGGGACCATCAAGCTACTTAGAAAAGCACTTTGGCAGCCCACACTCGGGAGGGATGTGCGGGAGTACATCAAGGCCTGTCACAGCTGCGCCGCAAACGAGATGGACGCTTCACCTCCAGCTGGCCTCCTCCATCCCCTCCCGGTGCCGAGTCCTCCATGGTCCCACATCACCCTGGACTTCTGTCACAGGCCTTCCTCCATCCCAGGGTAACACAGTCATACTTCCCATCATCGACCGTTTCTCCAAGGCCATTCACCTTGTCCCTCTCCATAAACTGCCATCGGCTACGGAAACGGCCGACCTAGTGACTCAACATGTTATCTGCTTGCATGGGATCCCGATGGACATCGTTTTGGACCGGGGTCCACAGTTTACATCCCAGGTGTAGAGGGCATTTTGTCACTTCCTGGGTGCTACTGTCAGCCTGACGTATGGATACCACCCGCAGAGCAACGGTTAGGCTGAGCGTGCCAATCAGTCCTTGGAGGCCACCCTGACGTGTGTAGCATCCTGCAATCCAACCACCTGGAGCTCCCACCTGACTTGGGTGGAGTACTCTCATAACTTTGCCATCTACTCCGCTACTGGGCTTACACCGTTCGAAGCCTCGATGGACTACACTCCACCTCTGCTGCCCATGGCAGAGAGGGGTCTCGCCGTCTCATCTGTGGAGGTCCATGCATGCCATTGCCACCATCTGTGTAGGGTCACAAGAGCTGCCCTCCTCCACTCTGCGGAGCGGAATCAACAGTACGCAAACAGCAGATGTGCGCCAGCGCTGAAGTACACAGTTGCACAGAAGGTCTGGCTGTCCACCAAGCAGATTCCGCTGAAAACAGAGTCCCGGAAGCTGGCGCTGTGCTATCTGTGCCCATTTCCCATCATGTGCATCATAAACGATGTCACTGTTCGGCTGGACCTTCCACCTTCGATGTGGATCCATCCAACTTTCCACGTCTTCCGCATCAAGCCCCTCTCCGCCAGCCCTCTCTGCCCTCCTCTGGATCCCCCACCCCCCCTTCCCGGGTCATTGATGGCCAGACCACTTACACCATAGAGAAGATTCTGGACGTCCTTCGAGGGGGTCGTGGCTGCCAGTACCTAATCCATTGGAAGGGGTACGGTAAGGAGGAGAGGTCCTGGATTCTGGGCTTTAACATCCTGGATACGCGGATGGTGCGGGCATTCCATCGGGCGCACCTGCGGAAGCCCAGTGGGATGCCGGGAGGCTCCCCTTGAGGGGGGGCACTGTGATGATCAGGTGAGCGTGCTCCCCCTCCCCTCCTGTTCCTGTCTTCCTGGCTCCGGAGTAATTACAACACCTGCGTGATTGACACACCTGCTGCTTCCTGATTTTCCAGCATATTTAAGAGCCAGCGTGTGAGGAGCTCACTGCTGGATCATTAGGTTTGCTGCATGTGTAAACCATATTAAGCTTTTACGCCTTAGGCTGATGTGTGTTCCTTACTCCCGTGTCTTCACTCTCTCCTCAGGTTTGCTGCCACCTCCATGGTGTGTACTCCGGGGCTGATCATGCTCGCCTGACCTGAAGACACTGGACGTCCACCCAGGTCAACCGTCTTCCCCCTGGTATCCTCTGGTCCCAGGCAGGAGTTCCCTGCCTGGCTCCTCTGCTGTCAGTAGTAAGAGTGTTCTCCTTTTCTTATTTTCTTTTTGTGGAGATTCTGCCCCTAACCATCTCTCTCTGCTCTTTTCCGTAGGCGGCGTGTGCTCCAGTGGGCACCTGTTTTTGTGTCTAAATTTAAGTGTGTTTTTGTTGCGCTGTTCCTTAGTTCTGCACTTTATTTAGTTCGTGTGCTTTTGGTTTGACTTTTCATTAAAGTGGTGAAACTTTTACATCCAAGTCTGAATGTTCGTTTGGTGTGGTAGCTCTGCGTTTGAGCCTCTCTCTTGAATTGAATCATGACAGCAGATTTCTGTTCTGCTCACCTAGCTGCCTGACAGGCCAAGAGGAAAAAAATGTAATTACTGTAATTTTAACAGAGTGAAAAAAGGAGACTAACCCTGTGTACAGGGGTGAACCAGCACCTGTCATCATGGATCCTGGACTACCTCACAGATTGACCGCAGTTTGTGAGGACCCGGGACTGGGTGTCTGACACCATCATCTGCAGTACGGGGTCCCCCAGGGAACAGTTCTGGCTCCCTTCCTGTTCACTCTCTACACTGCTGACTTTACACACAATACACCACACTGCCATCTACAGAAGTTCTCTGATGACTCTGCGATTGTCGGCCTCATTTCTGAGGGGGATAACGCAGAGTACAGAGGACTTATCCAGGACTTTGTGGACTGGTGCCTGCAGAACTGCCTCCCAATCAATGTGAGGAAAACCAAAGAACTGGTGGTGGACTGCTGCAGGCGTGAACAACCCTCCACAGCACTGGTAAACATCCAGGGAACAGCCGTTGAGATGGTGACATCTTACAAGTACCTGGGTGTTCACCTGAACAATAAACGGGACTGGTCACACAACACCATTGCACTCTACAAGAAGGGGTAGCGCAGGCTGTTTCTCCTGAGGAGACTCAGGTCTTTTGGAGTGCGGGGGGGCACTCCTGAAGACCTTCTATGATTCTATAGTGGCATCAGCCTTTACGTATGGAGTGGTCTGCTGGGGCAGTGGCATCACGGCAGCTGACAGGAAGAGACTGAACGGGCTGATCAAAAAAGCCTGCTCTGTTCTGGGGCGACACCTCGACCCAGTGGAGTAGATAGGAGAGAGGAGGACGGTGGCTAAGCTGTCATCTCTGCTGCAGTCCGAATCCCACCCCTTGCGGATCACGTTGAATGCACTGAGGAGCTCATTTAGCAGAAGGCTGTGCCATCCTAAGTGCTCGAGGGAGAGATTCTGCAGGTCCTTCTTACCTACGGCTGTCAGACTGTATAATCTAAATACTGCTCATAGAGGCCGTATTAATCATCACATCTCTGCACAATAGAGATTATCCCCTTCAATACACAACTAAGACAATTACAATTATTATCAAGGGTGGCAACAACACTGTTCATTCAGTGTGAAATATACTGTCTGAGTCAATATTTATATTTTGCCAGGTAATTTAACTAACTGTAATGCTGCTGATACCATCTAACTGCAATGCTCCTGCACTGTGTCTATAACTGTGTACATATGTATATTTATTTACTGCTTTGGCTAACCAGTTCTTATCTTATTGTCTTATTTACTATTGCTCTGAGTGCTGCTATCCCTTTGCTGCTGCAATCCTGTAATTTCCCTATTGTGGGACTAATAAAGCCTTATCTTATCTTAAACAAAGACTCTGTACTGTTCTGACAGTTTATGGCATGACATAAAACACAGACGCATGACCATGGTGATGGTGCAACGGGACTTGGCAGCATCCCGGGCTCCACAAAGCCAAAGGGAAAAAAGATGCCCTAAAGGGAAGGGAAGAAACAATGAAGCCCCACTAAACTAAACCAAACGTGAAACCAAACCACATGCTTACACGGGGTAGAAAAAACAGCTGCTTCCGCTGACCATAACTCCACCAAGCAACCGTCGCCAAAGCCTCCGCCCAACCAGGAAAGGGTGCCCACACTCCACCGTTGAGAACCAGGACCCCTGCGCCATGCCATGTACTGGGCCAGAGCTGTAGCACAATGCCCCACCAAGGGGACGCCCCATGGAAACAGCAATCACCACACTCTACGAGACTCAAACTGTAGTCATGGAATCAGTGGGTAGGATTCCTTCTAATTTTCATTAGAAGTCTCATATTTATATATTACAAATTTTAAGTATATTTGACTGAAGGACTGTGCTAACTTGTTGCACAACAGGAGAATGTTTGTTAGAAGTCTATTATTTGTTAAAATTCAGGGTACTCTGAAATCTGATACAACAAATATGATACTACAGGTACACTGTTTTTGAAGTGCTGGAATATATGTTGGCAAATATAACATTCCATGTGACTTGTCAGATTTCTCTTCTATTTGTTTTATTGAAAGATATCGGAAGAAAAGTCATGGGTAGTTGCAAATGCTTTGCTTTGCTTTAAAAGTACCAAGTTGTCACACATAGGCAGGAAAAAGATCCTGAATAGAAAAAAAAAGGTGCATCAAGATGCACCGACAATCGCTTTAGAATTGAATCGGAGCCCCCTGAATTGTAATCGGCTAGAATAGTGAGGTGCCTAAAGATTCCCAGTCCCAGTTGGTGGTGAGTTCCTTTTCTCAGAGCAGCTCAGATTTGGGACGTACCCAACAAGTGTGCTTCCAAGTCAGGAAAATGGTTTTTCACTCCTGAAGTCAGGTGAGCCTTGGGCAAGACTGACTTAAAGTCTGTACTGGAAGTTAAGAAGACTGTGCACATGCCCAGCATATCAATATTACTATGAAATGTAGCATTTATAGGCCTTCTGATTTTGTTTTATAGCTCTGTCATCTGTCCTACATAGAGTTGCAATAAAAATCATTCAACCCCCATTGCATTTTATGTTTACTGGTAAAAATTTAAAAAATTCAGGTGTTTGCAATAAACAAATTCCATGAGAACGGTTTAAATAGTTAAAACTATTACTACAAGGATTTTATTAATAATTCAACAGTAAATCCTACTTTCAATGACTAATGCAGTCTCAAAATTATTCAATGGAATTGAACTGAATAGAATTCCTCATAAGAGTACACATTTGCAAATCAGGTGTTGTCTCAAGCACACCTGATGCAACCAATCAAGGGCTTCATCACTTGCATCAGGTATTGCTTGAGACAGACTACCTCAGATACCTGGACTGCTGACAGTGATATTTGATTTCATGTTAGAAATATGGCTAAGTTAAGAGAATTGTCCAAAAAGTTCAGAGAAGAGATCACTGACTTCCAAAAACAAGGAAAGGGATACAAAAAGATAGCAAAGGCACTGAATGTTTCTAGAGATATAGTTGGAAGCATAGTTTGCAAGTTTAAAGTTAAAGGCACAGTGGCTACTGTACCTGGACATGGCAGAAAGAGGATGCTATCAACAGCTGCCACAGAGTCCTGAGGAGGCAGGTGGTCAAAAACTCTCAAATGACTGCAAAAGACCTGCAGTGAGACTTGGTGGCAGCAGGCATTTAAGTTTCAGTTTCCACAGTAAGGCACATACTAAACAGTATAGGGCTCCATGCCTGAACTCCAAGACATGCATCTCTACTGACCCAAAAGAACAAGGAAAATCAGCTCCAATTTGCTCAAAAGTGTATAAATAAACCAAAGAGTTTTTTAAATTCTGTTCTGTGGAGTGATGAAACAAAACTGGAACTTCACAGGCCTGTGGATCATTGATACTGTATGTCTGGATGAGGAAGAATGAAGCATATCCCAAAAAGAACACCCTGCCTACAGTAAAGCATGGCAGTGGCTTGGTGATGCCCTGGGGCTGCTTTGCTTCCTCTGGCACTGGAAACCTGCAGTGTGTGGAGGGTAAGATGGATTCAATCAAGTATCAGGAAATCCTGGAAGAAAATGCCATGATGTCTGTGAGGATGCTGACACTTAGGCGTCATTGGACCTACCAACAAAACAGTGATCCCAAGCATACCTCAAAGTCCACCAAGATTTGGTTTCAGAAGAAGTCCTGGAAGATACTAGAGTAACCATCACAGTTGCTTGAACCTCACTGAAAATCTCTGGTGGGATTTGAAAAAGATGGCTGCTGCATGCAAACCCAAGAATATTAGTAAACTGGAGGACTTGGACCATGAGGAATGAGCTAAGATTCCTCAGAAACACTGCCAGAAGCTGGTGTCTGGTTATACATCACATTTGCAGCAGATCATAACAGCAAAAGGGTGCTCTACTAAGTACTCAAGATGTTTGTCATGAAGGGGATGAATAATTTTGAGACTGTGGTAGTCATTAAAAGTGGAATTTTGTGTACAAATTGGAGAAACCACTTGTAATATTAGTTGTGTTGAGCTATCTAAATTGTTCTTGTTTGATTTGTTTATTGCAAACAGCTGCTAGTTTGTACATTTTGCCGATAAACCTATTTAGCAGTGGAGGTTAAAAGATTTTGATTGTAACTGTACAACAATGTCCAGCTTCTATTTGAAACTGTAGCTACAGTGTTTTCATACACAAATAACTGCATACTGTGCTGTTTTCAGTGGACACTAGTAGCAATGGCTAACGGCTAACTGCTAGAGCAGATTGATTCCTACACTTTGTACAACGAAACAAGAAGGACTAGCTAATTTTAAGTGCAAATAATAACTTAAAAGTCGAAGAGTTAAAATCCTTTTTACACTGGGTTCGATTAGTCAGATGGTGATGTATTTTATTCAAATTTTCCTTTAAATACCACTAAATGATCTTGGTTTTCCTGGTTGTTATGGTATGCTGTAGACTCAGATGTGACATACGTAATTTCAACAGCTGGTTTTTATCTTCAGACAGTAAAAGAACATATACTGGAATACTGGCAACAATTCTTTAAGAGCAGTTATAAAGAGAGTCGAAGAAAGTAGCAAGACTAGCTTCAACCTGAACCAGACTACACAACAACGATATCCATACAGAGCTAGTAGTATACCGCTATACTCAGTATCAGTATTAATTCACGCATTGGAATCAGCATCGTGGAGGCAAAAAATGTCATTGGAACATCTCAAACACACACGATGACATGCACTGTAATATGAAGGGCATACCACTGACCTGATGACGCTAGTCTCTCTCTTCCAGCACTGAGGACATGTAGATTCTTAGACGCTGTCTTGCCAAACACTCTTCTTTGGGGTGGATGGGGTTGTAAACCGCCAGCTGCTCCTACAGATCATGCATTCGACATTCGAAAAGCTTTATAACACAAAACAGTGAAATAACATTATAAAAGCCTGCCAGAAGCATATCTGTGAACTGATTATGCACTGTGAAAATCCCTATTAATGAAGGCATTTCAATCACTCAGCTTCCTACATTCATTCCGTGTAGAAGAGAATATTTCCAGCTACATTATGTTCAGATGAATTAGGGAATTTTAATCACCCAGTTTTTGCATTCAGTCATGCCCAAAGAATGGTTTATTACCATGCCCATAAAAGCTATTATCAGGTGCTTGAGAGAACACATTCTGTAGCAACCAGGCTCTTATTTTGCAAGTTTGTATGCAATTCTTTTAATGATGCACAGTATTTAGAAGAATAGAAGAGAAATAATAATAATCATCTACATTATTAAGCTAAGCTGAACAGGAGAAAGATGCACAATTGTATACAATATTCACATTTCAAGAAAGAAGATGTGTAATTAAAAAGGGCATTTTTACTCTTACTGACCACCACCAAAAGCACATCTATCTAAGACATCTAGTAAGCAACTCTTTTGACTGAGAAACCTGACAAGAAACCCACACAAATGCATAGAAACTACACACTCCACACATAAAGACCTCCTGCTGAACTGAGAGCCTTTTGGCTGTGAGGTGATAGTATTAACCATTCTGCCATCTTGGCACCCTATTATCAGCTCTATAGAGATGTGAAATCAATTTTATACTAGGTTCAATGCAATTAAACTAGTTGGAATGTTGCAAACCTCTTCAAGTCAAGACAATGTTAGTGGGTTTTAAAAGTACTTTTATTGCTGAAATTGTACTTATTGTACCAATGTTAATTACTGTATATGGTAAGGTCAAAACACAATGCTGTCATTTAGGTTCAGTGAATCATCATAGTTTTTTTTAAATCTAAATATACATATATGTCACTTGGTACAAATAAAATTTTAATTGGATAGCAACATGCAATTACCCATAGTTATGTAACTGAACTACCTATATGTATACAGCAAATTCTGAAAAGTAAAAAACAGAACAAAAGAGAAACAAAGTACAGGAACATCTCAGGAGCCATATAGGTTGAGATCATAACTAACTATCATAAGAGATCATAACTAATTAAAATCAGGAGCTGTTTTGTACTCCATACAACCAATGCCTCTTATATGCATCTTCAATATCAGCTATTCATTAAATGTAAGATGCCAGGAAAAAAAGCTTTTTTAATGTTACTGATGTGTACATTAACTTTCGCAGTTCAGAATTCACTCTTTCTGTTGGTTCTAAGTTTTTGACTTCTTTAATATACGCTTTTCAAATGTGAGTTAACACATAGGCAGTGGCTGAATAAATGATACCATAGCCCTATTTGCATGAGACTATTACTTGGGCACCTACAACTTTTAGAAAATAAACAAAGTCTGTGTTTATGTTGTCAAGGCCTTGCTGGGTAGCATCCAGGTGAGATGGAGAATTGCCATCAAAAAGAAAAAAAGGAAAAAAAAAACCAGACTGTCAATGATGGAATAGCTCATTCCGGCTTGATCACCCTGAGAGTGCTCAGCTCTCCTGATCATAGACATTGACCTTACGCACAGCCTAGATGCAGATCCATCTAGATGTGCTTACGATCAAGGTCAACTGCCAAAGAGGAGTAACGATTTTCATGAAATCATAAATGCCCAGATCTCCTGAACTTTTATCAGTAACCTTGTCCTTGACTTCAACCTGGAGGCACACAAAGCTGAGGATCACTGTGTGTAAGTTTGTTGAGAATTAGGGCAATGGCCTAGGAAGAGCAACAATTTTCATAAAATCATAAAAGCGCAGAAATCTCTTGACCTTTGACCCAGACTTTGAGCAGAACTTTGATGCAGACCTGCCTGATGACACTGTGAATTAATTTGTTGAAAATTAGGGCAATTTATTTATTTTATAGTATTTATTTTTCTGAACTCACACAAGTACCCAGATCTCCTGATCTTTGACCTTGACTTTGAGCACAACCTGGATGCAGACCCACCAGAGGATCATTGTGAGTGAGTTTGGAGACCACTGGGGAAAATGCCTAGGAGGAGGAGTTATTCCCATGAAATGCAGATGGACAGAGGGATGACGGATGCCATGCCATTGCATTAGCGCATTTCACCTTCACCAGAATTAGCTTAAAAACTGCAAATGGACACTATAGGCGACTTGCTTGAATTTACTCCCAAAACACTCCCAATCATCATATCAACTGCAGCCACCATAATTCTGCCCAGAAAAGGCAGAAAAGGTGACCAGAGGACCAAAAAAAAAGACTTTTGCCCCCATATCACTGAATTACTGAGATGTGCATTCACATGGCATTAAAATTATCCCATGACCTCTGTGTTTACTAAAACATGGTGAGTAATTTGCTGGGAATTTTTACTTTACAAATTACAGGCATGGCACATTCACACTGAATTAATATCACAATGCCCTCTGCAGTTATTACAAATTACTGCAGGTCCCCAGGCTATAATACAATGGTGTGAAAAAGTGTTTGCCCCCTTCCTGATTTCTATTTTTTTTGGTATGTTTGTCACACTTAAATGTTTCAGATCATCAAACAAATTTAAATATTAGACAAAGATAACATAAGTAAACACAAAATGCAGTTTTTAATTGAAGGTGTTTATTATTAAGGGTAAAAAAAAATCCAAACCTACATGGCCCTGTGTGAAAAAGTGATTGCTCCCCGTTATAAACTGTGGCTTATCACATCTCTGAAAGCTGAGTTCAATTTTCTAGCCACTTCTAAAGCTTTGGGACTCCGGCAACCACAGTGAGAGCCATTATCCACAAATGGTGAAAACATGGAACAGTGGTGAACCTTCCCAGGAGTGGCCGACTGACCAAAATTACCCCAAGAGCGCAGTGACGACTCATCCAAGAGGTCACAAAAGACCCCACAACAACATCCAAAGAACTGCAGGCCTCACTTGCCTCAGTTAAGGTCAGTGTTCAGGACTCCACCATAAGAAAGAGACTAGGCAAAAATAGGCCTGCATGGCAGAGTTCCAAGATAAAAAAAACTGCTGATCAAAAACAACATAAAGGCTTGTCTCAGTTTTGCCAGAAAACATCTTGATGATCCCCAAGACTTTTGGGGAAATACTCTGTGGGCTGATGAGATGAAAGTTGAACTTTTGGGAAGGTGTGGGTCCCATTACATCTGGCATAAAAGTAGGATCTATCACGACTCGCTGTTCATCAGCGGCGCCAGCTGTGCGCACACCTGCGCCTCGTCAGCGGCAAGGGATTTAAGCCGCCTTGCCCTGGGCTTCGGCCTGAAGCCGTCTGTTCTCATCGGCATCTCTTGCTGCAAGGAACCCCCTTCACCAAGCAAGATAACACGTACGGATCTCTTACCTTTTCCTCCCAGCCTTCTCCCCTGTGCACAGGTGGATTTCCCGGTGGCGGACAACATTCTCCAGCCGTCATCTCCTCGCTGCTGCATCAGGCACTCCAGGTCGCTGTCTACCGGGCTACGCCCTTGCTCAACGCCAGCCACCTGCCCAAACCAAGTAAGCCAGCTGTCATTATCATATCCCCTGTGTTGGTGTGGTACCCGTTACCCTTCTCCCTCTGCTTCTCCCATAGGGTTGTCCGGCTGAACGGCTTCCTGCCCCCGTGCCTGACGCAGACGCCATCACCAACACATACCCATCTCATAGACACGCACTCACACACACTTGTTGTTAATAAAGCTATTGAATCTACCCTGAGCCTGCGTGTGTGTCTCCTGAGCCGTGCATTATGTCAGTACGGCTTCAGCAGAGCGGCTCGGCAGACAGCGGGCTCGCACGCCGTCTTTCCACCCTTGAGGCTCGGGTGGATCTAATAGCCCACCAACAACAAGTGATCTTAAATCAATTATGTACAATTACTAACCGATTGGACCGCTTGGACCCCCAACAGCCGTTCCCCCCGGCTCGTCTGGGTGGCGCGGCTCCTGCTGCTCCAGCGGCCGTTCAGCCTGCTCCGGGTGCACCGGCACGGTTCACACCTATTCCGACCCCCGCCCGCTTTAGCGGTAAGCTCAGTGGAGCGCGGGGGTTTATCATGCAGTGTGAGTCCGTGTTTCACCGCGTTCCCGGAGACTTTCCCTCAGACCATAGCCGGATTGGCTACATAGGAAACCTCTTGGAGGGGCGAGCGCTTACCTGGGCTTATGCCGTAATGGTGAAGCCCAGCTACGCCACCCTCACCTATGGCCAGTTCGTGAGACTGTTCCTGGAAGTGTTTGATCATTCGCGTACAGAGAGCGTTCAGGTCGATCGTCTTCTCAGCCTCCAGCAGGGAAGCCGGTCGGCCGCTGATTACGCGAACGACTTCCGGGTTGCTGTGAAGGAGGTTGGCTGGGGAGAACGTTCGCTCTGCGGCATCTTCCTTCGCAGTCTCAGCGCAGGTCTGAGGGATGAACTGGCTGGACGGGATATCCCGGAGACATTAGCGGAGCTGACTTCTCTTGCCATCAGCTTGGATAACAGGCTGTGCGAGCGTGCCTCGGAGCGGAGGTCTTCTTCTCGCCCTCAAGGTGCCTCGGCACGCCTGCCCCAAGCTCGCCCCCTGGTGTTGCCGTCACCGGGATACTCCGAGGAGTCGGAGCCGATGGTGACAGGCTGGACAAAGCTCCCCCCAGCGGAGAAACAACACCGCCGTGAGTTGGGCCTCTGCATGTATTGCGGGGGCAGCCAACACACGGTGGAGCATTGTCCACAGAAGCCAAACGGGGAGGTCCGCGAGTTACTGTAGGGGGCCTTGCGGACGCTAATCGGTTAACTCCCCTCACTCAATTGACGCTGCCCATCCGATTCTGTCACAATCCCACAGGGCACCTCACCCATGCACTGGTGGATTCAGGCGCGGAGGGTAGCTTTATTTCACAGAGCCTGGCAACCCGATTGGGCATCCGTTGCCATCCACTCAAGTCTCCTCTCACCCTAGTAAATCTCTCCCGTGTGTCCCTGGGAAAAGTAACACACCAGACGACCCCTGTCCCAGTAATAATCTCAGGAAATCATCGGGAGGAAATCACCTTTTACGTCCTACCATATTCTGTTTCACCTGTGATTCTTGGATACCCATGGCTCCGCCTCCACAATCCTGTCCTGGACTGGAGGTCCGGCAGAGTGTCCGCCTGGAGCTCCTTCTGCATGGGCACCTGCCTCCAATCCGCTGCCTGCGCCCCGTCCTCTCCTCCTACTCCCAAGGACGCCGCGCCTCCGGATCTCACCCTGGTGCCCTCGGAGTTCCACAACCTGGGCATGGTCTTCAGCAAGTCCAAGGCGATGTCTCTTCCTCCGCACCGGCCCTATGACTGCGCTATTAACATCCGCCAGGGGGCACCCTTACCCTCGGGACGTCTCTACAGCCTGTCAGCGCCAGAGAAGGAGGCCATGAACACTTATTTGAAGGAGTCGCTGAGTGCTGGAATCATCCGCCCCTCGTCATCACCATGAGGCACTGGGTTCTTCTTCGTGGGCAAGAAGGACGGCTCCCTTCGTCCTTGTATTGACTACCGTGCCCTTAATGACATCACGGAGAAGGACCGTTACACCTTGCCCCTAATGGACACCGCCTTCCACTCCCTCCAGGGGGCGACTTGGTTCACCAAGCTGGATCTTCGCAGCGCATACCACCTCGTCCGGGTCCGGGAGGGAGATGAGTGGAAGACAGCCTTCCGTACCCCGAACGGTCATTTCGAATACCTAGTTATGCCGTTCGGGTTGACCAATGCTCCAGGCGTCTTTCAGCGCCTTATTAATGACGTCCTCCGGGATTTCATCGGCCTGTTCGTGTTCGTCTACCTGGACGATATCCTCATCTTCTCCAGATCCAGGGACGAGCACCAGGTCCACGTGAGGCGGGTCCTTCAGAGGCTGCTGGAGAACCGGTTATATGTCAAGGCAGAAAAATACGAATTTTACGCCAAGACTACGTCCTTCCTCGGGTTCGTCATCTCTCATGACCAGGTGCTCTCGGACCCAGCGAAGGTTAAAGCGGTGGTAGAGTGGCCCACTCCTACATCAAGGAAGCAGGTACAACAGTTCATAGGGTTTGCCAATTTCTACCGCCGCTTCGTCCCGAATTTTGGAGCCATCGTCGGTCCCCTGACCCACCTCACCTCCCCTAAGACCCCGTTCCGGTGGACTGAAGAGGCCGCAGCTGCTTTCCAGGCACTGAAGGCGGA
This sequence comes from Pholidichthys leucotaenia, assembly GCA_020510985.1. Lineage (NCBI taxonomy): Eukaryota > Metazoa > Chordata > Actinopteri > Cichliformes > Pholidichthyidae > Pholidichthys > Pholidichthys leucotaenia. The sequence continues at coordinate 107,908,190 of CM035837.1, forward strand.
GTTCTCCTCCTCCCGGGTTCTCAGCCAAGTCGACCCCGCGCTGCAATGCATCGTTGAGGTGGACGCTTCGGACACGGGGGTGGGGGCGGTGTTGTCCCAGCGGTCGCCTGTCAAGAGGGCCAAACGGCCCTGCGCCTTCTTCTCTCGGCGCTTGTCCCCGGCGGAACGTAATTACGACGTGGGGGACAGAGAGCTCCTCGCCATCAAGCTCGCGCTTCAGGAGTGGCGTCATTGGCTGGAGGGGGCTGCCCTGCCGTTTGTGGTACTTACCGATCACAAGAACTTGGAATATTTAAGATCTGCCAAACGTCTGAATGCCCGCCAGGCGCGTTGGTCCTTGTTCTTTGCCAGGTTTCGCTTTAACATCACCTTCAGGCCTGGCTCCAAAAACGGCCTGCCCGATGCCCTCTCTAGGCAATTTGCCCCTGAGGCGTCAGAAGACGCTGTCCACACCATCTTGCCCAGGTCGTGCGTCGTGGGGGCCGTCTCGTGGGACATCGAAAGCAAGATCCGGAAGGCGCAGGAATTGGAACCGGACCCTAGCGGCGGACCGGAGGGGAGGCTTTTTGTGCCGTCCACTGTCCGGGGGGAGGTCATCCACTGGCTTCACACATCTAAGCTCACCTGCCATCCTGGGTCCTCCTGGATGATCGACTTGCTCCAACGCTCCTTCTGGTGGCCGGGTCTGCGGAGGGACACCGCCCGCTACGCCCGGGCCTGCCCCGTCTGCGCCACCAGCAAATCAGGTAAGGCCCCCCCTCCCCCCCGGGCCTGCTCCAGCCCCTGCCCGTCCCTGGCAGGCCCTGGTCGCATATCGCCCTAGACTTCGTCACCGGTCTTCCTGTCTCCAACGCCTTTGACACAGTCCTGACCATCGTGGATCGTTTCTCCAAGGCCGCTCACTTCGTGCCATTACGGGGGCTCCCATCTGCCTTGGAGACGGCGGACCTCCTCACCCAGCACGTGGTCAGGCTGCACGGGATTCCGGTAGACGTGGTGTCGGACCGGGGCCCCCAGTTTGCCTCGGACATCTGGAGATCTTTCTGCAACGCCCTGGGAGCCAAGGTAAGCCTCTCCTCCGGCCATCACCCCCAATCCAACGGGCAGTGTGAGCGGACCAATCAGGAGCTGGAAGCTGCGCTCCTCTGTGTCACTGCATCCAAGCCTGCATTCTGGAGCACACACCTCGCCTGGGTGGAATACGCCCATAACACCGCCCACTCTTCTGCTACCGGGATGTCCCCATTCAAGGCATCCCTGGGCTACGATCCTCCTCTGTTCCCTACGCAGGAGAGTGAGTTGACTGTCCCCTCAGTCCAGGCGCACCTCAGGCGGTGCCGCTCCATTTGGTCTTCGGCGCGCAGCGCACTTTTACGCACGGCGGAGCGCAACAAGTCCACGGCGGACCGGCACAGGAGACCTGCACCTGCCTATCAGGTAGGCCAACGAGTCTACGTGTCCACTCAGGACGTCTGTTTAAAGGGTGAGAGGAGGAAGTTGGCACAGCATTTCATGGGCCCATACCCCATCACCAAGATCATCAACCCGGTGGCTGTGCGTGTGGCTATCCCCCCCCCCTCCGCATCCATCCCGCCTTCCACGTCTCCAAGGTGAAACTGGCGGTCTCCGACCCCCTCTGCCCTCCTCCTGCAGCGCAGCCCGCGCCCCGGATGATAGATGGCCATCCGGCCTGGCCAGTCTCTTCCATCCTGGACTCCCGGCGCCGGGGTCGCGGGTTGCAGTACTTAGTGGATTGGGAGGGCTATGGACCTGAACATAGGCAATGGGTGCCCCCCTCGTTTGTGTTGGATCCGTCCCTCATCGCTGAGTTCCACCGAGCGCACCCGGAGAAACCATCGCCAGGAGGCGCTGCTAGAGGGGGGAGTACTGTCACGACTCGCCGCTCATCAGCGGCGCCAGCTGTGCGCACACCTGCGCCTCGTCAGCGGCGAGGGATTTAAGCCGCCTTGCCCTGGGCTTCGGCCTGAAGCCGTCTGTTCTCATCGGCATCTCTTGCTGCAAGGAACCCCCTTCACCAAGCAAGATAACACGTAAGGATCTCTTACCTTTTCCTCCCAGCCTTCTCTCCTGTGCACAGGTGGATTTCCCGGCGGCGGACAACATTCTCCAGCCGTCATCTCCTCGCTGCTGCATCAGGCGCTCCAGGTCGCTGTCTACCGGGCTACGCCCTTGCTCAACGCCAGCCACCTGCCCAAACCAAGTAAGCCAGCTGTCATTATCATATCCCCTGTGTTGGTGTGGTACCCGTTACCCTTCTCCCTCTGCTTCTCCCATAGGGTTGTCCGGCTGAACGGCTTCCTGCCCCCATGCCTGACGCAGACGCCATCACCAACACATACCCATCTCATAGACACGCACTCACACACACTTGTTGTTAATAAAGCTATTGAATCTACCCTGAGCCTGCGTGTGTGTCTCCTGAGCCGTGCATTATGTCAGGATCATCATACCAACAGTAAAATATGGTGGTGGTAGTGTGATGGTCTGGACTGTTTTGCTGCTTCAGGGCCTGGAAGACTTACTGTGGTAAATGGAACCATGAATTCTGCTGTCTACCAAAAAATCCTGAAGGAGAATGTCCAGCCATCTGTTCATGACCTCAAGCTGAAGCACACTTGGGTTCTGCACCAGGACAATGATTGAAAACAAACCAGCAAGTCCACCTCTGAATGGCGTAAGAAAAACAAAATAAAGACTTTGGAGTGGCCTAATCAAAGTTCTGACCTGAATCTGATTGAAACGCTTTGGCATGACCTTAAAAAGGTGGTTCATGCTTGAAAACCCTCCAATGTGGCTGAATTACAACAATTCTGTAAAGATGAGTGGGCCAAAATTCCTCCACAGTGCTGTAAAAGACTCATTGCCAGTTATTGCAAACGCTTGATTGTAGTTGTTGCTGCTAAGGGTGACCCAACCAGTTATTAGGTTTAGGGGCAATCACTTTGTCACACAAGGCCATGTAGGTTTGGATTTTTTTTCCTTAATCATAAACACCTTCATTTAAAAACTGCATTTTGTGTTTACTTGTGTTATCTTAAATTAAATCACCCTTATTGTCATTCAACTGTACAATCAATCATGTACAGCAGAATGAGATTGTGCTTTACCTATCTACAGTGTAAATCACACACACCCCAAGCGCAGAATCAGAGGGCCGCTGCCATGCAAGGCGCCGCCACAGAGTTCCCTCCTCCATTCCATTTATTGCTGAGCACCAAGCTGGACGGCAGGAAGTTCCACTTTTATATGGTCTTCGGCATGACCTGGCCGGGATTTGAACCCCTGCCTCCCGGGTGTGGGGCGGATGCTCTACCAACTGAGCCACCACTCCGGTGGTGGCTCAGTTGGTGGCTCATCTTTGTCTAATATTTAAATTTGTTTGATGATCTGAAATATTTAAGTGTGACAAACATACAAAAAAATGAGAAATCAGGAAGGGGACAAACACTTTTTCACACCACTGTAGTCCCATGAATAATAGGGCTTATGTCAACTTTTTTTTACCTTTCTGAAGAATGTGGGTAGATTCTTCATTTGTTAAATTGTCACTGTGATTTATAATGCTGTGACTTTGAGTCGTAACTTTTTGATTTGTCTGACACAATCCCTGCCAGAAACAAAGAACAAAACAGAAGTTTATCATAATGCATGCACTTACTGAATTCAAGAAATGACTGTGAATAAAAACACTTCTGTCCCTTACGTTTGAGGTTACCTTGATTTTTCTTTCAGTTTGAGGAGGTGGTCCTGAGGCTGAGGAACCTGACGGTGTGTATAAAACACCTTGAGGCCTGGTTCTCTGGTAAGGAGATGATCCGGCTGTAACAGACTGATCTAAAAGACAGAGATTAAAATACTCTGTGATCCCCATTTGATTGGGAAAATTTTTTTCTTTCTTTTTGTTCTCTTTTTTATTTCTTGCTGAAAATTGAGTGTAGAGGTCACATCAGCATGGATCTTGGTGTTAGTAAGAAACAGCATTGCTTCTCCATACTTTGCATACATTTCATACTTGGCATGTTTTAAGGAGAAATTACAAAATTTTGCAAAAATAATCAATTAGAAACTATCAAAATATTCCCCTGCTTTCCCATAATATACACTGCACCAAGCAGTATAACTAATGGTCACAATAATTCAAGCACAAAAGAAAAAATAATTACAGCTTATAAATTAGAATCTACTACTGTGCTGATATAATTGATGCTTTTCTTTAATCTAACAATCTGTTCCAATTCATCATGTGAAAATAATGGGCTGCAGTGGTATGTGTGATATAGCGACAACTTGACCCTGCTGTATCTGTGCCGGAGCTCATCACAACCACACCTGCTGATGCTAACAGCAATACACACGTTCTATCTGGTCTTCATCAGCGCACAGAGCAAACACTTCCACACCACAAAAATACACATGATCGACACTCTGATACTGGCAGAGCTTAGCAGGATGAAGGGAGAGGGAAAAAAAAGAAAGCTACAGTTACAAGATACAGCAGACTGAATACACAGTGAATTACTTTTCAAACGGTGTATTTCATTGGGCTTCAAATGATCAAAAACCAATAAAATGTGATAATATGAGGAATAAGTCTTGATGTAATACATGTATGATTGCTTAGAAAACTAAACAATATATTGTGCAGGGATTTCGATTACTGAAAAGTTACTGACATTGAGAGCCACCAAATGTACTTTGTGAAATGCTGTGACAATCGGAGCTTGTTTGTTGTTGGAGGATAAAAAGTGCCACAGCTTAGTTTTAACAGATTCTGACACATTGAGCACTGGAGCAACAGCTCTCAACAAAGCAACGCCGTCACAGCTAAATTGGATGCCTATTTTAATAGGGATTGTTTTAATCATAATTAGGAATGTTATGCTTATAATGCAGATGCTAATTATGAAAATGCATTTCTTGTGCGGAGTTGGTGCCGTCTTCTATGGGCACCGCTGGATGAATCAACATGACTTAGACAGCTGTCAGAACAGATAAATATGTGGTGATAAAAAAGGCCACAAAGGCGGCAGAAGTGGATCACTGGTGCATGTCGTTTTATATGAGGAGATAATTGCGGCTCCTTGGGTACAGGTGAGGCACAGATGAACAGGAAAATGAAGACCATAGGAAAACAAGGTGATTACCATCAAAGTTTCTTCGGTGAAGAATGCTTCTCTACATGTAATCATCTGTGTACAATCAGTTTAGATAATTAGTTGTTTCATTGTTGGATTACGACTCATATTTTTTACCATGCATTCTGTTACTTAGGAAAACACATTCTATAAACCTGTAATATATAACATAAATATACTTAAACCTGCAGATAACCAAATTAAACATGTTGACTCTATGAAATGTAGATTAAATTGTAAATAATGAACATACCATTAGTATTAACATGCTAACAGACACCTTTTTTGTGAGGGCTGAGAGCTTTTCACTTTTTAGTAAATCAAGCAGCTGGAACTTCAGCCACAAGAATGCTGGTGGGGTACTGGTGTTGAGGACAAGGTCGGTCTTTCAGTCAACACTAATTTATCCTGAAAGTGTTCAGTGTCTTTGTGTTAGAGAATTACAGTATGTTCACACATCAAAAACCCAGAAAGCCACTTTCTTTGTAGACTTGTCTTTGTGAAAGGGTGCACTGTCATTTCAAAAAAAGAAAAAAATAAACTGTTGTTGCAAACTTATTATCCAAAATCCCTGAAAAAACAGGCCTTAGACTAACCCTGAAAACTTAAAAAAAAAACAAAAACAAAAAAACCAAAGGACACATGAGTACTGGGATACAGAGACATTTGTCCTCATTGTTATGGTATGAATTGTAAGTTTTTGCCATGTGCATTAACGCTTACTTACCTGAGTCAGCACTATAAAGACCAACCCTCAAATCTGCCTTCTGCAGGTTCTCCATGTTTACCACCAGGACAACACAGGTCACATCAGGTGGATATTGGCAGCTGCGAGGGATCAAGTCTATGGGACGAGCTCCAATCAAGCCTACCCATAGAAAGAGCCACAAAATAAATTATTATAGGATAACATATGGCAACCAGCTTTATTTGTTAGTAGAGTAGGGTTGCACACAGATGCCAGTCATGCGTAGCTGTTATCATTGTTGAGTCATATTAAGCTTGAACAAAATCTAACACTAATTTCACAGCCAGCTGTTTTGTCTTTTCATCACCCTGCACACACAATATGTCACATAGATTCATCCTTACCATTAAAACCACTGGCTTGCTTCAACAGCAAGCACTTAGATATTCTAGCTCTTTAATAACCACCACTGGAGCAGAACATAATGATAAAACACCACTCTACACTGGAAACAAAATCTGAGTACATTACCATCATCTGGCATCCCTATAGGATCTGTTTTCATGGTGAAGATTCTTCGGACTCTACAGGTCGCAAACACCGCTATGCTATCCAGAGTCAAAAATCCCTTGAACAGCTCACTGGTCAGTGACTCAAGGTCAATACATACAGTAGACCACTGGGAAGAGACAAAGCAATATTTTGTGAGGTTACATTGTGATCAAACTATATGTGTAATTACATAGTAATAAAAATAATAATAATAATAAACATTATTTCTATAGCACCATTATAACCAGAAGTACTAAGTGCTTCACAACACTAACCAACAACAGTATTAAGTAATCTGGAACATACGCATAGACACAGAAACAGACCCCCCCCCCCCCCCCACACACACACAGAGTTACAGTCATGTGAAAAAATTAGGACACCCTGCATAAGCCTCTGTGTGTGTGTGTGTTTTTAACATATTTGGACATATGGATATTTAATATCAATGTTAAAAATACTGGGAGATTCACGTAATACAACTAAACAATTAAAAATGAATTAAAGACTTCTTTCAAATTTTCTGTAAAATGTAATTCTAAACAAATAGTGAGGAATAAATTAGGACACCCCCATCTTTTTTAGGACACCCCTACATTCATTCCCACTTAAGATGGCTAAAATAAATGTTAAAAAATGCAAACGAAAACAAAAACAAGGTTAGACATAGATATGTGAACATTTTTAATAAAGAATTGAATATTTAAAGGGGTGTCCAAATTTTTTCCACATGACTGTACATGTACATAGGCATAGATGCAGATGCATAGAAACACATACACTGTACATATAGTAGCTAGGCAAATATTAGGGATCATTAAGACACTCACAACATTGCGCTTCAATCCTGTAAATGGTATCTTTGCATGTAAAAGTGTGACAGACAGCTCTTTATGCACTGTTGATAGGTGAAGCCTTCTTTTTAGGTGCTCTGAATCAGTTATCCTGTGAATAACAGGAAACACAATAAAATACACATTAGTAGCATCACTGGTGTCCAGACCAGAGGAAAGCAGAAGACTTATGGGCCTAATATTAGAGTAAGTTTGTGGCATTTTCAATATAATTTCACTTAGTGAATGTAGTTGTTAAGAAACATTCTAATGAAAAAAGAGCATCAGTATTTCTCCAAATTCTTACAATATTACAGCTAATGGAAAGAAAAGCTCTTCTGGTAGTGTTTTCCTTATATCTATACATACTGTATACTATAGCTCCCACAAGCTGAACTCTTAAAAGCAGTAATGAACATATACTATCCTAAAGCTTGTTTGAATTAATAAACTGAAGTTTATTGTGACACAAATTCAAACGTAACAGCTGTAAGCACAATAAAGACTCCAGAGAGGCAACACTATAGGCTGCCATAAACAGTTTTGTGTATAACGCAGCACTGATAAATCCCAGAGAGAAAAGAACGACTAGGCCATGACATTCACTATTGACATTTTAATAATGTGCCTTGTTCAGAATTTATAGTGACTGGCAGATAAAGGTTTTTCTTGTAGCAAAGTGTTTAACAGTATCTTAATAATAAAAAATTACTTAGGCTGTTATGTAACAGACAATGCTAAAAGGATGCACTTAATCTTTCAAGTGACTTGGGGGTGTTTTTACTAGATGTAAACAAACTCTTTTTACTAGGAATCATGATCTATTTACTTTTTGGTGTTATATGGTATATTTCTTAAAATGTTAAGTTTTTTCATTATACTTAAAATATGTACATGTACATAGGTACATCATCTGTTGTATTGTGTTTGTCCATTTACATTGCCTCATGTAAGAACCATGCGTACACTAGATTTGTTAGTAAATGTGGTGTACCTTTAATTTGAGTGAACTTGTAGCATGCATCAATTTTTTAGTATTTTGAAATTTTGTACAGGTACTAACAAAATTTACATGTCAAATGGAAAATGAAGTTCACTTAAATAGCGCTTTATTCTCATCCTTCTCATCCATTCTCATCATATATTAAGCTATGATGTATATACTGTAGGTTTTATAGTTGTGTTAGTTTTTACTTTCCATGGATAATCCCTTTGTCTGTCATGCATGTGTTTCTGTCGTTTGGTTGTCTACTGTCATGCTGCTGCTACACTGTAATTTCCCAGTTTGGGATCAAAAAAGTACATCTATCTATCTATCTATCATCCCCCGATGATCAAAGTGCTTTACAGATCTGGCTAGCTGCCTGCTCACACACTGCAAGGCACTGACCTGACCCACCAAGAGCAACTCAGGGTTCAATGTCTTGCTCAAGGACACTTCGACACACAGACCATAGACAGAGCAGGAATCGAACACTGACCCTCAGATCAGAGGTCAACCACCTACACCTGCTCCACAAGACCAGCTGTAAGAGTTATGTGCAGATAGATTGCTGTTATACTAAACCTCAGTTTTCACTAAATGGCTCTATATTATAATCCTCTGAATCCATTTTAAGATTGAAAACCCTATACACTTAAATTATTTGACATGATTTTATATTTTGATTCAAGTCAATTACTTCCGCCAAGGAGGTTATGTTTTTGCATGCATTTGTTTGCTTGTCTGTTAGCAGCATTATTCAAAAACTACTAAACAGATTTGGATGAAATTTTCACCAAAGGTGAAAGATGAATGATAGAATAGATAGAAAGAAATAGAAAGATGGATGGATGGCCTTTATTGATCACAAACTGGGATATTACAGCGTAATCCCCCCCCCCCCCCCGTACACCTCATCACCACTCCCCCCACTCGGGAGATCGGATCACAACTTGGTTCATCTCCTGCTGGTGTACAAAACCCCTAGTACACAGACAACCTCCGGTCATGCGCATGGTGAAGATATGGTCTGAGGAGGCAATGGACGCTCAAAAGGACTGTCTTGAAACCAGTGCCTGGGAGCAGCTCTGCGATCCACATGGTGAGGACATCGATGGCCTCACTCACACCATCATGGACTACATCAACTTCTGTGTGGACAACACCGTACCCACCAAGACCATACGGTGTTGCTCGAACAACAAACCCTGGATCAACCCTGAGATTAAAACACTTCTGAAAGAGAAGAAGAGGATCTTCAGGTCGGGGAACAGGGAGATGCTGAAGTCCGTATAGAGGGAGCTGAGGAGGAAGATCAGACAAGGCAAGGACAGCTTCAGGAAGAAGATGGAGGACAAGCTGCAACACAGCGACATCAGCGGGGTCTGGAGAAACCTCAAAACCATCTCTGGGCTCCAGAATACCTCCTCCCAGGCCGCAGGGGGCAGGGAGTGGGCGAACAATCTGAACCTGTTTTTTAATAGGTTTGACCAACCGCCCTCCCCCCCGACTGTACACCAACCACTGCTGCCTCAAAAGTCATCGAGACCTGCTGTCCACACCCCACTCCACCAACACCCCCCACTCCAAGCACACAGCCCCCCAACCTGACCTTCACTAAGACCCAGGTGAGGACGGAGCTGAGGAAGATAAAGGCGAGGAAGGCCTCGGGACCGGACAGCATCAGCGCGAAGCTCCTCAAGTCCTGTGCAGACCAGCTGTGTGGCATTGTGGAGCACATCTTCAACCTGAGCCTGAAGCTGGGGAGGGTACCACAGTTGTGGAAAACATCTTGTGTGGTACCTGTACCAAAGACTTCCCACCCCAAAGACCTGAACAGCTACAGACCAGTGGCCCTGACGTCTCACATGATGAAGACCCTGGAGAGACTACTCCTTGCTCACCGCCGCCCCCTGGTGGGACCAGCGATGGATCCACTCCAGTTCGCCTACCAGCATGGCATTGGGGTGGAGGATGCGGTGATCTTCCTCCTTCACCATTCTCTGTCCCACCTGGAGAAGCCCGGGAATGCAGTGAGGATCATGTTCTTTGACTTCTCCAGTGCTTTCAACACCATTCAACCGATGATCCTGAAGGACAAGCTGCTGTGCGCAGGGGTGGACCAGCACCTGTCATCATGGATCCTGGACTACGTCACTAACCGGCCACAGTTTGTGAGAACCCGGGATTGTGTGTCTGACACGATCATCGGCAGCACGGGGGCCCCCAGGGAACGGTTTTGGCTCCCTTCCTGTTCACCCTTTATACTGCGGACTTCTCACACAACACAACACACTGCCATCTACAGAAGTTCTCTGACGACTCTGCAATCGTCGGTCTCATCTCCAACGGAGATGAAGCTGAGTACAGAGGACTTATCCAGGACTTTGTGGACTGGTGCCATCGGAACTGCCTCCAGATCAACGCGAGGAAAACTAAGGAGCTGGTGGTGGACTGCCGCAGGCAAGGACAACCCCTCACAGCACCAGTAAACATCCAGGGAACAGACATTGAGATGGTGACATCCTACAAGTACCTGGGTGTTCATGTGAACAATAAACTAGACTGGTCACACAATACCGACGCACTCTACAAGAATGGACAGCGCAGGCTGTTCCTACTGAGGAGGCTCAGGTCTTTTGGTGTACAAGGGGCACTGCTGAAGACATTCTACGACACGGTGGTGGCATCAGCCATCACTTTTGGAGTGGTCTGCTGGGGCAACGGCATTACAGCAGCCGATAGGAAGAGACTGAACAAACTAATCAAGAACGGTAGCTCTGTCCTGGGGCAGCACCTTGACCCAGTGGAGTAGATAGGAGAGAGAAGGATGGTGGCTAAACTGTCATCTCTGCTGGAGTCCGAGTCCCACCCTATGCAGGACATACTGAACGCACTGAGGAGCTCATTTAGCAGTAGACTACATCACCCTAGATGCGTGACCAAGAGGTTTCGCAGGTCCTTCATACCTATGGCTGACAGACTGTATAACCTAAGCAGGGCTGCTCGCAGAGATAGCAAAAAAAAACGTGACGACCTAATAGTACTGAATGCAAAAGACGCAACAGACTTACACAAATGGTCCCCTCCAGTATACAACTAGGACAATATCAGTCGCTATGGAGGGTGACAATATGTATGGGTACATATTCATACCATGTAGGGTAACTAAATAAACGGTTATGCTGTTTAGTCTATCTAGCTACAATGCTCCGCACTGTGTATATACTGTATATATATATTTATATATTTATGTGTACATACACTACCATTCAAAAGTTTGGGGTCACTTGGAAATTTCCTTATTTTTGAAAGAAAAGCACTTTTTTTCAATGAAGATAACTTTAAACTAATCAGAAATACACTCTATACATTGCTAATGTGGTAAATGACTATTCTAGCTGCAAATGTCTGGTTTTTGGTGCAATATCTAGATAGATGTATAGAGGCCCATTTCCAGCAACTATCACTCCAGTGTTCTAATGGTACAATGTGTTTGCTCATTGCTTCAGAAGGCTAATGGATGATTAGAAAACCCTTGTGCAATCATGTTAGGTCTGCAATGCTGTAATTGCTGCAAATGGAGGATTCTTTGATGAAAGCAAAGTTTGAAGGAAAAAAAAATTATTTCAAATACAAATCATTATTTCTAACCTTGTCAATGTCTTGACTATATTTTCTATTCATTTTACAACTCATGGTGGTAAATAAGTGTGACTTTTCATGGAAAACACAAAATAATTGTCTGGGTGACCCCAAACTTTTGAACGGTAGTGTATGTATATTCACTGCTCTTATTTTCTTATATTCTAAATTATTGCTCTGAGTGTTGCTGTCCCTGTGCTGTTGAAATCCTGGAATTTCCCCATTGTGGGACTAATAAAGGCTTATCTTACCTTATCTTATCTTAATAGCAGCAGGACATAATAAGATGACCAAACCGACAGAAATACACCCAGGGTAGGAAATCGAAAAAGGAAAGTAAAATAGGGAAAGTAGGGAAAGTAAAATTGCTTCAATAACTTTATATACATCACAGACTACTACTAAGATAAATGGATGATGACCTGTATGAGTATATGGATAGTACTGACTGTACTAAAAAAGATGAGCCCATTAGATTTTGGTAATGATCTGAGAGTGCATGCCTCCGCCAAGGCCCTATTTTCTTACACTGTGTTAGCAAGATTATTCAAAAACTACTGGACAGATTTTGATGATATTTTCACCACAGGTGGCTCTTGGGCTACGGACAAACCAATTACATTTAGTGGTGATCCATGAGTGCATACTTTCACCAAGTCTCAATCTTCTAGCAATGTGTTAGCAGGATTATACAAAAACTACTGGATGGTTTCTGATGAAATTTTGACCAGAGATGGCCCTTGGGCCACAGACAAACCCATTGGATTTTGGAGGTGATCCATGATCGCATACCTCCACCAAGGCCCTATTTCACAATGTATGGAGGGCCAGAGGCACAGAACTATAGACAGATGGGCAGACAAAGGGGAGGGAGGGAGGGAGGGAGGTACAGAGCCTTGGCAGAGGAATGCGCTCTCTGTGTGCTTTTCTAGTTCTCAATGTATTTATATGATATCCTACCTAATCAGTTTTATTGGATAGTGATTCCATTCTGTAACAAATATGTATTCATTAAATATGCAAATCTTCAGTTCTCATGAACAAATGCTCACTTGCACACAGGTGGAATGTGGGTTGTTTATATAGTTTTCCAGAACATAATGAGTGTTTGTTGAATCTGGTATCTGGAGAGGCTCGCTTGTACTAACAAGGTTTGCCAGCAAAAGGCCTCTTGACCATTAGACTCACCCAAGCTCAGCGGAAAAATCACTGCACTGAGGAACATTCACTTGCAGGACCAAATATCTTTGGAGTAGCCCAACTGAAAAAGGTAGAGGGTGAATTGATGAACATGATCAGACAGACAGACAGATAGATTTTATTTAACTTTTATTTATACAGGGAAGGTCCAGTGAGAGGCAAACTCTCTTCTTCAAGGATGCCTTGTTCACTTTCACACAGACACACATTTACACCAGGAAGCTGCCCAGTATAACCACAGACTGACCTGTGGCCACTGAGCAGCTCTACTGGAGCAGTAGGGGTTAAGGGCCTTGCTCAAGGGCACCACAGTGGGGTTACTGAGGGTGGGGCAAACACTGTCTGATCCTGCCAGTCCAGGGACCGAACCTGGCGACCCTCGGGTCACCAGTTCACATCCCTAACTTCTAGGCCACCACCAGATAGATAGATAGATAGACAGACAGACACAGACAGACAGACAGATAGATAGATAGATATCTGAGAGTATTTTATAGACTTACGAGACATTTTTCCATTTTCTGGCATTTGTATCTTGACTGTCTGACTGCTTCCTTCCAGACAGTAAACAAATCCTTTAACTTCTTTATTATACTCCTTAGAGAGAAAATAATTCACAGGAGACCAAGCAAAGGTCCTTCATATTATGACCAAAGTCAGCATCTTATATAACTGTTCTCAAAGATTTTACTTTCTTTTTATGCTACTCCTTAGCCTATATAAGTACATACTGTTATGGTGTTAAACTGAGACAAGAGCTACAGTTGGCAGCAAGGTCTGGCTTCTGTTATTAAAAAAATATGGATCCTAACTTGAATGTAACAGAACACGGGGTATTCAAAATGTTTGGATAAGTTAAAATAAAGCTTCAAAAACTTACTTTATATATTGCTGATGGACCTCCACAAAGTTTCCATTTAGCTACAGGATCTTTTCCCTGTCCACTAAAGAGCTCGACAACAGCTCCGCCCTGGAACAAAGAATATTCTCTGTTTAGCTCTCACAAACCTGGATTTAATGTTAAATGGACCAAAGGACCATATCAGCTTGACAAAACACCAACAGATAAAACCGACTCACCTGATAATTATTCCTGAACATTTTTAAGCCTGCTTCATGCTACACCTCTGCTGTCCGCGTACGTGTAACCGGAAACCTCGTGTGACGAAATGTACGTCATCTTCTCCACTCCGCTAGAGTCCGGAGTGCTCGACCGCGGGCGGCCGCGTGCAGCCCAAATTTTGTGACCGCGCCGCCTGCCCACGACCTGAACGCGTTGAAAAGCGCATGCGCAAGACTGAACAGACACCGTCACGGAGATTTCTTGAATTATATATAGAGTGAATTTGCTTCTCCAGAAGTCAGAAAGAAATTTCTTTAAATCTTTATGGCCAAAAGTTAGAGCAAGTAAAGGTAGTTCGGTATTTAGGTGTGTTATCTGATGAATGATGATAATCAAGTCAGTGGCGGTGGGGAGATTTCTTGAATTATATGTAGAGTGATGGATAGATATTTTTAGCACGCTTGAATTATATATTGAGTGATTCTGTGTTGGCCCTGTGATGGACTGGCGATCTGTCCAGGGTGTACCCTGCCTCTCGCCCAAAGATGCTGGGATAGGCTCCAGCCCCCCTGCAACCCGAAAAGGATTAAGCAGAAGAAGATGGATGGATGGATGGATGCTTCTTGACCAGAGTGACAAGCAGGCTTGCTGAAGACACAGGCGACGAGAGGCTCCCAGTCCAGGACACAGTCCAAGGACAGATTTTTTTTTCCAAACATAAGCATTTGTTCAGAACTCCTTATAAGAACTCCTTATTCAAAGCTATAGAGTGATGATAATCAAGTCGGTGGCGGTAATGCACCTGTAAGCTGCCAATCAAATCTAAAAGAAGAAGAACGTCCCATTCACGAGGTGGCGATATCGACACAACATACATCAGCAGACGAAGAAGACAACGAGGAGGCGGAAAACGAGAATAAAAACATACATACATATTTTTTTCACAGCGGCAGCAGCATCTTCGTGGAGAAGGAGTGAAAACCGGGAAGTCAAACAGCAGAAATGGACTCTATATTTGAAGAAAAACTTTGTGGAAAAAAAAGAAAGAAAAACTTTGTCCGCCTTGACTTCGTTGGTGAAAACCCTGGCGCGTCAGTGCCTTGGCGCTACCTACCGGTCGGGAGTGAAACTACAAATGATGTTTGTCCGCATGCATCAATCGCTTGGCCTGGGGAGTATGACGTACAGCGCAGCGTGCGTGCCGGGCTCGTCCAAAGCGTACGCGGACCAAGGCGGACTCGAGGGGAAATGCAGTATGAAGAAGGCTAGTGGCGCTCGTAAACTGTGGGACCTAATAATACGTTGACATGTGCGTTAAGAACGATAAAATACCTTGTCTAGAGGATCCCTTTTCGCATTATACTATAATTTTTGAGAAAACCAACGTATTTTTGTTTTGAAAACTGAAAAAACCCCGATGTACTTCCACCCGTAAAATGCCCAAGTACTAAACCAGTTTAGCTAACGCTGAACGTGTATCCATGGTAACAGGGCAAATGCCGTTTCAGCTTAGCTTAACCTGCAGCGAAAACTTGTCAAGATGCTAATGGAGAGCACTTGTTAGATATCTTAATTCCCCTCCTGAAGCTCTGGAAACGCATTATTCCTGTAAATACTATTATTAATACTAAGGTAATGCATACAATTTCACTGTTTAAAACCCTAAGCGTAAAAAAGCGTAGGTTTAATGTTTCACTTTAGTTTTCCAAAAGAGAAATTAGGTTGCCAGGAACATGATTTTGGTATGCCTTCATTATTTTATATATATTTAGTAGCCCATTTAACAAATTTACAGACCCTCTGAAGTTCTAAAGTCTTTATGTAAGAGATATCTTGTGGATATAAGTTAGTATCATATAGTATTAGTATAAAATACTATTATCAAACAAAATAACTACATTGGCTTACGTGTAAAATAATTATCTTGTGTCCACAATATAAAAATAATGAAGTTTTATGGATTCAGGGGCTCCCAACACGGTTTCAGTAGGCCACTATTTAGGACCCTGGGTATTTTGTTTCACCATAGAACCCAGTCTAACATCCCTGGCTCTGTAGGTATGAAAACACAGCCAAGATCAATATATACTGTACAACAGGTTATGTGGGCCTGTTTATTAAACATCCTATGAATTGCTTATAGAATAACCCCATCACCACCCACTTTAATTCAGTGATGCTCAATAAGTAAAAATTGTAGGTAGGCCTACACCAATCAGGCATAACATTATGACCACCTACCTAAAATTGTGTTGGTCCCCCTTTTGTAAAGCAACCCTGACCCGTGGAGGCATGGCCTCCACTAGACGACCTGGAGGATAAGTCAACACTTCCAACTAGTTGCACTCTTATTAAATTCCCCAGATCTCAGTCCAATCGAGCATCTGTGGGATGTGCTGGACAAACAAGTCCGATTCACGGAGGCTCCATGTCACAAATTACAGGAATTAAAGGATCTGTTGCTAACATCTTGGTGCCAGAATACTACAGCACACCTTCAGGGGTCTAGTGGAGTCCGTGCCTCTACCGGTCAGGGCTGTTTTGGCAGCAAAAGGGGGACCACCACAATATTAGGCAGGTGGTCCTAATGTTATTTCTGATCAGTGTATAATATGTCTAAAATATGCTTAACTTTTTAAATTACAATAAGTGGCACTGCCTCATCCATCCAGGTGGATGCCCTGAATTTCCCTCTAAGATTAAGAAAGAATAATTAATAAAGTATACAAAATTCAAATATAAAAAATTAGGAGAGATGACTTTGATGAAACAGGCTTTATTTATACACACACTCGCAACACAGAACGGAGGGGAGGTTATTTACACAGGCCCTCGTTTCGTTCATGGTGGCATAGACACATGATTTGGCACATACAGGGAAACGCTATCACAACCGGTCTTATTACACAATAACGCTTAGAACACACAGCTACAGTATTTGAATCCTCTGTGGCGCAAGCATACCGGGAGACTCCCGCCCCCTTATCACAGCCCCAACGTTACACTGTCCCCCCCCGGACTGGTTTCTGTCCCTAGAATAATAAAGTCCAACTCAAAAGTCCAACACAAATGCACAGGCCTGTTATTGTCCATTTGCGCCTTGGCCGGGGTATCCGGTCAGGATGAAGCCTCCGGCTCAACCACCCGGGGGGCAGATGGCTGGTACAGGGCGAGACGGTCACAGTGAAGCACCACGACCCAGTTTCTTTTCTGCAGCCTCACCCTGTACACTACATCTGACAGTCTCTGTAGGACCATGCATGGTCCCAACCAATGGCTCGCCAGTTTTGGCGACAGTCCGTTTTTGCGCTCTGGGCAGAAAACCCAGACTCGATCCCCTGGTGCAAAGTCCCTCCCCTGACAGCGGCAGTCATATGCTCGTTTCTGCCGACTCCCTGCCGCTGCCAGGGCCGCCCGAGCCAGTTCATGCACCGTGTTGAAACGTTCTCTCAGGCAAAACAAATAATCCAACCCTGGTTTGCCCTCCACCTCTGGCACCGGGAGGTGGTGGGGGGGGGGGGCACCAAATCCACCGGTGTGTGCAGCTCGCATCCAAACATCAGCGCTGCAGGGGTGCACCAGGTGGGTTCCTGAGCTGCTGTCCGGTACGCCCACAGAACAAAGGGCAGATGCAGGTCCCAGTCTCGCTGTCACTGGTCCACTAGGATGGCAAGCTGGGTGGTTAGGGTCCCATTGAAACGTTCGACCAGGCTGTCGCTCTGTGGATGCAGTGGGGTGGTCCGGGTCTTCCGGATGCCCAGCCACCTGCAGACCTCCTTGAAGACCTCTGCCTCGAAGTTCCATCGCTGATTGCTGTGCAGCTCCTCTGGTGTGCTAAACCGACAAAACATCTCATCCTCCAGCTTTGATGCTGTGGTGGATCAGGGACTGCATGCACCTCTGGCCATTTGGTGAAGTAATCCATTGTGACCAGCACGTAGTGGTTCCCCTGATCCGTGGTCGGGAAAGGGCCCAGAATGTCCACTCCTACCCACTCCATGGGTGCTCCCACCCGGTACTGCTGCAAGGGGGCGTGGGATTGTTGAGTCGGCCCTTTCTGAGCTGTGCAGGTATCGCAGTGGTGGACATGGAGCTCTACGTGCTGGCGACATCCGGGCCAGTAGAACCAGGACCGAAGATGCTGCAGAGTCTTCATCACCCCAAAGTGGCCCACCCCTAACACCCCGTGGACCAACTGGAGCACACTGGGGTGGAGCCGCCAGGGAACCAGCAACTGCCAGACGTGACGCTGCCCAGCTGGAGCCTGCCACCACCGATACACAACACCCTCGTGACAGTGGAGATTGGCCCACTGGGAATTTAGGGCCTTGGTCTCTGGGTCCAGCACAGACACAGCCTCCCAGGCAGGCTGCTGGCCTGCGTCCAGCCACTGCCGAACTTGGGAGATGACCGGATCTCTATCCTGCTTGCTCTGCAGCTGCTGCGCGCCAAGGGCCTCTGTGATGTCATCGCTGGGGAGAGCTGACTTATTATCCGAGGAGGAGCTGTGCGTCGCTGTGTTATTCCTGCTCACAGTGGTCTGGAGAGCAGCAGCCCGTGGGATGGCTTGGTCTCTGTCCTCTGCCTGCTGGCAGTGCCGACAGTCCTCCGCAGCACAGGGATACCGAGACAGCATGTCAGCGTTGGCATGGAGGCGGCCTGTCCGATGCACAATCTGAAAATCATAATCCTGCAGTGCCTCCAGCCATCTCGCCAACTGTCCATCCGGCTCTTTAAAATTCAGTAGCCAGGTCAGGGAAGCATGATCCGTCCTGAGCTGAAGCCTCCCCCCGTACACATACGGGCAAAAATGACGAAGCCCCTGGATGACAGCCTACAGCTCTCGGTGAGTAACACAATAATTCCTTTCGGCTCTGCTGAGAGTGCAGCTGAAAAAAGCAACTGCCTGCTCTCCGTGTTCTCCCTCTTAGAATAACACCGCCCCGATGCCCTGGTTGCTGGTGTCCGTGTCCACGATGAAAGGGTGGTTTGGGTCGGGATACTGCAGGACTGAGGCTCTGATGAGTGCCAAGCAAAGCCGGGAAAAAGCAGCAGCACAGTTCTCACTCCACTCAAACGTGCGGCCCTTCTGTGTCAGCTGATGCACCGGGCTGGCAATGGTGGTGAAATCCTTCACAAACCTCCTATAATAGGAGGCCAGTCCGAGAAACCTCCCTAACTCTCCCACGTCCCGCGGCAGCGGCCAGTTTTTCACCGCTGCCACTTTCTCTGGATCGGTGGCGACTTCCGCTGCACTGCCCAGGAAGGTGGTTTCTTGCCGAAGTAAGTGGCATTTCCACGGGGGCAGCTGCAGCCTGGCCTGTCGGATGGCGTCTCTATCACACAGGCCCCCGGGTTCCTCCTCTGGGTCCCGCTGCAGAGTGTGATGGTCCAAGCCCTCAGCAGAAGAGATGATCTGGCGGTGCCAATTGTTGCGCCCCATGCTGCAAGCAGATTGAGTCCAATAATTCAAGATTCAAAGGCTTTATTAATTCAATTCAATTCAATTTTATTTATATAGCGCCATATCACAACAATAGCCATCTCATAGCACTTTCAAATGTAGGGGAAACCCCCACAATTGCAGAAAGACCCCAGCAATCAGGCCATCCCCTGTGAGCAAGCACTTGGCGACGGTGGAGAGGAAAAACTCTCTTTTAACAGGAAGAAACCTCTAGCAGAACCAGGCTCAGGGAGGGGCAGTCATCTGCTGCGACTGGCTGGGGGGTGAGGGGATAGTGAAGATGAAAAGAACAGACATAAAGAGAGCAAATATTAACGGAGAGAAGCCAAGTACATTATTGGAGGTCACCCGGTAGTCTAAATCTATTAACAGCACAACAAAGGGAGGATTAAGAGACACAAAATCCCTCCCTAATTGTAGGCTATATTGAAGAGGAAGGTTTTTACCCTATTCTTAAAAACAGAGATAGAGTCTGACTCCCGAACCCAGATTGGTAACTGGTTCCACAGGAAAGGAGCTTGATAGCAGAAGGCTCTGCCTCCCATTGTACTTTTGGAGATTCTAGGTATTACAAGTAATCCAGCATTTTGGGAGCGTAGTGCTCTGTTAGGATGATAGGGTAATATCAGATCTTTTATATAAAAGGGGACCTGATTATTAAGAGCTTTGTAAGTCAGAAGAAGGATTTTAAACTTAATTCTAAACTCTATAGGAAGCCAATGAAGGGAGGCCAGAACCGGAGAGATATGATCTCTCTTTCTAGTACCTGTTAAAACTCTACCAGCAGCATTTTGGATCAACTGAAGACTTTTTAAAGATATTTTAGGACAACCTGATAATAACGAGTTACAATAATCTAATCTAGAGCTAACAAAAGCGTGGACCAGTTTCTCAGCATCACTCAGAGACAAGATGCTCCTAATCTTGGCAATATTGCGCAGATGATAGAAGGCAGTCATAGAAACAAATTTAATATGTGAATTAAAAAACAGAGCTTGATCAAAAATAACTCCAGTTTTCCTCACAGAACTATTCAGAGTAAGAGTAGCCGCATCCAAATTAAGAGTTTGATTTGAAAAGGTATTTCTAAGGTTTTTTTGGACCAACAAGAATGACTTCAGTCTTATCTGGGTGTAATGGCAGAAAATTACAAGTCATACAAACTTTGATTTCCTTAAGACAGACATTTAACTTGGCTAATTGATTACAATCATCGGGCGTCGTTGACAGGTATAATTGTGTGTCATCTGCATAACAATGAAAATGTATACAGTGCTTTCTAATGATGTTGCCTAATGGAAGCACATATAAACTAAAAAGAGTAGGGCCTAGCACAGATCCCTGTGGAACTCCATGACTGAGCTTAGAGTTGGAAGAAAGCTCATTATTGATATGAACAAACTGAAGTCTATGGGACAAATAAGATCTAAACCACTGCAGCGAAGTTCCATTTAGTCCAACATAGTGTTCTAATCTGTCAAGTAGAATATCATGGTCGATAGTATCAAAGGCTGCACTAAGATCTAAAAGGACAAGTACAGAAACGAGTCCATTATCAGATGCGATAAGGCGGTCATTGGTGACCTTCACTAAGGCTGTTTCAGTACTATGATGAATTCTGAACCCAGATTGAAACTCTTCAAATAAACAATTTCCCTGCAAGTGGTCAAATAATTGCATAGCAACAACTCTTTCTAAGATTTTTGAAATGAAAGGCAAATTAGAGATTGGTCGATAGTTAGCTAAAACTTCTGGATCGAGCGTTGGCTTTTTGAGTAAGGGTTTAATTACAGCAGTTTTAAAAGTCTGCAGTACATGACCTAAAGTTAAAGAAGAATTGATTATTTGAAGAATACGGCTACCAATAAATGGGAAGACTTTTTTAAATAACCTGGTAGGAATAGGGTCTAAAAGACAAGTTGAAGGCTTGGATGAGGAGATTATTTTGTCTAACTCTAAAAGGTCAATTGGAGTAAACTTATCCAAACAGATATCATTTGAAGGAGTTGTAGTAGTTGTTGTACTTAAGTTTACGGTGGGAAGAATCTGACTGATTTTATCTCTAATAGATAAAATTTTATGATTGAAAAAGTTCAAAAAGTCCTGACTAGTAAGCTCTAGGGGGATGCAAGGATTGACAGAGTCCTGACTCTTTGTCAGCCTGGCTACAGTGTTGAAAAGAAACCTGGGATTATTCTTATTCTCTTCTATTAATGCAGAGTAATAACTTGTTCTGGCTTTTCTAAGAGATTTTTTTTTATAAATTAGGAGATGATTTCTCCACGCAAAATAGAATTCATCTAAATTACTGAAACGCCATTTTCTTTCTAATTGACGAGTCTTCTGTTTTAAGCTACGAGTTTCTGTGTTAAACCAAGGGGTTAGAAATCTCTGATTAGACTTTTTCTTTTTTAAAGGGGCCACCAAGTCTAGAGTCTGATGCAGAGAGGCTGTAACACTATCTACCATGCTATCAATTACGGAAGGAGCAAGCTCTCCATCTTTTATTTCCGTTGTGTTGACGCTTGGTATAGAGGAGACAATCTGCAAAAATTTGGTAACAACATCATCTGAAAGACATCTGCTGTAGTAATATTTTTCTTCAGGAGTCAAATAATCAGAAATAGTGAAATCAAAGGTTAACAGACAATGACCTGACAGTACAGGATTATGAGGACACACTACCAGATTTTCTATTTCTATACCATAAGTCAGAACAAGGTCCAATATGTGGTGGAGATCATGGGTAGAATTTTCTACTTTCTGGGAAAACCCCATTGAGTCTAATATTGAATTGAATGCCTTATTAAGACAGTCACTATCTACATCAACATGTGTATTAAAATCTCCTACTATAATGATTCTATCTGATTTCAGCACTAAATCAGCTAAAAATTCGGCAAATTCGGGTAAAAAAAAAAAGATGGCGCCCACAGCGGCCGCCGTGGTGTATCGCTGCCCTTTAATTTTTATAATTTGTCTGTTTTTGTTCACTGATTGTGCATCTGCCGGTTCATACACCCGTGAAGAACTACTAAATATCAGGACTCTCACCCCCATGGACCTTCTTCCAGTTTTTTTAGCTCCTGCCGCTGATCTGATCCATTGTTTGGCCAAAAAAGCAAGACAGCGGAAAAGAGGGAAGAGAGGAGGGATTCTCGCTCGGCTACGAAAAAGAGGCTCGCAAACAGCCTTGCCTGGCATATTTCTATCCAATGCCAATTCTCTCCTGAACAAGGTAGAAGAATTAAGACTGCTGATGCGTTTCAAGGACCTCGCTTCCTCGTCTGTCATCTGCTTCTCTGAGACCTGGCTTAATGAGAACATTCCAGATAGCGCGATCAGCCTCGAGGGTTTCCAGCTGATTCGTGCTGACCGCGTCACAGAGCTCTCCGGTAAGTCTATCGGAGGAGGAGTGTGCTTCTATATTAACAACAGCTGGTGCTCTGATGTAACGGTGATTTCCAAACACTGTTCTCCCGCCCTGGAATTTCTTTTCATTAACTGCAAGCCATTTTATTCCCCGCGGGAGTTTGCCTCATTCATTCTCGTCGCTGTGTACGCCCCTCCTGACGCGGACACGCGCGAAGCTCAGCGCGTGCTCGCAGATCACATCGAACTTACGGAGCGGAACTTTCCAGACTCCCTGGTTATCGTGGTGGGTGATTTTAACCAGAGCAATCTGAGTCACGAGCTCCCCCGCTACAAACAGTGTATTAAATGTCCAACCAGAGGAAATAACACGCTAGATCACTGTTATACTTCAGTAAAGGACGCATATCGCGCTGTTCCCCGCGCTGCGCTGGGACTGTCTGATCACGTGATGGTTCACCTCATCCCCACATACAAACAAAGACTGAAACTCACTAAACCTGTTGTGACCACCACAAAGAAATTGACCAGTGAAGCTGGAGAGAAACTGAACACATGCATGGAAATAACTGACTGGGACATGTTTAAAAGAGCCACACATGATCTTAATGAGTACACATACACTGTGAACTCATATATCAACTTCTGTGAAGAGCACATTCTCCCATCGCGCACCAGGATAAGATATTCTAATGACAAGCCTTGGTTCACAGCTAAGCTCAGACGGATCAGGAAGGAGAAGGAAGCAGCGTTGAAAAGTGGAGACAGGGACTGCTACATGGAGGTCAAATATCGGTTTAACAGAGAGCTGAGGAGAGCTAAATCTGTATATTCTGAGAGACTCCAGCAGCAGTTCACTGCTAATGACTCGGCTTCTGTGTGGAGAGGACTGAGACAAATCACCAACTATCGGCCTCAGGCTTCTAAAGGTCAGGATGACAAAGCCCTTTGTCAAAGACTGTCCCAACACTATGCCCGTTTTGACACCTCGTCAGCTGTGTCCAACTCACCCACTCCACCCAGCTCCACTGCCTCCTCAGCCCCTAATTCATCAAGAGCGGTCCCCCCCTCCTCCTCCTCCTCCTCCCCCCCCTCCCCTTGTCATCAGTGAGCAGGACGTGCACAGACAGTTCTCCAGACTGAACCCGCGCAAGGCCCCCGGGCCGGACGGTGTGTCTCCCTCCACCCTGAGACACTGTGCGAAAGAGCTGGCTCCTGTCTTCACAGACATTTTTAACACCTCCCTTAAGCAATGTCACGTGCCGACCTGCCTCAAATCCTCCACCATCATCCCTGTCCCCAAGAAGCCACGGATTACTGGACTTAACGACTACAGACCTGTAGTGCTCACCTCTGTAGTCATGAAGTCCTTTGAGCGCCTGGTCCTGTCTCACCTCAAGTCCATCACCACACCCCTCCTAGACCCGCTGCAGTTTGCCTACCGTGCTAACAGGTCTGTGGACAACGCAGTCAACCTGGCCCTCCACTCCATCCTGCAGCACCTGGACTCCCCGGGAACCTACGCCAGGATTCTGTTTGTGGACTTCAGCTCCGCATTCAACACCATCCGCCCCGATCTGCTCCAGGACAAGCTGTCCCTGCTCAACATGCCTGACTCCCTCTGCAGGTGGATCACCGACTTCCTGACGGACCGGAGACAGCATGTGCGGCTGGGGAAGTCTGTCTCAGACTCTGTTAGCATCAGCATTGGATCACCCCAGGGCTGTGTACTTTCCCCCCTACTCTTCTCCCTTTATACCAACTCCTGCACCTCCTCCCACCAGTCTGTTAAGCTGATTAAGTTTGCGGACGACACCACCCTCATCGGGCTCATCTCCAACGGTGACGAGTCCGCCTACAGGGAAGAGGTGGCCCAGCTGGTGTCCTGGTGCAGCCACAACAACCTGCAGCTGAATGCTCTGAAGACAGCGGAGATGATTGTGGACTTCAGGAAAGTCACATCCCCCCTGCCCCCCCTCACCATCACAGGCTCTCCCATCACCTTTGCAGATTCCTTCCGCTTCTGCACGGTGGCGCAGTGGTTAGCACTGCGGCAGCACAGTTTACCCTTGGCCGGGGGATTGTGGGGATCGTGGGATCGTGGGTTCGATCCCAGCCCCCGACCAACAGTGATCTGTGTGGAGTTTGCATGTTCTCCCCGTGTTGCGTGGGTTTACTCCGGGATTTCTCCGGTTTCCTCCCACATGCCAAAAACATGCATGTTAGGTTAATTGGCTGTTCTAAATTGTCCCTAGATATTTGTTTCCTATAGGCCCTTAGAATAGAAGGTTAGTATTAATGAAAGCGCTTTGAGTGGTCTTTGTGACTAGAAAAGCGCTATATAAGTGCAGGTTAGTTAGTTAGTTAGTTCTTGGGCACCACCATCACCCGAGACCTCAAATGGGAGCCAACCATCAGCTCCCTCATCAAAAAGGCCCAGCAGAGGATGTTCTTTCTGCAGCAGCTGAGGAAGCTCAAGCTACCCACCAAGATGTTAGTGCAGTTCTACACGGCCATCATCGAGTCCATCCTCACCTCCTCCATAACTGTGTGGTACGCAGGAGCCACTGCCAGGGACAGACTAAGGCTGCAGCGCGTCGTGCGCACTGCTGAGAAGGTGATAGGCTGCAAGCTCCCATCTCTCCAGGACCTGTACATCTCCAGGACCCGGAGGCGTGCTGGCCGGATCATAGCCGATCCTTCACATCCTGGTCACGTGCTGTTTGCCCCCCTCCCCTCAGGTAGAAGGCTTCGGTCCATTCGGACTAAAACCTCCCGGCACATGAACAGCTTTTTCCCCTCTGCCATCAGACTGCTGAACACTAAGTGACTTTTGACTCTCGTGCACTATGTACAGCAGCTCAACCAGACTCATGTCAATCATCACTGTTTTTCTGTTGCATTATTGACTGCACTATGTGGTACTTCACATTATCTGCTACATGCTAATTTTTTAAAACTGCCTTGACTAGTACTACTCATTATTACTAGTATTATTATTATTATTACTTATTATTACTTATTTTTCTACACTTATTGCACGTTTCTAGTCCTTTAGTTTTTTAGTTTATCCCTTTTTCTCATTATGTTTTTAATGTTGCAGCATGGCACCGAGACAAATTCCTAGTTTGTGTATCACATGAACAATGGCAATAAACCTGATTCTGATTCTGAGTCTGATTCTAAAAACTCTGAGTAGGCTGAGGGAGGATGGAAAACTATGGCAAAGAAAATTGGGTTTAAACTAAGATTGCTAACATGCCCCATACTGAGGGCCTGGTCCTCAGTATGGGGCATGTAACTTCTGGGATTATGATAGTTTAGATAACCAGAGGGAGTTGATTCATTCAAACCAACATAATCATCTTGCCCTAGCCAAGTCTCTGTAAGGGATATTAAATCAATCTGATGATCAATTAATAGATCATGAACTAGTAGAGACTTGGGAGTTAGAGACCTAATATTTAACAAACCACATTTAATTTTTAAATTATGAGGAGGAAGAGAGGCCAAATCATTAAATTTAGAGACTTGATGTTTAATTTGAGTTTTACCAACTTTTTGTTTAATCACTTCGGGATGTTTATACATTATTAGATTAGATTATTTGTTTATTTGACAGGGACAGTGCAATAAACATAAACAATTAATCAAATGACAATCAATCTGATGTGTTGCACAAAGAGTGTATAGCTATTAGCTAAATTGCAACTCTTGTCCCTGGATGGGCTTTAGAAAGGAGAAACAAGTAAAAAGTAAAAAAAAGGATAAGGAAAAAAAAATGAAAACAGAATAAATAATAACCACATACATCAATGCAAAAAAGATTATAAATACATTATAAATACACAATTATACACATTCTTGTTTATTTTTATAAATACACAATATAACAACCTGACTCACATTTGCCTATTTCAGGCTTCTCTCCCTTCGTCACTCACTATAAACAAACACATTCATTCCTTCCCTTCATTCACTCTCACCCTGCAGACAATCATTTCATACATGGGTACATTCTTGTTTATTTTTCAGCCACTTTTTAACCTTTTTAGTGAATGTTTTAAAGTCCGTTATTATTTTAATTTCATTTGGCATTGTGTTCCAGATGTGACTGCCCTTTATAGAGAAATCTGTTTGTCCAAATGTGGTTCTGCGGTGGAATATTTTACAGTTATTGTTTACAGAACTCCTGGTGGCTCTGCTGCTGTCCTGTCTTTGGATGAAACCAGCAAGTGGCTCAGGCGCTGATTTATGGAAACATTTGAAAATTAATTTCAGAAAACAGAGGTCAATGAAACTCTCAAAACTCAATAGGTTGTATTTTTTTAAAATATAACAGTGATGCCACCTAATGGGCTTTTTGTCCAAGATTTTTAGAGTTTGATTATATAATGAACCTATATGTCTTATTGTAGAAGGGGCTGCTTGAGCCCAGACTGTCAAACAGTATGATATATGAGAAAAAAACCATAGAATGCATATACAGTGCAGCTGCTTGGTATGGTATGTAATATCTAATTAATTTAAAGCAGTTTAGATTTTTTTTTTACTGTTTTTGAAATTTTCTTTATATGAAGATTAAATTTGAATTGAGGATCTAGTACAATGCCAAGGTATTTGAATTCTGTAACTAAACTGATGTCTTGATCATGTATATTAACTTTAAAACGTTGCAGGTTACATTTTTTGATTGAAAAGCACATTGAAACAGTTTTCTGAAGGTTCAGCAATAGATGGTTCTGGAAGAGCCACTCTTGGACATCAACCATACTTGTGGACAGTACATCTGCAGCCTGTGCTGGAGTCTTGGCAGCTGTGTAAATAACTGCATCATCTGCATAAAGTTGACATGTTGCAGCTGAGCAGTGTAGCGGCAAGTCATTAATAAAAATGCTGAAAAGTAAAGGACCAAGAATGGACCCTTGTGGGATACCCATACGGTTGTTTAAAAATGAGGATTTATCCTGGTGAACTTTTACACACTGTTCTCTATTCTGGAGATAAGATGCAAACCATTCTAATGTATCTGGAGAGAAGTTAAAAGATACCATTTTGGATAAAAGCAAACTGTGGTTTACAGTATCGAAAGCCTTTTTGAGATCCAGAAAAACAGCCCCTACCACATTACCCCTGTCCAAGGACTGTTTGACATTTTCAATAAGGCAACAATTTGCTGTTTCTGTTGAGTATCCTGGTCTAAAACCAAATTGATGTGGATGAAGAAGTTGACTGTCTTGTAAATAGTCTATCAGCTGTGTAGCTACAACTTTTTCAAGAACCTTAGACAGGACTGGTAAAATAGAGATTGGGTGGTAATTGCATATATCGTCTTTACTGCCTGATTTATGAACTGGTATGACGACAGCTTTTTTCCAACCAGATGGAAATGTACTAGACCTAATGGGGAGATTAATGAGATGAGTCAGTGGTTTGATATAAAATATATTTTTATTAACTTTGGGGGGAGTAGACAAAGGTTCTCTGAGGGAGGGGGACAGGGGCTAAGTTGAGGGGTGGCGGATGAGGGGGAGCTGCAGAAAGGCGTGCATTTATCAAGTTATGTTGTATTTATTTATTTTATTTATTTATTTGATTCCGGAGTGATGGCTCAGTTGGTAGAGCATCCGCCCCACACCCGGGAGGCAGGAGTTCAAATCCCGGCCGGGTCATGCCGAAGACCATATAAAAGTGGAACTTCCTGCCATCCAGCTTGGTGCTCAGCAATAAATGGAATGGAGGAGGGAACTCTGTGGCGGCACCTTGCATGGCAGTGGCCCTCTGATTCTGCACTTGGGGTGTGTGTGATTTACACTGTAGATAGGTAAAGCACAATCTCGTTCTGCTGTACATGATTGGTTGTACGGCTGAATGACAATAAAGGTGGAGACAATAGGTGATTTATTTATTTGTCTTGGGTTATAATATTTTGGGTAATGGGAGGCAGACACAGTCTCTATGGGGTTATAAATTGAAGACTGATCTAAACAGTGAGGATTATTTGGATTAATAGGATTAATATGAGAAGTGGAAACACAGAAGGGCTGGTTGGCAGACCCAGGAACTTTGGGGTGAGTTAACGCACCAAATTTCACTCACTGTACTAAAAAACGCTGAATGGAATAGAACAGATTGTCCCTTAAAACACGTGCACCAAGTCTATTTGGATGGATGCCATCTGGCCTCATAAATGATGGGCTGTTCCAAAACAGGTTGAAATTGTCTACAAAGCCAATGTTAAAAGTAGGACATGTAGATCACAACCAGGTATTAAGGCTGAGAGTTCTGCTAAAATAATTGCAACCTCCTCTGAAAGGTGCCAATAGCCCAGAAATAAACACACGTCTGCCACAGTTCATAAGAGTGGACAGAAGGCTCTTGAAGTCACTCTTTAAGATCTCAGACGCTTCATCTGGGATGTTGTTGCATCCAACATGTACAATGACAGTTTTAGCGTGGGGGAATTCATGTAATAGGTCAGGGGTAAGAGCCTCAGTATCTGACACTTCCAGGAAAAAATTTAGTGACACAGTACCCGCTTCTGATGTTCCTCACAATCGAATCACCAATTACCAGCGTCGTCTGGGGGGGGGGGGGGCCTTGCCGGTGGTTTCTGAAATGGTGGATAATTTTGCTGATGTTGTTGTTGTGATGGTGGGGTGTTGCACTCTCTTCTTTTTGGAGCTGGTGTATAGTTTGGCACACCTAAAGTAGTTTTAATCCGGGGCTTGCAGGTTTGGGCCGCTGCTGAAGGAGGAGGAGGGGCGGCCATGGGAGGATGATCGACGTCCAGGTGGGGAAAATCTTTCAGGGAAAGGATGTCAAATCTGTTTTCCAGTAGCAGGGGAAGAGAGGAGGCACGGCCTTGTCTGGTCAATCGCCAGTGTTTGCTAGTTGGCCCAACCAAGGTCCACGGTGTGCACTGAGGATGAGAAAAAACACCCGGGGCTTTGGGTTTAGCTCCGAACTGAAGCCAGTGTTTATTGCTGAGGTCCTGGACAGCTGAGGAGACCGGAGCAGGGGTGGAAGTGTATGGCGATGTGCTAAATTCACCCAGGTAAGTAGCCATCTCTGCCAGCTGCGAGTCGGTTGCCGGGGCCGATGCTCACCCGAGGATTATAGTATCTAGGTGGTCTTCAGCCTCCCGAATCTTATAGCGGTTGGAGAGTCTCACTTCCAACTCAGAAACCTTCTTAAGGAGGGACACACAGCTAACACATGTCGGGGATGGAGTCATGACATTCCAGGCGAGAAGTGGATAGCTAGCTAGCTAAAAACAGCTAAAAACAAGTTAGCCTAGCCTGGTGAAACAGCCGTGCCCGGGGTCTGATTCACCTGTGCGCCTGATCGGGCTTTCTGCTCGGCCAACACTAAGCTAACATTAAGTAAAAAGCTAATATCAGTAAAAAGAGATAAAACATTAAAAACGAAGTTAATAAAAACAAACAAAAGCAGACAAGATAATGCTTTGACGCAATGTGACATTTACCAAACATTCACGGCTTTATTACCTCCGCCAGGCCGCAGGCCGCAGGAGGTAATGTTTTTGCCGGGGTTTGTCTGTCTGTTTGTCTGTCTGTCTGTCTGTTGGTTAGCAAGATAACTCAAAAAGTTTTGGACGGATTTCGATGAAACTTTCAGGCGTTGTTGGAAATGGTACAAGGAAGAACTGATTAAATTTTGGGGATGATCTGGATCACCGTCTGGATACAGGAATTTTTTAAAGGATTCTTTAACATTGTGAGATACAGCCATTTTCAACATGTGTGCAGGCGCAATGGAGGGCGCTGGTCGTCGTGTCTGACGAACACGAACTCCGCGTTCTTCAAAGTTTTAGGCACAAAAGCACGAGGAAAACAGTGGTGGGCCGGGCCCGGCAGCGTGCCTGTGTTTGCGCTACGCTGCAAAAGCTGAGACGGCCAGCTGTCCGGTGCGGGATTATTTGGCAGAAATTCCCCGGGCAGCCATAGGGGCGGCGCAAAAACAAGCTCTCTGCCGGGGAAGCTTCCAAATCCTCTTTTGCCGCGGAGCGCAACCCCAATATAAAACCCACGGCAACCTGTCTACCCAATTTGCATCCGTCAGTGAAGCCCTGAGTGCTGCTTTCAGTGATCTATGGAAACGCTCCCATAACCCATTGGCCTGTGGGTTGTACACGGTTGTGCGATGAATTGCAACGCCCGCAGCCTGGGAGTTTGGAGATGGAGGAGATGGACAAAACAGCAACACTTCAGTTTATTACCTCCGCCAAGGAGGTAATGCTTTTACTACTGAACCACTAATCCTATCATTGTGAATCCAATTGCTAGTCATATATTTTCATGGTCAAGGAATCTGAAAACGTACACACAAACACTGTATGGGGGGGAACTGTGGCGCTTGACGGAGGTCTGCGCTCTCCGAATGCTTTTCTAGTTGGCTTTAGTGGCTTTATTATCATGTGCACAGTTAAAAAAGGCTACATTTCCTGAGCAATGAAATTCTTACTTTGCTCTCCGAATGAATGCCAAGTTAAAAGCTACAAAAACAACAATTCTAATAGGTCATGACACACTAACACAGTAACTCAGTCCTAATACTAATGGATGCTAAAACACACACACCAACACACAGTTAGGCAGTAGAGGAATGAAGCTGAAAAGTCACTGGATGACTAAAGTGATAGTGGTATATTAATATCAGAGATGATGTGAACCTGAGATGGCATAGACCTATGTACAGTGTGCAAATGAGCATTGTGCAACAAGCAGTGTATAATAATAATAATAATAATAATACATCAGTCTTATATAGCGCTTTTCTAAATACTCAAAGACACTTTACAAAGCAGCATAGGGACAAACATACAGAGAACGGGTAAACACATACACATAGGTACACATAGGTAGAAGAGGCAGTCAGTTTTTATAGGTAGATTTAAAAAGATGGGTTTTGAGTTGACTTTTAAAAGAAGCAAGTGTGTTGGCAGACCGGATGTGAAGGGGCAAGGAGTTCCAGAGGGTTGGTGCGGCGATGGCGAATGATCTATCACCCAGGGTGCGGAATTTTGTCTTGGTGATGGGGGTAAGAAGGTGAGCGTCAGCAGAGCGGAGGAGACGAGTGGGAGAATGACGAGACAGAAGGTCCATTAGGTATGAGGGGGCGAGGTTATGGAGAGCTTTATAGGTGATGAGGAGGATCTTGAAGTTGATGCACTGTTGAATGGGGAGCCAGTGGAGCTGACGGAGGAGAGGAGTGATGTGGTCTCTGGAGCGGGAGTGAGTAAGTAGGCGGACGGCTGAGTTTTGGACATACTGTAGTTTTTGGAGGATGGTGGAAGGAAGTCCATACAGAATGCTGTTACAGTAATCAAGTCTGGAGGTGATGAAGGCGTGGATAAGTATTTCAGCAGCAGAGGGTGAGAGGGTGGGATGGAGGCGTGCAATATTACAAAGATGAAAAAATGATGTTTTGGTGATATGGTTGATGTGAGATTTGAAGGAGAGGGTGGGGTCCATGATAATGCCGAGGTTTCTGGCCAGGGGGGAGGGGGTGACTGAGTGACCATCGATTTGGAATGAAAAGTTCTGGGAAGAGGGTAAAAGAGATTTTGGTCCAAAAATGATGATTTCTGTTTTATTGCTGTTTAGCTTGAGAAAATTGTTAGTCATCCAGGTTTTTATGTCTGTAAGGCAGTCGGTGATGGTGGAGAGAATGGCAGGGGTGATGGATTTAGAGGAGATGTACAGCTGGGTGTCGTCGGCGTAGCAGTGAAAGTGAAGACCATGTTGACGGATGATGTGACCAAGCGGAAGCATGTAGAGAATGAAAAGGGTTGGACCGAGCACAGAGCCTTGAGGGACACCGTGTGAGACGGGGGTGGTGCGTGATTTATGATTGTTGATGGAGATGTACTGGAATCTCTCAGACAAGTAGGAGGTGAACCAAGAGAGGGCGGAGTCAGTGATGCCAATAGAAAGCAGACGACGGAGCAGGATGGAATGATTGATGGTATCGAAAGCAGCGCTGAGATCGAGGAGGAGAAGAATGGTGAGGGAGCAGAGTCAGAGGCGAGCAGGAGGTCATTGGTGACCCTGAGGAGGGCGGTTTCAGTGCTGTGGGGAGAACGGAATCCAGATTGAAATGTTTTCGTAGAGTTTGTTGGAGAGGAGGTGTTTCTTGAGTTGAGTGGCGACAGCTTTTTCCAATATTTTAGCAAGAAATGGGAGGTTGG
Source organism: Pholidichthys leucotaenia (assembly GCA_020510985.1). NCBI lineage: Eukaryota > Metazoa > Chordata > Actinopteri > Cichliformes > Pholidichthyidae > Pholidichthys > Pholidichthys leucotaenia. The sequence goes on from CM035837.1 coordinate 107,941,358, forward strand.
AGATAGGTCTGAAATTGTTGGGGTCGTCAGAGTCCAGGCCAGGTTTCTTAAGGAGGGGGGTGATGGCAGCAATCTTAAGTGATGGGGGGACAGTGCCAGTGGTGAGGGAGGAGTTGATGGTGTCGATGATAAGGGGGGCAAGAGGGGTGAGACAGGCTTTGATAAGGGGGGAGGGGATGGGGTCCAGGGGGCATGTAGATGATTTCATGCTGGAGAGTATTTCGGAAAGTTCATCAGTGGTTATGGGTGAGAAAAGGGAGAGCTGTTTATCTATGGGTGGAGAAAAAGTGGGTTCTGAGTCAGGGGTGATGGCTGGGGAGGAGGCAAGCTAATATAATACTATTATATATTATATACAGATAATTACAAATTATCTGATAAGTAGCAGCAGAGATGACATGGACATCAGACAGGTGATACTATATCTACTGTACAGGTGAGCAGTGTGCAAATTTAGCAGCCGGTGTGTGAGTGCCTATATGCAAAGCTGTGTTACAGAGTTTTGGGAGTTGTTATTACCTCTGCCAGGCCGCAGGCCGCAGGAGGTAATGTTTTTGCCGGGGTTCGTCTGTCTGTCTGTCTGTTGGTTAGCAAGATAACTCAAAAAGTTTTGGACGGATTTCAATGAAACTTTCAGGCGTTGTTGGAAATGGTACAAGGAAGAACTGATTAAATTTTGGGGATGATCCGGATCACTGTCTGGATACAGGAATTTTTTAAAGGATTCTTTAACATTGTGAGATACGGCCATTTTCAACATGTATGCAGGCGCAATGGAGGGCGCTGGTCGTCGTGTCTGACTAACACGAACTCCGCGTTCTTCAAAGTTTTAGGCACAAAAGCGCGCGGAAAACAGTGGTGGGCCGGGCCCGGCAGCGTGCCTGTGTTTGCGCTACGCTGCAAAAGCTGAGACGGCCAGCTGTCCGGCGCGGGATTATTTGGCAGAAATTCCCCGGGCAGCCATAGGGGCTGCGCAAAAACAAGCTCTCTGCCGGGGAAGCTTCCAAATCCTCTTTTGCCGCGGAGCGCAACCCCAATATAAAACCCACGGCAACCTGTCTACCCAATTTGCATCCGTCAGTGAAGCCCTGAGTGTTGCTTTCAGTGATCTATGAAAACACTCCCATAACCCATTGGCCTGTGGGTTGTACACGGTTGTGCGATGAATTGCAACGCCCGCAGCCTGGGAGTTTGGAGATGGAGGAGATGGACACAACAGCAACACTTCAGTTTATTACCTCCGCCAAGGAGGTAATGCTTTTACTACTGAACCACTAATCCTATCATTGTGAATCCAATTGCTAGTCATATGTTTTCATGGTCAAGGAATCTGAAAACGTACACACAAACACTGTATGGGGGGGAACTGTGGCGCTTGGCGGAGGTCTGCGCTCTCCGAGTGCTTTTCTAGTCTGTTCATGAGTCTGATGGCAGTGGGAAAGAATGAGTTTTTCAGCCTGGTTGTCCTGCATTTCACACTTCTGTACTTCCGGCCTGAGGGTAGAAGTGAGAACAGTCTGTGTTGGGGGTGGGTGGGGTCCCGGAGGATGGCATCAGCTCTCTTTTGGACTCTGCGGTGGTAGATGCTCTGCAGAGAGGGGAGTGGAGTCCTGATGATCTTCTCCACTGTCTTCACCACTCTCTGCAGGCGTTTGCGCTCCAGGGCAGTGGTGCTGCCGTACTACACAGTGATGCAGTTGGTCAGGATGGTCTTGATGATGAAGCTGTAGAAATTGTTGAGGATCCTGGAAGACATGCAAAACTTCTTCAGCCTCCTCTGAAAGTACAGTCGCTGTTGAGCTCTCTTAACCAGCTCTGTGGTGTTGTGTGTCCATTTAAGGTCCTCGCTGATGTGGATGCCCAGGTATTTAAAGCTGCTCACCCTCTCAACCTCAAGCTTCCGGATGAACAGTGGCCAGTGGGGTCTCCTCCTCCCTTTCCTCATGTCCACTATCATCTCCTTTGTCTTGTCCGTGTTGAGGGTGAGGTTGTTGCCCTCACACCATGACACCAGGTTGGCCACCTCCCTCCTGTAGGATGCTTTGTCATCACTAGTGATGCATCCTATCACTGCTGTGTCATCCGCAAACTTTAGGATGATATTGCCCTTGTGGGAGGCAACACAGTCATGGGTGAAGAGGCTGTAGAGGATGGGGTTGAGAACACAACCCTGTGGGACACCTGTGTTTGTGATGATGCTGGCTGAGGTCCTGTTACCCATCCTGACAGACTGGGGCCTGCCACTTAGAAAGTCCAGTAGCCAGTCACAGAGGGTGGGGTGCAGGCCAAGTGAAGACAGTTTGTAGGTGAGTTTGTGGGGGATGACCGTGTTGAAGATGGAGCTGTAGTCGACAAAGAGCATCCTAATGTAGGAGTCTTTATCTTCCAGGTGGGAGAGAGAATAATGGAGTGCTGCAGCGATAGCATCTGAGGTGGACCTGTTGGGCCGGTAGGCATACTGCAGGGGGTCCAGGGTGCCCGGTATGCTGTCCTGAATGAGGGGCAGCACCACTCTCTCGAAGCGCTTCATAATGATTGGAGTGAGTGCTACCGGTCTGTAATCATTCAGACAGGTTGGCGGGCTCCTTTTGGGGAGGGGTATGATGGTTGTCCTTTTGAAGCAGGAAGGGACTATGTTCTGGTTGAGGGAGAGGTTGAAGATTGCTGTGAGAATGTCAGTCAGCTTTGCAGCACATGCTCTGAGGGCCCGCCCAGGTATGTTGTCTGGTCCTGCTGCCTTGCAGGGGTTGATATTCCTCAGTACTTTGTTTACCTGGCCTGGTGAGACTCAGTGGGTGGGTGGGGTGGGGGAGTGTGTGAGTGCATGTCTCTTCTCTGTGCTGTGGCTGGTGGTCTCGAAGTGGGTGTAAAAGATGTTGAGATCGTCCAGCAGGCTGTCTGTAGAGTTAGTGGTGCTGCTGTTGGTCCTCTTGTAGTCTGTGATGTGTTGCAGGCCTTGCCACACGCACCCTGGGTCAGGAGTGGAGTAAAGGCTGTCCAGCTTTTCTCTGTACTGCCTCTTGGCTGTTGTTATAGCCTTCCTCAGTCCATGCTTTGCAGCTTTGTACTCGACTTCACAGCCTGATTTAAATGCACGAGAGCCAGCACGCAGCATCTGACGTACCTGAGTGTTGATCCAGGGCTTCTGGTTGGGGAACATCCTGACCTGTATGGTGGGTACAATGGTATCAACGCACGTGCTGATGTACTCAGTCACATATTCAGCGTAGTCCTGTATGTTTACAGAAGAGTCCTCTCGGGTGGCTGCAGCTTTAAACACATCCCAGTCTGTGCAGGCAAAACAGTCTTGCAGGGTGCTCTCAGTCTCTGGAGTCCAGCGCTTAATTTGCTTAATAACTGGGTTTGTTTGTTTCAGCTTTTGTCTGTAGGCTGGGTACATAAACAGTGAGATGTGATCTGACTGTCCGAAGTGGGGGCGGGGTGCCGCTCTGTAGGTGCCATCCATCCATCCATCCATCTTCTACTGCTTTTCTGGAGGTCCGGGTCGCGGAGGCAGCAGTTCAAGCAGAGAAGCCCAGACTTCCCTCTCCCCAGCCACCTGTTCCAGCTCTTCAGACAGGATACCAAGGCGTTCCAAGACCAGCTGGGAGACATAGTCTCTCCACCGAGCCCTGGGTCTGCCTCGGGGTCTCCTCCCAGTGGGACGTGCCCGAAACACCTCAGGTTCATGTTCAGGTTCAGGTTACTTTATTTGTACCCGTAGGTAGATTTGTTTTGCAGTCTGGTGACATCCATATTTACAAGCCACTAATTACATTCAACATAGACACAAACACAGGCACACATAAAGCTGACTATGAACATAATAAAAATACTCAAGGCTCCATCAAACAGGGTATAAAAAGACAAAGAGATGAGGGAGAAACCAGAGGTAAGAGAGAAGGGTCATATTAAAGTTAAAAGTTAAAAACTAGTCAGAGGTTAAAAAACTCAAAGGTCTAAAACCCAATAAAATATTTAGAACCCAAGTGACATCATACAAAATAAGTAAATATAAAATGAAGTTAATAAATAGGTACCTAAATTATGTACAATATATTTTTATAGCTTGTTCAACTCTTTGACAGCAGCAGGGACAAAGCTGTTTTTGTAGCGCTGGGTTTTACTTTGTGGGACAGCAAACCTCCGTCTGGAAGGAAGAAGCTGAAAGTTGCAGTGCAAAGGGTGGGAGTCATCATTTAAAATGGAGGTAGCAATCCTCTGTACTTGTCTGGTATACAGGGATGTCAGGCTCAGCTGTGACTCACCAAGCAAACGACTGGACCATCTAACTTCCTGATCCAAGGATTTCCTCTGTTTCAGTTTTATCTGACCAAACCATGACACTAAAGAAAAGGATAAAACAGATTCAATAAAAGCCCGATAAAACATTGTCATTATGGTTCGGTCAATTTGGAAGCATGCAAGTTTCCTCAAACAATGCAAATTTTGCTGACCCTTTTTGCACGCCCTTTCACAGTTCACTTCAAAGTTTAAATTACTATCAATAATCGTCCCAAGATATTTGTACGATTGTACACATTCGGTGGTCTGGCCTTTTAGTATGGTGACTTTGTGCCTGGGAGTTTTCCTCCTAAAGTCAATAATCATATCTTTCATTTTTGTTGTATTCAGCTGCAGGTAGGAATCCTCACACCAGTGAACAAAATCATCAACTACTGGGCCGTGGCCACTCTCACCATCCTGGAGGAGACTGACAATGACTGAGTCATCAGCATACTTTATAATGTGTCTGTTGTCATGTCTGCTCCGACACATGTTTGTGTACAGGATGAAGAGTAGTGGTGACAACACACACCCCTGAGGAGAGCCAATAGAAGAGCACTTTAGGTCAGACAATGTACCATTGACCCTTACTCTCTGCATCCTGTTGGTTAAGAAATCCAGAATCCAACCCACCAGATTATTGCTCAAATCAAATTGTTGCAGGAGCCTTTCAGCTAAAATATGAGGTTGGATTGTATTAAAGGCGGAAGAAAAGTCCACAAATAAAAGCCTGGCATGTGTCCCATTAAAATCCAGATGTTTAAAAAGCATGTTAAACATAATGACAGTGGCATCCTCCACTCCTCTGTGAGACCTATAGGCAAACTGCAGAGGATCCAATGCTTGTTCAGTCTGCCTTAGGACCTCACATCTGACCAGTTTTTCAAAAATTTTCATTAAAATTGAGGTCAAAGCGACTTCCGGTTATGGCTGCCACGTAGGACGGACGTGTCTCGCTCTGCTCTGCTCCTGGAGAAAAAAAATCGGCAAATAACTCTCTCATTTGGGACAGAACGTATCCCAGCATTTGGGCGAGGATATGTCGGCGAAGTCTAAGGCTGGAAAACCAGGAAAAGGAAAAAGCGAGCCGCCGAAACAGTCCAAATTAACGGACTTTCAGGTCTGTGACGCAGCAAACAAAACTCCATATATGGCGGAGGAGGCTGGCAACGGTGCGATGTCTGCGGGGGGAGGCGCAGATGCGCTGATGGCTGCCATGAGTTCAATGAGAGCGGACTTTTCCTCTAGATTTGATGGGATTATGACAGCGTTGGAAGGAATAAGAAAGGAATTGGGTGACTGTGTAGAACGAATGGCGCAGATGGAGCTCCGTCTCGCTAGTGCTGAAGATGACGTCACCCGTCTTCAATTAAAGGTGCGCACTTTGGAAAAAAAAAATAAATCTCTGGAAGATAATATTTTGGATTTGGAATCTCGGTCGAGACAGAATAATTTGAGGCTGGTGGGTCTTCCAGAGGAATCAGAAGGTCGGGACGTATGTTCCTTTCTGGAAAAGTGGATTCCGGAGGTGCTGGGCAGCGAGGAGTTGCAATCAGCAGTGGTTCTGGAAAAAGCACATCGTATTGGCCCACGGAGAGATAAGGGACCGCCGAGGACCTTAATTATGAAGTTTCTTAGCAACAGAGACAGGATGAAGATCTTCAACGCTGCACGTGCTAAAGGAGAGATTAAACACCAGGACCAGCAGGTGCGGTTCTACCCAGATTTGGCCACAGGAATCCAGCAATTGAGGAAGCAGTTTGATCCCGTACGTAAGGAGCTGCGCAACCTTGGGATTCGTCATGGTGTAATCTATCCTGCGAGACTGCTGACCACGTATGAGGGCAGAACCCACATCTTCAAGACCCCAGAGGAGGCGCAGGAGTTCATCAAGAAGATCAAAGAAGAAGAAGAGACTGGTGGGAGCTAAGCATGAACAAAATATAAGGTAGAATAATTAAGCATTTGCACAGGCATCTGACTGACTTGAAGTAAATAGTAAGTTTACAAAATATAGATTGTATTATATATTAAAAAAAACAAAAAAAAAAACAAAAAAAAAACAACAAAAAACTATGATGTACAAAGTTGTTAAAAATTTTGGAGTTAAGTTGGAAAACTACAGAGGAGAGTTAATGTTACGTCATTAAAAGCAGTAGAGTTAGGGTGATTGGGAGGATGAAGAAGGAGTGGCTTAGGCTGTTCCCCGTGGGTGTGGAACGGTCGATGGCTATATCGGGAGACAGAATTTTTCTTTTGATTTTGGGGGGTTTGCCACAAGTGTGGGAAGGGGAAATTTGTTTGTGTGTAGTTTGTAGGATGAATGTTCAACCACTCATGTTTTTGCTTCTCTGTATGAGCATGTTTACACTGCAAGGTAATCCCAAACTCTCTATTGATCATGGACCAAAGTGTTAATCTTAATTTAACTTCATGGAATTGCAGAGGTCTACAAAATTTAAAAAAACTTAAACAAGTTATGAATAAAATAAAGGACATGGGTTCAAGAATTGTGTTTTTACAAGAAACTCATCTGATAGAGGAGGATGTTAAAAGAATTAGGAGTAGATGGCAGGGAAGTGTATTCACCTCTTCATTTTCATCCCGAGCCAGGGGAGTTATGACTCTCATACATAAATCAGTTCCTTTTCAAGTGAAAAATGTAATTGGAGACAAATTTGGAAGATATGTAATCATTCAAGGTTCTTTGCTATTAGAAAATATAAATCTTGTGAACTTATATGGTCCCAATATAGATGATCAGAAGTTCTTTGCTAATTTATTTCTCATCCTATCATCACTTACAGGGCAACATATAATAGCAGGGGATTTTAATTGTACATTGAATCCAGGTGTGGATAGATCAACAGGACTGGATTGTACGCACATTGGATGTAGGATGACTATTAATCATTTTATGAAAGAATTGAGATTGTTAGATATATGGAGAGAAATGAAACCACAAGTTAAAGCCTATTCTTGTTATTCCAGTACCTACAAGACATTCTCACGTATTGATTATTTTTTGATTTCCACAGAATTAAGGTCCAAGATTCAAAACTGCTTTTATGATAACATCGTGATCTCTGATCATGCACCCTGTTGTCTAATATATGTAGATAAAAAATTGACAAAGGAATCAGGTAGATGGCAATTTCAGCATAAATGGCTTCAGGATGAGGAATTTGTCAAGTATATAGAAAAACAGATAGACGAGTTCTTTGACATCAATACTACACAAACATCAGCATGTGTAAAGTGGGAGGCTTTCAAAGCTTTTATTAGGGGACATATTATTAGTTATACAGGATCAAAATCTAAGAAGACTCGAGAGGAGAGAGCTAAATTGGAACATAAAATAAAAAGTCTTCAGGAAAAAGTGTATGCAGGAAGTGACCCAAGGTTGGAGAATGAATTACTGATTTTGAGAGCTGAATACGACAAAAAATCAGCGAATAGAGCTGCCTCGAGTCTTCTAAGATTGAAACAATCTTTTTATGAACAAGGTGAAAAATCAGGAAAATTATTAGCATGGCAGATTAAACAATTGGAAATTAAAACACCAATTACCAGTATTATAAGTAACGGACAGGTAGTTATAGATCCTTTAGAAATTAATAGAGCCTTTAGAGATTACTATGAAAAATTATATGATACCAAAAATGAACCTGATTTAACAAAACTAAATGGGTTTTTGAACGAACTATCTATACCGTGTATTCCAAATGAAAACAGGGAGATATTGGAGTCTAAAATTAGTCAAGAAGAAGTTGGGCTAGCCATTGATAATATGAAATCAGGAAAAAGTGCAGGACCAGATGGTCTTCCAGTTGACCTTTATAAAAAATTTAAGAATAAATTAATAAAACCTTTTTTGGAAATGGTTTTAGAAGCATTTCAAAATAATAATTTACCATCATACATAAATAATGCCTTAATTATACTGCTGCCAAAACCAGGTAAGCCCTCTAATAAATGTGAAAATATGAGACCAATAAGCCTATTAAACGCCGACCTTAAGATAATCTGTAAAATTTTAGCAAGACGAATACAAGAAATTTTACCAAATATTATTAATCGAGATCAGAATGGCTTTATAAAGGGTAGACAAGGCTTCCATAATGTAAGAAGACTATTTAATATTATTTATTTTAATAAAGAAGCACCGGATACAGCTCTCCTATCATTGGACGCCGAAAAGGCCTTTGATAGAGTTGAATGGCCCTTTCTTTTTGAAGTCCTACAAAGGTTTGGACTTGGAAATAATTTCATAAAATGGGTTCAAATAATATACAATAATGCTACAGCAGAAATCCTAACAAATAACAATATTTCAAAACCAATAAAAATCAATAGAGGATGTCGACAAGGCTGTCCACTTTCACCTTTACTGTTTACTATGGCAATTGAACCTTTAGCGATAGCGATACGTTTACATTCACAAATATATGGAATTAAAGTTGGACCAACAGAACATAAAATCTCCCTGTACGCCGATGATATAATTTTGTTTATGTCGAATCTAAAAAAATCAATTCCAACCTTGTTGAATTTAATAAAGAATTTTGGGGAAATATCAGGATATAAAATAAATAAAACTAAATCTTCAATATTAATGCTAAATGAGACCCAGAGAAATTACCCAGCCCCTGAGGTAAATCAATTCAATGTTGTAAATCAGTTTAAATATTTAGGAATCCATATTATGCCTAAGCTAGAATCAGTCGCCAGTGTCAACTATGAAGCCTTAATGTCAGATATCAATGAGTTAACTCAGAGATGGATGTCACTACCAATGTCGATGATCGGGAGAATCAGTATACTTAAAAGTAATATTTTACCTAAAATACTTTATTTATTTCAATACATTCCCTTATCACCACCTTTAGATCTATTCTCAAGAATAAAAAAAAAGTTAGTGGAATTTATATGGAACAACAGGAGGGCTAGATTACGTTTGTCTTTATTATATTTACCATTTGATCGTGGAGGTCTGAAATGTCCAAATTTTATGTTGTATTATTGGTCGGCACAACTGAGGTCTATGACATATTATTTTTCATCAAATGATCTCCCTCACTGGACTGAAATGGAATCATACAATTTACCTTTACCTCTTCCCATATTCATATACTCAGATTCGGCAAAAAAATTACAAAAACAAGTTAAAAATCCATTTGTAAAGCATATGATCAAAATATGGTGTGAAGCTAAAAACTATTTAAAAGAACCACAGTTATTGTCACAATTTAGTCCAATATGGGGTAATCAATATTTTAAACCAGGGAGAGCGGACGCTGTATTTAAAGTATGGAATTTAAAAGGGATACAAAAGATTCAGGATTTATATTTGCCATGTGCAGACAACATAATGTCTTTTGAAGAGCTGAGGATCAAATTTAATCTCAATAGAACACATTTTTTAAAATATCTTCAACTTAGAAACTTTATTCGATCAAATCAAAATAAAGCTCTCACTCGACCTATTTATTCATCCTTGGAAAAAATGATGATGAAAGATAGTAAAAGAAAGGGTATTATTTCAGAGTTTTATAACTCATTGACACTATCTTCAAGTGAAAATTCACTGAAAAGATTAAACTACTGGAAAGAAGATCTGCAAATTGAAATTTCAGAGGAACAATGGGAATTGGCTTGTACAGAAGCTCAAACCAAATCAATAAATGCACGCCTTAAATTGATACATTTCAAATGGATAATGCGGATGTATGTTACACCGGAGGAGTTAAATAGATATAACAAAAATATACCAGATACATGCACAAAATGCATGGAAAGTAAAGGAACCCTATTTCATTGTTTATGGGAATGTAGATTAATAAGAATGTTTTGGGAAGAGGTGAGGGTAACAATTGAAAAAATAATTTCAAAACAAATCATATTGAATCCTAAACTGTTTTTGTTGGGTCTGTACCCAGAAAAGCATAATTTTAATAAAAGTGAAAGAACATTCATAGACCTCAGTTTGCTTAATGCCAAAAAATGTATTGCACTATTATGGAAAAAGACTCATAGACCAGATGTGACTCAGTGGTTAAGACAGATGTTAACAAACCTTCCATTAGAAAGAATAACATATATACTGAAATCAAAGGAAATTGTGTTTGAGAATATATGGAGACCTTTTATTGATTATGTAAAAAATTTAAACATAACTCTTGAAGAAGAAGGTGAATGATGTGTGTGGACCTTGTAAATTCCAAACTGGTGAACATAATATGTATACTTATGTATTGGATTGTCTAGACTAAACAGAGGAGCATTGTTGAAGACTTGATTTTGTTGGTGGTTGTTGGTGTTTTTAGTGCATTTTTTTTTTTTGTAGTACTTTAGTGTTAGTGTTTGATTGTTTGTATCATGTTTGTTAAAAAAAAAAAAAAAGGTTCAATAAAGATATTGTGGAAAAAAAAAATTGAGGTCAAAGCAACTGGTCTAAAGTCGTTTACCGTTTTAGGACAGCTGGATTTTGGAACGGGAACAACCACGGCTTCTTTCCAGATCTTAGGCACATGTTGTGTCTGTAAGGACTTATTGAAAATGTAATGAAATATAGGACTCAGTTCATGTGCACAGGACTTTACCAAGCGCCCACATATATTATCAGGGCCCTGACTTTTGTTCACTTTTACAGCGCAGAACTCCCTTTTAACATCCTGCATCTCAATATTAAAGTGCTGATTGTCTTTGAGATTCTGTTTCAAATCTTGGATTTCTGTGCTGAAATCTAAGGAGTCAAAACGACCATAAAAACAATTAAGAGCATTAGCCAGCTCTGTGTCTGAATTAAAACCATCTAAAAACACACGATTACTGCGCTCTGTGCTCTGAAGGCCTGCAATAGTTTTCATACTGGCCCAGGCTGAACCAAGTTTCTTTGTTGCCATCTTGCTTTCCAACTCTGATTTATAATTCTGTTTCGCTCTTAAAATTTCAACCTTCAGTTCCTCAACTGGGAGGCGTCCAGCAGGCATCCTAATCAGATGCCCATACCACCTCAACTGACTCCTTTCAATATGGAGGAGCAGCGGTTCTACTCTGAGCCTCTCCCAGATGACTGAGCTCCTCACCCTATCTCTGAGGGTGAGTCCAGCAATCCTACGGAGAAAGCTCATTTCAGCCACTTGTATCCGTGATCTTGTTCTTTCGGTCATTACCCAAAGCTTGTGGCCATAGGTGAGAGTAGGAACGTAGATTGACTGGTAAATCGACAGCTTTGCCTTAGAACTCAGCTCTCTCTTCACCACAACAGACTGGTACAACGTCCGCATCACTGCGGATGCTGCTCCAATCCATCTGTCAATCTCTCGCTCCATTTTCCCCTCACTCGTGAACAAGACCCCAAGATACTTAAACTCCTCCACTTGGGGCAGGAGCCTGTCCCCAACCCAGAGAGGACAATCCACCTTACTCCGGCTAAGGACCATGGACTCGGACTTGGAGGTGCTGGCTACTGTAGGCGCCACTTATGTTGGAATAAACATGATCCAATGTGCTTTTATTGTGGGTGGGAATGTCCACCTGCTGGTAATATTTGGGGAGTACAGTCCATAAATTGCACTGGTTAAAGTCACCAGCAACAATAAAAACAGCATCCGGATGTTTCGTCTCTACTGCGCTGATGACATTGTGGAGTTTGTTTAGCACTACTGTGTAGTTGCTCTGTGGACAGATGTATACAGCGGCCAAAAACACAGCGATAAATTCCCTCGGTAAATAATAGGGACCGCATTTCAGCAGTAAAAACTCCACGTCGGGCGAGTAGTACTTGTAAACGGTTTGTACATCTCCACACCATGAGTGGTTTATAAATACTCACACAGCCCCTCCCTTCGTCTTACCAGAGTCTCCTGTTCTGTCTGCCCAGTGTGTTATGCATGTCTGGAGCTGAATAGCACTCTCCGGGACTCTGCCAGAAAGCCAGGTTTTACAGAAAATTAGAGCACAACACTCTTTTGTCTCCTGCTGGCCTTCAATCCTTGCTCTTAGTTGGTCTAGCTTATTTTCCAAAGACCGAACATTTGCAATTAAGAGACTGGGCAGCCTTGCTTTTGGCGCCTTCGACCCCGCCTCCGACGCACTCTCTTGGGGTCAGCATGCTCACGCGGGCTCGGTGCTTTGGGGCCTTCCTGATGGTGCTGATGGTCACTGCGGGGGCGGACAATGCATTGCAGGTCAGGTGGTATAAAGCCAGTAAACTCCATGTGGCTGCTTGACTTGGCAATATCCAGTAGTGTTTGTCGGTTGCATGTTAGCAGTGCATGACCTCCATGCACTGTAGAAAGAACAGCAGCTATGCAAAAAAGGAGAAAAGTTGGCATTTGGGAGCGGAACGAGCAAAGACGTTCACCAACGGTGGGTGCCATCTTGCATCTCTATAATAATGCAGGGATCTTGGATGTCAGCCAGCCAGAACAGGTGGTTTGTATTCTGGCCGGCCACCCCCACCACAAGAACTCGCTGCTGGTGATGCAGTGCCCTGTGGATTCCCACCCCTGCAATTCTGCCTCGTTCGTACCGGGCAGCATTCCGGGTCGGACCAGGGAGATGTTAGAACCGGTGTCGATCAAGGCCTGGATCGGCATGCTGTCCAAGCTGCACTGTAGGCACATCCTTAGTGAGTGTCCAATTTGGCCCAAACGTGGTGACAGTTCATTGGGGAAAATGTCTGTGGGAGGCGGCAGATCCCCGTCAATACCACCTCGCTCTAGTTTAAAGCTGGCGAGGGGGCGGTTTGTCACAGGGTGGGTGCCGAGCAGTACCACGCGATGTGTCCTGGCTCCCTGCAGCTGAAACACCCTTCCTCACGCCGCCGTTGTCGTCTTCTCACTGGCCGTGCCACTGTGGTCCGGCACAGTTCCTCCTTCTCCTCCTCACTCTCAGCTGTGGCCTGGAAAGCTCTCTGCCTCGGCGACAACACATCAGCTGCATAATTCATCAGTGGTCCCACCCGCTCCGCTTCTGCCACAGCCGTCATCCAGCTGCTTGCGGCATGAATCCGGATGTGGTCCTGGAACCGGGCCGGGCAGAGCCCCAGGATGAAGTGATGGAGGGCAAGCTTCTCCACCGCCCCCGGCTCAAAATCCAGGTAGCCACGCCACGTCAGCAGCCGTATGTTCGCTGCGTAGGCTCCCAGGCTCTCTCGGCTGCCTTGCCGGTGGTTGGCCTGCTGTTCCTGGGCATGCTCAACATTGGCTGCTCTCCCAAACTGCCTCTGGAGCGCTCCTTGTAGCGCTGACCAGCTGCGATATTCCTCAGGCTGGAGGTCAGACAGCTTGTGGAGAGCCCCGCCCTCCAGGGCCAGCACAACCTGCACGGCGGTCTCTTCAGGTGTCCAGCCATTTAGCGCAGCAGCCAGCTCGACCTGGACCAGCTAGTTGTCCAGCAGGGTTTCGCCGCCAAAGTGGGGGAGTTTGGCCCGTTGACGGATTGGTGGGACGGTCGCCTCTTGGTCGATCGCCACCCCTGGTCGCAGTGGAATCGCCGGCCTCAGGGCAGGAAACGGGGCCAGTGTGCTCTGCTTGGCCCGCTCTGCCTTGAGAAAGACAGAAGGCGGGATATGCTGGTCCTGTCGGGTCCTCTGCTCCATTCATCCTGGCAAGCAGCTCTGGGGGTTGGTGTGTCGGCTGTGTTGTCCATCTCCAGCTCAGCGATGAGCGGCTTAAACTGCCGAATCTCCGTCCTAATTCTGGCTTCCATCTTCTCCGTGATCCCACTCCTGACACCAGTGTGATGTTGCAAGGGTTCACACAATAAGGAGAGATGACTTTGACGAAACAGGCTTTATTTATACACACACTCACAACACAGAACGGAGGGGAGGTCATTTACACAGGCTCTCGTTTCACTTATGGTGGCACAGACACATGATTTGGCACATAACAACGCTATCACAACCGGTCTTATTACACAGTTATAATGGTACACACGACTAACGCTTAGAACACACAGATACAGTATTTGAATCCTCCGCAGTGCAAGCATGCCGGGAGATTCCTGCCCCCTTAGCACAGCCCCGACGTTACAATACGTTGGCATGTCCGGGCTGCACGGTGGCGCAGTGGTTTAGCACTGTGGCAGCACAGTTTTACCCTCGGCCGGGGGATCGCGGGGATCATGAGGTCGTGGGGTTCGATCCCAGCCCCCGACCAACAGTGAGCTGTGTGGAGTTTGCATGTTCTCCCCGTGTTGCGTGGGTTTACTCCGGGATTTCTCCGGTTTCCTCCCACATACCAAAAACATGTAGGTTTAGGGCGCTCGCGCACGCAGCGACCGGCAGCCGGTGGCTTGTCACCAGACTGCAAACCAAGTCTACCTATGGGTACAAATAAGTAACAAAAAAAAAAAAAAAAAAAAAAATGTCCGTTAAGAAAGATAAAATACCTTGTCTAGAGGATTCCTTTTCGCATTATACTATAGTTTTTGAGAAAACCAACGTATTTTTATTTTGAAAACTGAAAAAACCCCGATGTACTTCCAAGCGTAAAATGCCCAAGCACTAAACCAGTTTAGCTAACGCTGAACGTGTATCCATGGTAACAGGGCAAATGCCGTTTCAGCTTAGCTTAACCTGCAGCGAAAACTTGTCAAGATGCTAATGGAGAGCACTTGTTAGATATCTTAATTCCCCTCCTGAAGCTCTGGAAACACATTATTCCTGTAAATACTATTATTAATACCAAGGTAATGCATACAATTTCACTGTTTAAAACCCTAAGTGTAAAAAAGTGTAGGTTTAATGTTTCACTTTAGTTTTCCAAAAGAGAAATTAGGTTGCCAGGAACATGATTTTGGTATGCCTTCATTATTTTATATATATTTAGTAGCCCATTCAACAGAAATTTACAGACCCTCTGAAGTTCTAAAGTCTTTATGTAAGAGATATCTTGCGGATGTAAGTTAGTATCTAAGTAAGATACTATTATCCAAAATACTATTATCAAACAAAATAATAACTCTAATACATTGGCTTACGTGTAAAATAATTATCTTGTGTCCACAATATAAAAATAATGAAGTTTTATGGATTCAGGGGCTCCCAACACGGTTTCAGTAGGCCACTATTTAGGGCCCTGGGTATTTTGTTTCACCATAAAACCGAGTCTAACATCCCTGGCTCTGTAGGTATGAAAACACAGCCAAGATCAATATATACTGTACAACAGGTTATGTGGGCCTGTTTATTAAACATCCTATGAATTGCTTATAGAATAACCCCATCACCACCCACTTTAATTCAGTGATGCTCAATAAGTAAAAATTGTAGGTAGGCCTACACCAATCAGGCATAACATTATGACCACCTACCTAAAATTGTGTTGGTCCCCCTTTGTAAAGCAACCCTGACCCGTGGAGGCATGGCCTCCACTAGACGACCTGGAGGATAAGTCAACACTTCCAACTAGTTGCACTCTTATTAAATTCCCCAGATCTCAGTCCAATCGAGCATCTGTGGGATGTGCTGGACAAACAAGTCCGATCCATGGAGGCTCCATGTCACAACTTACAGGAATTAAAGGATCTGTTGCTAACATCTTGGTGCCAGAATACTACAGCACACCTTCAGGGGTCTAGTGGAGTCCGTGCCTCTACCGGTCAGGGCTGTTTTGGCAGCAAAAGGGGGACCACCACAATATTAGGCAGGTGGTCCTAATGTTATTCCTGATCAGTGTATAATATGTCTAAAATATGCTTAACTTTTTAAATTACAATATAATAAGTGGCACTGCCTCATCCATCCAGGTGGATGCCCTGAATTTCCCTCTAAGATTAAGAAAGAATAATAAAGTATACAAAATTCAAATATAAAAAATTATCCAAAATATTCTATAAAGATTCATTAATGAAAAATTTACTTATCTGTGAGATAAATAATGTGCCTCAATACTAGGATGACCTAGATAGCCTTGTGGTTATTTACAACTTGCATCTTTTCTACTTAATGTAGGTAATTTCTCTTTAATTTGGGATGTTTATTTTGCTCTATCTCTTCAAGGCATCCTCATCCAACTTTATTTTTGGTGCTTGTACAGTAGCCACTACAGTAGTTCCAAACAACAGAGTTGCAGAATGTGGAATGAGACATTTTAATTAGATTATACCTAAAGATGTAGCAAAACAAAGCAGTTAAAAATAGAGCAATATTGAAGTGTTACCCTCTCTTGAAATGCTAAAATCCATTACTATGTCATTGTCACTTTGTTTACCATGGCAGCAAGGCTATTATGGGATCAAAAAAGGAAGTCTTTTAATTAGCTGCTGAGGGAGAATACATCCGGTTGTATGACTGGATTTCTTACTTCTTCCTTATTAACATTTTTACATGAATTCTAACTGTAAAACAAGACAGTCACAGTTATTTATGGATATATAACAAGAGAAATCTGTCCAGTTGCGACCTCATGGCTGCGGAGAGCTTTAATGTTCTTTAACAAACATCACTACAATTTTTTTTTCTACAGTATTGTATTTGTAAGGCATTTTAGTGGTCCACATAGGGAAACAAAAATTCCTGTGGGAATAGTGCAAAAATGGAACATTTTTTTCAGGGTAATGATTCAGATCACAGTGGTGAAAATATGTAGTTATTGCCTTTTACAGATTATAGAATTTCACATTTACTTTTGCTGACCCCCAAAACAGGTCGGGCTAAATTAAATAGAGGTGGTGTTTTCACTCTTGCCAAAAGCCAAACATCAGACTACTGGAGTCCTTTCCTTCACAGATACCATTTTCACCATCAGTTCATGTAACCAATGATATTGTTTCATTTTTTTTCATTGTGTTGCCAAATAAACCCCACAGCTGAATTGTGCTGATTTGTGTGTAAGATGTGTACTTGGTGTAAATGGCATCAACAGAGCGTGGCACTTTGAATTGTTCATAACAGACTTTTCTCTCTGTAGAAATGACTTGACGCTGATTGGGACAGACAGCATCATTAAAATAAAGCCTGGCATGCAGTGAACACTGATGAAGCCGGTATGGAGAAATCACTTAATAAATCAGCTCTTGTTAGCATACTTAATTATGACTAATTATTCAGTCATTATTATGAAAAGAATCTATTAATTTACATCATTGAAAGCACTTTTATTAGTGATGACAATGTTAGTTTTGAAAGGCTGTAGAGTCAGAGTAATACAAGAGCACTGCCATATATATCAGCATTTGTTCTGCTGGTGCTCTCAACACACTGGGTTCAGGGTGAAACTACGAGTAGTGCTCCAGAGATAACTACTGTTTCTCAGGACCAGTTATCATATATTTACACAGTATTTAAATCAGGGACAGAAGTGAGTGACTAGCTGAGTAAAATGCACCTTAGGTGATGTTCAAATTGTCAGCCTAAAGTGACTCAATTTTTTTTTTTTACCCTTTATTTATTTTTTTATGTGTCACAGATCACAGGGCCTGGGCAGATGACTCTAAACCCGAGGCCTATAACAATTACAACTCACCCTGCAGGTGAAACAGTGGCATTATAGGGCTTCTGAACAGGCACCGGGTTTAAATTCTCCACAATGTAACTGGGTTTTCATTACTCTGTAATCCAGTACATTGACATCTTTTGTTTGATGTTATAACCATTGTTTCTAAATGCTCTATTACCTAAAATAGGTAATTTTTTTAAAAACATTTTTAAGGTCTCATTCATTGCCCTTTTCCCACATTTTGACACCTCCCACAGGCCTAATGAAATGTTTGTGCTGTATTTTGTGTTAAATTGCATTAGATTATTTAATTATTGTGGCGTCATTGTGAATCGTCTTTTGCAGCCTTTCTCAGAACAGCTGGTTTCAGTGCATGTTTCTTTAAATTCCTAAGACTGCATTAACTCCAACCTCCTTCTTACATCACTACTGCTAATCTTAGCTGGCTAGCTCCTAGCTCGGATAGTGAGCCTGAACCAACTAACGTAAGTTTGTCTTAAAGAATGAATGAAATAATGCATCACTGGTGGACAGGGGTGTGTGGTTTCAGTGGTTGATAAGACATGATTGGTCCCTGGAGGACAATAAGCACAGAAACATTAATGAGTAGCCAAACTGCTGGCTTTAACTAGCCATCGTCCGCCTAACCGAGCTAATGCTAACAAATCGATGAAGCACCATGGTGAAAATATAACAAAATAAGCAAGAATGACACAAGACATATTATTGACTGTGGATTATTGAACCAGTTGGAAACAAGGGTGTTTATTAGGGTGACTGAAATCTAAAGAAAATAACAATATAAACCATGCTTGGTAAGCCAACTCCCTATCTCAGAAGCTAACACCTTGGCTGTGCTCCCCATTCACAACTATGCTGGCCAATATCAGAGCAGTGCAGCATATATCAAGGCTGGGCTTAGCTTTTAGAGGAAGAAACATGAAAGAATTAACATGGCTTGTTGGACACAGAAACAATATAAAGGCTGTGCGTTTTTGAGAGAAGTGAGCATTTTGATTTTTTTTTCAATAATCACATGACATTTCAGAAAGTTAAAACCTACAAAAACACATTTTTTTTTCAGTAAATGGCACCTTTAAAGTAAAAAGAAAAAAAATACAAATAGCTTCACTAAATTGAATGAGTGTTTTCACAAATACATGTGTTGTTTTTGATGATTCGACCAAAGACATATTGATGTATGGAAACATGCCATTTTGTATTGATGTGCACACGCGTGTTGCTTGAGAGGACAAATGCTTTCATATAGTTAAAAGTCACTTTTATTTATGTATGTGAACTGTGGGTACATGCTAATTCAATCTGACCAAAACACCAGAATTAAACAGTGTGGCTTTTAAAGGACAGCAGCAGGCTAGTCTTTTTAAACTGATTGGACTGGAGCTGTTTTTCCCAAACACTCACCAACAATGAAGCATAAGCTTCTTTTAACATAAAAATGTTAGGGGAGCTTACATTATTTCTTCAATTTCCACATCCTGTATAAGTGCTGCTGTAACTGCAATCTCTCATAACCTTCTATAGAGTGAAAATGCTACAATACATTTCATGCACTGGACCCCCTTTTAATAACACTAATAATCAGTTCAAAAAGAAAGACATTAAAGAGTTGTCAGTTATCAGGTCATTAGCATCATTTGTTCAATCACCTTGTATTCTTGTATATACTATATACATACTATATATATCTTCAGCATTTCATTATGTTAAAGTTTGTTTACGAATGGTGCCAGAATTTATAGTGACTAATTTAACAGCGCACTGGGAGCTTGTGCAAAGGGGCTCAGCCTCTGGTCTAATGAACAGTTTCACCTTGAAGGCCAGTTCTTCTTTTATATCTGAAGACATATTTAGGTCACTCTGTTCTTTGTTTTATACTTTACAGGGTTGTGTTCAGCTAGTCTATCAGGATTACCACTAGGGCAGTGTGAACAAGTCTAAAACAAAACAAATACCCCAGTGACTCTTTTTATATTAAATGGTAGATGGTGTTCACTTATATAGCGCTTTTTATTCATCTCTGGACGACCAAGGCGCTTTACAGATCCTGCTATCCACCCATTCACACACACACACACTCATACACTGATGGCGGCCATGCACAGGCACTGGCCTGACCCACCAGGAGCAAATGGGGGTTCAGTGTCTTGCTCAAGGACACTTCGACATGCAGACTGCAGACAGAGCCGGAATCAAACCACTGATCCTCCGATCAATAGTCAGCAACACTACACCTGCGCCACAGCCGCCCCTCTTCTATTACAGTGGTATAGACACAATACAAATGCAGTGTAATGTCTTAAAGTAAAGCAAAGGAGAAAAGTGTATCTGTTCAGCTCAATGTGTTCACAACTGGAAAATGATGAGGGATGCTGAATCTTGGCAAGATAAAGAAGATAGTCTTATTTTTGTTATCTTTGGTTAAAAACTTTATTTTAAAGTTTGTCAAGTTAAACCTTACATAACAAAAAGTCTTTAGAATAATAAGATATCCTTGAGTCCAAAGAAGCATATCTCATACTGTGATAGATTTTTTGCACAAGTGCAATTCCCAATTGATGTGATTAAAAAAGAAGTCATCATGTCATGATTTTATTTTATCTTCTCCCATTCTATCCCCACAATAGAATAAAACCTACTGTGATCCAATCAAGTCTAACCACTAGACGAAAACAGCTGCACAAAGTGAGATGGAAGCAAAAACTGAGCAGAGGACTGCAGGCGAGTATAATTAGCTGCAGGCATATTAATCAAAGTCATTGAGGTCATAATGAGGTGTTGAAAAATTATATGTGCACAATTATGGTGTTTACACATTACACTTCATCATCCCTGTTAAAACCGCAAGCAATAAGGAACTATAAAAAATTTAAGAAATTGAAGTTGGATATCCACCATGGCAGAGATGCTCAGGAAATCAAGGGTAAATGGGCCAAATAAAATCATCATTTCCTGTAAAATACCCGTTTGTCTTAAAAACAGCCAATGCTCCTGACTTCAGACTAGCCTGAAAAGGCTGCTTCCTGAGACAAATTTTTAGAACAGAAAGGTCTAATATATCTCTTAAATGTTTATACAATTACACATGACTGGTAATCTTTGAATTGACATGGACCACAAGGCATATGATGAAAATGTATTGCCTTTCTGATGTTTGTGAAGATGTCTGGAGAGCTCTGCTGGTTACAGTAATGCGGTCCTAAAAGGAAATGAAGAAAAATGGACTGTGCCATACCAGGTCACCAATGCGCAGCCCCACCCCCAACTCCAAGGTCTAATATTATTTTCTACGCAGGACCATGAAAACATACAGTATAAATCACTCAGTTACCATGCCAGCACAAGACCCTGAATTCTTATAAACACAGAACCGATGTTATGTTGCAGTTCAAACTTTTTTATCAAGCATATGCAAATCATTTGTTTCTCCTTCTCAAGGCAAAACTCCTCAGTCCTTTGGAAATGAGCAGAGCATTACTAAAATGCCAGTAGTTTTGATTCTGTTTCCCTTTGATGTTAAAACTGTTTTTTTTTTAATTTTTAAAGGGACCCATTGTTTTATTGTTACAAAGTCTACAGACTAACTTTGTAAAAGAAAAAAGATACTGATCATATTTGACAAGTCAAACTTCACAAACTGGAGTACTTATAAAACAAATCTGGTCTTTTATTAGATACAGACATACATAACCACACAGAGACAGTGTTTGTCAGTGCGTTGGTTGTCACATTTGGATACATGGGATTTTCAACATGCTACAGCAACAGGTATGCTCACAGTGTTTTTCAAAAGCAGTGCAATTGAGCTGATTCATTTTATTTTAACAGGGACTGAGAATGATGAATCCGGTCTCACTTCTTTCTTTTTCTCAAAAACACAAATAATTACTTTAAAGAAATTGCAACTCATTTAGAGATTTGGGTTACTTAAACTTCTTTGGCAAAGCTTATCGACTGGCTCTATTCATGGTATCGGTAAGACAGACAAATGGCAGGCTAGAAAAAAATGGAAATTTACAAGGCGCATGAATTTACAGTCTTGTTTTGATTGCTGGTTGCTTTTGCAAGGAGTTGTTCATCTATTCTGAATTATTTTAAATGTTGCATTTGCAATCATTGTGCTGTTTTATCAGATAATGGGCTTCATGCAAGAACTGTTAGTACTGTCATGATTTATTAAACTGACAGCTCACGTGCACGATGCAACAGCACAGGAAAGTAACCACACAAAGGGGCACGTTTGACAGTTTATTAAATAGCAAAAATAAGCATACAGCTAAGGAAACAGCCACTCGCCAGAGGAATCCACCTGAGGAGAGAAGACGAGGGCTGTGAGAGGAGGAACGGAGTAAGAGGAAATGGGCGAGCCAAACTGCCACTTACTTGGGGTTCCGAGGAAGAACCGGCAGGACTCCAGCAGGGAATAGACGAACCAGTAGGGTGGGGGAATGAGCTGATGGTGCCGGACCGGGTAGAGGTTGGAAGCCGAGGAATTATGGAGATGTGGCAGGAGAGCGTGCGCAGTCCTGGAGACACACCCGCACGATGGCAGCAACCTGAAGGAGAGAGGAAAGCAAGGTTAGACAGCGTGTCCAAAATACTTGCTTGTCTTAGTTGGGGCAGTATACCCAGACAAGCCAGCGTTGAATGCGCGGAAAGAGCCTCCTTAAGTATGCTGGCTGATGAGCGGGCGCAGTTGTGTCTTCTGCCTCAGGTGCAGTGATGAATTAATGAAAGTGAGACGGGACGGGAGGGGCGCGCTCTCGCTGCCCATGACAGGACCCCCCCTTCTAGGAGTGCCTCCTGGCGGTCCAGAGAGTTTCTCCGGGTGAGCTTGGTGGAAGGCCCGGAGCATTTCCTTGTCCAGGACCCGAGCAGAGGGAACCCAGGAGCGTTCCGCCGGACCATAGCCCTCCCAATCCACCAGGTACTGCCGGCCCCGGCTACGACAGTGAACATCCAGAATCTGGTGGACCATGTAAGTGGGGTGACCATCAATGATCCGGGGAGGAGGAGGTGGCTTCGGGAAGGGGGGGGAGGTCTGGCCGAGAGGGGCTTAATGTGGAAGACATGAAAAGTCGGGGTCACCTGCAGGGTTGGTGGCAATTTGAGCTGAACCGACACGTCGTTGCTCACCCGAGAAATAACATAGGGACCCAGGAAGCGGGGGGACAGCTTCTTGGACTTTTCCTTGAGCGGGATCTGGCTCGCCGTTAACCAGACCTGCTGACCCATGACGTACTTGGGCGCGGGCACCCGCTTCCTGTCAGCTGTGGCCCGGGTGCGTTCCGTGGAGCGGGCGAGGGCGGCCCGGGTGGCTCTCCAGAAGCGGCTGCAGCAACGGGCATGGACCCCCACGGATGGAATGGAACTGCAACCTCCCTCTCGGCCATGGGAAGGAGAGGTGGTATGTACCCCACGGATGCCTCAAACGGGGTGAGTCTGGTGGCCGCAGAAATGGCCAAGTTGAGTGACTATTCCACCCAGGTTAGGTGTGAGCTCCAGGAAGATGGGTTATCGGCTGCTACGCACCGCAGGGTGGCCTCCAAGGCCTGGTTGGCGTGCTCCGCCTGCCCATTACTCTGACGATGATTTCCCGAGGAGAGACTCACTGTGGTGACCAACGTCCAGCAAAAAGCCCTCCAGACTTGGGATGTGAATTGTGGACCCGGGTCAGACACAATGTCAGTGGGGATGCCATGGATCCTGATCACATGGTCGGTGAGGAGGACCGGCGTCTTCAAGGCCGAGGGGAGCTTCGGGAGGGCAACCAAATGCACAGCCTTGGAGAAGCGATCCACTATGGTGAGGATCACCTTCTTGTCACGGGAGGGGTCGAGTCCGGTGATGAATTCCACGGCAATGTGGGACCACGGATGACCAGGTGTGGGGAGAGGATGGAGGAGGCTTGATGGGGGAGAGGAGTCCGATTTCCCCCGACGCAGGTCTGACAGGCCTTGACATATTCCTGTACGTCCCGCTGCAGCGTGGGCCACCAGAATGCTTGCTGGACGAAGTCCACAGTTCGAGTGATACCAGGGTGGCATGTGAAGCGACTGGTGTGAGCCCACTGGATGACATTGCTGCAGAGGGGAGCCGGGACGTACAGATGGTTCCGGGGGCACCCTACTGGCACAGGCTCCTGGGACTGGGCCTGGCGGACCCTCCGCACGATATCACAAATAAGGGCTCCGAGGACGCGGGAAGGCGATATAATGGTTTGGGGGAGGGGGTGCTACCTCCTTGCAATCAAACTGGCATGATAGCGTGTCCGATTTGGTGTTCTGAGCGCCAGGCCGGTACATGATGGAAAAGTCAAACCTCTGAAAAAACAGGGCCCAACGAGCCTGCCTGGCATTAAGTCGGTGGGCCGATCACAAATACTCAAGGTTTTTGTGATCTGTCCATATGACGATGGGGTGAATAGCCCCCTCTAGCCAATGCCTCCATTCCTCCAGTGCCAATTTAATGGCAAGCAGCTCTCTGTCCTCTACGTCGTAATTTCTCTCAGCTGCGCCGATGAGAGAAATACGTGCATGGGCGGAGCTTCTGATCGGGGTGTGTTTGCTGCGACAGTACAGCGCCTACCCCTGAATCAGATGTGTCCACCTCGAGGACGAATTGGAGCTGCGTGTCGACCTGAGCCAAGATTGGTGTTTCTGTGAACAGGTACTTTAATTTAACAAACGCCTATTCCACTGTCTCGGTCCAGCGAAAGGGGACCTTAATGGAGGTCAGCTGCGTTAAAGGCAGTGCCACCCCACTATAGCTCGTTATGAACCTGCGATAGAAGTTTGTGAACCCGAGGAAGCATTGAAACTCCTTACGGGAGTGGGGAGTTGGCCAATCTAGCACTGCCTTCACCTTGGCCGGGTCAGCAATCAGTCTCTTCAGCCACTATGAAGCCCAAGAAGGTGGTTGACGTTGTGGAGAACTCACACTTCTCAGCCTTGACATAGAGCTGGTTCTCCAGAAGCCGTTGCAGGATGGCTCTGATGTAGGCTTCATGCTCCTCTGATGAACGGGAGAAAATTAAGATATCATCCAAGTAGACAAAGACGAATTGATAAAGCATGTCGTGAAGGATGTCGTTAATTAACCATTGAAAGACGGCGGGGGCGTTGGTGAGCCCAAATGGCATCACCAGATATTTGAACTGCCCCTGGTGAGTTTTAAATGCCGTCTTCCATTCATTGCCTTCACGAATGTGGATCAGATGGTACGCATTCCTAAGGTCTAACTTAGTGAATACCTGTGAGCACTGAAGGAGCTCGAACGCTGAATTAATCAAAGGCAGAGGGTACTTGTCTTTGATGGTAATTGCATTGAGTTCCTGGTTGTCGATGCACGCCGCAACGAGCCATCCTTCTTTCCGACGAAGAAGAACCCAGCTCCGAGTGGAGCCGAAGATGGCTGAATAAGGTCAGTGTTCAGCGATTCCTTTATGCACTTCTAAATTGCCTCCCTCTCTGGGCCATAAATACTGTATAACCAACTGGACGGCAGCCTTGCCCCTGGGATGAGGTCTATAGCACAGTCATAAGAGCAGTGAGGCGGCAGCGACAATGCTCTCGACTTACTAAAGACCTCTCCCAAATCGTGATAAGCCCGGGGAATGAGGCTGAGGTCCGGTGGCTTGACCAGGGGGAGGGAGACGGACAGAGATGGGGAACACTCCGCTGAACGCATACAGTGAGCCATACAGAACGGGCTCCAGGAGGAGATGGTGTTTTGATCCCAGTTAATTATTGGGTTATGCATCCGGAGCCAAGGGTAACCAAGAACCACCAGGGAAGATGAAACAGGAAGAACCAGGAACGAGAGTTCCTCCTGGTGGTTACCGGAAAGGAGGATGGAAATCGGCACTGTGCTTTGGGTGACTACTGCGACCTCCCAGCCAGATATGGTAGTCATCCTCTGATCACGGGGCAGTTTATATGTGGGAATATCCACCTGCCTAACGAACTGGGCAGACAAGAAATTACCCTCAGACCCCGAGTCAACCAGCGCCATAGTCCTCTTCTCAATCCCCGGCAATTGCATGAGGGCTGAAATTGAAAAATTACCGGGGGGAATAGATTTAGTCCCGCCCACCAGACCCCCCCATGGTTACTGACCGGTTGTGTCTTTTGGCCTCTGGTGGCACTCGTCCAGACTGTGGTTCAATGAACCGCAGTATGCACACGCACCAGCCCTTCACCTTCGCCGGCGCTCATCATTGGTCAAGTGCCGAGGGAGCTCCATCGGCTCGGGCGAAGAGCCGGCACTGCCAATGTCAGAATCCATGGTGAGTGCGCACTCAGCGTGTGGGCAAGAGGAGGCCTCGCGCTCCTTCGCGCGCTCACGGTGCCGGTTGTCCAATCCAACAGCCTGATCAATTAGACCGTCAAGAGACTCCAGGACAGGATGAACCTCCAGATCATCACAGAGTTGAGCATTCAACCTGTGGAGGAATGCACTGTGCAAAGCAATATCATTGCACCCCGAATCAGACGGTACAACCCGGAGCTCCACCGAGTACTCGGCTGCTGACTGAGTGCCCTGGCGGAGCATCATCAGGCGGCTCAAAACGTTGCCTTGACTCTCGGTTCAGCCAAACGTACAAGAGAAAGCATCCACAAATTGGTCAAACGTATATCAATGCCCCTCGGGGTTATCAGTCGTGGACCGTGCCCAATCCAGGGCTTGGTCCTTGAGCAACAGAGTGAAAAACTGAATTTTGGCTACATCCCCTGGGTACTCCTCCCCGACCTGCTCCAAGTACATGCACACTTGAATAAGAAAACCTTTGCATTTCCCCAGCTCCCCCACGTAGGGGGTAGGTGTGGGAATGGAGGTAGTACAGCACACTGTAGTGCGGGGCGCAGGCTGAGGTGGAGGAGCCTGGGGAGGCGCATTAAATGTTAAATGGCATTCACTTATATAGTGCTTTTATTCTCATCTTTAGATGACCAAAGCACTTTACAGATCCTGCTATCCACCCATTCATACACACATTCACACACTGGTGGCGGCATAGCTGCCTAACATGGCGCTATCCAGACCCACCAGGAGCAATTGGGGGTAAAGTGTCTTGCGCAGGGACACAGCGGCAGGATATCTGGGGAGAGCGGGATTCAAACCACCAACCATCCGGTTATTGGACATTAGACATTAGATGAGGCTTTGGCATTAGACCAAAGCCTCATCATGTTCAACACTTGCTGCGTCAGCACAGTGAGCTGGTGCTCGGTCGCTGACAAGCGATCCAGAGCAGACAGCTCCTGTGGTGAAGCACTGGCTCAGCTACCACCCTGGCTGGCTCGTTCTGTCATGATTTATTAAACTGAGAGCTCACGTGGACGATGCAACAGCACGGGAAAGTAACCACACAAAGGGGCACATTTGACAGTTTATTAAATAGCAAAAATAAGCGCACAGCTAAGGAAGCAGCCACTCACCAGAGAAATCCACCTGAGGAGAGAAGACGAGAGAGCTGTGAGAGGAGGAGCGGAGTAAGGGGAAATGGGCGAGCCAAACTGCCACTTACTTGGGGTTCCGAGGAAGAATCAGCAGGACTCTAGCGGGGAATAGACGAACCTGTTACAACTCACTATAGGCCGTCATCTGCCTCAGCTGCGAGCACACCTGGGAGTAATCAGCCCCGGGCTATTTAGCCCGTTCTGCCCAGAGCTTCGGCACAGAGCCGTCTGCTTTGCTACGCTCTTCGTCCCACGCACGCCCTGACTCCTTTCAGCTCTGCACATCATCGTTGGACTCTCCGTTGGCACGTAAGCTCAACTATCCAACTCACCTTTTCTCTCAGGCTCTCCCCTGTGCACAAGTGGATCCCTTTGGCGGCGGTTCTCTCCCTCGCAGCGGCGGAATCGCCCTTCTCTCCACGCTGCGCATCACAGCGCTTCGCCGGGTGCGCTCTGCAGACGCTGTCTCCTTGGCAGGAGACCCAAAGCCCAAGCCGATGCCATCTCCGGTACACCTGCAAGTAAGCCCTGTTAGTTTCCCATTCATCATAACACGGCTGAATCTAATATCTGTGTTTGGCTCTGTCTCTAGGGTTGCCAGGCTGAACGGCGCTCTGTCTCGTCCCCGGCTGCAGCTTGTTCACCCACACTACATTCACATACTGCATACACGCACTCATACACCTGCTGGTTACACAATAAAGATAATTGTATTGAACTTGAGCCTGTGTGCGTGTCCCCTGGGTCCGACATTATGTCAGAACCAGTAGGGTGGGGGAATGAGCTGATGGTGCCTGACTGGGTGGAGGTTGGAAGCCGAGGAATTATGGAGATGTGGCAGGAGAGCGCACGCAGTCCTGGAGACACACCCGCATGATGGCAGCAACCTGAAGGAGAGAGGAAAGCAAGGTTAGACAGCATGTTCAAACTAGCAGAAACAATGCTTGTTTGTCTTAGTTGGGGCAGTGTACCCAGACAAGCCAGCGTTGAATGCACGGAGAGAGCCTCCTTAAGTACGCTGGCTGATGAGCGGGCACAGGTACGTCTTCTGCCTCAGGTGCAATGATGAATTAATGAAAATGAGACAGGACGGGAGGGGCGCGCGCTCTCTGCCCATGACATTAACAGAATTGCTTGTAAACATGATGTACATTTATATGAACTTGTGGGATTCACCAGTCTGTTACTATCTTGAAATTTAGTACAGGTACTATCAAAATTACAAGTGTTTGAGACCAGTTGTAAGAGTTACATGTAAACAAAATAGTTTGTCCACATCATATCAGATTCAAAATATAAGATTCTAAATGTAGCACACAGCTTTGTTATACTAGAGAACAGCACAGTGGGGAGTGTGATGTGGATGGATGGCTCATTGGTAAGTGACTTATCAATTATCGCAATGTAAATCACATGGATATCCTTCTGATTTTTACTGCTTTCATATGAGGTGCGAGTTTTGCCTCTGGGTTAGGGTGCAGAGCAAGGTTCATTTTGATAAGTGATTTTGAGAAAAGACTAAGCTATGTTTTCATATAAACTAACGTTTTACTGTGAAAATTAACAAAAGTCAATTTTTTGCCACTTTTTTCATACACACATTTTAAGGCCAAATTGTTAAAATGTGTCATACTACTCAGCAGAGTGGGGCAGTTTCTGTACAGTGTGCAAGGATGGCACAAATAGTGTCTTCGTGTCAGTCGCATCTGCAGCAAACACTGAAATATCTCCTATAATTTGAGGGGTTCTTTCATTTTTGCTGGTCCTTTGATTCTGCTGCAGACACTACTTAAATCATATATTTTTTTCATTTTTGGGATCTCAGACAGAACTTCAGTTTGGCTCAAGTTTTTTTTTTTTTGTTAGACTTTGAAGCCATTTTTGTGAATGAAATGTCTGTCATATACTACGGAATCATGGCCGTAGTATTTTTAGGGTACCAATTGTGCAAATCTTCAATTCTCATGATTGTGCACTCATTCAAATATTGAATCTCACAGGTGAGATTCAATATTTTTACGTGGGTTCTTTACACAGTTTTGGAGGACATAGAAGTGTTTGTTGAAGCTGGAGTGGCTGTCCGTACTGTTGGATGTGTGTGTATGTGTATGTGTGGCAGTACCTGCCCCCTAGGGTGGCGTGAGGTTGGCACAGCCCCTCTGTATATAAACCCCAAGTTCAGTAAAATAAAGGAGAGTTCTGTGTTGCATGAAGTCTCGCCTCCGACTCCCTTATTCCAAGATAAAACACTTGACAACGAGGTAAATTAGAGCTATTTTAAATAATGGATAATGCGTGCGAAGACTATGGCACTATCGCTAGGAGACGGTGCAAGTTTTACGGCCTTAAACAGCTGACGGGTGAGTCCCTGAAGTCATTTTTGTCGAGGCTTCGTTACCTAGCAGAACTGCAGTAAAGCAGAATTCGGTTCATGACAGAGCCCCCTCTCAAGGGGTGGAACCCAGACACTCCAGGATAACGCCAAAAGAAAAAGAAAAAGCCCCCCCCCCCGGCAAGAACACAAAAATAACCCACCAGGGTGGGTGGTGGAGGAGACAGGCTAGGAGGGAATGAAACAATACCCCGTTCAGGACCCACACCAGTCAACGTAAAAGATTATCCCCCCTTCCCCCGTACCCAAGAGGTAGAAAAAGGTTCAGGGGGGCGACCGAAGTACCAGGCCTGGCGGATGGTGAGGTGGTCTGAGTCAGGTGGCCTGCCAGAGAACATGGACCACCCAATTCAATGGCTCCATCCATCAGGTGGTTGTCCAGAGTCCCAGACCCGCCAGATGGCCCAATGGACCGAGTCAGATGGCCTCCCAGAGAACATGGGCCACCCTACTCTGCATTGTTGCCTGTCGGGTGGTCTGCCTGAGTCTTTCACCTACCAGAACAGGAGGGGTGGTCCAGGAGGCGGCCACCCGACGGGAAGGGCAACCAGTGGGCCGGATGGAGGAATTGGGAGAATCAAGACAATGTTCGACACCGGAGAGGGAGCCACGATGCTCGCGGGCTGGCCAGCCACACCCTCGGGGGTCCCAGACTGGGACATGGTTGCACTCTCAGTGGTCCCGGATTGGGACAATGTTGCTCCCACGGAGGCTCCAGGCTGGAGCAGAGCTGCACCCGTGGTGGCTCTGGGCTGGAGCAAGGCTGCACCAGCGGTGGCTCCAGGCCAGAGCAAGGCTGCACCTGTGGGGACTCCAGGCTGGAGGGAAGCTGCACACTCAGTGGCTCCCAGCAGGAGTGGAGCTGCACCCTCGGTGGGTCTGAATTGGACCAAGGCTGCACCCT
The DNA here is from genome assembly GCA_020510985.1 of Pholidichthys leucotaenia. Taxonomy (NCBI): domain Eukaryota; kingdom Metazoa; phylum Chordata; class Actinopteri; order Cichliformes; family Pholidichthyidae; genus Pholidichthys; species Pholidichthys leucotaenia. The sequence continues at coordinate 107,971,874 of CM035837.1, forward strand.
CGGAGGCCCCGATTTAGGGCAGAGTGCCCATGATGACCTCTATCGGAGGGAGAACCATGATGACCTTGGGTTGGCCAGCAGCACCCACAGGGGCTCTGGGCTGAATCATAGCTGCACCCTTGGTGGGTCCGGACTGGACCAAGACTGCACCCTCAGAGGCCCCGGGCTGGGGCAGCGCACCCATAATGACTGCTATCGGAAGGAGAACCACGACAATCTTGGGTTGATCAGCGGCACCCATGGGGGCTCCGGACTGGAGGGAAGCTGCACACTCAGTGGCTCCCAGCAGGAGCGGAGCTGCACCCTCGGTGGCTCCAGGCAGGAGCAAAGCTGCACCCTCAGTGGCTCCAGGCAGGAGTGAAGCTGCACCCTCAGTGAACCCGGCCTGGGCTGAAGCTGCACCCACAGAGGTCCTGGGCTGGGACGGAACGTCCTCGATGACCTCAGTGGGGGGAGCTGGACCCACGACTATCTTGGGTGGTGAACCTGGATCTACAGAGACATCTGGTGCTGGTGGATCATCCTTGGTGACCCTGGGAGGAAGCTCAGACAAAAGATGCATAGATACAGGGTCAGGGTCACCAGTGGCGGTGGAGCCCGGTGAGGTGAGATCAGGTGCAGCTGATGGCTCCAACTCTGCTGTGGCAGCCTCTGCATCAGGCATGGTGGTTGAGGCAGCTGGCGACCTTCCAGTCATGACGGCTGCTGCTGAGGGACCCAGGACACGCCTCACCAATGGCATAGTTTCCCGCGATGCCGAAATCAGGGGACTCCTTTTCGGCTCAGATTTTGGCGCACAGGATTCGCTCCTCCCCCCATCCGAGGTATGGCTGCACGGTGGTCACCGGGGCCTTCAGAACCGCTGACCTCTTCTTTGCTCAATGCCTCCCTCCCAGGACCGGCAGACAAACAGGGAGAGCAGGGGAGAAAACAGGAGAGGGCAGTGAAAGTGTCAGCAAAAATATATGACTGCTGCTGAGCCCCCCCCCACCGGAAACAAGGCAAGACAATTCATTTTCTGATCCAAAAAAATGAAGACACTTGCCTGTGCTCCTTAAGTTTAGTGGTGGCTGCTGCAGGTGGCCTAACAGATTCTTCATTTCGGGCTGCGGAGACTGGGAGCACCAATGCAGATGCTGGTTGATCCGGCCCTGCAGGCACGCTGACAGCTGGAGCTGAATATTCTTCCTCCTCTTGGGCTGCGAGTTCAGGGAGGAGTCATGGTTTGTACTTCAATAGCAGATCTTCCTCCGCCGCCAAGACCCTCTGGCGTTCCTCCAGCTCCTCTGCCGATGGTTCAGGCCACAGTTCAGGAAGAGAAGGTCGAGCTGCTGCTGTCGGAGAGCGGCGAGAGGCTTGGGACCTGTGCGCCCGGGATCGCTTCCTGGTTGATGCAGGCAGGGGTTCTGAGGAGATTTCCCCCCATCTGTGGAGCGTAGATGAAGAGTTGATTATGGTGAGGAGAAGGTCTGTTAGCTCCGGATGGCTCCACAGACTGGGGCATGTCTCCAATATCTGTATGGCTCCTTCCAAGCACTCCCAGACCGCCTTGGGAGTGTGGGAAACATGAGCCTCTGATAAAATGTGCTGTATGATGTTCAGTGTCAAGGACTCCTCCTCATTAAACCCACATCGATTATTGCAGAGATATGCTGTCATGTCAGCAGAAAAAAACTCCAATGAACACAGTCCTTTCTTTTCTATTACAGAAAAGCACCGGAGGAAAAAGGAAAATGGCTAAACTCACAGCCACTGGTGCCCACACTGGCAGCATCCTTCTGTCATAAACACCTCCCAATCATGGAAAAAGGCACCAAATGCAGGCTGTGAATTAGCAGATTTAATAACTTCTTCTTTGTCGATCGCTAGATGGTCACACCAGCTGCCCTGACGAATGCTGCCATCCTGCGGAGGTCCCCGAGGTCCCCGTGCAGCTTTTGGTTCAACAATGTGGGGTCAGGCCATGTAGCTCGTCTTGAGTGCAGTGTGGTCTGGGCAGTCTTGGAGGAGGTGTTAGCTGGTCATTTGGGCAGTACCACATGGGCATCTGTCCGATTGTCCAACTTTAAGTTTCTGGTGCATGTGAGCATGCATTCTGTTATGTCCAGTTCGGAGTCCGAACAGAACGACTTGGTCAGCCCTGCTCAGACTGTAGTGGTCGTCATCCTTGAGAAGTTTGGGTGTTGCTGCTGCCACTTCTTGTGAGACAGGGCCTTAATAATGGTTTTCTCCTCACTGTAAGAGACCTGCCTGTCTTCCTGGTCTTGCTGCCCACCCTCCTTAGCAAGTCTGTCAGCCCTCTCATTTCCATAGACTCCACAGTGGGCAGGAATCCACTGGAGTGATACGTTCACCTGTGTTGCTAGTTGAGACAGAGTGAGGGCAAGTTCATTCAGTTCTTTGCGTCAGGGGTCCTGAAGTGCATCCAAGACAGAGAGGGCATCAGTGAAGATGATGATCCGCTTGTGTGCCTTGTCTTGATGTTCCCTGACGTGGGCTGCTGCTGTTCTCAGGGCCTCTGCCTCAGCCCTGAAATTGGTGGAGTACTTTCCAGTTGCAATGGAAATGTGGGTCTCCTCATCAGTGTACCTGATGTACACACTGCCTCCTTCATTCCTGGTTGCTTCCATGGCAGAGCCGTCTGTGTAGACGTGAGTCCACTGCTCTTCAGGGTAGGCAGACCAAATGAACTCCAGGGCCAGCGACTTCCTCTCTTGGTCTGACTGTGTTCCTTTCTTCCCAATGCCCAATATGTCTGTGCGTATGGCTGGGAAGTTCTGTCGGTTCCAGGAGGGAATAGATGCTATGGGTGGTAGTAGTAGTAGTAGTAGATTAGTTTATTTGACAGGGACAGTGCAATAAACATAGACAATTAATCAAAGACAATCAATCTGATGTGTTGCACATAGAGTGTATAGCTATTAGCTAATTTGCAACTCTTGTCCCTGGATGGGCTTTAGAAAAAAGAATCAAGATAAAAAATATACACAATAACCACATACATCAATGCAGAAAAATTATAAATACACAATTATAAATATTATAAATATTATAAATACACAAATATAACAGCCTGACTCACATTTAACATAAATATTATAAATATTATAAATACACAAATATAACAGCCTGACTCACATTTAACACATATAACATAACTCACATTTGCCTATTTCAGGCCTTCCTCCCTCCGTCACTCACTATAAACAAACACATTTATCCCTTCCCTTCATTCACTCTCACTTTGCAGACAAATAATTCATACATGAGTACATTCTTGTTTATTTTTCAGCCAGTTTTTAACATTTTTAGTGAATGTTTTAAAGTCCGTTATTATTTTAATTTCATTTGGCATTGTGTTCCAGATGTGACTGCCCTTTATAGAGAAAGCTGTTTGTCCAAATGTGGTTCTGCGGTGGAATATTTTACAGTTATTGTTAACAGAACTCCTGGTGGCTCTGCTGCTGTCCTGTCTTTGGACGAAACCAGCAAGTGGCTCGGGTGCTGATTTATGGAAACATTTGAACGTTAATTTCAGAAGACAGAGGTCAATGAAGCTCTCAAAACTCAATAGGTTGTATTTTTTTAAAACATTACAGTGATGCCACCTAATGGGCTTTTTGTCCAAGATTTTTAGGGTTTGATTATATAATGAACCTATATGTCTTATTGTGGAAGGGGCTGCTTGAGCCCAGACTGTCAAACAGTATGATATATGAGAAAAAACCATAGAATGCATATACAGTGCAGCTGCTTCGTAAGGTATGTAATATCTAATTAATTTAAAGCAGTTCAGATTTTTTTTTACTGTTTTTGAAATTTTCTTTATATGAAGATTAAATTTGAGTTGAGGATCTAGTACAATGCCAAGGTATTTAAATTCTGTAGCTAAACTGATGTCATGATCATGTATATTAACTTTAAAATGTTGCAGGTTACATTTTTTGATTGAAAAGCACATTGAGACTGTTTTCTGAAGGTTCAGCAATAGATGGTTCTTGAGGAGCCACTCTTGGACATCAACCATACTTGTAGACAGTACATCTGCAGCCTGTGCTGGAGTCTTGGCAGCTGTGTAAATAACTGCATCATCTGCATAAAGTTGGCATGTTGCAGCTGAGCAGTGTAACGGCAAGTCATTAATAAAAATGCTGAAAAGTAAAGGACCAAGAATGGACCCTTGTGGGATACCCATGCGGTTGTTTAAAAATGAGGATTTATCCTGGTGAACTTTTACACACTGTTCTCTATTCTGGAGATAAGATGCAAACCATTCTAATGTATTTGGGGAGAAGTTAAAAGATACCATTTTGGATAAAAGCAAACTGTGGTTTACAGTATCGAAAGCCTTTTTGAGATCTAGAAAAACAGCTCCTACCACATTACCCCTGTCCAAGGACTGTTTGACGTTTTCAATAAGGCAACAATTTGCTGTTTCTGTTGAGTATCCTGGTCTAAAACCAAATTGATGTGGATGAAGAAGTTGACTGTCTTGTAAGTAGTCTATCAGCTGTGTAGCTACAACTTTTTCAAGAACCTTAGATAGGACTGGTAAAATAGAGATTGGGCGGTAATTGCATATATCGTCTTTACTGCCTGATTTATGAACTGGTATGACGACAGCTTTTTTCCAGCCAGATGGAAATGTACTAGACCTAATGGAGAGATTAATGAGATGAGTCAGTGGTTTGATTAATATTTTGCTGTGCATTTTGAGAAAGGAGGTGCTCATATTGTAGATATCATTAGTTTTTGAGTTTGACAGTGTTTTAACAATATCAGCAATTAACTTCTCATTTACCTCATCGATGTGAAAAGTATCTGTTGGAAGTATGGAATTTGTGTTGTTGAGCACATTTGGCAGCACAAAAATTTTTGTTAAGTCTTCCACAGAGCCCACAAAGTGTGAATTAAATTCATTTGCCAAAGTAGCCTTGTCACTGACGGTCTTGCCATTGATTCTAAGTTCCTTTACCCCCTTCTGATCGTTTTTTTTATTAGTTAAGTTATTTAAATGCCTCCATAGGGAACTGTTGTTACCCTTTGCATGATCTATCAGTTTATTGTAATAAGATATTTTTGATTTTCGCAGCTCATGTACCACTTTATTTCTTAAACTTTTGTACACAAGGTGATCATTTTGTAGTTTGGAGGTTAGTGATGTTTTCAGTGCATAGTCTCGCCTCTTCATAAGTTTTCTTATTTCATTATTTAACCATGGTAGGCTAATCTTCTGTTGTCTACTTTTAATTTGCTTTGAAAATTTTTCTATAGACTTTGTGATTGTTGCAGTTATAAAATTACAACAATCATCTACTTCACATGTTGACATGAGCTGCTCCCAATTTTGATTCTCTAAGTAATGTTCAAACTCCTCATTTTTTGATTTGGGGATAATAAAATTTGATTTGTCAATATCGACTCCCCCAAAATACTGTAGTCGCTTTTTAGTAAGTTTCCTGACAGCAAGAACCATGTTATGATCTGAGAGACCAGTTACAAGATTATAGGTTCTGGTTATTCGTTCTGGTTTATTAGTAAATACCATGTCAATAAGTGTTCTGGATTGTTTGGTTATCCTGGTGGGTCCTTTGATGATTTGCTGGTAATTAAATTTAGTCATGAGGCTTTTCAGTTTTTGTTTGTCTTTTTTATCAGACCAGTTGATATTAAAGTCACCATGAATTATTGTTTCTCTGTTCTTCTCAAGTTGTTTAACCAGATCACTTAATTCATTATAAAAGGAAGAGTTGTGTGACGGTGGGTTGTACACTACTGCAATGTTGAAATTCATTACCGGAGAGAGACATACATTAACAGCTAAACATTCAAGTGAAGTATTCAAATCAACCAGTTGACATTTATATTTCTCTTTGATGTAAATTAAAACACCTCCTCCCCTCCCTACCTGCCTGTCTTTTCTAAAACACTGGTAGCCCACAATATCGATCATATTAGTGTCTATGTTACTGTGTAGCCAGCTTTCTGAGAGACAAAGGTAGTCCAGATTTGAGTCCAACAGCAACACCGAAATCTCATCTCTTTTGGGGATTATGCTCCGTATTGGTGTGGGTATGTGGTCCATCAGTTCTGGGTCTCTCCTTTCAAGTGTCCTGCTCTGGTGGATGAAGCTCAATCTCTTAAGTCTCCCTTTTGTTGGCTTGCTCAGTCTGTCCTTCATGGGATGGTTTTCCAGTCTTTTGAATTTGGCGGCCTGGGTCAGTACCTTGACATTTCTTCTGTCTTCCAGTGGTGCAAGGCCTGTTGTTGTCTCCAGCGCTTTGATAGGGGTACTGCGCATGGCTCCTGTCATCATTCGCATGGCTTGGTTTTGGAGTCTGTCCAGCTTCTCAGTGTTGCTTTTGGCAGCTGTTGAGGTTGCTGCCATGCCATACTTCAGAACAGGCCGAATCCTCCCCACATAGAGCTTCTTCAGGACACCCTGGTCTGCACCCCAGTCTGTTCCTGACAGTTTCTTCATTAGGGCCATCCTGATCTTTGCTCTTGCCTGGTTCTTGTGCAGCTGGTTCTTCCAAGTCAGTCTGCGATCCATGGTAATCCCGCGGTATGTGGGTGCATATTCAGCCTGGAGCTCATGGGAGTTGATCTGCAGTTTCACCTTCTGGGGTTGGGTGGACAGGGTGAAGACGGTGTATGTAGTCTTCCTCTCATTTAAGCTCACAAGCCATGACTTGGTCCATGCCTCTATCAGCCGGAGAACTTGCTGCAGTCTGTAGTTTGCAGTCGCGATGCTTTCCTCACTGCACCAGAGGGCTAGGTCATCGACGCAGATGGCACCTTGTACATTCCTTGGCAAACTCTGGATGATGTCCTTGATGAATACAAGGAAGAGTGTTGGGGAGAGCACTCCTCCTTGTGGGACTCCTTCTCTCAACACCTTCTTCTTGCTGGAGTACTGTCTGACCTGGACTCTGGCTCTTCTGTTGTGCAGGTATTGGGCGATCCACTTGTACATGCGCCCAGCGACACCGCACTGGTGCAGTTTCAGCTTGAGGCCGTCTTTCCATACCTTATCAAACGCCTTATCTAGGTCAATCCACACAGCAAGGGTGTGCTTTTTTTCTTGGAAGGCATCTTCTATGGCTTGAGAGATGTATGTTATTTGGTCCTCTGTAGACCGGTTCTGCCTGAAGGCTGCTTGCTCTCGGCCAATGTGTTGTTTTCCTTCCAAGTGCCACATGAGTCTGGTGTTCATGAGATGCTCTAGCAGCTTTCCTATGCAGCTTGTAAGGGTTATGGGGTGATAGCTTTCAGCCTTCAACTTATCTTTGCCTTTTTTGTGCACTGGAATCATTGTGGCTTCTCTCCAGATCTGAGGCACAGTCCCTGATCTCCAACTGTCATTGAAAAGCTGCAGAAGTTTCTTCTTGGTTTTGGGGCCAAGGTTCAGCAACATTTCATTTGTGATCTTGTCAGATCCAGGGGCTTTTTTCAGCTTCAGTGTTGACATTGCATCCTCCAGCTCCTTGAGAATGAATGGCGAGTTCATCACTGGTTCTATCTGTGCGTTCTGATCAATTTGCTGGGCTCCTCTGACATCCTTTCTTCTCTCTGGTGGAATCTGAAGGTGGCTCGTCTTCGCATACTGGTTGATGAAATGGTCTGCTGCTTTCTTGCCAGTCAGCAGTTCTTGATCTGCCTGTACTGTGATCGGCGAGCTTTTGCTGTTCTCGTTGTTGAGGGCTTGAGCCAGTTTCCAAAGTTTGTTGCCGTCCTTGTCCAAGTTGAGCTGTTCTGTCTTTTCTTGCCATCTCTTTTGAGCTTCCTGTATAAAGGTCTGCCTGTGTTTTGCAGTGGCCACCTTCAGGGCAATGTTGTTTTCTACTGTAGGATCTGCTTCTACTTTTTCCCTTGCCTCTGCCACACTGTCTTCAAGCTTCTGGAGCTCCTCTGTCCAGTAAGGCCTATAGTTCTTTCTGGCTCCCCGAGGTATAGATTCCTTTGCAGCCTTCAGAATAGCATGGTTCAGCACACTGACTTTCTTGTTGAGGTTCTGCTGCTTGTGACAGATCTCTGCAGAGTACCGGTCCACCAGTGCTGAGAAGTGCACCCAGTTGGCCTTTTTGTAATTCCACCTGGGGAATGTCTTAGCTTCTTGTGGTTTGTAGCTGATGTCCAGTCTGATCTTCACAGGTTTATGGTCACTTACCCCAAGCTGGCCAAGTACCATTCTTTTTGCCAGCCTGGCCATGTCGTTGGTGGCAAACGCAAGATCGGGCGTGGTGTTACTCAGCCATACCCTGGAGAAGAACGTTGGTGGATCATCAGGATCATTCATTAGCAGAAGACTGTTGTCGACTTGCCAATCTTCCACCTCCTCTCCTCTTCTATCTGCTTCGCTGTATCCCCATGCCTCTGAGTGACTGTTGAAGTCACCGATGACTAAGCATCGGTGGTCTGGGAGTTCCATTTGGTCAAGTGAGAGCTCTCGCTCTGGGGGGCAGTACACATTGAAGATCGTGACACTTTCATTGTGAACCATGATTCGAACTCCATGGATTTCTGCCTGGTTGTTCGTACTGACGTCAAACTCTTGTGCTGGTATGGCGTTTTTGACAAGAATGGCCACTCCTCCTTTTGTTCTTCCTTTTCTGTCTTTCCTGAAGACCTGGTATCCCCTAACACTGAAGCGTTGGTTTTCCTTCAGGTGTGTCTCCTGTAGGCAGGCGACATCAATGTCTTCTGAGTGAAGTCTTTCGGCAAGGGATATTTTTTTGTTATAGACTCCTTCTGCATTCCACTGGAGGATGTTGACGTTCCTCTCCTTTGGCATCTCTTTTCGGCCAGTAGCATTCCTTGTTCCCCATCCCCTGGTCGTGCAGGACGAGGTGAGGTGACCTCAGGTAGCTGAGGGTGGGCCCCTTTGAGGCTGAGGGCCCGGCACTCTTCCTCCCCGGCGGATCCCCAGAGGACGAGAACCATCACGTGCAACATCAGTGTGACTCATCATGAAGCGGATATGCGTGATGCAGAGGTTTGTGGCACCAACAGGGGTCCTGCATCTCCGTCTTCAGCCATGGACGTTTGTTGGGGGTCCCTCCCCTAGACCAACTGCCTTCCATGGCTGGGCTGTCGAGAGCTTGGTCCACCCTGTAGAAGGGTTGCCTGCAAAGGCTTTCCGAGACCCTTCTTCCCGTGCAACTGTCTGTCCTCCTCCACCTTCACAGCCGTTGGGAGTTCGCTCTCCTCTCCGCCTGTTCCGCCGTTGGGACATTTGTTGCTGTAACAAAACTTGGGTTTTCCGTGAGTGATTTGTTACATGCTGCACAACCCCCAACCTGGAGGACCAGGGTGCACTCTTTAGTCTGGCCTCTACCCCACATGGACCTGTTCGACATGGTTGAACCTTCTGGGAGCACTAGGCTCCCGTCGACATAGCTCCGGGGGTTGCTGAGGCATGCAAGCCACTGCACCCCGACAAGGTATGTGCACCATTGGCAGCGGAGATTTAATAACAGAAGAGAACTGATACACAAAAACTTTAGAAGGAAAAAGAAAAGCAGGTTTGCAAAATAGCCAAGGCTAAGGCGAGAGATACGCCGGCTAAACCTGGAGACAATCTCAAAAAACAGGGAAGCAAGGATAGCCCGGCTAAGGTGAGGGCATCGCCAGCTAACCTGGAGAAGCAATAGCACACGTCGTGCGAAAAACAAAATGACTTAAGTGGTACAGCGAGGAGGAAGTGGTAGCTGAAAGTAGGGTGCTGCACTGAACAAAAATGCGCAGCCCCATAAATAGTGAACTGAACCATCACACAATAGACAACAGGTGTGGGCACCTGAACGGGCAGGAGAGAGTGAGGAAAACTGATTGAGATCAGCTGAGGCTGTGAGAGGGAGGCAAACCACACTGGCAGCTGACAGGGCATGCCCATGCAAGGCTTCATGCCCCTGACAGCTGTCAACAGTAAAAAAGACAAGTGTGATACAAAGAATAAAAACAACAAGTCAAGGTGTGATTATAAACCAGTACAGAGAAATAAAATTATAACATAAACACAAACAGAAAAATGGCAATTGGAACAATACAAAAAGGACATAGGTGCAATGTATAAATGAACAGGCAGAAAATGCCATGAGACCGAGTATGGGAATCTCCAGAACTCGGTTCATGACGCAGAGAGACTGGAAAACTCACAGAAAGGCATAGAAGTGGATGTCCCTTGGCTACAGCCCACGCTGATGACTGCTTCATTGTGAACAGTGCCCTGCGGAACCGGATGATGAACACCATTCAACTCCAGGCACATTTAAGGGAGGTGAGAGGCACCCAGGAGTCATGTCAGACCATTTGAAACCATTTACATCAGCAAGGTCTGCGTGCTAGACAACCTGCAAGGGTACCTGATCACACCACCTGTCATGGTTCTGAGCATGGGTGGGGTGCCATGCTCAGTCTCTAAGTTGTTTTATGTCATCGTTTGTATTTCTGCATCTCTGTTTATTTTGTATTCACTATGGTTATCTTAGTTTGGGGGTTTCATGCATTTCTGTATTTTGTCTCTGGGTTGTTAATTGTCTCTGTTTATTTATGAGTTGTCTTGTATTCTTAGTTTTGTTATTAAAGTCTGCAGAGGTGAATGGGTACGCTCCATCTTGGATTTAATCCTTTTTCTTCTGTTTTTCAGTTTTTCCATATATATATATATATATATATATATTTAAACCTGAAGTTACTATAGGCTTCTTAAAGTGACATTGTTAAAAATCAAGTTTTTTTTTCTTGTTATCATGTCTGTAACATGTCTTTTTTATGACTTAGAAATATCAAGAGTGAAATCACTCTTACATGTCATGTCTGTGTTTTTCTGTGGTGAAAGTGACTGATGAAACAAGCGACTTCGAGGTGGACAAGGAGAACACTGAAGTTATACAATCATTCAATTTCCTTGGCAGCTTGATCACTCAACAAAAAGACCAAGATGAAGATGGTGACTACGCTTGTGTTTCCTGTGGCCATATATGGATGTGAGACTTGGATTATCAGGAAACAGGACAGACGTCGTATAGATGCATTTGAGCTATGGTGCTGGAGGAGAGTACTGAAGATTCCTTGGACCAGGAAGGAAATCAACAAGACTGTACTTGATCAAATAAATCCTAAAACATCTCTTGAAGGTGAAATTGTGAAGAGGAAGCTCAAGTACTTTGGCCTTATATTGAAGAAGGATGAGAGTCTAGAGAATAGTCTCATGCTGGCCAGGTGCGATGGAAGATGACAAAGAAGAAGGCCATGACAAAGATGGATGGAAGGCATTACTGAAGCCACGGGAATGTCACAAGTGCTCCTGAAGGAAAGGAAGAGGGATCGAGAAGGATAGAGAAAGTTGGTGTGTGAAGTCACCAGGGGCCATATACGATTCAATGGAACTTGAGAGAGAGAACATGTCATTTTTATGACATAGACATATCAAGATCAGGGATAAGCTGATCCGGTCCTCCGTAACAGTATCAGGTTCGATCCAGGCAAAATGGCTGGATTGGTATTGGTAAGGAATAAAATTCATTTACCCATCCGATACATTAATAGTATTAAAATAAAATGAAGGTGCGATCACGTTCTCAGCCGCTGTAGACAAAAGCAACAAGTGTCACTGGAGGCTGTCTGTCTGACTCCCCTTGGTATATTGCTGTGTGATACCAGTGTTTACACTTTTCTTCTTTCTTTCTTCATCAGAACGTCAACATCAGCAACTTGATAAAACACTTGCAAATGCATCATGGTAAAGGAGTATGCTGAATTCTGTCAAGAACCGAAAGGAAGTGCTTTCCCAGCTTGAAGGCTGAACGCTAAAAGTGAAACCAAAGCAAAAGAATGAAACTGAAAGTAAAAACCAGACTGGAGCTTGGAAACGAAGACATAACATGGGCGTACCTTCTGACAGAGAGTTGCAGCTGATGAGAGGTAGGTGACAGAAACATAAATAACAAATTATAACCCTGAACTGGAAGCAGGACTAGAACAACAGGGCTAAATGAAATGGAACAGGAATGACTTCAAAGTAAGAGCAAACCTAAAATCTAAGAATGGACAGAGAATAATATCAGAAACACTGCTAAATAAACCAAGGAACAGGAGAATACTTATGATGATGATGATGATGATGATGATGATAATAATAATAATAATAACAATAAATGTCAAAAATATAACTTAAAGGGGGAGTTCCTTTATTTTCAGATCTACAGCATTTTTTATTTCATGCATAAAGTGTCACTTTTAATTTCATCTGAATGTTTACTTAAATACTCAGCTTCAAAGATTTGCATTAACATGCACTTAAAACTTCAGAATGCATGTGTTTGCATAGTGCTGACCAGTGAAATGCTGCCAGTGTAGCAAAGTTTAAAATTAAAAAAGCAGCAGCATTGCTGAACTCAGTCAAATTTGTAATATATTCTTTGACCTTTAGATTTGTGGTTTTATATGTGTGCAAAATGCAACCAGTCATTACCAAAGTATGTTCTGTACTTTTGTTGTTTTAAATAAGAGAGATGGTATTGTTGTGTCTGTAATTAATGAGGAGTCGAGGTGAGGTTTTGTAGTTTTATTATCACACATGAACAGGAACACAGGAGTCACTAACGCTAGCCTGAGAGCCACAGTGAAGAGACAAGATTTTCTTCTTCTTCTTCTTTTAGATTCTATTGGTGGTTGGCAACCAACTTACAGGTGCATTACCGCCGCTGACTTGATTATCATCACTCTGTATCGTTGTATAAGGAGTTCTGAACAACTCCTTATGTGTGAAAAAATTATCCTTCCTTGGACTGTGTCCGAGGTGCGGCTGAATCCTGTGGCTGTCTGCCACACACTAGAGATAAGATGTGTTCCTGGTGTGGCCTTTTATACCCCAGGTGACACCACCCCCTGGAGGCGGGGTGTCACCCCCTTTCTACTACAGGGCACCGCTTTACTCATAAATGTACAATATAATATCCAACAGGTATCGGGTTTGGAATGGTTTCGGGCGGCACTCAAAGTCACTGGATTGGTATTGAACTTGAAAAAGTGGCATCAGCTCATCCCTAGTCAAGAGCAAAATCACTCTTATGTGTCATGTCTGTGCTTTTCAGTGGTGAAAGTGTCATGTTCACCTCTACGAGGCAGGAGAGAGACAAACCCAAGCGCTGAATGATGTTGTGTATTTATTAAACCAAAAGAACATAACAATCCAAAATGTGCCAAAATACAAAAATGTCAGACAAGAAAAACTTACAGTATTGTGCCTCAGAGCAGAAAGGCTCTGGAGGGGAGAACAGCACAAACAGTAGGTCTGGGAGAACAATGGGAGGAACATGCATTCAACATAGCGGCAATGAAACTGAGTAACGGCAGAGCTTAAATACAAGTAGAAGTGATTAACATAAGTGAGTACCGGTGTGGGCTTGCATGAGCAGGCAGAAAGAAGCACAATAGAAATTGGAATTAGCTGATGGTAATGAGAGGTGAGGGAGGAGCAGCTGATCTGACAGGTTGACAGATGACGCCCATGCTGGGCACAAACACGGAAGTAATCTGACAGCTGCCAGCCCACAGAATAAAAATGAGAAATAAACATGAACCAAAACAATTACAACTCAAGCAGGACATGGTCAAAACAACTGAAACACAACTGGAGAAAGTAAAAAGCAAAATAACACTAAGAGGAGCACGATAATACAATAGACAAATACACAAAAAAAGCCATGAGACTGGGTCTGGCAGGAATCCCAGCCCCAGTTCATGACAGAGCCCCCTCCTCAAGAGGTGGATTCCAGACACCCCAATGTAACACCAAAAGAAAAAGGAACAAACCTGCCCCCCCCAACAGAGCACAACAATAACCCACACAGGGTGGGTGGTGGGGGAAACAGGCTAGGAGGGCAAGAAACAAAAGGCCCACTCAGGACCCACACCAGAAAAAATAGAGTTAGACCCCCCCCCCCCCGGGCCCAAAGAGCCCAGAGTTCAGAGGGCCGACCAAAGTCCTATGCCTGGCTGACGGCAAGATGAAACAAGTCAGGTGGCCTGCCGAACTCCCAGGCCAGCCAGACAGCCAGATGAAATGAGTCGGGTGGCCTGCCGGAGAATAAGGACCACCCGACCCGACGAGTCAGTCTTTCAGGCGGCTGGCCTGAGTTCTTGAGCCACCTGAACAGGCAAGACGGCCTGGGAGGTGGCTTCCCCACAGGGAGACCCAAAGATGGAGTGGAGAGCCGAGGAGTGGGAACCACAACATCGTCTGGCAGAGGAGGAAGGGGACCACAACGGCGTCTGGCAGAGAAGGGAGTGGGACCACGATGATGTCTGGCAGAAGAAGAAAAAGGGCCACGACGGCGTCTGGCAGAGGAGGAAAAGAGGCCACAATGCTCCCGGTGGCCTTGGACTGGAAAGTTGTAGCACCTGCGGTGGCTCTGGGCTGGACCATGGCAGCACCTGCGGTGGCTCTGGGCTGGACCATGGCAGCACCCATGGTGGCTCCAGGCTGGAGCTCTGCAGCACCTGCAGAGTCTCCGGGCTGGAGCATTGTAGCACCCGCGAAGGTGCCGGGCTGGAACATTGTAGCACCCGTGGAGGCTCCAGACTGGAGCTCTGCTGCACCCACGGTGGCTCCAGGCAGGAGCAATGCTGCAGTCTCAGGGGGCCTGGCATGGGCCGTAGCTGCACCCTCGGAGGTCCTGGGCTGGGATGGGATGCCCGCGATGACCTTGACGGGAGAAGCTGGACCCTGGGCGACCTCCAGCAGTAAACCTGGATCTAGAGAGGCATCTGGCGGTGTTGGATCCTCTCCCGTGACCCCTGGGAGAGAGCTCAGACACAGCACAAAGAGAAGGGGGGTTAGGGTCGCCGGCAGCGGAGGAGCCTGGCGAGGTGAGCTCTGGTGCAGTGGGCGGTTGCACTTGGCTCTCCTCACCAACAGTCAGGCAAGATTGCTCAAGGACAGAGAGGAGAAAAACAAAAGAGAGCACTTGCCTAAGCTCGAGCTCCACCGCCGTCCAGGACTCCGACGATCCAGGCGAGGATGGCTCTTTGGGCTCAGCCCTCAGGAGACTCAGCCCGGGCTCCCACTCTGTGGTGGCGGCGACCTCCACAGCAGGCATGATGGTTGTTGCAGTCTGAGAGGCCTCAGGCGAAGTCGTCCACGCAGGAGACTCATCCAGCATGGCAACTAGGGTCCGGCTCTCCATTGGCACATGAACTGGAACTTCCAGGGCCATGGCCTCCTCCGCCATCTGGCAGTCTTGTTCCGGGGCCGGTGGACACTCAGAAGGAACAGGAGGAGACACGGAGAGGATTGGTAAGAATTCATCCGCTGCAGCAGGCGGTGAGAGCTCAGGGGACTGCAAACCCTGAACCTCATCACCGGGAATTAGGCAAGGCATAATATCATAAATTGAAGCAGAAATAAGTGACACTTGCCTGTCATCCAGGTGTGTGATGTTCTCTGCTACAGCAAAGGCCCTTTTCCACTAGTACCCATTCGGCCCTACTCTACTCTACTCAGCTCGGTTTCTGGCCTTTTCCATTAGTACCTGGTACCTGGTACCAGGTACTTTTTTAGTACCGACTCAAGGCCAGGGTACAGCCGCGCTAAGTCGGGCCGAAAATGTGACATCAACAGACTGCAGGCCACTGATTGGTCAGGGCGTAACGTCATGAAAGCGTCCATCTTCTAAAGAATCTCCAAACCGCCATTTGCAAAAGTTCACGGAGTAAACTCAGTCACAGAGTAAACACGATATTAATAGAGATGGCTTCTCAGGTTTTGCGGAAATCTACACTGTGGTCCAACAAAGAGGTGCGGAGTTTTCTGTGCTTGGAGGCAGATATCAGTATCCAGAGCGACATGCAACCCGCACCGAAACAGATAGCAGCCCAGCATAGAACCGGACTACAGACAAGCTGAAGATGAAAGTGAGAGAATCATCGATGGTAAGTGACTTGTGATATTGTGCATCTTTTCGCTTATTTATCCTGTTAGTGGTCAGCTCACTTTTTTGAGCAATACAACGCCGTCCTGTGCTGGCTAACAAATGTTAGCTAGTAGCTAGCTAGCTAGTAGCCAACTCTGCTGATTCGTGCTTGCTTTGCCCGAAGTATTTGCTTGTGAGAGCAAAACGATGAAATATGCTAATCCTGGTTAAAGTCCTGCTTTGTGTATGTGTTGCACTTTGGTGCTGTGCATTAAGTTGTGTGTATTTTCTTTCTAGAATCTGTTTCCACATGCCAGGGGTTAGCCTCCCTCAGCATGTCTTATTTATATTTTGGATACAGGTCAAGAGGACCCCAGGATCCGAAATCTCAACATATTCAAGTGCATTCTCAAACCAGTGATTTATAAAGTGATTTATAAAGTGATTCATAAAATTTTCTAAAGCCTCATAATAGACCCACACACCTATTTTGTGGATTTTCCAAAAAAAGTGTTGGAACAGTGTTGTCGTGCTGTTTTTGTTCCACCATAAATCCCTGGATTGAAAATGTACTTTTACAGAGTGGATCCTGGGGTGCTCACTTGTCAGGCAAACAAAGTATTTTTGTCACATCCTACCACTGACTGTCACAAGTGTATTTCCCTAATACAGGTACATCTCCAAAAATTAGAATATCATGAAAAAGTTCAATATTTTTTGTCACTCATTTCAGAATGTGAAATCCATATACAGTATTATATAGATTCATTACACAGACAGTGATATATTTCAAGCGTTTATTTTTTTTTCACAATATTTTTTATTGAACCTTTTTTTTTTTTTTTACAAACATAACACAAACACTCAAACTCTAACACTAAACTACTTAAAAAAATGTACTAAAAACACCAACAACCACTAACAAAGACAGGTCTTCAACAATGCTCCTCTGTTTAGTCTAGGCAATCCATTACATAAGTATACATATTATACATTCACCAGTTTGGAATTTACAAGGTCCACACACATCATTCACCTTCTTCTTCAGAAGTTATGTTTAATTTCTTTACATAATCAATGAAAGGTCTCCATATATTCTCAAACACAATTTCCTTTGATTTCAGTATGTATGTTATTCTTTCAAGTGGAAGGTTTGTTAACATCTGTCTTAACCACTGAGTCACATCTGGCCTATGAGTCTTTTTCCACAATAGTGCAATACATTTTTTGGCGTTAAGCAAACTGAGGTCTATGAATGCTCTTTCACTTTTATTAAAGTTATGCTTTTCTGGATGCAGACCCAACAAAAACAATTTAGGATTCAATATGATTTGTTTTGAAATTATTTTTTCAATTGTTACCCTCACCTCTTCCCAAAACATTCTAATTTTTCTACATTCCCATAAACAATGAAATAAGGTTCCTTTACTTTCCATACATTTTGTGCACGTATCTGGTATGTTTTTGTTATATCTATTGAACTCCACCGGTGTAACATACATCCGCATTAACCATTTAAAATGTATCAATTTAAGACGTACATTTATTGATTTGATTTGAGCTTCTGTACAAGCCAATTCCCATTGTTCCTCTGAAATTTCAGTTTGCAGGTCTTCTTTCCAATAATTCAATCTTTTCTGTGAGTTTTCACTTGAGGATGGTGTCAATGAGTTATAAAACTCTGAAATAATACCCTTTCTCTTACTATCTTTCGTCAAAATTTTTTCCAAGGAAGAATAAGAAGGTCGGGTGAGAGCATTATTTTGATTTGATCGAATAAAGTTCCTAAGCTGAAGATATTTAAAAAAATGTGTTCTATTAAGATTAAATTTGATCCTCAGTTCTTCAAAAGACATTATGTTATCTGAACATGACAGATATAAGTCTTGAATCTTTTGAATCCCTTTTAAATTCCATACTTTAAATACAGCATCCGCTCTCCCTGGTTTAAAATATTGATTACCCCATATTGGGCTAAATTGTGACAATAAGTGTGGTTCTTTTAAATATTTTTTGGTTTCACACCATATTTTGATCATATGCTTTACAAATGGACTTTTAACTTGTTTCTGTAATTTTTTTGCCGAGTCTGAGTATATGAATATGGGAAGAGGTAAAGGTAAATTGTATGATTCCATTTCAGTCCAGTGAGGGAGATCATTTGATGAAAAATAATATGTCATAGACCTCAGTTGTGCTGACCAGTAATACAACATAAAGTTTGGACATTTCAGACCTCCACGATCAAATGGTAAATATAGCAAGGACAGACATAATCTAGCCTTCCTATTGTTCCATATAAATTCCACTAACTTTTTTTTAATTCTTGAGAATAGATCTGAAGGTGGTGGTAAAGGAATGTATTGAAATAAATAAAGTATTTTGGGTAAGATATTACTTTTAAGTATATTGATTCTCCCAGTCATCGACATTGGTAGTGACATCCATCTCTGAAGTAACTCATTAATGTCTGTCATTAAGGCTTCATAGTTGGCACTGGCAACTAATTCTAGCTTAGGCACAATTTGAATTCCCAAATATTTAAACTGATTTACAACATTGAATTGATTTACCTCAGGAGCTGGGTGATTTCTCTGGGTCTCTTTTAGCATTAATATTGAAGATTTAGTTTTATTTATTTTATATCCTGATATTTCCCCAAAATTCTTTATTAAATTCAACAAGGTCGGAATTGATTTTTTAAGATTCGACATAAACAAAATTATGTCATCAGCATACAGGGAGATTTTATGTTCTGTTGGTCCTACTTTAATTCCATATATTTGTGGATGTAAACGTACTGCCATCGCTAAAGGTTCAATTGCCATAGTAAACAGTAAAGGTGAAAGTGGACAGCCTTGTCGACATCCTCTATTGATATTTATTGATTTTGAAATATTGCTGTTTGTTAGGATTTCTGCTGTAGCATTATTGTATATTATCTGAACCCATTTTATGAAATTATTTCCAAGTCCAAACCTTTGTAAGACTTCAAAAAGAAAGGGCCATTCGACCCTATCGAAGGCCTTTTCGGCGTCCAATGATAGGAGAGCTGTATCCAGTGCTTCTTTATTAGAATAGATAATATTAAATAGTCTTCTTACATTATGGAAGCCTTGTCTTCCCTTTATAAAACCATTCTGATCTCGGTTAATAATATTTGGTAATATTTCTTGTAGTCGTCTTGCTAAAATTTTACAGATTATCTTAAGGTCAGCATTTAATAGGATTATTGGTCTCATATTTTCACATTTATTAGAGGGTTTACCTGGTTTTGGCAACAGTATAATTAAGGTATTATTCATGTATGGTGGTAAATTACTATTTTGAAATGCTTCTAAAACCATTTCCAAAAATGGTTTTATTAATTTATTCCTAAATTTTTTATAGAGGTCAACTGGAAGACCATCTGGTCCTGCACTTTTTCCTGATTTCATATTATCAATGGCTAGCCCAACTTCTTCTTGACTAATTTTAGACTCCAGTATCTCCCTGTTTTCATTTGGAATACACGGTATAGATAATCCGTCCAAAAACCCATTCAGTTTTGTTAAATCAGTTTCATTTTTTGTATCATATAATTTTTCATAATAATCTCTAAAGGCACTATTAATTTCTAAAGGATCTACAACCGCCTGTCCATTACTTATAATACTGGTAACTGGTGTTTTAAATTCTAATTGTTTAATCTGCCATGCCAATAATTTTCCTGATTTTTCACCTTGTTCATAAAAAGATTGCTTCAATCTTAGAAGACTCGAGGCAGCTCTATTCGCTGATTTTTTGTCATATTCAGCTCTCAGAATCAGTAATTCGTTCTTAGAGAACCTTCCTGCATACACTTTTTCTTGAAGAATTTTTATTTTATGTTCCAATTGGACTCTCTCCTCTCGAGTCTTCTTAGATTTTGAACCTATATAACTAATAATATGCCCCCTAATAAAAGCTTTGAAAGCCTCCCACTTTATACATGCTGATGTTTGTGTAGTAGTGATATCAAAGAACTCATCTATCTGTTTTTCTATGTACTTAACAAATTCCTCATCCTGAAGCCATTTATGCTGAAATTGCCACCTACCTGGTTCCTTTGTCAATTTCTTATCAACATATATTAGACAGCAGGGTGCATGATCAGAGATCACAATATTTTCATAGAAGCAGTTTTGAATCTTGGACCTTAATTCTGTGGAGATCAAAAAATAGTCAATACGTGAGAATGTCTTCTAGGTATTGGAATAACAAGAGTAGTCTTTAACTTGTGGTTTCATTTCTCTCCATATATCTAGCAATCTCAATTCTTTCATAAAATGATTAATGATCATCCTGCATCCATTGTGCGTACAGTCCAGTCCTGTTGATCTATCGATACCGGGATTCAATGTACAATTAAAATCCCCTGCTATTATATGTTGCCCTGTAAGTGGATCAGGGATCTGTTCTGCAGGGATCTGTTCTGGGATCGTCACTTCCTGTTTTGCTGTCTGCCTGTGTGGTTTGCTCTCCAGCCACTAGCTAGCCACTAGCTATGGCTACTAGCTCTCCTTCCTCTCCTCCTCTGGTGTGCTCTCTCTGTCAGATGTTTAGCTACACCTCTGCCTCTTTTAGTGATAAAGGTAAATGTAATAAATGTTGTCTTTTTGAGGCACTCGAGGCGAGGTTGTCTGATTTGGAATCCCGGCTCCGCTGCATTGAAACACCGTCTGCGCCAGTTAATCTCGACGGACGCCCCTTAGCTGCAGCGGAGCTAGCTAGCTTAGGCCCCCCTGTCAGCGGTTCCCCGGCTCTCCTCAGCAGCGAGGAGACTGGGTGGGTGACGGTGAGAAGGAAGCCTAGTCGCAAAGCCCCGGTACACCACCAACCTGTTCACGTTTCTAATTGTTTTTCCCCGCTCAGCGACACACCCGCTGAGGAAAAAACTCTGATCATTGGCGACTCTGTAGTCAGAAACGTGAACCTAGAGACTCCAGCGGCCATAGTCCAATGCATTCCTGGGGCCAGAGCAGGAGACATCGAGTCAAATTTGAAAATGCTGGCTAAAAGTAACTGTAAATATTCCACAATTGTTATTCACGCTGGCATTAATGACATCCGTCTCCGGCAGTCGGAAGTCACGAAACTTAATATAGAATCGGTGTGTGAGTTTGCAAAAACGATGTCTGCCACTGTAGTATTCTCTGGGCCCCTCCCCAACCTGACCAGTGATGACATGTTTAAGATAAGATAAGATAAGATAAGATAAGCCTTTATTAGTCCCACAACGGGGAAATTCCAGGATTGCAACAGCACAGGGATAGCAACACTCAGAGCAACAATCAGAAGGCAAGAAAAAAAAACAAGCAAGCAAGAGCAGCTAATATACATATGTACATATTACTATAAAATATATATATACACACACACACACACAGACACACAGTGCAGAGCATTGTAGCTGGATGGAATAAATATATGAATATATGAACACACAGTGCAGAGCATTGTAGCTAGATGGAATAAATATGTAAATATATAAACACCCACAGTACGGAGCATTGCAGCTAGGTGGAATAAATATGCAAGTATATAAACACACACAGTGCGGAGCAATGTAGCTAGATGGAATAATATGTAGATATATAAAAACACAGTGCGGAGCATTGTAGCTAGATGGAATAAATATATAGATATATAAATATAAACACACCCAGTGCTGAGCATTGTAGCTAGATGGAATAAATATATAGATATATAAATATAAACACACCCAGTGCTGAGCATTGTAGCTAGATGGAATAAATATGTAAATATATAAACACACACAGTGCAGAGCATTGTTGCTAGGTGGGATGAAACAGCATAACCGTCTATTTAGTTATCCTACATGGTATGATTATGTGCCCATACATATTCTCACCCTCCATAGCGACCGGTATGTTCCTAGTTGTATGCCGGAGAGGACCATTGTGTAAGTCTATTGCATCTTTTGCATTCAAAAAAAACTATTAGTTCGTTACGTCTTTTTGCTATCTCTGCGAGCAGCCCTGCTTAGGTTGTACAGTCTGACAGCCGTTGGTAGGAAGGACCTACGAAACCTCTCGGTTGTGCACCTGGGATGATGTAGTCTGCTGCTAAATGAGCTCCTCAGTGCATCCAGTATGTCCTGCATAGGGTGGAACTCGGACTCCAGCAGAGATGACAGTTTAGCCACCGTCCTTCTCTCTCCTATCTCCTCCATCAGATCAAGGCGTTGCCCCAGGACAGAGCTAGCTTTCTTAATCAGTTTGTTCAGTCTCTTCCTATCGGCTGCAGTAATGCCACTGCCCCAGCAGACCACTCCAAAAGTGATGGCTGATGCCACCACCGTGTCATAGAATGACTTCAGCAGCGCCCCTTGTACACCAAAAGACCTGAGTCTCCTCAGCAGGAACAGCCTGCGCTGTCCCTTCTTGTAGAGTGCGTCAGTATTGTGTGACCAGTCTAGTTTATTGTTCAGATGAATACCCAGGTACTTGTAGGATGTCACCATCTCGATGTCTGTTCCCTGTATATTTACTGGTGCTGTGAGGGGCTGCCCATGCCTGCGGCAGTCCACCACCAGCTCCTTAGTTTTCCTCGCGTTGATCTGGAGGCAGTTCCGATGGCACCAGTCCACAAAGTCCTGGATAAGCCCTCTGTACTCAGCTTCATCTCCGCTGGAGATGAGACCAACGATCGCAGAGTCATCAGAGAACTTCTGTAGATGGCAATGTGTTGTGTTGTGTGAGAAGTCCGCAGTATAAAGAGTGAACAGGAAGGGAGCCAGCACCGTTCCCTGGGGGGCCCCCGTGCTACTGATGATCGTGTCGGAAACACAGTCCCGGGTTCTCACAAACTGAGGCCGGTTCGTGAGGTAGTCCAGGATCCATGATGACAGGTGCTGGTCCACCCCTGCGCGCAGCAGCTTGTCCTTCAGGATCATCGGTTGGATGGTGTTGAAAGCACTGGAGAAGTCAAAGAACATGATCCTCACCATATTCCCGGGCTTCTCCAGGTGGGACAGAGAACGGTGAAGGAGGAAGATCACCGCATCCTCCACCCCAATGCCATGCTGGTAGGCGAACTGGAGTGGATCCATCGCTGGTTCCACCAGGGGGCGGAGATGAGCAAGGAGCAGTCTCTCCAGGGTCTTCATCAAGTTTAGCCGCTCATCATCCTTGAACCGCTGGCTGTCTGTGTGGTGTCCTAAAAATGACGTGGGCTACATTGACAATTGGAGCTCTTTTTGGGGAAAACCTGGTCTTATGAGACGAGACAGCGTTCATCCCACTTTGGATGGTGCTTCTCATTTATCTAACAATCTGGCATCTTTTTTATCCAAATTTCCAAAACCCTGACTACTCAGAGTTGGGACCAGGAAGCAGAGTCGCAGTCTTACACGCCTCTCTGCAGCTCCTCTTCATCCGCCACCCCTTAACTTAGCCCCTGTCTTCCCCATCAGAGAATCGTTGTCAGCTCCCTCCAAAGTAAATAAAAATATAATGCATAAGCATCCCAAAGTGATGAAGCAAAATATTGGTAAAACTCAAATTAAACATAAAGCCTCTAAATTGAATGAATTGGCCTCTGTTCCTCCTCATAATTTAAAAATTAAATGTGGTTTATTAAATATTAGGTCTCTAACTCCCAAGTCTCTGTTAGTCCATGATCTGTTAATTGATCATCAGATTGATTTAATTTCCCTTACAGAGACTTGGTTAGGGCAAGAGGATTATGTTGGTTTAAATGAATCAACTCCCTCTGGTTATTTAAACTGTCAAAATCCCAGAAGTTCTGGTCGTGGAGGAGGAGTAGCAACAATTTACCATTCCAAATTACTAGTTAATGTAAAGCAAAAAACATGTTATAATTCCTTTGAGGGCCTGGTCCTCAGTATTGGGCACTTTAGCAATTTTAGGTTAAACCCAATTTTATTTGCCATAGTTTATCGTCCCCCATCAACCTACTCAGAATTTTTATCCGAATTTGCTGATTTCTTAGCTGATTTAGTGCTGAAATCTGATAGAATAATTATAGTAGGGGACTTTAATATACATGTGGATGTAGATAGTGACTGCCTTAATGTGGCATTTAATTCAATATTAGACTCGATTGGGTTTTCTCAGAAAGTAGGAAATTCTACTCATTACCCCCACCATACATTGGACCTTGTTCTGACATATGGCATAGAAATAGAAAATCTTGTAGTGTCTCCTCATAACCCTGTACTGTCAGACCATTGTCTGTTAACCTTTGATTTTACTATTTCTAACTATTTGGCTCCTAAAGAAAAATATTATTACAGTAGATGCCTCTTAGATGATGCTGTTACCAAATTTATGCAGATTGTTTCCTCTATGCCATGTGTCAACACAGCAGAAATAAGCTATAGACAGCTTGCTCCTTCTGTAATTGATAACATGGTGGATAGTGTTTCAGCTTCTCTGCATCAGACTCTAGACTTGGTGGCCCCCTTAAAAAAGAAAAAGTCTAATCAGAGATTTCTAACTCCTTGGTTCAACACAGAAACTCGTAGCTTAAAACAGAAGACTCGTCAATTAGAAAGAAAATGGCGCTCCACTAATTTAGATGAAATCTATTTAGCTTGGAGAAATCATCTTTTAATTTATAAAAAATCTCTTAGAAAAGCTAGAACGAGTTATTACTCTGCATTAATAGAAGAGAACAAGAATAATCCCAGGTTTCTTTTCAGTACTGTAGCCAGGTTGACAAAGAGTCAGGACTCTGTCAATCCTAGCATTCCCTTAGAGCTTACTAGTCAGGACTTTATGAACTTTTTCAATAATAAAATTTCATCCATCAGAGATAAAATCAATCAGATTCTTCCCACAGTTAACTTAAATACTGTAACTACTACAACTCCTTCTATTGATGTCTGTCTTGATGAGTTTACTCCAATCGACCTTTGTGAGTTAGACAAAATAGTTTCCTCATCCAAACCTTCAACTTGTCTTTTTGACCCTATTCCTACCAGGTTATTTAAAGAAGTCTTCCCACTTATTGGTAGCCTTATTCTTCATATAATCAATTCTTCATTAACTTTAGGCCATGTACCGCAGGCTTTTAAAATGGCTGTAATTAAACCCTTACTCAAAAAGCCAACGCTAGATCCAGGAGCTTTAGCTAACTATAGACCAATCTCTAATCTCCCTTTCATTTCAAAAATCTTAGAAAGAGTTGTTGCTATGCAGTTATTTGACCACCTGCAGGGAAATGGTTTACTTGAAGAGTTTCAGTCTGGGTTTAGAATCCATCATAGTACTGAAACAGCCTTAGCAAAGGTCACTAACGACCTCCTCATTGCATCTGATAATGGACTAGTTTCTGTACTTGTCCTTTTAGACCTTAGTGCAGCTTTTGATACTATCAATCATAATATTCTACTTGATAGATTAGAACACTATGTTGGACTTAATGGAACTTCGTTGCAGTGGTTTAGATCTTATTTATCTGATAGGTTCCAGTTTGTTCATGTAAATAATGAGTTTTCTTTCAACTCAAAGCTCAGTCATGGAGTTCCACAGGGATCTGTGCTAGGCCCGACTCTTTTTAGTTTATATATGCTTCCGTTAGGCAACATTATTAGAAAGCACTGTATACATTTTCATTGTTATGCTGATGACACACAATTATACCTGTCAATGAAGCCAGATGATAGTAATCAATTAGCCAAGTTAGAAGCCTGTCTTAAAGAAATCAAAGCTTGGATGACTTGTAATTTCCTGCTATTAAATTCAGATAAGACTGAAGTCATTCTTGTTGGTCCAAAAAACCCTAGAAATTCCTTTCCAAATCAAACTTTCAGTTTGGATGCGGTTACTCTTTCTCTTAATAGCTCTGTGAGGAACCTTGGAGTTATTTTTGATCAGGATTTGTCCTTCAATTCACATATTAAATTTGTTTCTAAGACTGCCTTCTATCATTTGCGTAATATTGCCAAGATTAGGAGCATCTTGTCTCAGAGTGATGCTGAGAAACTGATCCACGCTTTTGTTAGCTCGAGATTAGATTATTGTAATTCTTTCTTATCAGGCTGTCCTAAAACATCTTTAAAAAGTCTTCAGCTGATCCAAAATGCTGCAGCAAGAGTTTTAACAGGTACTAGAAAGAGAGATCATATCTCTCCGGTTCTGGCCTCCCTTCATTGGCTTCCCATAGAGTTTAGAATTAAGTTTAAAATCCTTCTTCTTACTTACAAAGCTCTAAACAATCAGGCTCCTTTTTATTTAAAAGATCTCATACTACCGTATTATCCTAACAGAGCACTACGCTCCCAAAATGCAGGATTACTTGTAATACCTAGAATCTCCAAAAGTACAATGGGAGGCAGAGCCTTCAGTTATCAAGCTCCTCTCCTGTGGAATCAGCTGCCAATCTGGATTCGGGAGTCAGACTCGATATCTGTTTTTAAGAATAGGGCTAAAACCTACCTTTTTGATATAGCCTACAATTAGGGAGGGATCATGTGTTTCTGAACCCTCCCTTAGTTATGCTGCTAATAGGTTTAGTCAGCCGGGGGACCTCCAGTAATGCACTGGGCCTCACTCCTTTCCTCACTCTCTATGAAATATTTTTTTTTTGCTGGTCATTAACATTTGTTTGTTCTCTCCCATAGATTGAGTCCCCATCGTGCTGTTTGCTCTCTACATGTCTGTTCTTTTTTTTTTCTCTATCCCCTCACCCCCCAGCCAGTCGCAGCAGATGACTGCCCCTCCCTGAGCCTGGTTCTGCTGGAGGTTTCTTCCTGTTAAAAGGGAGTTTTTCCTCTCCACCGTCGCCAAGTGCTTGCTCACAGGGGATCGCCTGATTGCTGGGGTCTATCTGCAACTGTGGGGGTTCCCCCCTACAGTTGATAGTGCTATGAGATGACTGTTGTTGTGAAATGGCGCTATATAAATAAAGTTGAATTGAATTGAATTGAATTTGTCCTTCAATTCACATATTAAATTTGTTTCTAAGACTGCCTTCTATCATTTGCGTAATATTGCCAAGATTAGGAGCATCTTGTCTCAGAGTGATGCTGAGAAACTGATCCACGCTTTTGTTAGCTCGAGATTAGATTATTGTAATTCTTTCTTATCAGGCTGTCCTAAAACATCTTTAAAAAGTCTTCAGCTGATCCAAAATGCTGCAGCAAGAGTTTTAACAGGTACTAGAAAGAGAGATCATATCTCTCCGGTTCTGGCCTCCCTTCATTGGCTTCCCATAGAGTTTAGAATTAAGTTTAAAATCCTTCTTCTTACTTACAAAGCTCTAAACAATCAGGCTCCTTTTTATTTAAAAGATCTCATACTACCGTATTATCCTAACAGAGCACTACGCTCCCAAAATGCAGGATTACTTGTAATACCTAGAATCTCCAAAAGTACAATGGGAGGCAGAGCCTTCAGTTATCAAGCTCCTCTCCTGTGGAATCAGCTGCCAATCTGGATTCGGGAGTCAGACTTGATCTCTGTTTTTAAGAATAGGGCTAAAACCTACCTTTTTGATATAGCCTACAATTAGGGAGGGAACATGTGTTTCTGAACCCTCCCTTAGTTATGCTGCTAATAGTTTTAGTCAGCCGGGGGACCTCCAGTAATGCACTGGGCTTCACTCCTTTTCTCACTCTCAATGAATTTTTTTTTTTGCTGGTCATTAACATTTGTTTGTTCTCTCCCATAGATTGAGTCCCCATCGTGCTGTTTGCTCTCTACATGTCTGTTCTTTTCTTCTTCTCTATCCCCTCACCCCCCAGCCAGTCACAGCAGATGACTGCCCCTCCCTGAGCCTGGTTCTGCTGGAGGTTTCTTCCTGTTAAAAGGGAGTTTTTCCTCTCCACCGTCGCCAAGTGCTTGCTCACAGGGGATTGCCTGATTGCTGGGGTCTTTCTTGCAACTGTGGGGGTTCCCCCTACAGTTGATAGTGCTATGAGATGACTGTTGTTGTGAAATAGCGCTATATAAATAAAGTTGAATTGAACTGAATTGAATTGAAGTGATGATAAAATAAGAAATAAATTAGCAAAGAAATTTTGATCATCTATATTGGGACCGTATAAGTTCACCAGATTTATATTTTCTAATAACAAAGATCCTTGAATGATTAGATATCTTCCAAATTTGTCTCCAATTACATTTTTCACTTGAAATGGGATTGATTTATGTATGAGAGTCATAACTCCCCTGGCTCGGGATGAAAATGATGAGGTGAATACACTTCCTTGCCATCTTCTCCTAATACTTTTTACATCCTCCTCTATTAGATGAGTTTCTTGTAAAAACACAATTTTTGAACCTATGTCTTTTATTTTATTCATAACTTGTTTAAGTTTTTTAAATTTTGTAGACTTCTGCAATTCCATGAAGTTAAATTAAGATTAACGCTTTGGTCTATGATCAATAAGGAGTTTGAGATTACCTCGCAATGTAAACATGCTCATACAGAGAAGCAAAAACATGAGTGGTTGAACATTCATCCTACAAACTACACACAAACAAATTCCCCCTTCCCACATTCGTGGTAATCCCCCCAAAATCAAAAAAAAAATTCCGTCTCCCGCTATAGCCATCGACCGCTCCACACCCGCGAGGACCAGCCAAAGCCACTCCTTCTTCATCCTCCCAATCACCCTAACTCTACTGCGTTTAATGACGTAACATTAACTCTCTTCTGTAGTTTTCCAACTTAACTCCAAAATTTAATAGCAACTTTGTACATCATAGGTTTTTTTTAATATATAATACAATCTATATTTTGTAAACTTGCTATATGCTTCAGATCAGTCAGATGCCTGTGCAAATGTTTAAATAGTCTACCTTATATTTTGTTCATGCTTCATGCTTAGCTCCCACCAGTCTCTTCCTGGATCTGCTTGATGAGCTCCTGCGCCTCCTGAGGGGTCTTAAAGGTATGGGTTCTGCCCTTATATGTGACCAGCAGTCTTGCAGGATGAATCACTCCATGATGAATCCTGAGGTTGCGCAGCTCTTTACGGGCGGGGTCAAACTGTTTCCTTAATTGTTGGATTCCTGTGGCCAAATCTGGGTAGAACCGCACCTGTTGATCCTGGTATTTAATTTCTCCTTTGGCTTGTGCCACGTTGGAGATCGTCATCCTGTCTCTGTAGCTGAGGAACTTCATAATCAGCGTCCTCGGTGGTGCCTTATTATCTCTCGGTGGGCCGATTCGGTGTACGCTCTCTAAGACGACCGATGACTGCAGCTCCGTGTTGTTCAGCGCTTCTGGAATCCACTTTTCCAAAAAGGAACATGGGTCCCGACCCTCGGTTCCCTCCGGGAGGCCCACCAGCCTCAGGTTGTTCCATCTCGACCGGGATTCTAAGTCCAGGACATTATCTTCCAGACATTTATTTTTTAATTCCAATGTGCGCACCTTTAATTGTAGGCTGGTGACGCCATCCTCAGCACTGGAAACTCGGAGCTCCACCTGCGATACTCGTTCCATACAGTCGCTTATTTCCTTTCTCATTCCTTCAATCGCTGCTATAATCCCATCAAATTTAGCGGAAAAGTCCGCTCTCATTGCGCTAATGGCAGCCAGCACCGCACCTGTGCCCTCGCCAGCAGTCACCGCTCCGCCGTTAGCTTGCTCCACCATAGTCTCTGGAGATTTTTCTGCTTCGTCACGAACGTGGAAGTCCATTAACTTGGACTGTTTTGGCGTTTCAGTTTTTCCTTCACCTGATTTCCCAGCCTTAGGCTTTATCGGCATATCCGCGCCCAAACGCTGGGATAGGTTTTGTTCCAATTGAGAGAGTTATTTGCCGACTTTTTATTTTTAGGAGCAAAGCCGAGTGAAACACGTCTTCCTACGTGGCCGCCATAACCGGAAGTCCCCTGAAGCGTTTATTTTAATTTTGATGATTATGGCTTACAGCCCATGAAAACCCCAAATTCAGTTTCTCAAAAGATCAGAATATTACACAAAATTAATTTTAAAAAATAGTCTTTAAATAGAAATGTTGGCCGTTGAAATGTTGGTTAACATGGGCTGTAAGCCATAATCATCAAAATGAAAATAAACACTTGCAATATATCACTGTCCGTGTAATGAATCTATATATGGGTTTCACTTTCTGAAATGAGTGACAAAAAATATTGAACTTTTTCACGATATTCTAATTTTTTGAGATGTACCTGTATATGTTTTGAACTTGCTTCAACTAACCACCATCCATTTCTGTCTTTCATCTAGGCAAGAGGAAAGGAAAAGCAGCCACCCCACAACGGACCTTGCCTCTGTGGAAAGTACTGAAATCCTTTGCTTTTATAAGTAAAGTGCCAAAACTAAAGTAGCACAATTTCTACTTAATATAAAAGGGACTGAAGTGAGATTTATTTGATTGTGTAAATATTAATTACAGAATAATTGAAAATGAATGGCACATCAACTGTAAAATAAACCGCTTGTTAATGTATTTATTTTTTTTTTGTCAGATCACTTGTGTGATCCTTTGTGAGTTATGTTCATAACTGTATGTTATATAATTTAGTTTATATATGTAGTTTATAGTCTATCATCAATAAACTAATGCAGTATTATAATAGCAGGGCACATAACTGTCAACGATGGCCCTCACGAGCCATCAATAAGACGCCGAATACCAGCTGATGAGTTTGCATAATTTATTGACAAAAGACAAATGACAAAATAATGAGCCACGAGGGGCAAAAACACAACTAAGGCTATGACTTCGACACAGGATACAGAGTCTCAGGGAAAACACTTACTGTGAGGGAGACGAATGATTGATTGACGAATGATCGACAAGGTCGCAGCCCGGAGTAAACCGAGCTGCTCCCTTAAATAGGGCTGACAGATTAATCAGCTGATGAGAACGTCATCAGCTGATTGAATTCCAGCCGTCCCTGCAGAACTCGGCTCTGACAGCTGGAAGCCCCACTGAGACGCTGTCACAATAAAAGCCCGGAGGCCATAAGGTACACCTGAGAAGAGAACGGGGAACTACCGGACAACTCGAGCGCGGACAGAGTCAACACTCGGGCCATGACAGTTGCCCCCATTCACGAGGTGAATTCCAGGCGCTGTGTAACATTGAAGCCCCACCCCCACCCAGAAGGTCAACAGGACCGCCCCAGGGAGGGAGGAGGGAGAAAGGCCAGGAGGGCAAGAACCAAACCTCATCATCGAGAGAGAACAAAAAACAAGCTACAACAATCAGAACATTGTAGGGAATACAGGGGCCAAAATACAGACACATCCTGCACCGAAGAAGGACAACATATACAGTATAAACAGAGCATAGGATGCTACAACACAGTGATACAATACACATTGACCGTGAACTACAGGGAAGACAACAAAAGAGATTCCCTCAAACAGTAGGAAAAAAAAAAAACCCTCTCAAACAGAAATACAGGCACCATACACTGTACTCTAAAAATACCAGGGAGAAAAACTCATGCCACAGAGCAGCGATACATATAGTTCAATATAGTCCAAATAACAGGCATAGGCAACAAAGAAACAACCCTCAGACTACAGAGGAGAGAAAAAAAAAACATGCGCTAAAGAGCGGCGAAATACACAGTTCAGATACAAAACACCAGCGCATCCTTAATATTTCAGGAGAGCAGGCAGAGGAAAAAAAAAACACAGGGATGACAGCAGGCAGAGCACAATAGCACAAAAAAAAAATAGTTTGGGGGGGTCTTTCTGCGTCCAGATCGCTGGCAGGGGAAAAAGGAAAAGTTCGGGTGGCCTACCCCAGTCCCAGGCCAGGAAAAACAGTACCTCTGGCGGCCAGACCAGATCGCCGAACAGAGAGTTCAGTTTGTCGGGTGGCCGACCCAGAATGCCAAACGGGTGAAGCAATCTCCCAGGCGGCCGACCCGCATCATTCAGCCACCAGGACCGCAGGGGAAAACTCGGAGATGGCTTCCCTATTGAGAGGAATAGCGAGGGAGAGCCGAGCCGATAACAGGGAATCCCAGTGGCCCCTGATGGAAGGGAAAAAGGAACGGGGGAAGGAAAAGGGACCAGTCCGGCGTCGATCAGCGAAGGATCTGCAGCTCCTTCATCGAACCCCACACGGATTGGCGCTGCGCTTCCGTTGGATCCCAAGCGGGACCGTGCTGCACCCACGACGGACCTCAATTGGGCCAGAACCACACCCACGATGGACCCCGATTGGGTCAAAGCTGCACCCACGACGGACCCCGACTGGGCCGGAACCACACCCATGACGGACCCTGACTGGGTCAATGTTGCACCCACGATGGACCCCGACTGGGCCGGAACCACACCCACGACGGACCCCGACTGGGTCAGAGCTGCACCCACGACGAACCCCGACTGGGCCGGCGCAGCACCAGGGACGGCCTCCAAACCGGAACCCAGAACCTCCAGAACAGCGACCGGAATTGGCTCAACACCAGTGACCCTGGGAGAAGGCTCAGGAGAAGAAAGAGAACCGGGATCAGGATCACCAGCAGTGACAGAGCCCAGCAAGACAAGCTTGCATGCAGCGGACGGCTGCACCCGGCTCGTCTCCCCGAGAGACAGGCAAAAAATGGTCCAGAATAGACAGGAGAAAGACAAAATAGAGCACTTGCCTGATCTCGAGTTCTGCCGTCGTCCAGGACTTCGGTGATCCGGGTTCAGCAGGTAGAAGGTCCTCCTCTGGTTCCCACTTGGCTACGGCGGGCTCCGCAGCCGGCATGATGTTGTCCACAGTCCGGGGATGCCCTGACGCTGATGTCCACACTGAGGGCCCGCACGGTGTGGTGGCAGGGGATCCGTGACCTGCCGGGTCAGACTGTCCCTCCGTGGAGACCTGGGGATGCTTGCTCATTGGCGTAAGCTCCAAATCGCAGTCTGCCCTCCTCCTTTGCCCATGACGTGGCTGCGGGGCCGGAACCAGGTACTCCAGGGCTGCAGGCTCCTTCCTCGTCCGACGGCATATACCTGGCGCCGAGGAACACTCAGGGGAAGGAGACACAAAGGTGGCAGGTTCATAATTAATCACTGCAGCAGGTGGAGGGAGCTCAGGGGACTGTGAGCCCCGAACTCCACCCCCAGGGGACAGACAAGGCAATTCACTCAGTGAAGGAAAAGAATGAAAAGGCACTTGCCTGCTCCGCTGAGGGCCGGTGGAAGCTGCTGCAGTGGGCTTGGTTCTTCCCTTCCCCCGCTGGATGGTGACGGAGGGCCCCCCAGGAAGACGAGGAGGAGCCGTTCGCACAGGATCGATGACGGGCATCGCCGGAGCAGGACTCGTGGAGCTCACAACAGCTGGGGAGAGCGTCGAGGAGGAAGGAGAAACAGCCGAGGCGATCCGGGAAAGAGGAGCTGACAGAACAGCAGGGACAGATGACCCGGAGGCGGAGGCTGCTGGGTTTTCCTCCTGTCGTGACACAGAAGAAACAGCTGGCTGGGAGGCAGAGTTCCTACGGCGACCCGGAAGTGGATCTGGATGAGGTTCTCGCTGAGGCTTAACACGGGCTTTGTGACAACGTCTACCGACAGAGGGCGAGACAAAGGTTGGGTCAGGAAACCCTTGCTCCTGGGCTGGACGGGTGACAGGAGCTGAATCCCGAGGCGAGGAGCGGGGATGCCTCACCGTCGGCCTCCTGCCGGAGTTTCCCTCCAGTCCCTGGATCTCGTCCCTCATTGGGACGGCCGTATTTGGGGAAGGAGGTGAGGGTTCCTTGGCCACCTTCTTGGCCACTCTCTCTATCAGTCCTCATTGCGCCACAATCCACGCCACTCTCTCCTTCCCTTCCGGAAAGGAGGTAAGGTGAAATTTTAATAATGTCCTCTGCGCGAGACCCAGGGGCTCGTATGCAGCGTAGGTGGGCATAAGGAGATGGGCTTCGGCCAGGTAGCCATCCACCTCCCCAAGCCACTCGGGGCAATACCCACGCTTGAAAACAGACATGCTAACGGAAAATACGAGCACCCAGTGAAGGGAAAAAACACAAGCACATCACAAACTCACGGTGACTGGCATCTCCTTCTGGCTGCGACCTACTGTCAACGATGGCCCTCATGAGCCATCAATAAGACGCCGAATGCCAGCCGATGAGTTTGCATAATTTATTGACAAAAGACAAACGACAAAATAATGAGCCACGAGTGTCATGGGTGGCTCTCGCGAGCCACCATAAGACGCCACACAGTCACCAGTGAGTTTAGTGAGAGTTTTATTTACGGTGAAAATGGTGACAACACAGGCTGCTGAGATAATGACACATAACAGTCTTCATACAACAGGAGGCGTAAGGCAACAGCTCTACAGGTCCATAGCAGGAGACGGTCATACACAAGGCAGGCAAGGTTGGTGAAAATAATAATTACTCAAGCTGCTAAGGCAAAGACTCACAGGGATCGATACACACCGGGAGGGGTAAGGCTATACAGCACACTTACTAGTTCCGGGGAACGACGGTCAGACCAAAAGCAGACGTGGTATGAATAAGTCCAGTGCATCCGTAGCGTGACAGAGTGTAAACAGACACTGCTGCGCCGATGCGGCCGCTAGCACGGGTTAAAGTAGCCTGAGCGCTAACGACTACAAATGCAGCACAGCTGTTCAGGGCTTGACAGCTGAGCGGAAGCCTCCCCAAGCACTGTCACAATAAGAGCTCGGGAAGCTAGGATAACAACGCCGCTGTCAAACCCTGACAGGAATAACCCGAGCACCAAGACCTAGAGCTCGGGTCATGACAACGAGGGGCAAAAACACAACTAAGGCTATAACTTAGACACAGGATACAGAGTCTCAGGGAAAACACTTACTGTGAGGGAGACAAATGATTGACGAATGATTGATTGACGAATGATTGACGAGGTCGCAGCCCGGAGTAAACCGAGCTGCTCCCTTAAATAGGGCTGACAGATTAATCAGCTGATGAGAACGTCATCAGCTGATTGAATTCCAGCCATCTCTGCGGAGCTCGGTTCTGACAGCCGGAAGCCCCACCGAGACGCTGTCACAATAAAAGCCCGGAGGCCATAAGGTGCGCCTGAGAAGAGAACAGGGAACTACTGGACAACCTGAGCGCGGACAGAGTCAACGCTCGGGCCATGACAATAACAAATATTTGAGACCCATTGTAGTGCTTCCTTTAATATTTTAGCAATACAAGTACAAAACACCGCCCACACTTGAAGCCAGGGCAAGAAGAGACACAGTGGTGACAGAGCGGTGGCTAAACTTTTATTGATAAAAATTCCATATTTTGACTGAGTGACTCCATACTCGGTGATGCACACCCTCAGTTAAAGTACTAGATTCCATTCAAGTGAATGTATTAATTCATTCTGATTGCTGAGGCCAGAGTAAAAACAATTGATTTTAAATGTAACCCAGCCCTTGTAAAATCTACTGAAGTGCCACTACATGAAAATTGTGGTTAAATACAACAATGAAGCACTTTTTTGTTTCATTCCACCGCTGGCTTTTAGCAAAAGTGTATTTCCCAAATCTTTTAAACTTGCATTAATTAACCACCACCCATTTCTGTCTTTTGTCTAGACAAGAGGAAAATGATCCACCCCAAACCGGACCTTGCCTCACTATTTACAGAGATGCAGACTGAAGATCTGCTGAACCGGGACCAGTGTGAGCGGCACATCCCAGCTGCTTCTCAGTAAGGTAGCGTGGCCGGCGTGTGTGACCCATTCTAAGTTTTTTGGGTTTTTTTTACAGTTTGAATTTTGCACATTCTGAATAATCTGGAATTTGCTGCTGATTGTAATAAACAATTTAGTGACATGTGTTTCCATCATGATTTTCTATTTTGTCTGTTAAGGCACCGGTGGGAAAAGAGTCAACAGTACAAACCATTTATCGGTGACTTTGAAAATAATGGCTCATTTTTAAGAAAAAGTAACCAAAACAATTATTTTATTTACTGAAGACTGTATTGCTGGATGTGCCACCGCAGAAGACACTGCACACTTTAGTGATAGTACCAGTGTATGGAGGAATTCTGGGCCATATTAGCATCTGTACTTTATCATAATGGGTTAGGGCAGGGGTGTCAAACCACGTGCCATGGAAGGCCAAGATCCTGCAGGCTTTACCTCCAACCAGTGTCTTCATCAGCAGATTCCACTGAATTTCTTCCACTGACTGCTGATCAGTGAAAACACCTGCTGAAGAGACTGAAGAGAGAACCTGCAGGGTTTTGGCCCTCCACGGCACATGATTAGACACCCCTGAGTTAGGGTTTAATGGGATTTAACATTTTAACACAAACTGCTTTCCATCCATCCATCCATCTTCTTCCGCTTAATCCTTTTCGGGTCGTGGGGGCCCTGGAGCCTATCCCAGCATCTTTGGGCGAGAGGCAGGGTACACCCTGGACAGATCGCCAGTCCATCGCAGGGCCAACACAGAGAGACAGACAACCATTCACTCTCATAATCATACCTAAGGACAATTTAGAATCCCCAGTTTGATGCCAATTAACCTAACTTGCATGGTTTTTGGCATGTGGGAGGAAACCGGAGAAATCCCGGAGTAAACCCACGCAGACAAGGAGAGAACATGCAAACTCCACACAGATCACTGTTGGTCGAGTGCTGGGATCGAACCCAGGATCCCCCGGCCAAGGGTGAGTTGCTGTGCTGCCACAGTGCTAACCACTGCTGCCCGACAAACTGCTTTATGGTTCATAATTCTGTTGACAGACTTACACCAAACCAAAAGTGATTTCTCAAACTGCTGGATTATTCTTACACAGCTTTTCCAATCTTTCAGTATTTAATTATGTCACTTGGTGGTAACCTTCACATATAAAACAAAAGAGACACATCTGCAAAAATGTCAAAGGTTTATTGTCAAAATTCCTAGTGCAATACTACATGAATACAGTATAGTACATTGTTGATGCAGAGAATATATATTTCTACAGTAGCTACATATATCTAGTAAATCAAGTATTTTCCATGTAACCTTGTGACCATTATTTTAACCCCTTGCACTCTGGTCAATTTCCCTAAAAACGCCAAAAAATAACATACCCAAAGTAAATCAAAAGCTGTTCTTCAACCGTTTGCAGCATCTTCATGGGGTTGGTCTCATTTAAAAGAAAACACTTTGAATTTTTTGGCAAAACAGTCATAATCTCTCTAAGTGCTCCTGCCACTGAGTAACAGTCATCTAAACATACTGAACTTGAAGAAAATAAATTTCGCCTGGGTGTTTTTTGGATACAAATGCTTGCAAATAACACACAGCTGTCAGATCTGGCTGGAAAATGCAACAGAAATGCAGAACCAAGTGTTATCAAGCTGAGGTCCAAATTTGGTAACAATACCACAAAAATGAGTATATTACTCAGCTGTTTTCTCAGGTTGTTCCCAGGCGTTTTTGAACTGTGCCAAACTGTGCCAAACTGTGCCAAATGGCACAGTTTGGAAAAACGTCTATAACTTTTGAATGCTTCAACATAGAAGCTTCATCTTGGGCTCTAATGAAAGGTGACACTTAAGGCTCTTTTCCACTAGCACCACCGAGCCCCGATTGAAAACCCGACTCTACTCACTTCGGTTCGGTTCAGCCCCGGTTGCTTTTCAACATTACTGCTGGCGCACCTGCTGGCACACCTGCGGTGGGTGGGATTTCCTGAACAGCAGGCGGCGCCACACTCTCATGACATAAAACACGCGACCGAATCCTCCACAACAAAGAAAATGGCTGATGACGAGGAGAGAAGGAAGGAGGAAGGAGAGAGGAATGACTGTGACATGAAACTGGTTAAATCTATGGTGCTGACTTGTTGTGCTCTGCACAATCTGTGTGAGAGTCATGGAGAGACGTTTGACACTACATTGGATGATGTAGTAGATGAACCAGTGGTGGCAGTGACCCAGGGAGCAGAGGAGCAGTGAGCCGATATACGAGATGGTGTGCTGTGATGTAGTACCTGTCTATTTCGCCCACATTTATGTGCATACATATTTCAAAAATGTTTTTTGTAAATAAAATGTTGTGCATGGTCCATCTACCTGTCCTCTTGTTCCTAACGCTTTTCTGTTAAGAAGGTGCGAAGCCATCAGCCTAATGATGAGTCCACACTTCTCACTGTTGTGATAATTGCTCACGCTGAGCGCTCTGACAGCCCTGTACGCTGTGGGGGTCACACAACGTGTTCCTCAACACTCTCAATAATTTTTTTTCCCGTATATTTTTCTCTTTGGCGTACAGAAATGGCAATACGCCCGTATTTGCTAAAATTGCATTTTCCCCGTATTAAAATACGGCGAAACCGTATCACTTGACAGGTATGTAATTACATGCAGAAACACCGCACAGGCCATCTTCACAAAAATCCAGCTCGACAAGCCACTTTTGCTTAGGTGGAAATGCAAATTGAACTATAAATCATGTGCTGATACATATGTAAAGGTCTCCCACTTTTACTTACAAATTGATTTTTAATTTTTGGGAAAAGGGAATATAAATTTTGCACTTGTTGGTAACAACAGTTGTGTGCAACAAAAACACAGTTGTGTATCCTTGTCCGATTTGTCTACTGTTATTAGTGCCAAATTTTTGGTAGATTCCTTCTTAATTTATTAAATTTTGACTGGTGATGCAACATTCAATTTACATGTACTTACCTTTATCATTGTCTACTGTACAAGTTAAAGCACACCTGTACAACTGCTTATAACATAAAAAATGTACCCGTTCAAGAGAAATGGATTCAGCATTGCAAATTTGTTTAAAATAAAAAAAAAAAAAACCTACCAAGACATTACGTTTCGTTGTGTTGTTAAAAATTAAATTACCATTAGAAGGCTATACACCTGACCTGATGAACAGCAGCATGTGGAGTGAACAGAGAATGGAATGTGTATGTAATTATTGGCTTTTCTCATACGGTGTCATAACAGATAAACCAGACTTTTGATGCAAACAATACAATTTTATTCCAGAAGCAAAATTTAAACAAACAATAAAACAGACTGGGCGTGGGGAGACACGGTTAGACACGCCGACTGCTAAATGCGTCCACAAGCCTGCCAAATAGGGTCAGGAAATCTCTGTTGAACGATGACATCTCTGCGAGCTCTTCCCTTCGTAACGCAGCGTCCTGCTCCAGGGCTTCACGCGCATCTGCCCGCACATCTGCAGCCACCTGTCGCAAATGCTGCATGTACTCCTGATGGTGTTCTTGCCGCTGGTCATGTTGCCGTTCCAAGAGCCGCATCTCTTCGTCATGCATGTTGACCATCGCCAATGTAGATGGAAAGACAGAAAGGCATGGTCGTTAAAGCTGGATCACTACATATATTATGGAATTACACAGGTGAAAGTCTGTGGTGGAATGTCACTATTATATTATGCTTCATTGCTGTATATAAGCTGAACTGTCATGTTGCTGCCCCTCAGTAGAGCAGATTTTGCAACACGCAGGGTGCTGTCTTCGGCTGCAGCCCCCCTGCAAAACTAAAAAGGATTAAGATTAAGAATATGGATGGATGGATGGGTAATGTTTAAACTAGTTGCTTGTAGTGTGGCCGCAGAAATCTGAATGGGTTAATACAGTCAGCTGACGCGAAGCATTTCAATGAAGCATGTTGATTTCAACGGCAGTTCATGCGCTTTATTTGTTTTTACAACAGCACTTCAATCACCACACCTAAAAATGGTTGTGGAACACCGATAAGTGAAGACCAAAGAATAACCTTTTTGTACATTTAAAAAGACATTTTCAATTAATTAATATGCAGCTACAGGAAATTGCATTAATCAATTTGGTACATAACTTGTTAGGCTCCAGCCCCCCCGCGACCTGTAAAGGATTAAGCGGTAGAAGATGGATGGATGGATGGATGGATTTTCGACCCTGGTTTCTGCTGGACCTGTTTCAACCAAAAAAAATCGTGGTTATTGTGCCTTACCGGCACTTGAACGTGATCCAGATGGAGCTGGTGATGTAGCTGACATGGGAGCCGATCCAGCTGGCGCTCCGCCAGACGCACACGCAGCGCCAGGAGAGTCCGGTGTGCCCATGTCCACTGAGGTGGACCCCTGTGATATGAACTGCGATTCTAGAAAGAAAATGCATGAAATTTAAAACTTAACACCAAAGTGCAACGTGTACACAACACTCTCAAGTTTTTAACCGGAATACAATAAGCGTAATTCAGCGTTTTGTTCGCCCTAATACTTAACACAAAGCAAGCGTGAATCTGCAGTTGGCTGCAAAACAATAGGCAAGCCTCAGTAACAATCATTACCCACAATCTAACAACCTTCCTATTTCTTAAAAACAGTGAGCTTGGCACAGAAAGGATAAAGTGGCGAAAAGATGCGCAATATCAAAACAACACTCACCATCCACGGTTTCCAAGGCCGTGACTGTGGCCGTGACTGTGGCCGTGACTGTGGCAGTGTCGAGCCCAATGTCTCTCAGCGAACCACTTCCACTCCTTCCGATCCGCTGCACTTCGAGCATTGTGGTCCTTCACTGCTCGGTAATCGCTTTTCAGCTTTTTCAGCTTCTCCCGACACTGTTTGGCAGTACGGATGTGCCCTTGGGAAGCCATCTGCTCGGACACCTGCATTTCGAGTAGATCCGTCCAACTTGCGCTGGATACGAGCGTCGCCTAATATAGAAAGAAAATTGCGCACCTCCTAATATATAATATTAGGAGTATATTATTATATAAGTATATTATACAGTATATTAATATAATATACTGTATTAAAGGGGCGCACTGTGTTCACTGGCTGAACAATTACAAATGACGGTCGTGGAGTAAATTCAGCAGAAAAAGTCGCTTTCGTGACGTTACGACCTGACCAATCAGCGGCGACCAGTCTCTTAAAGTCATATCACAGCCATACTCAGCCCTACTCAGCTCGGTTAGACCCTGCCCTGGATCAGATACTAAAAAAGTACCTGCTAACCGGTGCTGGGGCTAATGGAAAATGCTCAAACGCGGGCTGAGTGGTGCGGTGTAGGGCTAAGTGAGGCTAGTGGAAAAGGGCCTTTAGATAGCCCAAACTGTGCCAAACTGTGCCAAACTGTGCCAAATGGCACAGTTTGGAAAAACGTCTAGAACTTTTGAATGCTTCAACATAGAAGCTTACACGCTTTACTGAACAAAAATGTCAATATACAAAACATACTATTTACAAACAACAAATTCAATTCAATTCAATTCAACTTTATTTATATAGCGCCATTTCACAACAACAGTCATCTCATAGCACTATCAACTGTAGGGGGAACCCCCACAGTTGCAGAAAGACCCCAGCAATCAGGCGATCCCCTGTGAGCAAGCACTTGGCGACGGGATATTTTACAAGTTGACAGCAATACCCTCTCAATCAAATATAATTTTCTAATCCTACTCATCATCATACTGATTCCTAGAAAATGTGTCAAGATTTTGCTGAGGCGGTCATGCATATCCGTGCCTCTCTTCTGCTCATTGGCCTCTTCTGCTGCTGGGCTGCTGAGGTGAAGGGCCCAGCTGATCAGGAGAAACTTTGTCCTGGTCATTACACTCATGGGGAAAGGAAGGCTGTACAGGTGTCCCCCTTGCCAGTAATCACTGAAGGATTTGCACTTGACTATACCCATGTAAATAATCAGGCCAAAAAATGAGAGCAGGTCGGAGCGTGTGAGGTCAATCCAGGGGCTGGTGGGTGTGTTGTAGTGTGCAGAGCCATGTAGGTTGGTGTTCTCAACAATGTGGTCTAGCACAGATGGAGTGAAAAATAACTCAAACAACTGAACGGGGGTGTATGAAGCTGTTGTAATTAGCTGAGTTCCAGGTGGATTTTTGGGACGAAAAATGGGCTGTGGTGGAATGATGTCAGGGGTGTCGGAATCATGCCACCTCTCCTCAGCTGATGAAGGGCCGGCTGATGTCCCAGGCTGAGGGCTGCCATCACCACTCTTGCCTCCTCTTCCTCTCCTGCTACCTCCTCTTCCTCTCCCTCTTCTTCTCCTTCCTCTTCCTCTCCCCAGTGGTGTCCCTCTTTTTGGGGTAGGGGTTTCCTCTTCTGACGAGCTCGCCTGCAGCTCCCTTCTTCTGCGCTTGCTGGCAGAGTGCTCGTCTGGCACCCACTCCTCACCAGAGTCTTCATCTGAAGTTTGTCTATATGTGAAAATAAAGTCATTTACAAAGTTCAATTTTTGTTTTTCACTATTCTCCTATTTTCCCAGAGTTCACATACACAGCACAGTTCCTGTTTTTTTTTTTTTTTTACAAGAAAAATAGCCTAAAGTGCAATAAAAATTATACTAAAACATTATTACATTTCTAGAGGGTAACAAACAACCCACTGGGAGGAGACCCTGGGGCAGACCCAGGACTCGGTGGAGAGACTATGTCTCCCAGCTGGTCTGGGAACGCCTTGGTATCCTCTCTGGAGAGCTGGAGCAGGTGGCTGGGGAGAGGGAAGTCTGGGCTTCTCTGCTTGAACTGCTGCCTCCGCGACTCGGACCTCCGGAAAAGCGGTAGAAGATGGATGGATAACAAACAACCCCCCCCACACACACAAAAAAAAACATGCCACGTAAAAAATGTGTGGCCTTTTTTACAAGAAAAAATAGCCTGCAGTGCAATAAAAATTATGCTAAAATATCTATCTGCAATGCAGAGGATAACACCCACCCCCCCGCCCCGCTATAGAGGAACTCTGCACACCAAAAAACTTGTGGCCATGACGCACCGTTGGAATTACCGATTGGTCAAAAGTGATTTTTATTACTATTTTCATCGATAAAGAATAATTAGCTTATAACACTTACCTGTCCACAACAGCAGTAAGTTCCTCATTGTCAGACGAACATGAAGCTGGTCCGGTTGTAACGGACTCGTGCTTCTGGTCACCCGACTCGGTCAAAACATCTCCGCTTCCACGCTTGCGGTTTTGGCGAACCATTTTTCCAAACAGATAATCCAAAAAAGACTGGCTGATGCTACCGTTCCGCACGGGTCTCAATGTCAGTCACCCAGCGGCTTAGGCAAAAGAGATTTTATGCAGGGAGATGCACGTCAGCTGTCAAACTTCTCTGCTTCAATTGGCTCGTATTCGCAGCCGTTGGTAGGCAGGTCCTTCTTGCTAGGTTTTCAGTCATTGGTTCTTCAAGGTTTCAGAAACCCAATTCAAGGCTCTTATCAAGGTCAATCAAATCTAAACCAATCATACACTCCTTTGGCTTTCTGTTCACGGCTGTGTGAAAAGAAAGCTGAACAATGCAGCTTTTTTTTTTTTTTCTGTGCGCACTCAGATGCACAAGCACTGTGCGTCTGAGTGCGCACTGAGACGCACAGTGCGTTCTAGGACGCACGAGGGCGCCCTGGGACGCACGAGGGTGCACTGGGACGCAGAGACGTGCCCGCCCGCGGTACACCGGAGTGCAAGAGGTTAATTGCTTTTAATCCTAGATCAAGTTTGTTTTGGCCTAAAATGCATCATAATTGTCAAATATATGTTATTATACCTAACTCTTAACCTTTTGAATATATATTTTGTGGCTAATATAACCCCATAACTACAACCTGTGTCAGCTGAACAGTTTTTGCCATGACACCACCACAGACTCAGTGCTGCTGGAGCAGGTACATGACATGATGTTTCAACAGTCTCTCCATGATTTTCACACAGATCAGAGCAATTTGTTGCACAGGAAGCTAAACGTTTCTACAGACATTCATAATTTCTATAACCACTGATCGTTTGTGAAGCTGGGGTGACATCAGTGAGAGGCTGTCTTGAACGCCTAGACCGATGGTTTGAAGCGGTAATTATCCCACAACAGAGCCGTCTGAAACACACACACACACACACACACACACACACACAGAGCATACATATTTTAGTACCTAGTAGTGATAACTTGCAGACATTACAACGTAGTACAGCGGACTTAAAGCAAACTAGCATTAGCAATCATTAGCTTACTGTCATATGTGATCTAGTTCGTATCCTCAC
This sequence comes from Pholidichthys leucotaenia, assembly GCA_020510985.1. Lineage (NCBI taxonomy): Eukaryota > Metazoa > Chordata > Actinopteri > Cichliformes > Pholidichthyidae > Pholidichthys > Pholidichthys leucotaenia. The sequence continues at coordinate 108,015,743 of CM035837.1, forward strand.
GTCTTCCACTCTATGGCTTCCCAGACGCTCCAGTACTTTTCCAGAGTGTTTTGTCTCACTGCCTGTCCCCTTCTCTGGTGGTCCTTTTTGGCCTTTACTGTCATGGTCCGTGTGCTGGCTTTGTCGGCACTCTGATTGTCCGGTTGTTCTCCGTTCTCTTCTCAGGCGCACCACTAAGCCTCCGGGCTTTTATTCTGACAGCGTCTCGGCGGGGTTTCCAGCTGTCAGAGTGGAGCTTCACCTAACGACGAGATCCCAATCAGCTGATTACCTTTTCGCAGCTGATTAATCTGTCAAAGCCCTATTTAAGGGAGCAGCTCTGTTTGCTCGGAGCTGCGACCTCGCTTGGATAACGCTGGTCTCCCCAACGTTAGACTGGAGTCCCTACGCTCCGGCTCCAGTCATCCTCTTTTCCTCGCCGCTTTCTGTAAGTTTATTCCTGTATCAGTGTTTATCGTCAGTGTATCCTTGCATTGTCCTTATTTGTGTTTTTCCCCTCGTGGCTCATTATTTTGTACCTTTTGTCATTATTTAATAAATACACAACTCACTGGCTGCCTATAGCGTCTCATTGATGGCTCGTGAGGGCCATCGTTGACAGAAGGTCGCAGCCAAGAGGGATGCTGGTGACCATGAGTTTGCTTTTAGACTTGAATTTTTTCCCTTCTCTGGGGAGCTCGTATAAGATAAGATAAGATAAGATAAGCCTTTATTAGTCCCACAACGGGGAAATTCCAGGATTGCAACAGCACAGGGATAGCAACACTCAGAGCAACAATCAGAAGGCAAGAAAAAAAAAACAAGCAAGCAAGAGCAGCTAATATACATATGTACATATTACTATAAAATATATATATACACACACACAGACACACAGTGTAGAGCATTGTAGCTGGATGGAATAAATATATGAATATATAAACACACAGTGCAGAGCATTGTAGCTAGATGGAATAAATATGTAAATATATAAACACCCACAGTACGGAGCATTGCAGCTAGGTGGAATAAATATGTAAGTATATAAACACACACAGTGCGGAGCATTGTAGCTAGATGGAATAAATATATAGATATATAAAAACACAGTGCGGAGCATTGTAGCTAGATGGAATAAATATATAGATATATAAATATGAACACACCCAGTGCTGAGCATTGTAGCTAGATGGAATAAATATGTAAATATATAAACACACACAGTGCAGAGCATTGTTGCTAGATGGGATGAAACAGCATAACCCTCTACTTAGTTATCCTACATGGTATGATTATGTGCCCATACATATTCTCACCCTCCATAGCGACCGGTATTTTCCTAGTTGTATGCCGGAGGGGACCATTGTGTAAGTCTATTGCATCTTTTGCATTTAAAAACTATTAGTTTGTTACGTCTTTTTGCTATCTCTGCGAGCAGCCCTGCTTAGGTTGTACAGTCTGACAGCCGTTGGTAGGAAGGACCTACGAAACCTCTCGGTTGTGCACCTGGGATGATGTAGTCTGCTGCTAAATGAGCTCCTCAGTGCATTCAGTACGTCCTGCATAGGGTGGAACTCGGACTCCAGCAGAGATGACAGTTTAGCCACCGTCCTTCTCTCTCCTATCTCCTCCACCGGATCAAGGCGCTGCCCCAGGACAGAGCTAGCTTTCTTAATCAGTTTGTTCAGTCTCTTCCTATCGGCTGCTGTAATGCCACTGCCCCAGCAGACCACTCCAAAAGTGATGGCTGAAGCCACCACCGTGTCATAGAATGTCTTCAGCAGCGCCCCTTGTACACCAAAAGACCTGAGTCTCCTCAGCAGGAACAGCCTGCGCTGTCCCTTCTTGTAGAGTGCGTCAGTATTGTGTGACCAGTCTAGTTTATTGTTCACATGAACACCCAGGTACTTACAGGATGTCACCATCTCGATGTCTGTTCCCTGTATATTTACTGGTGCTGTGAGGGGCTGCCCATGCCTGCGGCAGTCCACCACCAGCTCCTTAGTTTTCCTTGCGTTGATCTGGAGGCAGTTCCGATGGCACCAGTCTACGAAGTCCTGGATAAGCCCTCTGTACTCAGCTTCATCTCCATTGGAGATGAGGCCAACGATCGCAGAGTCATCAGAGAACTTCTGTAGATGGCAGTGTGTTGTGTTGTGTGAGAAGTCCGCAGTATAAAGAGTGAACAGGAAGGGAGCCAGCACCGTTCCCTGGGGGGCCCCCGTGCTACTGATGATCGTGTTGGACACACAGTCCCGGGTTCTCACAAACTGAGGCCGGTTCGTGAGGTAGTCCAGGATCCATGATGACAGGTGCTGGTCCACCCCTGCGCGCAGCAGCTTGTCCTTCAGGATCATCGGTTGGATGGTGTTGAAAGCACTGGAGAAGTCAAAGAACATGATCCTCACCATATTCCCGGGCTTCTCCAGGTGGGACAGAGAACGGTGAAGGAGGAAGATCACCGCATCCTCCACCCCAATGCCATGCTGGTAGGCGAACTGGAGTGGATCCATCGCTGGTTCCACCAGCGGGCGGAGGTGAGCAAGGAGCAGTCTCTCCAGGGTCTTCATCAAGTGGGACATCAAGGCCACCGGTCTGTAGCTGTTCAGGTCTTTGGGGTGGGAAGTTTTTGGTACAGGTACCACACAAGATGTTTTCCACAGCTGTGGTACCCTCCCCAGCTTCAGGCTCAGGTTGAAGATGTACGTCACAATCCCACACAGCTGGTCTGCACAGGACTTGAGGAGCTTTGCGCTGATGCCGTCCGGTCCCGACGCCTTCCTCGCCTTGATCTTCCTCAGCTCCGTCCTCACCTGGGTCCTGGTCAGGGTCAGGATGGGGGGCTGTGTGTTGGGGGTGGGGGGGTGTTGGTGGAGTGGGGAGTGGGCAGCAGGACTTGATTTCTTTAGAGGCAGCAGTGGTTGTTGTGCAGTCAGGGGGGAGGGCGGTTGGTCAAACCTATTGAAAAACAGATTCAGGTTGTTCGCCCACTCCCTGCCCCCCGTGGCCTGGGGGGAGGTATTCTGGAGCCCAGAGATGGTTTTGAGGTTTCTCCAGAATCGCTCGGTATGTCCGCTCTTGAGCGTGGGTATTGTCCCAAGTGGCTTCAGGAGGTAGACAGCCACCTGGCAGAGGCCCGTCTCCTCATGCCCATCTGCGCAGCATACGAGCCCCTGGGTCTCGCTCAGAGAGCTTTATTGAAATACCACCTAACCTCCTTTCCGGAGGGAAAAGAGCAAGTGACGTGGATTGTGTCACAGCGTACACGGATTGAGAGAGCGCTCGAGAGGGCAGCCAAGGAACCCTCACCTCCTTCCCCGAGAACGGCGTCCCCAACGAGGAGGGAGATCCATGGACTGGAGGGAAATCCCGGCAGGAGGCCGCTGGTGGGGCATCTCCACTCCTCGCCTCGGGAGTCAGCTCCTGTCTCCTGTCCAGCCCAGGTGCAGCGTTTCCCTGGCTTCTCCTCGCCCTCAGCCGGTAAAAGTCATCACACAGCCACCGGTAAGCCTCAGCGAGAAACCCGTCCGGATCCAGTTCCGGGTCGTCGGAGGAACTCTGCCTCCCAGTCAGCTGCTTCTTCTGCGTCTCATCAGGAGGGAATTCCCGCAGCCTCTCCCTCTGGGCCATCTGTCCCTGCTGTCCCATCAGCTTCTCATGCCCGGATCGCCTCGGCTGTCATCCCCTCCTCCTCGACGTCTTCCCCGGCTGCTGTGAGTGCCACGAGTCCTGCTTCGGTGAAGCCCATCACCGGTCCATCGCGAGCGGCTCCTCCTCGTCCTCCCAGGGGGCCCTCCGTCACCATCCAGCGGGGGAAGGGAGGAACCAAGTCCACTGCAGCCGGTTCTATCGGGCCTCTATGGATCAGGTAAGTGACTTTTCATTCTGTTCCCTCATTGGGTGAATTGCCTTGCTTGATTCCTGGGGGTGGAGTTAGGGGCTGACAGTCCCTTGAGCTTCCTCCACCTGCTGCAGTAACTAATTATGGACTTGCTACCTTTGTGTCTCCTTCCCCTGAGCGTTCCGCGGCTCCAGGCCTACGCCGCCGGACGAGGAGGGAGCCTGTGGCCCTGGAGAGCCTGGTTCCAGCCCCGCAGCCATGACACGGGTGGAGGAGGAGGTCAGACTGCAGTTTGGAGCCTGCGCCAACGACGAAGCGTCCCCGGGTCTCCATGGAGGAGCGAAATCCTGGACAGCGACGGAACTCGAGATCAGGCAAGTGCTCTACTTTTCTTTCTTCTTTCTTCTCTGGAGCATTTTTGCCTGTCTCTCGGGGAGACTAGCCGGGTGCAGCCGTCCGCTGCATCCGAACTTGTCTGGCCGGGTTCTGTCGCTACCGGTGATCCTGATTCCGGTTCTGTTCCCTCTCCTGAGCCTTCTCCCAGGGTTGCTGGTGATGAGTCGGTCCTGGTCTCAGCTCTGAAGGTTCCGGGTTCGGGGTTGGAGGTCGTCCATGGTACTGTTCCGACCCAGTCGGGGTCTGTCGTGGGTGCAGCCGCAACCCAGTCGGGGTCCATGGTGGGTACAGCTGCAATCCGATCGGGGTCCATCGTGGGTGCAGCATGGGCTCACGTCCAACAAGAGGACAGCGCCTGTTCTGGTGACGTTCGGAGGTGGAGCTGCAGATCCTCCGCTGAGCGACGCCGGACTGGTCCTGCAGCCTTTTCCCATTCCCTCTTTCCCTCCATCGGGTGCCGCAGGGGTTTCCCGTAATCGGCTCAGCTCTCCCTCGTTGCTCCTCGCCATTAAGAGGCCGTCTCCGAACTCTCCCCTGGGGTCCTGTTGGCCTGACGATGCGGGTCGGCCACCTAGGAGACTTTTTCGCCGGTTTGGCATTCTGGGTCAGCCACCCGACGTACTGAACTTTCTACTGAGCGACCTGGTTCGGCCACCGGAGGTCCCGTCTCTCTGGGCCTGGGACTGGGGTAGACCGCCCGAAAGAATCCTTTTCCCCCTATTGGCGATTTGGATGCTGGACGCAGGCAGACCGCCTGAACTTGTGTTTTTTTTTACTTCGTTATGCTCTGCCTGTCGTCATCCCTGCCCCCCCCCCCCCCCCCGAGTGAGTAGGGGTGTTTTCGTTTAAAGTCTTGGTCTGTCTTGAACTGTTTATCGCCGCTCTTTGGTGTGTGTGTTTTGTTTTTTTTTTTTCTTTCCCGATAGTCTGGGATGTGCTCTGGTGTTGTCTCTGCCAGTTCTTCTTTCTCATTATTCTGAATGTATTTGCCACTATTTAGCATGGTTTTTTTTCTCTTCCTTCCCCTGTTCATAGGCTGATTGTTGCCGTTTATTTCTTCTGCACCTGTGCATTATGGAGTGTTTTTTTTCCCACGCTCTGTAATTGCTCCATGGTTTATTTTCTGTTTGCCTTTGTCCCTTGGTTCTGACCCCCCTCTGCCTTTTTCCCCCTCCTCCCTCCCTGGGGCGGTCATGTTGACCTCCCAGTTGGGGGGGCTCGATGTTCCACCGTGTTTGGAATCTGCGTCGGGAACGGGGGCAACTGTCATGGTCCGTGTGCTGATTTTGTCGGCACTCGGATTGTCTGGTTGTTCTCCATTCTCTTCTCAGGCGCACCACTAAGCCTCCGGGCTTTTATTCTGACAGCTTCTCGGCGGGGCTTCTGGCTGTCAGAGTGGAGCTTCACCTAACGACGAGATCCCAATCAGCTGATTACCTTTTCACAGCTGATTAATCTGTCAAAGTCCTATTTAAGGGAGCAGCTCTGTTTGCTCGGGGCTGTGACCTCGCTTGGATAATACTGGTCTCCCCAACGTTAGACTGGAGTCCCTACGCTCCGGCTCCAGTCATCCTCTTTTCCTCGCTGCTTTCTGTAAGTTTATTCCTGTATCAGTGTTTATCGTCAGTGTATCCTTGCATTGTCCTTATTTGTGTTTTTCCCCTCGTGGCTCATTATTTTGTAGCTTTTGTCATTATTTAATAAATACGCAACTCACTGGTCGCCTATAGCGTCTCATTGATGGCTCGTGAGGGCCATCGTTGACATTTACGGTGACAAAAAGCTAGAGACTGAGGAGTCGCCTTGTACAGCTGCCATGTTATGTTTTGCTTGGGTTGTGTGCCTTACGTCACGGGAGTGTGGCGCTGCCTTGCTGTAAAAAAAATCCCACCCACCCCAGACGTACCCAGCTGTAATGGAAACAGAACCAAACCGAGTAGAGTAGAGTCGAGTAGAGTAGAGTAAGTCCGACTGGGTACTAGTGGAAAAGGGGCACAAGTGGGCAGTCATCCCTCTTCGTGTCTATGGTAAGCCTGGGCCCCTCATTGGATTGTGGAGGAGCCGCTCCTGTAGATGCAGAGATGGGCGTAGCCGGGGAAACTCTGGAAGACCTCTCGGCAGCTGGAAGACACGTCTAGGCGACGGGGGTTACGGCAGCAGCGGAGTGAGCATCGGCTGGCGAAACAGCTGGTGAAGGAGAATAGATGAGGGGCTCTGCCATGAGAATAGTCGAGCCTGACATCAGGTAGATGGCTGCTGATGAGGAGGAAGGGTTTTTCCGATGGCCCGGTTCGGGATGGCGCCGTTTCTGTGGAGTAGATTTCTTCAGGACCGCAACCTCCTCCATTGTCTGGTGACTCCCTCTCAGGACCAACGGGAATTTAGGGGAGACAGGAGATAGAGAAGGAAAAGCGGTAACAGCAGCTGATAATGGAGACCCATTGGGCTGTGAAATCTGAGTCTCCTCGTCAGGAATCAGGCAAGCGGTTTCAGGTGAGAGAGAGAGGGATTGAATAAGAACTTGCCTGAATTCCTGTGGGGTGATGACGTCAGCTGCTGTTCCGAGGTCATGCTACGTCTCCCCGGGAGCTTGAAGGGCCGTCTGGCGGGGAGAAGATGGCATGGACTCGGGATGAGGACAGCGAGCTCTCTGCTTCCAGGAACGCTTCTTAGACAGTCGGGGTTGTGCTGGGAAGACTCTTTTACCGCTTCCTTGAGACGCTGTTGAGACTCAAATATTGTAGTGAGGAGCGGTGTCAACCCCAGGTATTTCCAAAGACTGGGGCACGTCTTAATCACCCCGACTGCTTTATCCAGGAAGCTGAAAACTGCCTCAGGAGTGTGGGTGGCTCGAGCCTTAGAGGCGAAATCAACTGCCAGCTCCGCCACTGCACACTTCTCCGTGCTCAGACCAAAAACTTTAAAGTCTACGCTGAGCTCCCACGCAGGTAGGTGAACAAAACACAAAAACGGTGAAAAGAACACACAACACCACAGCTGGGTTCTAATTACTGGCTACTACATTCTGTCATGTTCGCCTCTATGAGGCAGGAGAGAGACGAACCCAAGCACTGAATGATGTTGTGTATTTATTAAATCAAAATAACAGTCCAAAATGTGCAAAAATACAAAAATGCTAAACAAGAAAAACTTATGGATTGTGCCTCAGAGCGGAATGACTCTGGAGGGGAGAACAGCACAAACAGTAGGTCCGGGAGAACAATGGAAGGAACATACATTCAACGTAGTGGCAATGAAACTGAGTAACGGCAGAGCTTAAATACAAGTAGAAGTGATTAACATAAGTGAGTACCGGTGTGGGCTCGCATGAGCAGGCAAAAAGAAGCACAACAGAAATTGGAATCAGCTGATGGTAATGAGAGGTGAGGGAGGAGCAGCTGATCTGACAGCTTGACAGATGACGCTCACGCTGGGCACAAACCCAGAAGTCATCTGACAGCTGCCAGCCCACAGAATAAAAATGAGAAAAAAATATGAACCAAAACAATTACAACCCAAGCAAGACATGGTCAAAACAACTGAAACACAGCTGGAGAAAATAAAAAGCAAAATAACACTAAGAGGAGCACGATAATACAATAGACAAATAAATACACAGAAAAAGCCATGAGACTGGGTCTGGCAGGAATCCCAGCCCCAGTTCATGACAGAAAGTTCAGTTAAGCTCCTCCCCTTAGAAAAAGACAAGTTTAGATGGTGTTTTTGTGATGTCACTATAACAGGCAAACCAATCACGGCTAAGCACTGGCTGTTCAAATTTTCTGGCTTGGCAAACTTCTGTGTCCTGGTGGGCAGGTTGTGGGTGGGCCTAATTAGATCCTGACATTTGAGGAGGAGGAAAAGGCAAAAGATTTTTACAAGCAACTGAAAGACAATGAAAGCTTGTTTTTTTTTTGTCAGAAAAGGGCATAAGATACCATTTTAGACAATGAAGATTTGTTTTTAAGGGGATTTATATCCACTGCAGTGCATCTTTAACAATTACAATATTCATCAGAGTACTATTGCTTGACTCTCACATTCGAACTCTTCTCTCTTATAGCTTTGAGTGTGTCTGACATGTGAAATATGTAATATCATTTTCAGGACTAAAGAATCTGAAAGCCAAGTACAGCAAGTACAGCTTGAATTTACGAGGCCAAGAACAAATTGGAAGGCTTTTGTTAATCTTACAAATGCATTCAGCGTGCACATTGATGTCTCTTATAGCAAAATGGTAATCTTAATCTTTCAGATATTACAGATATTTCCTTAATTGCTGCGGTCTATTTCAGACTGTAATTGTAGAGGCTTTGTGCGTGTTTAATGAGCGATATACTAGTGATCGACAATCCAGACAAGCGAGAAGCATTAGGGAAAGACCAATTTTTCTAACCAGCTCAGTTCTTTTCATGTTGTTGGACAGCAGTGAATAGATTTGGGACTGGTTCAAATGACCTGTCTGTAAAAATTATAGTTTTGTAGCTGCTTGTGTGTGTGTGTGTGTGTGTGTGTGTGTGTGTGCGCACGCGCATGTGTGTGTGCACGTGTGCAAGTTGAAGAGAGAAAGCAACAGCCTGAATTGCCTATTTTCTGTAGTCGCTGGCATAGCTTGACTGAGATCTCAGTGGTGGTTTGTTTAACTCTGCTCGGACTCAGCGGTGCCGACAGATGCATATTACTGGCTATCCAGCACACACCTGCATTTCCTGCCAGTAAACACTGCTCTGTCATTTTGTAATTTTCAGCTGAACATTTTGTTACCATTGTGCTTTTTTATTTTTTCATTTTATTTATAGACAAAATGTATAAATAAGTATATTTTTTACCATTTTCTTCTCAGTGGAGCTGCTTTCATGAATTGTGCCTGTGTGTGTTTTAGAGCTGCTAGCCCTGGAGGTGAACTTGGCCGTGTGTCAGTGGTGTGGTTGTTAGTAGTAGCCTCCTGCAGCTTGTGATAGCTCATATCAACAGAGCAAAATCATACATTTACATTGCAAGCATTTAAGTCTGTGGTCTGCTTTGTTTGTCTTGTTGCTGTTAATAACCCCCATTGTCTATGACAGTGTCAGTTTGAGGGGGAAAATGGATATAAATTATCTTCCCCCAACAGTATGTGCATGTAACCTTGAGGGTCAGCAAGTTTAAATTTAAATCACTGACGTGTTTGCTCCAGGGTCTGTGCAGAAGCTGGTTGACTATCTGTAGTTATGACAGCAATAGAGAAATTACACATAACCCTGGTTGCTTTATATGAAGCTTGAATGTTGCCGAGAGTTGTGTTCACAGGGAGGTCTTTGGATATTACTTCAGTCTAATGCTGCAACATAATTATGCACCAGGTATTTGTGATTATCTTTGTTACATAAACAAACAGTACAACAGCTGCATTTCATTAGAGGACATGGCATCTACAATGATGCTCTCTTTTTGGATAAAGTAAATGCCATAGTTGATATATCTTCACCACAGTGCAAAAAAATCTCTTTATATTTTGCCTGAATTTTCTGGACCTACACAAACATGAAAGGGACTCCAGATGTATTGCATGCTATTATTTACATATATTTTTTTAATTACTTTTGAATGAATGTTTCATTTTAAAGTGAGATGCAGTAAAGTAGTGACAGTTGCTCCTGTTGTTCAGTGTGTAAGTAAACATTTCAAAACTTGTTTCTGCTTTACAACTTATTGGTAACATAAGAAGTCTGGGGTAGGGATGCACCAATATATTGGCCTGACATCAGTATCAGCAGATATTTACCTTATTAACTGAAACTGGCTATTGGCAAATGCGATATTGGCAGTGCCAATATGTTTCTGGTGTGTCCCAGTTGTGTGGCATTGATTTTGCCCTGAAACAGAGAACTGTAGACTATAGCTGCAAAATCAGAAAACATCTGGTACTGAATCATTTTAAAGTATTTCAGTCCATTAAAAAAAATGCACATTTCGTAACTGATATCAAAACAATTGGCCAGTACTGAAGAAATCAAAAATAATAAGTTGGCCATTGTCAAACTTATTATTTTTGACATTGGTATCTGTATTGGCCCAAATTTTCACAATCAGTGCATCCTAATACAAATGCAAGCATATGCATTACAAAATATGTGCATATATCGGCAATCAGCAAAAACTCTTATCTGAGGAAAAAAATCTAGTATCGTGTATCCCTAGTCCGAGGAGAGGAACACAAATTGACTTTGAACAAGAAGGACTTTTTTTTTTAAATTCAGGACATTTCACCATTTTTGTGTGGCTGGTGTTAACTGCCACCTGGTCAGTGCCACCTTTATTGTAGTCTCTTTGGATTATGTTCATTTATAACATAATTGGTAGGTATTTTGTTAAGGCCTAAGTAGCCTGTTGATATGTTGAAAAGGTGTTACAGATGTTGTCCAGTATCAGTAAAAGCTAGCATCATGAGGCTAATTAAATAGCATGCGCTCCAGTATAGAACCAACATAGCTGACGGGACGTGTCATGGTTTGCAGATACAGGAACAAGATGCGAGACTCAAGTTCAATGATCTTTATTTTGAGCTGGTCACCCTGATGCAGCTCGAGGGCTCAAAAACAACAAAACTAAACATGGACAAGGCTTAGGCCAATTAAAGCAGACCACAGACTCGGCAGGACACAGCCTGACAGGACTCAGCAAAAACAGAAGCGTGTTGCTCATGCCACATGACAAGGACAACAGTGCAGAACATAAACTGAAATGGACATACTGTATACAGACAACGGAATAATCAAGACAATGCACGACAGGTGGGAAGCAATCAAGAACAACAGAGAAGCACAGGATGGGCGGGGCTGAGCAGAGGGAGCACACAGAGACCAAACATACAAATGATAATCACAGCACAGAGAACATAACAACAAAGGGCGAGGACATGGCTGAACTCATGTCCTGATGATAACAGAAAAACAAATATGAACATAAAGCGAGGACATGAGCAGTCATGTCCAAACTAAAAGCTTTAAATAGCTTACTTGGGGGGACCCTTTCACACTCCAAATCAATGTGGAAAAAAAGCTTATTGTATATTGCAATTCATGCTATTGATAACTCATACTGTAATTCATTCATTCATGCTGTTGATAATGTGTGTGTGTGTGCCTGTGCGCACATGCGTGTGTATATGTGTGTGCACGCGCACATGCGCTCGTGTGTGTGTGTGTGTGTGTGAATAAACTAAAGTAAACTAAACTAAACTCTCACAGGAAGAGAAGTCATCACACAGCTCCTCACCTTACAACAGGTTAAGGTCTCTGCATTACATTTAAGTTACTATGGTTTTGCTGGGGGGTGTTGCGCTTATTTTGAAACAGAACCACTCCAGTGCCACAGTCTGCAGTGAAAAGTTGGAAATGAACACATCTCTTTAGTAACCTTGTATGTTGTCTGTTGGTGGGAGATTCAATAGAATAATTAACCTGACTGTAAACTGTGTTAAGTCGTAACACAGAGTGAGCGCATTCTCCATTGTACCATGGTCACACTTCAACTATGATGAACTTTGACCCCTGGGCACAGTGACGGTTGCACACAGGACCAATAGCAGCCAGGCAATCAACCAGCCATGAGGTAGTTTTGTTTGGTTTTGTGTAATCTGGGGCTGTACTGTACAAACTTCTCCCTGAGTGGAAAATAAACCTGAAAATTGCTATAGAGGAAAAACTGACTGTATGTGAGTCACCGAGTATCATTTCACAAGTGTGCATTTGTATAATGACTTCAGAAGGAAAGCATTATCTTTGAAAATTAAAAATAAAATGGAATACAATAATGTAACATAAAATAGAATAAAAACAATAATAAAATGTGCCCACAGCCTGCTTCTCCTCACTGCTCCCCATCCTATCATTATTAGAGCCAGAGCTAATGCCTTTTTTTCTTTGAAAGGGACAAATGACACAAAATATGGGCAGTACATGTTGACCACCACTGATGCCGAATTCCATCTCACGCATGGTGTGCTGTTTGAAGGCATATGAAGCAGTTCTCAAGATTGAGCGTATTCTGTTGGCTGTCTGCAGGGCCCTTTATAGGGACTTGACCAGAGAAGTAGAACCACTGATACTTCAGATGACTAACAGACAGTCATCAGGATGTCTGACAACAGAGACCCCAAAGTGATTTTCATTTATGAATATAATACTATGTAGAGACATTTACAGTTGAAACCAGAAGTTTACATATGCTGTATAAAAATACACATTGAGAAGGCGGAAGGAGTACTTTGAGGAGCTGATGAATGAAGAAAATGAGAACGAGAGGAGGTTGGATGAACGAAAGGTGGTGAACAAAGAAGTCCTGAGGATTAGCAAAGCGGATGTGAGGGCAGCTTTGAAGAGGATGAAGAATGGAAAGGCGGTTGGTCCAGATAACATACCTGTGGAGGTATGGAGATATTTACGAGAGATGGCAGTGAACTTTTTAATCAGATTGTTTAACACAATCTTGGAGAGTGAGAGGATGCTTGAGGAGTGGAGAAGAAATGTTCTGATACCAATTGTCAAGAACAAGGGTGATGCTCAGAGCTGTAGCAAGTACAGAGGCATAAAGTTGATCAGTCACACTATGAAGATATGGGAAAGAGTTGTTGAAGCCAGGGGAAGAGGAGAGGTGACAATCAGTGAGCAGCAGTATGGTTTCATGCCAAAAAAGAGTATTGCAGATGCAATGTTTGCTCTAAGAGTGCTGATGGAGAAGTATAGAGAAGATCACACGGAGTTGCACTGTGTCTTTGTGGATCTAGAGAAAGCATATGACAGGGTGCCAAGAGAGGAAGTGTGGTACTGTATGAGAAAGTCAGGAGTGGCAGAGAAGTATTGTGAGAGTGGTGCAGGACATGTATGAGGACAGTGAGATGGTGGTGAGGTGTGCTGTAGTGACAGATGGGTTCAAGGTGGGGGTGGGATTACATCAGGGTCTGCTCTGAGCCCCTTCTTGTTTGCCATGGTGATGGCAGGCTGACAGAGGAGGTCAGGCAGGAATCTCTGTGGACCATGATGTTTGCAGACGACATTGTGATCTGTAGTGTGAGTAGGGAGCAGGTGAAAGAGAACCTGGAGAGGTGGAAGTATGCTCTGGAGAGAAGAAGAATGAAAGTCAATAGAAGCAAGACAGAATACATGAGTGTGAATGAGAGGGAGGCAGGTGTAATGGTGAAGATGCAAGGAGTAGAGGTAGTGAAGGTAAATGAGTTTAAATATCTGGGGTCAACCATTCAAAGCAATGGAAAATGCACAAGAGAGGTGAAGAAGAGAGTGCAGGCAGGGTGGAGTGGGTGGAGACGAGTATCAGGGGTGATTAGTGACAGAAGTGTAGGAGCTAAAGTGAAAGGGAAGATTTACAAGATGGTAGTGAGACCTGCTATGATATACAGTATCTCATAAAAGTGAGTACACCCCTCACATTTTTGTAAATATTTTATTATATCTTTTCGTGGGACAACTCTGAAGATATGACACTTTGATACAATGTAAAGTAGTCAGTGTACACCTTGTATAACAGTGTAAATTTGCTGTCCCCTCAAAATAACTCAACACACAGCCATTAATGTTTAAACCGCTGGCAACAAAAGTGAGTACACCCCTAGTGAAAATGTCCAAATTGTGCCCAAAGTGTCAATATTTTGTGTGGCCACCATTATTTTCCAGCACTGCCTTAACTCTCTTGGGCATGGAGTTCACTAGAGCTTCACAGGTTGCCACTGGAATCCTCTTCCACTTCTCCATGATGACATCATGGTGTTAGAGACTGCACTCCTCCACCTTCCATTTGAGGATGCCCCACAGATGTTCAATAGGGTGTAGGTCTGGAGATATGCTTGGCCAGTCCATAAGCTTTACCCTCAGTTTCTTTAGCAAGGCAGTGGTTGTCTTGGAGGTGTGTTTGGGGTTGTTATCATGTTGGAATACTGCCCTGCGGCCCAGTTTCTGAAGAGAAGAGATCATGCTCTACTTCAGTATCTCACAGTGCATGTTAACATTCATGGTTCCCTCAATGAACTGTAGTTCCCCAGTACCGGCAGCACTCATACAGCCCCCAAACCATGACACTCCCACCACCATGCTTGATTGTAGGCAAGACACACTTGTCGTACTCCTCACCTGGTTGCTGCCACACACGTTTGACACCATCTGAATCAAATAAGTTTATCTTGGTCTCATCAGACCACACGACATTGTTCCAGTAATCTATGTCCTTAGTCTGCTTGTCTTCGGCAAACTGTTTGTGGGCTTTCTTGTGCATCATTTTTAAAAGGGGTTTCCTTCTGGGACGACAGCCATGCAGAACAATTTGATGCAGTATGCGGCGTATGATCTGAGCACTGACAGGCTGCCCCCCCCTTCAATCTCTGCAGCAATGCTGGCAGCACTCACACATCTACACTACCATTCAAAAGTTTGGGGTCACTTAGAAATTTCCTTATTTTTGAAAGAAAAGCACTGTTTTTTTCAATGAAGATAACTTTAAACTAATCAGAAATACACTCTATACATTACTAATGTGGTAAATGACTATTCTAGCTGCAAATGTCTGGTTTTTGGTGCAATATCTACATAGGTGTATAGAGGCCCATTTCCAGCAACTATCACTAAAGTGTTCTAATGGTACAATGTGTTTGCTCATTGCGTCAGAATTCTCCAGATTACCTCAACAAATTAACAGCTAGAATGCCAAAGGTCTGCAATGCTGTAATTGCTGCAAATGGAGGATTCTTTGACGAAAGCAAAGTTTGAAGGAAAAAATTATTATTTCAAATACAAATCATTATTTCTAACCTTGTCAATGTCTTGACTATATTTTCTATTCATTTTACAACTCATGATGGTAAATAAAAGTGTGACTTTTCATGGAAAACACAAAATTGTCTGGGTGACCCCAAACTTTTGAACGGTAGTGTATTTTCAAAAGACAACCTCTGGATTTGATGCTGAGCATATGTACTCAACTTCTTTGGTCAACCATAGCGAGACCTATTCTGAGCGGAACCTGTCCTGTTAAACTGCTGTATGGTCTTGGCCACCGTGCTACAGCTCAGTTTCAGGGTGTTGGCAGGGTCTTTTTATAGACTAGGCCATCTTTATGTAAAGCAACAATTCTTTTTTTCAGATCCTCAGAGAGTTCTTTGCCATGAGGTGCCATGTTGAGCTTCCAGTGACCAGTATGAGAGAGTGTGAGAGCGATAACACCAAAATTTAACACACATGCTCCCCATTCACACTTGAGACCTTGCAACACTAACGAGTCACATGACACTGGAGAGGGAAATGGCTAATTGGGCACAATTTGGATATTTTCACTCAGGGTGTACTCACTTTTATTGCCAGCGGTTTAGACATTAATGGCTGTGTGTTGAGTGATTTTGAGGAGACAGCAAATTTACATTGTTATACAAGCTGTACACTGACTACTTTACATTGTATCAAAGTGTCATATCTTCAGTGTTGTCCCATGAAAAGATATAATAAAATATTTACAAAAATCTGAGGGGTGTACTCACCTTTGTGAGATACTGTATGGTTGGGAGACGGTGGTACTGACAAAAAGACAGGAGGCAGAGCTGGAGGTGGCAGAGTTGAAGATGTTAAGATTCTCATAGCGAGTGACTAGGAGGGACAGGATTAAAAATTAGTATATCAGAGGGACAGCTCAGGTTGAGCGGTTTGGAGACAAAGCAAGAGAGGCAAGGCTGAGATGGTTTGGACATGTGCAGAAGAGGGATAATGGATATATTGGACAAAGGATGTTGAAGATTGATCTGCCAGGCAGGAGGAAAAGAGGAAGACCACAGAGAAAATTCATGGATGTAGTGAAGGACGACATGGAGAGAGTTAGTGTTACAGAGGAAGATGCAAGAGATAGGGTAAGAAGGAGGCAGGTGATCCACTGTGGTGGCCCCTAAAGGGAGCAGCCAAAATAAGAAGTATAAAAAGACATAACCTTTTCTTTTGTTGTCAGTCTGACATTAAAGATGCACTCCAGCGGTTCTAAAACCACCAAAAACGCCATCAAAAACAAATTTGTATTGCCCAAAACAGTATATTGTGGATTTTTATACACACAAAAAAATTTCATTGCCTTAGAATTGCTTGGAAAGAGCTTTTAACATCTTCCACCTACTTAAGTATGCATGTGTTATGATTCCCTGTGCGCTGTGTAGAAGCGCACAGAGGAAGGAATTAAAACCCACATGCAGAGTATAATGCGTGCAATTTATTGAGCCAAAATAAAGATGCAATCCAGTACACGGTTATGATTATCAACAGAAGGATGAGTTCACAGTCATGGAGGACACCAGGAGAGCAGGGACGCCTCTAAGACGCTCAACAGCCCAAGGGAGAGAATGCCTAGTACCACAGGACAGCTGAACTGCACAAGGAGAAAGGCAAACATAACCTTACGAGCTGGAGCAGACCGAGGCAGTCCGTGTTGTCCGGTGAAACAGGAACAGCCACAACACCAGGTAACAAACGAATCTCAGGTAGCATTAGCAGAAGACTACACAATCAGGCTGAAAGTATAATGCAGGGAGTGGAGGCTAACATACACAGCGGGGAACAGCAACTGTGTACATCGAGCAATGATCTGGAAATCTCTTTCCACAAATGCAGAGCTTAAGTAATGACAATATTAATGAGGAAAGAGATCTCCAGTGTGAGAAATGAGAGGGAGTGGGTGGACGGGCTGAGTGGAAGTGAATGTGTGTGTGCGTGTGTGAGTAAGTGAAAACCAATAATGAGGAACAGCTGGTGACACTGACAGGAGGAGGAGGCATGGCCGAGCTGTCAGGGAGCGGAGGACCCAAAGAGCTCCCTGAAGCGCCTGATGGAAAATAAACAATGCAAAGAGACAAAATAGCCACCATGTCAGAAATGGGTTTCGGACCACCAAACCCAAGTTCATGACAGACCCCTCCCCTCAAGGGGTGGAATCCAGACACCCTAGTGACACTAGAAGAAAAACACAATAAGGGAACCCCCCCTTTCCCCAGAGGAAAACAACAACCCAGGGTGGGAGGTGGGGGAAAACAGGTTAGGAGGGAAGCAACCAGTAAATAATACAAAAACAATATACAAACAAGGTGAGGTGAACCCCTTCCAAGCCCCAACCTAGGAAAATATTCCTCTACCCAGGAGTCCAAAGTTCAGGGGGCCGACCAGAGTCCCAGTCCCCAGGGGCGACGGAAGGAAGCCATTCAGGTGGTCTGTCCAGGTCCAAGACCAGTCGGACTGCCCGGGGGAGCGCGTCAGGTGGCTGGTCAGGGAAAAAAGGCCACCTAACCCCATGACACCGTTTGCTGGGCGGACGAGCTGGGTCTTTTAGCCACCAGCTCAGAAATGGCGGCCCGGGAGGTGGTCTCCCCACGGGAAGGACCAACCGAAGGGAAGACCAAGGAAGGAGAGCCCCGACATCATAAGGTAGCAACGAGGAAGGAGCTCCCCCACCCCCCTGTGGCTCCGAACTGAGGGACAGTAGCACTTGCGATGGTCCCGGCTGAGACAGAGCTGCACCCACGGTGGCTCCAGGCTGGAGCTTAGCTGCACCCGCAGTGGACTCTGGCTGAAGCGCCGCTGCACCCACGGTGGACTCCGGCTGGAGCGCTGCTGCACCCGGGGTGGACTCCGGCTGGAGCTCCGCTACACCCGTGGTGGACTCCGACTGGAGCTCCGCTATACCCACGGTGGACTCCACCTGGAGCTCCACTGCACCCATGGTGGACTCTGGCTGGAGCTCTGCTGCACCCGTGGTGGCTCCCGATTGGAGCTCTGCAGCACCCGCGGTGGGCTCCACCTGGAGCACCGTTGCACCTGTGGTGGTCCTCATCGGGTCCCTCATTGCTCCCGTGGTGACCTCTCCAGCGAGGGAGGTAGGGCTCTCCATGACCTCCGGCGCTGAACCCGGATCCTCCACCGCCTCTGGTGGAATCGGCTGCTCTCCGACGACCCTGGCAAGGAGCTCCGAAACCGGAGGGAGAGAGAAAGAGACAGAGGCAGGGTCGCCGGCAGCGGCAGAGCCCAGTGAGGTGAGCATGGGGGCTGCGGCAAGCTGCCCCGGGCCCTCCTCACCATGAGTCGGGCAGTGTGACTTCAATATAGGCACAGGAGACATTATGGAGCACACTTGCCTGACCTCGGGCGCCACCGCCGTCCAGGACTCCGGTGATCTAGGGTGCGCTGGTTCTGGAGGTCCGAGAGGCACTGTATCCACGTCAGCCTCCACCGGGGTGGCTGGACTCACGTCGCTGTCGTCCGTGGGCACCCCAGGTAGCGGCGGATCCTCTCCGGTGACCCTAGGAAGGAGCTCGGGGATGACAGAAAGAGAGTGATTAGGGTCGCTGGCAGCAGCGGAGCCCAGCAAGGCGAGATCCGATGCAGCTGAGGGCTGCACCTGACTCTCCTCACCAAGAGCCAGACAAGATTGCTCCAGTTTACAGGGGAGAGAAACAAATGAGAGCACTTGCCTGGACTCAAGCTCCACCGCCGTCCAGGACTCCATCAATCCCAACAACGACATCTTGGGCCCAGTCGGCTGGAGGTCTGGTCCTCTGGGTGACTGTGCTGTGGCGGTCGTCGCAGCAGGCGTGAAGGTGGTTGCAGTCTCCATGCCCCCATGCACCATCTTCCATGCCAACGGCCCATCCGGCATGGCGGCCAGGGATTGCCTCACCGCAGACCTTGGAACTGGATCCTCCAGGGCCTCAGTTTCCTCCCCTGTCTGGCGACTTGGTTCTGGGGCCGGCAAACTCGTAGGAGCACACAGAGAGGATTCAAAGTAGTCAGGTGAAGAGTTATAACATGCTGCTGGAGAAGAGTACTCAGGGGACTGCAAACCCCGAGTCTCCTGTCCAGGGGACAGGCAAAATTGTTCATCAAAAGTAGAAATTAAATGAGAAAGAACTTGTCTGTTCTCCTGGCTCTTGATGTTCCCAGCGGCGTCCAGGGCATCTCCTCTCCTCTTTATGTCCACCCCAGACCCGAACTCCTCGGTAGGTGGCGGAGGAGCCTCGCAAACGGGCACAGGGGAAGGTGAGGAAGAGGGAAAAACTGCCTCCTTCACTTTGGCAGATGTGAAGGTTGAGGGAGAAGTAGCTTCAGGGGGAACAAACGGCCTGACCGAGTTCCTCTGCTCCTCCCAGGGACGGACAGTCTCGGCCAGCGTGACACGTCTAAGATCCTCCCTCTCGCGGCATTCCTCCTCCATATGACGGTCAATTTGTGCTAGCAAAGCCAGTCTCTCCTCCTCCATCAAAACGAATGTGGGTTGGGTGGATCCCGGTCTGGAGGACGAGGCAGTTTTGGCAAGTGAAGCACATCTCCATTCCTCCTTTCTGTGGCGCTCCCTCTCCATCTTGTGGTCTATCTGGGCTAACAAAGCCAGTTTCTCCTCCTCCGTCATCACAAATGTGGGTTGAGCGGACCCAGACTCGAGAGGTGGAGGCGGAGCTGGAGCGGGAGAGCTGCGAGAGGAGGGGGGGCTTCCTCTGTCGTGAGTGCTTCTTCCGTGGCGGGGACGGCTCCAGCATTGGAAAATCCCTCTTCGACTCAATGTCTGGCTGGGGGAAGATGACGGAGAGGAAGTCGTCCACCCTCGGAATTAGCCTGAGGTCAGGATGACGCTGCATAATGTCATTAGCAGTGATCCACACCAGCCGGACATCCTCTGGAGACCGTGGCCACTGCGCAGAAAAGAGAGCTTATTTCAAGAGGTTCTGTGCTCTCAGCTCCTCATCAGTCCAGATCTTCATGGCGTTGCTCGGAGAAAAAAGGTGAAAAAAAGGTGAAAAAGGAAAAACATGACTACTCTGCTGGGTTTTCTTTTTCTGGCTGGATCATTCTGTTATGATTCTCCGTGCGCTTCTACACAGCGCACGGAGGAAGGAATTACAACCCACGTGCAGAGTATAATACGTGCAATTTATTGAGCAAAAATAAAGATGCAATCCAGTACATGGTTATGATTATCAACAGAAGGATGAGTTCACAGTCATGGAGGACACCAGGAGAGCAGGGATGCCTCCAAGATGCTCATCAGCCCAAGGGAGAGAATGCCTAGTAGCGCAGGACAGCTGAACGGCACAAGGAGAAAGGCAAACATAAACTTAAGGGCTGCAGCTGACCGAGGCAGTCCGTGCTGTCCGGTGAAAGCAGGTGAAACAGGAACAGCCACAACACCAGGTAACAAACGAATGTCAGGTAGCGTTAGCAGAAGACTACACAGTCAGGCTGAAAGTATAATGCAGGGAGTGGAGGCTAACATACACAGCGGAGAACAGCGACTTTGTACATTGCGCAATGATCCGGAAATCTCTTTCCACAAATGCAGAGCTTAAGTAATGACAATACTAATGAGGAAAGAGATCACCGGTGTGAGAAATGAGAGGGAGTGTGTGGATGGGCTGAGTGGAAGTGAATGTGTGTGTGTGTGTGTGTGTGTGTGTGTGAGTAAGTGAAAACCAATAGTGAGGAACAGCTGGTGACTCTGACAGGAGGAGGAGGTGTGGCCGAGCTGTCAGGGAGCGGAGGACCCAAAGAGCTCCCTGAAGCGCCTGATGGAAAATAATCAATGCAAAGAGACAAAATAGCCACCGTGTCAGAACTGGGTTTGGGACCACCAAACGCAAGTTCATGACATGCATGGTTCTATGAATATTCCAATTAGCTCCACTCATACCATACCCATTCCACCAATAACTTTGAGCCAGGGCTCCGAGGAGGCGTTCTAACTTGAGGAAAGATCATTCTCTGTGTAGCGGAAAGTTGCTGCCCAGCCCTGCTTGGAGGCTGGAATGTGAGCCATCCAGTGGGCCATTTTTGGTAAGCAGAACTGGTGCTGGCTCATCGCAGTTGCTGGTGGAGGAGGCACCACACTCAGTGAGACAGCACTGCGCCCCATCTGCTGTTGAAGTGAGGTGAGAGCAGCTTGAATGTGGCTGTGTGAGAGCCACATTCAAATCGGGTCCCCCCCATCCTGCCTCTCTCCGCTCTCTCTGCTGCTGCTACCTCTGCACATGATTGGTTGCCTCCTCCACCACTGCTTTGCTTTGCAAAACAGATGCCTTCATCCCCCTCTGCCTCATTTCTGCTGCTCCTCGGCTACTCCCTCTTCCCCCGAGGTAGCCAGGAGTATCTGTCTGATTGGTTAATGTTATAGCAAATCAGGTTAAGCAGGAATGCTTACATAGCTTCTAACACTCTGTCCAAATCTGCCTTTTTTAGGGGGTGGGGTGGTGGTGGAGCTTAAGCAGTCATTCACAGCAGAAAAAACACATGCTTGGGAGTTTGGAATGATTTTGCTCTTGATATTGCTTTTTGCTCTTTGATATTATATCAAATTCTGTGAAAACACATCCATGCCAGCCCAGACTGTGCACTGTTTCCCCAACAACAAACCATGGGTCACCAGTGACCCGAAAGCACTTCTTAACAAAAAGAAGAGGGCTTTTAGATTTGGAGACAGGGAGGAACTGAGGAGAGTGCAGCATGAACTGAGAGAGATGCTGAGGAGGTGTAAAGACAACTACAGGAGGAAGTTAGAGGATAAACTCCAGCAGAAAAACATGAGGGAGATGTGGTCTGGAATGAAAGACATCACTGGTTGTAAGGTGGACAGACAGACAGACAGACAGACATTGGGGAGCCATGAGAGAGTTAATGAGCTGAATCTGTTTTTTAATAGGTTCAACTCACCATCTGTCACCTCCAAAACACAGCCAGATCCCCCCACCCCTCCCCCCCACTCCCCTGTACAGCACCTCTCTCCCCCCTCACCCCCCTCCTCTCCACTGAAGACATCAGCACCAACCCGCACATCACTGTGACCACAGGCCAGGTGAGGAAACAGCTGGAGAGACTTCACCAGCGGAAGGCTGTGGGTCCTGATGGCATCTCCGCCTGGATCCTGAGTACCTGTGCCAGCCAGCTAGCTCCAGTACTGAAACACCTATACAACCTGAGCCTGAGTCTGGAGAGAGTACTGGTGCTATAGAAAACATCCTGCCTGGTTCCTGTCCATCGGATCTGAACGACTATCAATCAGTTGCCCTCACATCTCATGTGATGAAGGTCATGGAGAGACTTGTCTTAGCCCACCTGAGGCCACAGGTGAAGACGTGGCTGGACCCTCTGCAGTTTGCATATCAGCCCCATTTGGGAGTTGAAGACACCGTCATCTACCTGCTGCAACAAGCACATTTGCACCTGGATGAAGGAGGAGACACTGTGAGAATCATGTTCTTTGATTTCTCCAGTGCATTTAACAACATTCAGCCACTGCTGCAGGGTGAGACACTGTGGGCGATGGTGGCTGACAGCTGTGTGATCTGGATTACTGACTACCTGACAGGCAGGCCACAGTTTGTCCGGCTGGGCAGTGCTTTGTCTGATGTAATGGTTAGTGATATGGGAGCTCCACAGGGGACTGCGCTTTCTCCTTTTCTCTTCACCTTATACACCAATGGCTTTCAGTACATCTCCCAGTCATGTCAACTGCGGAAATTCTCTGATGACTCGGCTGTTGTTGGGTGTATAAGAGGGGGAGAGTAGGGAAAGTACAGAGCACTGGTAGACAGATTTGTGGAGTGGACTGAGCAGAATCACCTGAGGTTGAATGTCAGCAAGATCAAAGAGATGGTGATCTGTCATGAACCTGGGTTTGGTGGTCCCAAAGCATCCAGGAGGCGTCCCTGTATGTCTGGTGACCTCAGTTGTAATTATTGCATCTGATCAGCTCGCTGTTCACTGCGTGATTGTTTGCTGGACTTGTTATTTTGGGGTTATACTCAAAGTACACGAATCTACTCCTGCGATTGGGTTTTTCATTCTCCCTCCGTGCGCTGTGTAATGGCACACGAGGGATCATAACAGAGATTGACTTCAGGAAGGTAGAGGACGCCTTCACAGCCATTGCAGATTGGGGGGAGGATATGGGGGTAGTTGAGGACTACAAATACCTGGGTGTCGTCATCAGCAATGGGCTGGACTGGAAATCTAACACCAATGCTGTGTACAAGAAGACGATGAGCAGACTCTACTTTCTGAGGAAGCGGAGATCCTTCAATGTGTGCAGCGAGATGCTGGAGCTTTTCTATCAGTCCATCATTGCCAGTGCCATCTTCTTTGTTGCTGTTTGCTGGGGTAGCAGTATCAGAGCCAGCGACACCAACAGACTTGACAAGATTATCAAGAGGGCTGGCTCTGTGATTGGTCTCAGGCTGGAGACCTTTGAGACTGTGGTGGAGAGGAGGACACTGAACAAACTGCAATCCATCATAGACAATCCTGATCACCCCCTCCACCACACACTGGACAGACAGTGGAGCACTTTCTCCAGCAGACTACTACAGCTTTGCTGCTGAATGGCCAAGTACAGGAAATCTGTTCTGCCACAAGCCATTTTACTGTACAATAACTCAATCTAATGTTGAATTCTTGTCATGACAATGCTGCCATACAGCACCATACAGTATAATTGGTACCTCACATTTCACCCTGCACCTTATAACCCTCCTTTGTACAGTCAGTACTAGTCATAGATTCATACAGATCATCATCTGTTTAACCTAGTAGTACCCTATGTAGTATGTGAAGTTATTTAAGTATTTTATACTTCCCTGGGTAACTACTTTTTCTATTATGCTGTGTGTATTTCTGTTGGTTTGGGTTGTCTGCTGTGTCATGCTGCTGTTACCCAACTATGGGTAAATAGCCCCACTGCCTTGTGGGTAATCTATTAAGGTGAAGGCTAAGGGAGCTACCCCTGACAGAAAAGCAATGCGCTGGTGGTGCGCAGAAGGCGGGACTTAAAAGACCAAGGACCCGGCAGCCTCCTGCAGCCATGTTGAGGGACTGGTTGTCATGGGCTTACCCACGCCACCGGATTTACCTCATCATCGCGAAGACAGTGCTATTGGGAAGAGCGCGCCCCCTATGGCACTCTAAATAATTCAATGCGCAGGTATCCACCTCTGACCATGGTGGGCCTTACCTTCCTGGACATAAGATAAGATAAGATAAGATAAGCCTTTATTAGTCCCACAACGGGGAAATTCCAGGATTGCAACAGCACAGGGATAGCAACACTCAGAGCAACAATCAGAAGGCAAGGAAAAAAAAAAAAACAAAAAAAAAAAACAAGCAAGCAAGAGCAGCTAATATACATATGTACATATTACTATAAAATATATATATACACACACACACACAGACACACAGTGCAGAGCATTGTAGCTCTGGTTGAAGTCTGTACATCTGGTTGAAGTCTGGCAGCGACAGGGTGTGCGGCGACAGGAGCAGGTATGAATGTTACTGGGAGCTCCTAGCTATAACCATGCACGTCAGCAGCACAGAGCTATTATGGTCGCTAACAGCTGGGGTGGCAGCTGTTTTCGGCAGACCCCTGTGTGATTGAGCAGCCCTATTCAGGACAGCACTGCTCACCCCAACTGGGGAGGGGCCTAGAAAAAGTGGCCTAAAAATTGCCCACCCATCTTTCGCCTGAACAGGTTACTGCGCCTGTTGGGTTATTCCACCTCTGCGGTTGAAACAATAAAAAGAGAACATGCAACCTAAAACTGGCAACATGAAATGTAAGGACACTCCTGGATCGAGGTTCTGATAGACCCCATAGGAGAACAGCTCTGGTTGCTGCTGAACTGAGCCGCTACAACATTGATATTGCTGCACTGAGAGAGACCAGGCTCCTAGATGAGGGCTCTTTAACAGAGGAAGGGATGGGCTACACATTCTTCTGGAGGGGTTACCCCTCAGGAGAACAAAATCTGCATGGTGTAGGACTGGCCATCAAAAACACCCTTCTACCAAGACTCAGTGAAATACCTGTTGGCATTAATGAGAGACTGATGACACTCCGTATCCCCCTGGTTAAGAATCGCTTTGCTACACTTCTTAGTGCCTATGCACTGATCCTGCCATCGGAGAGTGAGGCCAAGGATTCCTTCTACCAGTTACTGGACGAAACTCTTCACCGGATCCCCAAGAATGACAAGATCTTCTTATTTGGAGATTTTAACGCCAGAGTGGGTTAGAACAACCAGATATGGAGTGGAGTGCTTGGCAGACACGGAGTTGTCCAGGCTAATGCAAATGGAGTGAGATTGCTCACTCTCTGCTCTGAGCATAACCTGACCATAACCAACACCATCTTCCAGCAAAAGGCCAAATACAAAACATCATAGATGCACCCTCGCTCTAAACACTGGCACCTGATTGACTACATCATTGTGAGGCGCAGTGATATCAAAGATGTCCACATCACCCGTGCCATGAGAAGTGCAGAATGCTGGACAGATCACCGGCTGATCGTGGCCAGGGTCCACATGCAAGTGCGCCCCCCCTTGCAACTACAAGGGCCCAAAAGGAGGAAACTTGATTGCTCCCGTCTGGCGAATCTGGATGCAAGAAATGACTTTCGTCGCTCCCTGGTTGAGAAACTAGGGAGGATGGAGCATTTCTTGAGTCTGCCTGAGAAGACCATGGACCAGAAGTGGGACTTCATCAGCTCGGCTCTTTGTGAGGCAGCAGCCCAAACGATTGGCTATAAGATAAGATAAGATAAGATAAGATAAGCCTTTATTAGTCCCACAACGGGGAAATTCCAGGATTGCAACAGCACAGGGATAGCGACACTCAGAGCAACAATCAGAAGGCAAGAAAAAAAAAACAAAAAAAAAAAAACAAGCAAGCAAGAGCAGCTAATATACATATGTACATATTACTATAAAATATATATATATACACACACACAGACACACAGTGCAGAGCATTGTAGCTGGATGGAATAATATGTAGATATATAAACACACAGTGCAGAGCATTGTAGCTAGATGGAATAAATATATAGATATATAAACATAAACACACCCAGTGCGGAGCATTGTAGCTAGATGGAATAAATATGTAAATATATAAACACACACAGTGCAGAGCATTGTTGCTAGATGGGATGAAACAGCACAACCGTCTACTTAGTTATCCTACATGGTATGATTATGTGCCCATACATATTCTCACTCTCCATAGCGACCGGTATTTTCCTAGTTGTATGCCGGAGGGGACCATTGTGTAAGTCTATTGCATCTTTTGCATTCAAAAAACTATTAGTTTGTTACGTCTTTTTGCTATCTCTGCGAGCAGCCCTGCTTAGGTTGTACAGTCTGACAGCCGTTGGTAGGAAGGACCTGCGAAACCTCTCGGTTGTGCACCTGGGATGATGTAGTCTGCTGCTAAATGAGCTCCTCAGTGCATTCAGTATGTCCTGCATAGGGTGGAACTCGGACTCCAGCAGAGATGACAGTTTAGCCACCGTCCTTCTCTCTCCTATCTCCTCCACCGGATCAAGGCGCTGCCCCAGGACAGAGCTAGCTTTCTTGATCAGTTTGTTCAGTCTCTTCCTATCGGCTGCAGTAATGCCACTGCCCCAGCAGACCACTCCAAAAGTGATGGCTGATGCCACCACCGTGTCATAGAATGTCTTCAGCAGCGCGCCTTGTACACCAAAAGACCTGAGTCTCCTCAGCAGGAACAGCCTGCGCTGTCCCTTCTTGTAGAGTGCATCAGTATTGTGTGACCAGTCTAGTTTATTGTTCAGATGAACACCCAGGTACTTATAGGCTGTCACCATCTCAATGTCTGTTCCCTGTATATTTACTGGTGCTGTGAGGGGTTGTCCTTGCCTGCAGCAGTCCACCACCAGCTCCTTAGTTTTTCTCGCGTTGATCTGGAGGCAGTTCCGATGGCACCAGTCCACGAAGTCCTGGATAAGCCCTCTGTACTCAGCTTCATCTCCATTGGAGATGAGGCCAACGATCGCAGAGTAATCAGAGAACTTCTGTAGATGGCAGTGTGTTGTGTTGTGTGAGAAGTCCGCAGTATAAAGAGTGAACAGGAAGGGAGCCAGCACCGTTCCCTGGGGGGCTCCCGTGCTACTGATGATCGTGTCGGACACACAGTCCCGGGTTCTCACAAACTGAGGCCGGTTCGTGAGGTAGTCCAGGATCCATGATGACAGGTGCTGGTTCACCCCTGCGCGCAGCAGCTTGTCCTTCAGGATCATCGGTTGGATGGTGTTGAAAGCACTGGAGAAGTCAAAGAACATGATCCTCACCATATTCCCGGGCTTCTCCAGGTGGGACAGAGAACGGTGAAGGAGGAAGATCACCGCATCCTCCACCCCAATGCCATGCTGCTAGGCGAACTGGAGTGGATCCATCGCTGGTTCCACCAGGGGGCGGAGGTGAGCAAGGAGCAGTCTCTCCAGGGTCTTCATCAAGTGGGACGTCAAGGCCACCGGTCTGTAGCTGTTCAGGTCTTTGGGGTGGGAAGTTTTTGGTACAGGTACCACACAAGATGTTTTCCACAGCTGTGGTACCCTCCCCAGTTTCAGGCTCAGGTTGAAGATATACGTCACAATCCCACACAGCTGGTCTGCACAGGACTTGAGGAGCTTTGCGCTGATGCCGTCCGGTCCCGACGCCTTCCTCGCCTTGATCTTCCTCAGCTCCGTCCTCACCTGGGTCCTGGTCAGGGTCAGGATGGGGGGCTGTGTGTTGGGAGTGGGGGGGTGTTGGTGGAGTGGGGAGTGGGCAGCAGGACTTGATTTCTTTAGAGGCAGCAGTGGTTGTTGTGCAGACAGGGGGGAGGGCGGTTGGTCAAACCTATTGAAAAACAGATTCAGGTTGTTCGCCCACTCCCTGCCCCCCGTGGCCTGGGGGGAGGTATTCTGGAGCCCAGAGATGGTTTTGAGGTTTCTCCAGACCCCGCTGATGTCGCTCTGTTGCAGCTTGTCCTCCATCTTTTTCCTGAAGCTGTCCTTGCCTACTCTGATCTTTCTCCTCAGCTCCCTCTGTACAGACTTCAGCATCTCCCTATTCCCCGACCTGAAGATCCTCTTCTTCTCTCTCAGAAGTGTTTTTATCTCAGGGTTGATCCAGGGTTTGTTGTTTGAGTGACGCCGTATGGTCTTGGTGGGAATGGATTTGTCCACACAGAAGCTGAGGTAGTCCGTGAAGGTGTGAGTGAGGCCATCGATGTCCTCACCATGTGGATCGCAGAGCTGCTTCCAGGCGATGGCTTCAAAACAGCCCTTTAGAGTGTCCATTGTCTCCTCAGACCATAACTCCACAGTGTGCATGGCGAGGGATGAGGAAGAGAAAGAACCACCAAGACTGGTTTGATGACAACTCGGACACCATCCACGACTTGCTGGAGGACAAGCACAGAGCACATCAGGCAACCTTAAGGAACCCCTCATCCATTATCATCAGGCATCAGTGGCAGAGTGCTCGGCGGGATGTACAAAGGGCTACTCGGACAATGCAGAACGAGTGGTGGACAAAAAAGGCACATGAAATCCAGGCCTTTGCCTATAAAAATGACATGCATAATTTTTATAATGCTGTCAAGAAGATTTATGGCCCAACAAATCGCTGCATCACTCCCCTGAAAACAGCAGATGGGCTGAGAATCCTAAAGGATCAGCCTAACATCTTGCTGAGATGGGCTGAACACTTTAGTACCCTGCTTAACCAGGACACAGATGCAGACCCCACTGTTCTCAACAACTTGCCTACACTTCCTCCGATGCAAGACCTGGATCAGCCCCCAACCTTCCTGGAGGTTCTATCAGCTACCCGCTCTCTTTTGATCAGGATTTGTCCTTCAATTCACATATTAAATTTGTTTCTAAGACTGCCTTCTATCATTTGCGTAATATTGCCAAGATTAGGAGCATCTTGTCTCAGAGTGATGCTGAGAAACTGATCCACGCTTTTGTTAGCTCGAGATTAGATTATTGTAATTATTTATTATCAGGTTGTCCTAAAACATCTTTAAAAAGTCTTCAGCTGATCCAAAATGCTGCAGCAAGAGTTTTAACAGGTACTAGAAAGAGAGATCATATCTCTCCGGTTCTGGCCTCCCTTCATTGGCTTCCCATAGAGTTTAGAATTAAGTTTAAAATCCTTCTTCTTACTTACAAAGCTCTAAACAATCAGGCTCCTTTTTATTTAAAAGATCTGATACTACCGTATTATCCTAACAGAGCACTACGCTCCCAAAATGCAGGACTACTTGTAATACCTAGAATCTCCAAAAGTACAATGGGAGGCAGAGCCTTCAGTTATCAAGCTCCTCTCCTGTGGAATCAGCTGCCAATCTGGATTCGGGAGTCAGACTCGATCTCTGTTTTTAAGATTAGGGTTAAAACCTACCTTTTTGATATAGCCTACAATTAGGGAGGGATCATGTGTTTCTGAACCCTCCCTTAGTTATGCTGCTAATAGGTTTAGTCAGCCGGGGGACCTCCAGTAATGCACTGGGCCTCACTCCTTTCCTCACTCTCTATGAAATATTTTTTTTTGCTGGTCATTAACATTTGTTTGTTCTCTCCCATAGATTGAGTCCCATCGTGCTGTTTGCTCTCTACATGTCTGTTCTTTTCATCTTCTCTGTCCCCTCACCCCCCAGCCAGTCACAGCAGATGACTGCCCCTCCCTGAGCCTTGTTCTGCTGGAGGTTTCTTCCTGTTAAAAGGGAGTTTTTCCTCTCCACCGTCGCCAAGTGCTTGCTCACAGGGGATCACCTGATTGCTGGGGTCTTTCTGCAACTGTGGGGGTTCCCCCCTACAGTTGATAGTGCTATGAGATGACTGTTGTTGTGAAATGGCGCTATATAAATAAAGTTGAATTGAATTGAATTGAATTCAAAAACAACAAGTCCCCTGGTAATGATAACATCCCTGCTGAGCTGTTGAAACAAGGAGGCTACTTGTGTACAAAAACCCTGCACAAGTACATCACCAAGGTCTAGGCCGATGACTACATCCCGCAACAATGGAGAGACGCCACAATTGTCACCATTTATAAAAACAAGGGTGACAAGGCTGTCTGCGGCAACAGCAGGGGTATTTCGTTCCTTGCTATTGCTGGTAAGATCCTGGCGAAGGTGATGCTTCATAGGCTGATCAACAACATCACAGAATCAGTGCTGCCTGAATCGCAATGCGGTTTCAGGAAGGGCAGGAGCTCGGTGGACATGATTTTCACAGCTCGGCAGCTGCAAGAAAAATGTTGGGAGCAACATCAGGACCTGTTCATGGCCTTTGTCGATCTCTCCAGGGCTTTCGACACTGTCCATAGAGAACTCCTATGGGAAGTTCTTCTTAAGTTTGGCTGCCCCAGCAAGTTTGTCAATATCCTCCGCCAATTTCATGATGGTATGACTGCTCGGGTGACTGTAGGAGGACAGGAATCTCCTTCCTTCCCCGTTTGTACAGGGGTTAGGCAGGGGTGTTTATTAGCACCAGTACTTTTTAACATCTTCCTGTTCTGTGTCACCCAGCTTCTCCACAAGGAGATTGAGGACAGCAGCGGTGTAACAGTGGACTTCTGTCTAGATGGCAACCTTTTTAATATAAGGAGGCTCCAGGCAACCACCAAACTGCAAAGGGTGAGAATCATTGAGCTACAGTATGCAGATGACTGTGCTCTGGTATCTCATAGCCCACAGGATCTCCAGTCTGTTCTTACTGCTGCGGTGAGAGCATACAGCAGGATGGGACTGACGGTGAACACCATCAAAACAGAGGTCGTCTGCCAATGGAGCACCAGTATCCCATCTACTCCACCTACCTTCACTGTTGCTGGTGAACAGCTGTCTGTTGTTCCATCTTTCAAGTACCTGGGGAGCATCCTCTCTATAGACAACACCATTGACAGTGAGGTCCAGAACAGGATCAGGCAGGCATCAGCTTCTTTTGGGAGACTCCGGCGTCGGGTCTTCCAGAACAAGAACCTCCATCTCCAAACGAAGATCTCTGTTTACCAGGCAGTCTGTGTCACTACTCTCCTCTACAGCTGTGAATCCTGGGTGACTTACAGCCGCCACATTAGGGATTTAGAACGGTTCCATATACGCTGCCTTCAGCGCATCCTGGGAATCACCTGGCATGACCATGTGCCTCATTCTGAGATACTCTTTAAAACCAGCTGTAGGAGTATTGAGGCAACGATCACCCAGCACCAGCTACGCTGGCTGGGACATGTGGTGAGGATGCCCCCAAACCGGCTGCCTCGCAGGGTGTTATATGGCCAGCTACACCATGGTCAACGCTCTGCTGGAGGGCAGAAGAAGCGCTACAAGGACCAGCTAAAGATGGCCTTAAAGAAGTGCAGGATCAGACCTGAGGCTCTGGAGGAGGCTGCTGCTGACCGGAACACCTGGCGACAGCAGTGCCTTGTGGGGACCCATATGATGGAGGAGGACAGAACAGCCAGGAGACAGGAGAGAAGACTGAGGAGGAATGCACCTACAGCCCCTGCTGCCACTACCACAACTTTTACATGCCCTACCTGCAACAGGACATGTGGGTCCAGGATAGGACTACATAGCCATCAAAGGACTCATCGATAGAAGTGGACGTCATCATCGGACTCAATGGACAACCGCAAGCAAACAAAGCAGCAAGCTGCTGTTACACTGTAATTTCCCAGTTTGGGATTAATAAAGGACATCTATCTATCTATCTATCTATCTATCTATCTATCTATCTATCTATCTATCTATCTAGTAAATCACAAGAAACATGTTACAGACATGTTAACAACAGAAATAAATAATAAATAGACTTTTGCCGGCGTGTCACTTTAAATCAGACAAAATTTTTTCTGTTTTAGGTCAGCTAGGATTACCAAAATTATTTTGATTTGCTAAATAATTTTTATATGTGCTAGTTTTTTTTTTTAGTTCTTTTTATTACTTTCTTCATAGTCAGAAGTTTATATACACTAAGATTACTGTGCCTTTAAACAACTTGGGAAAGCCCAGATGATGATGTCATGACTTTGGAAGGTTTTGATAGGTTAATCGACACTATCTGAGTTAATCGGAGACACACCTGTGAATATTTTACGGCACACCTCAAACACACTGCTTCCTTGGGTGACATCATGGGACGATCAAAAGAAATCAGCCAAGATATCAGGAAGAGAATTTTGGACCTTTACAAGTCTGGTTCAGCCTTGGGTACAATTTCCAGATGACTGAAGGTGCCATATTCATCTGTTCAAAGAAATATATGCATGTATAAAAAACATGGGAATGGCCAGCCATCATGCTGCTTAGGAAGGAGATGGGTTCTGTGTCCCAGAGATGAATGTGTTTTGGTGTGAAATGTGCATATCAACCCCAGAACAAAAGAAAAACGACCTTGTGAAGATGCTGGTTGGAGCTGGTAAAAGAGTCATTATCCACAGTGAAACAAGTTCTGTACCGACATGGGCTGAAAGGCCACTCAGCGAGGAAGAAGCCATTACTCCAAAAGTACCATAAAAATGCCAGATTACAGTTGGAAATGCACACAGCGACGAAGACCTTAATTTTTGAAGACATGTCCTATGGTCTGATGAAACTAAAATTGAACTCTTTAGCTATAATGACCATCATTACATTTCAAGGAAAAAGGGGGAAGCTTGCAAGCCTGTGCAGCTGCCCTATTCTGGGCAGCATCATGTTGTGGGGGTGTTTTGCTGCAGGAGGGACTGGTGCACTTCACTAAATAGTTTTCATCATGAGGTAAGGTAAAAAAGGTAAAGCCAACTTTATTGTCATTCAGTCCATACAGCCAATCATGTACAGTAGAACAAAATTACATTTCTCTTATCTACAATGTTAATCACATCTAGAATCAGAGGAGCTGCTGCCATGCACTACCACAAATTTCCCTCTTCTGTTATTGCTGAGCACCAAGCTGGATGGCAAGAAGTTCCACTTTTATATGGTCTTCGGCATGACTCAGCCGGGATTTGAACCCAGGCCTCCCAGGTGTGGGGCGGATGCTCCACCATCTAGGCCACCGCTCTGGTGGTGTAAAATATTAACAACAGGTAAGAATATTATGTGGAAATATTGAAGCAACATCTCAAGACATCACCCAAGAAGTTAAAGTTTGGGTGCAAATGGGTCTTCCAAATGGACAATGACCCAACGCATACTGTCAAATTAGTTACAAAATGGCTTAAGAGCAACAAAATCAAAGTTTTGGAGTGGCCATCACAAAGCCTTTATCTCAATCCCATCAATAATTTGTGGGCAGAGCTGAAAAAAAACGTGTGCAAGCAAGGTGGCCTTACAAACCTGACTCAGTTACATGAGTTCTGTCAGGAGGAATTGGCCAAAATTCCAGCATCCTATTGTGAGAAGCTTGAGGAAGGATGCCCAAAACATTTGACCTAAGTCATACAGTTTAAAGGCAATGCTACCAAATACTAAGGAAATGTATGTAAACTTCTGACTTTGAAGAAAGTAATAAAAAATTATCTAAAAAATATTTAGCAAATAGAAATAATTTTGGTAATAGTTAGGTTAACTGGCATCAAACTGGGGATTCTAAATTGTCCTTAGGTATGACTGTGAGAGTGAATGGTTGTCTGTCTCTCTGTGTTGGCCCTGCGATGGACTGGAGATCTGTCCAGGGTGTACCCTGCCTCTTGCCCAAAGATGCTGGGATAGGCTCCAGCCCCCCTGCGACCCGAAAAGGATTAAGTGGAAGAAGAATGAATGAACTGACCTGAAACAGGAAAAGTTTAGTCTGATTTAATGTCAGACAGTGAGATTAAAAAAAAGGGTTTTGTCCCTTTTTATACAGCGTATTTAAACTTCTGGTTTCAACTGTAAATGTGCTATGAGACATTTTTTTGCCGTGCACAATAGTGATTAGTTGTTTAAAAAAATGGTTCAAAATGGCCCACTCCCTATACTGTTAAATTCATTAGTTAAAGGATATTCTTTTCTGCTAATTTAAATATGGCATGGTAAGGTCACAGTAAAAGATTCCCTCTTTTTAACTTGGTAAACATAGGAGAGAGAGAGAGAGAGAGAGGGAAAAATATTACTTGGCCATCAGCTTTTTGCTTTCAGGTTTATAAATGTGATGGAAATGCACACCGATTTCTACCTTTGGGTATGAACACAGTTTTAGGCATGGATTTCAAAGTGCTTTGTGTAGCTGGCCCCACGAGACTTGTACCTATAACGGGAGGAAATGGCAGCTGTCAGATGGACTGTGGTTCCTACTTTTTCCCTCACTTTTAATGAGCAGCCTTGATATTGCACACAAAAAAATGTGTTTTACCCCTAACATGAAGTGACTCAGCTTCATGAGTGAGTACATACTTTATCATCATTAGTGCCAGAAACAAACATTTTCAACTTAGCGTCTGCTGTTCAATAACACACATTTTCCCCCTTGAAAGCAGTGTTTTGTTAAGTTTGAGGTATTTGGTGCAGGTTATATTTTGAATCGTTTGGGACTACTATTATGCTGAGCATAATAATGTCCGGTCCACTGGGGGAAATTATTCAGTTAATGTGCATGCTTTGCCATGAAATAACATTGTCCAACTAAATAGAGTTATCCCTTAGTGGTGTGAACTAATGACAATCTATGTTGTGCAACAATTGGCCATTTGGAGAACCGATCATAGACCACTAGCAAAAAATGGCTGTTTGGGGGCGCATGTAGTTCACCACAAATGTCTAACTGGATGTGCTTCCAAGGACCCTCTGGGTACGGTAATGGTTGCAGGGGTGGGGGTGGGGGGTCTGCCAGTCTTTCCGCTCTCCAAGCACGGGACACAGTTCTTTGCCATAGTTTCAATGTCCTTATTGATACCAGGCCACCAAAATGAATCACTGCAACGCTGCTTCACCCTGACCACGCCCAGGTGGCCCTCGTGGAGCATCGCCAGAACTCATGATCTCAGAGACATCGGGATCAATGCGCAGTGTCCCCTTGCCACACACACCCCGTTCCAACAACTCGGTTTGTCTCTGAATTGGTGAAAAGGTGCCAGATCCCCCTGTACTTTTGTGGGCCAATCCTCCCTGATGACGAACATAGTTGTGATAATGTGGGGTCCTGTCCCGACTCTGCCCGGAGCTCCTGGAGGGATACCATGTCCCGGAGGGGTCCGTGCAGCGTGTTGACCAGATCTGCCTCTGTGGGGTCATCATCGTCATCTGGTTGTATGGTGTTGGCTGTTGCACAGGACAGGAGATCCACCACTATGTTCTCTTTTTCAGGAGTGAACTGGGTAGTAAAGTTGTAGGCCCTCAACCGCTCAGTCTACCTGTGGATCCGTAGGGGCCTGTGTCCCAAGCCTGTTGTCTCCAGCAGTGTCGTCAGCGCCCGGTGGTCCATTCGCAGGGTGAAGTGGCACCCGTAGAGGTAGATGTGCCACCATTCACACACCCAGACACAAGCGAGCACCTCCCTCTGGTGAGGTAAGTTGAGACTTCAGCCTAGCAACTGCTGCTGAGCAGGCCGGGGTCCACTGCCACAGTGCGTCCTGCTTCAGAAGGGCCCGGGGTGGTTCGATAGTCTCTGAATAATAAGGAATAAAACGCCCTTAAAAGTTCACAATGCCCAGGAATGAGGAGATTTGTGCGGGTGTCATGGGATCAGGGAGACGCAGGACTGCCTCCACATTTAAGTGCAGGGGCCTCAGGCCCTTGGCCACCAGCCGGAATCCCACAAACTCAATACAGTCCACCGCAAAAATGTGTTGGGTACCTGAGGTGTACCTGAAAATGCCCATGTGGGTCACAAATGCCATCAGGTCCCTGCTGGCTGGGTGAAGGGGCACCTGCAGATAACCCTGGCAGAGATCTAGCTTCGTGAACACCCTTGAGCCGCTGAATGTTGCGGTGAGTTCCTCCATCGTAGGGAGCCGGTATTTGTCTGGTACAATCGCTTTATTAACCATCCTAAGGTCAATACACAGCTGGATGCCGCCCATCTTCTTCTTGGCCACCACGATGTTCGATATCCATGGCGAGGCATCCACTCTGTCAATGATGCTGACTTTAAGAAGTTTGCTCAGTTCCGCTGTGACGTCATCCCACAGGGTGAGGGGAAGCCGCCGTAATGGTTGGATCTTGGGCGTCACACTTGGGTTGATGAGCGGGTGGTGGTAGAATGCTTTAATACATTCTAGGCCCATGAACAATGCCGGCCAGCGGACATGCCATTCCGTGTACACCGTCAGTACCATTGAGCCTGCTGGGTCCGTGATGGAGAATCCTAATTCGCCCAGCAGATCAGTTCCCAGCAAGTCAGCCCCATGGCAAGAAACCTGGAAGGTAAATGTGAGGATAATCCTTGACCCAAATTTTGACCGTGTCAGCCATGTCAATTTTAGTGTGACCGTACCCAAACATTTTTTTTTTCCCCCTTGTCCTGTCAGGCAGCTAGGCAAGCAGAACAGGGATCTGTCACCCTTATTGTGCCAAAACAGATTTACTTTGCCAAGAGGAGCTTATATAGTACCTAACTGTGTATTGTATATTGTTGTAAACTCCTCCTGTAATAACTTTTAATACTTTATTTTAATTATTTTACCCATGGAAGACCCAACAGGATGGGGAAGCGGGAAAGGAAGTGTGTGGAGGGGGAAAGAAAAGGGAGGGGAACAGACAAAAAAACAAACAAACCAACAACTAAAACAAACAAAAGACAAACTGCTTCTTCCACCGAAGACGACTCAGCACGAGTCTGATTTCCGCACCTGTTAAAGGAGAGACACTTGTGCATGTACGTCTGCATACATATATATGACAGCGCGTGCAAACTAAGTGTGTGCATGTGAGTGGTTGGTCAGGAAACATACGAAGCGGAGGGCCGGTCGCAGCAGCTCTCCCCCTGGGAACTCCGAGCAGGCAAGGCAGCGCCACCAGCCCCCACAGGGCACAAACATCTGAGGTCAGCAAGCCCCAGGAAAGCCAGGCATCCGCCCCCAGAGGGATGCTCAAGGGAGGCCAGGCTGTTTGGTGGCCGGCGCGGCGAGCCCACCCCCCCGGACCTGCCCGACCCCCACCCCCCCCATCAGGACCAACAACCGCCCCTGGGTCCCAGGCACCAGGAGGTCAGTGACCCCACCCCCCGGGCCGGAGACCGGCCCGTGCCCCCCGGCGCGAGCCCCCCCAGGCACCCCCACAGCGGTCCCGCCCCAGCGCCACTGCTGCACACCCCGTGGACCCACATGCCCAAAGAAGTCCCCCCGCCCAGGGGAGCCCACACTGCCGAGAGGCACTACCCCCCTTAATCCAGCACCTCTCAACTCGAAGACACACCCCTCCCCACACCTTCACAGCCACATGCTCCCATGTGCACCCATATGCAATAACTCCCTCTCACACACCCAGACCAACCCATTCTCTCTCACTCCTGTACCCATTCAAACTCACCCCTTTCACCCTTGTTTCATAAGGCGGCTGCAAAGCAGATGCAGTGAGCCTGAAGATGCACCAGTGCCCGGCAGTGACCGGGGAGACCACCGGCGCAGGCCACAGAAGCAGACCCCCACCCCTGGCATCCACCTGAGTGACTGATCAGCAGACCACCGCAGGCGCCCCGAGATGCCACCCGACATGCAAAGCGCCGCACAAAACCAACCCACCATCACCACCTCCATTCATCACCCTCTCACTTACGCTCAAATTCAGTCCCCCTCTCACTCCCTTGGTTGTATCTATACATTCAGTAGCACCCAGGGATTTTGACAACATGATAGGTCCCAGGCTCCCCACCAGGCCCCCACGCCCCCAGCAGGAGAAGGGCAACAGGGGTGGGGGAAGACCCCCACCCCCCAACACCGCACAAAACATGATGGGTGTATATCAGTTATATGATGTAATTGTGTGTAAATGTGTGGACTACCAAAGTGCAATTAAAATTGGGGGGACAGTGATTGGAGCACTGCTAGCCACTGCAATGGGCAGCAGGGCCCCCATCCCCCAAGCCCTCAGTGTCTAAAATGCAATTAAAATTGAGGTGAGTGCAGCCCCACCGCGCAGCAAAGGTATCCCCTTTGCCAACACATTGCGGCACACCCTCACCCCAAAGCCCTAAATGTATCAAAGAAGATGCATATTCCACCCAGAGTCAGGGGGAGGGGGAGGGGGGAAATAAGACTGGGAGTTAGACGGTCTAAAAGCGAGCCCCCCCCCCCCCCCCCCCCAGAAGCCAGCTTGCAAATTGGTTCATGACGCCACCCACTGCCCCCAAATCCCAACCCAGGGCGAGGGCCACCAGTGCAAGCAGCTCAGGATCCACCAGCATCACGCCCCGGCGTTCCCAGCACCACTAACATGATGGAGCAGCCATACCAATTCCCACTCATCTTACACACACAAACATGGACAACAATAGTCACAATAGTGAACAATGGGCCGGACCCACATGGCGCCCCACATGCCAAGCGACACCCCTGAGCGCCCACACAGGTCCACGACCACCCACCCCAGATGCACACCGACAGCCGCAGGCCATCCTGCAGCCACAGCCACCCCGGAGCAACCCGACGGAAACACAGCCACCAACCCGCGCCAATGGCCCCCCAACCACCCCCAAGCACCAACACGCACCCGCCGCCAATAACACCAGGGGCAATGCGACAAAGCGCCTTGC
Source organism: Pholidichthys leucotaenia (assembly GCA_020510985.1). Taxonomy (NCBI): domain Eukaryota; kingdom Metazoa; phylum Chordata; class Actinopteri; order Cichliformes; family Pholidichthyidae; genus Pholidichthys; species Pholidichthys leucotaenia. Next base: position 108,054,459 of record CM035837.1, read on the forward strand.
CCCTCGACACAACAGCAGGGTGGCTGGAACAAACTGGCCCCGAAACACCAACCCCCATGCCACTAGATGGACTGCCCCACCCCTGCCATCCAACAAAGTTCTCCTACCCATACACACATCCTCCACCCCCAGACATCCACCCACAGGTAACCGCACCCATACACACACGTACCCCCACCCACCATCACACATGCCCACCTACACCCACACACAGCCCCACCTGCCCACTCACAACACACACACCCACTTCCGCATCCGCTCATACACAAGCCCCCACTCACACACACACACACACACACACACACACACACACACACACACACACATGCACACCCACACCCGCAGACCCCAGTGGACGAGGAGGGTGACCCAGGATGCAGGCATCTACCCTAGGGTGCCGCCAGAGCCCCAGGGAAAACATGACCCCGTCGCGCAAGGACACACCAGGGCCAACCCGCACCACTGGCACACACCAGACCCCGGCCCAGGGGGGGAATCCCCCCCCCCAGCACCAGGGGCCCAAGGCCAGCCCCAGCCCCCCCCCCCCAGGAGGCAAGGCCAGCCAGCTGGGAGCCGCAACCCAACCACCCCACCCCCCAACCACCCCCACCCCCCAGGGCCAGACAAACGGCCACCCCAGAACAGGCCCCCAGACGCCCACAGTCGGGGCGCAGCCAGCTGCCAGAGGTGCCAAGGAGAGCGAGCCACCGCCCGCCACCCCTCAGATTATAGATTTAATTAGCAGGGACCAGAGAGAATTGAATTCTGCCAATTGATTATTTCAGGAGCCTGACAATCTCTCCAGGCTAATATAATCCAATAGTAAGTTATTCTAATAAGTCATGCGTAAGTTATTTCTTAATTTCCAATTCATGAGGATAGTTTTCTTTGTGATGCATAAGGCAGTGAGAACCATGTGTGACATCCTTGCATCTATATTTATTTCACTTAAATCACCTAATATGCAAAGTGTGGGTGAGGCTGGGACACTATACCCAAGCCATGCCGACAAGTCCTCACATGTCTTCTGCCAGAACTTTTGAACCGGTGCACAGGACCACATAGCATGCATATAGCTATCCGGGACGTTGTTGGTGCAGTGAGAGCAGATATTTGTGTGACTCAGGCCCATTTTGAACATCCTTTGTCCTGTGTAATGAATTCTATGTAGAACTTTATACCATAAAAGTTGTATGCTAGAGTTTTTAGTCATCTTAAAAGTGTTTAAACATATTTGTGTCCAGAAACTTTCCTCCTTATTGATCGATAGGTCTGTCTCCCATTTTGATATTGGAAGAGATACGGAATCATCCAGCTTTGATAATAGTCCATGTATTTTTGATATCAATTTAGGGGAACGAAGATTTAGAAACTCTGCCACCTTAACTGGTACCTCTAAATCTGTCTGATTAAATTAAATCTTGCTTTTATTATGGATTTAAGCTGTTGGTATTCAAAATACTTTTTATCACTGTTGTTGTACTGTGACACTAGTCCCTGAAATTGGATAAAAATTTACACCTTGAATAAGATGTTCTAACTTATTTATTCCCTTCTCTTGCCATAGTGGAAATTTTAATGTCCTCTTTTGTTGCAAGATATCAGGATTATTCCAAATGGGTGTGAGTTTACATGGGACAAGTGAAGACCCCATTATTTTTCCCCGTCAGAGAGGAGCTGATCAGAATCAGAATCAGAATAGCTTTATTGCCAAGCATGTTTACATGTAAACATACGAAGAATTTGACTTGACATTGGGCGCGCTCGATAAGCGCTTCCCAATGACGCGGCAGCCATGCAAGGCGCCTGTCATACAGTGGAGGGTAAAGAGGGGAATGGGGCGGGGGGGGAATGACACAATGGGCAGAGAGAAAAAACATAGTTAATCAAAATAAAGCTCGTTTGAGCAAAATTGTGATTACATAGAAAAAAAAACCCTCTAATGCACAATTAGCAGACAATACAGATCACACAATAACAAAGGAGCAAAAGTTGAGAGAGGCAGTATAAGTGTGTGTGTGTGTGTCAGTGTATGTGTATCAGTCATGTAATGTTGTGTGCGGTGTGTGTATCAGTTACTGGTGAACAGCAAAAATCCTCCCTGAGCAACGTTTAGATGTTATGTCTTTAGTGTCCTCCAAATATAGATAGCATGTCCTCGAGAGTTCATTCTCTCAGTGCATGTCCGATGGTAAACTCCATGCTGGTCACATAACGCTGTCCTTGAGAGATCAGATTACTGCGCACCAGATTTTAATGATTTTAATACTTTTAAAACAGTCATGGCGTTTAATACAGGGACTTATAAAAGGTAAGTCAGAGATATTTAGTGACCCACAGAGAGCCTGTTCAGCATCTAACCATGGGTTTCCTAGTGGGGTTGATTTTGTCCATTTTGAAACAAACTGCAGTCTATTGGCTAAAAAGTAATTTAAAAAAAAATTGGTAGATCTAAGTCTCCACACTCTTTCGCTTTTTGAAGGGTTTTTTAACTAATCCGTGATGGTTTATCCTTCCATAAAAATGTACTTATATTTGAGTCTAGAGACTTAAACCAGGCCATTGATGGTTGGGTAGGAATCATTGAGAACAAATAGTTGATTTTAGGAAGGACCATCATTTTAACGGTTGCGACTCTTCCCATTAGTGATAAGGGTAGTGTCCTCCAGCGCATAAGGCTGTCTTGTATTGTTTTTAAAAGGGGAGTGTGATCTAGTCGCAATAACTCTGAGAGCCTGGGGGAAATATTTATTCCTAAATATTTAATATTACCTGATTGTAATGGAATAGTAGATGTATTTGAGAAATTGCAATTTATAGGTAGAACTATTGATTTACCCCAGTTAATAGTCTGATAATGATGAAAATTTATCAATGAGCGCCACTGTCTGAAGAAGAGATCTTTGTGGGTTTTCAAGGAAAATCAATACAGTGTGGAGAATGGGGAAAGATGAGGCTGAGTTTTATTTCTCAAGTCAGATTTATTCACATTCTCCAACATCATCCAAACACAGAAAGAGAAAAGAGAATGAATCTTCCAACATCTGTCCCTTTTATACTCAAGACATCAAACATACAGTCACATGGTACTTAATCCCAGTCACAATGTAACTTCCCCCCGATCTTAACACACTCCACCTCTCAGTCTCTGGCCGCTGGGCAAAATCCCCCAAGGCTATCTCTTTGCATGCCAAAGACTAAACTTCACACCCTCGTGTTATCTCCAGAGCGGCTCAGTCCTTTGTTCCGTCTCAGATGTGAAGCCTAAGGTGGTATACGTATGAATCATGCAGTCATATACATATGTGCATATATGTGCCCCACAACATCAGCATAAAGACTTATCTTGTGTTCTTTTTCTCCAGTTTGAATACCTCTGATATCAACATTTTGTTGTATGGCTGCTGCTAATGGTTCAATAAAGATGGTAAAAAGTGAGGGAGAGAGTGGACACCCCTGCCTAGTACCTCTCTGGAAATTAAAGCTTCGGGAAGTCTGATCATTTGTTTGGACAGATGCAGCTGGACAGCTATATAGTGTTTTTTTTTTTTCCACAATATCTTTAATTGAACCTTTTTTTTTTTTTTAACAAACATGATACAAACAATCAAACACTAACACTAAAGTACTACAAAAAAAAAAATGCACTAAAAACACCAACAACCACCAACAAAATCAAGTCTTCAACAATGCTCCTCTGTTTAGTCTAGACAATCCAATACATAAGTATACATATTATGTTCACCAGTTTGGAATTTACAAGGTCCACACACATCATTCACCTTCTTCTTCAAGAGTTATGTTTAAATTTTTTACATAATCAATAAAAGGTCTCCATATATTCTCAAACACAATTTCCTTTGATTTCAGTATATATGTTATTCTTTCTAATGGAAGGTTTGTTAACATCTGTCTTAACCACTGAGTCACATCTGGTCTATGAGTCTTTTTCCATGATAGTGCAATACATTTTTTGGCATTAAGCAAACTGAGGTCTATGAATGTTCTTTCACTTTTATTAAAATTATGCTTTTCTGGGTACAGACCCAACAAAAACAGTTTAGGATTCAATATGATTTGTTTTGAAATTATTTTTTCAATTGTTACCCTCACCTCTTCCCAAAACATTCTTATTAATCTACATTCCCATAAACAATGAAATAGGGTTCCTTTACTTTCCATGCATTTTGTGCATGTATCTGGTATATTTTTGCTATATCTATTTAACTCCTCCGGTGTAACATACATCCGCATTAACCATTTGAAATGTATCAATTTAAGGCGTGCATTTATTGATTTGGTTTGAGCTTCTGTACAAGCCAATTCCCATTGTTCCTCTGAAATTTCAATTTGCAGATCTTCTTTCCAGTAGTTTAATCTTTTCAGTGAATTTTCACTTGAAGATAGTGTCAATGAGTTATAAAACTCTGAAATAATACCCTTTCTTTTACTATCTTTCATCATCATTTTTTCCAAGGATGAATAAATAGGTCGAGTGAGAGCTTTATTTTGATTTGATCGAATAAAGTTTCTAAGTTGAAGATATTTAAAAAAATGTGTTCTATTGAGATTAAATTTGATCCTCAGCTCTTCAAAAGACATTATGTTGTCTGCACATGGCAAATATAAATCCTGAATCTTTTGTATCCCTTTTAAATTCCATACTTTAAATACAGCGTCCGCTCTTCCTGGTTTAAAATATTGATTACCCCATATTGGACTAAATTGTGACAATAACTGTGGTTCTTTTAAATAGTTTTTAGCTTCACACCATATTTTGATCATATGCTTTACAAATGGATTTTTAACTTGTTTTTGTAATTTTTTTGCCAAATCTGAGTATATGAATATGGGAAGAGGTAAAGGTAAATTGTATGATTCCATTTCAGTCCAGTGAGGGAGATCATTTGATGAAAAATAATATGTCATAGACCTCAGTTGTGCCGACCAATAATACAACATAAAATTTGGACATTTCAGACCTCCACGATCAAATGGTAAATATAATAAAGACAAACGTAATCTAGCCCTCCTGTTGTTCCATATAAATTCCACTAACTTTTTTTTTATTCTTGAGAATAGATCTAAAGGTGGTGATAAGGGAATGTATTGAAATAAATAAAGTATTTTAGGTAAAATATTACTTTTAAGTATATTGATTCTCCCGATCATCAACATTGGTAATGACATCCATCTCTGAGTTAACTCATTGATATCTGACATTAAGGCTTCATAGTTGACACTGGCGACTGATTCTAGCTTAGGCATAATTTGGATTCCTAAATATTTAAACTGATTTACAACATTGAATTGATTTACCTCAGGGGCTGGGTAATTTCTCTGGGTCTCATTTAGCATTAATATTGAAGATTTAGTTTTATTTATTTTATATCCTGATATTTCCCCCAAATTCTTTATTAAATTCAACAAGGTTGGAATTGATTTTTTTAAATTCGACATAAACAAAATTATATCATCGGCGTACAGGGAGATTTTATGTTCTGTTGGTCCAACTTTAATTCCATATATTTGTGAATGTAAACGTATCGCTATCGCTAAAGGTTCAATTGCCATAGTAAACGGTAAAGGTGAAAGTGGACAGCCTTGTCGACATCCTCTATTGATTTTTATTGGTTTTGAAATATTGTTATTTGTTAGGATTTCTGCTGTAGCATTATTGTATATTATTTGAACCCATTTTATGAAATTATTTCCAAGTCCAAACCTTTGTAGGACTTCAAAAAGAAAGGGCCATTCAACTCTATCAAAGGCCTTTTCGGCGTCCAATGATAGGAGAGCTGTATCCGGTGCTTCTTTATTAAAATAAATAATATTAAATAGTCTTCTTACATTATGGAAGCCTTGTCTACCCTTTATAAAGCCATTCTGATCTCGATTAATAATATTTAGTAAAATTTCTTGTATTCGTCTTGCTAAAATTTTACAGATTATCTTAAGGTCGGCGTTTAATAGGCTTATTGGTCTCATATTTTCACATTTATTAGAGGGCTTACCTGGTTTTGGCAGCAGTATAATTAAGGCATTATTTATGTATGATGGTAAATTATTATTTTGAAATGCTTCTAAAACCATTTCCAAAAAAGGTTTTATTAATTTATTCTTAAATTTTTTATAAAGGTCAACTGGAAGACCATCTGGTCCTGCACTTTTTCCTGATTTCATATTATCAATGGCTAGCCCAACTTCTTCTTGACTAATTTTAGACTCCAATATCTCCCTGTTTTCATTTGGAATACACGGTATAGATAGTTCGTTCAAAAACCCATTTAGTTTTGTTAAATCAGGTTCATTTTTGGTATCATATAATTTTTCATAGTAATCTCTAAAGGCTCTATTAATTTCTAAAGGATCTATAACTACCTGTCCGTTACTTATAATATTGGTAATTGGTGTTTTAATTTCCAATTGTTTAATCTGCCATGCTAATAATTTTCCTGATTTTTCACCTTGTTCATAAAAAGATTGTTTCAATCTTAGAAGACTCGAGGCAGCTCTATTCGCTGATTTTTTGTCGTATTCAGCTCTCAAAATCAGTAATTCATTCTCCAACCTTGGGGCTATATAGTGTTTTAATCCAGTTTATGAAAGATGAACCAAACCCGAACTTGTTTAACACCATAAAAAGAAATTTCCAGTTAACACTGTCAAAGGCTTTCTCTGCATCCAGGGACAAGATTGTAGTTTCTACGTTATTGATCTTGCAGTAGTCTATTAAATTAAATAGCCTGCGTGTATTATCAGCCGAGTGCCTACCCTTGATGAAACCTGTTTGACCTGGGTGTATAATAAGCGGAATTATCCTTTCCAGTCAGTTGGCGAGAGCTTTGTAAATTATTTTAAGATCGACATTCATAAGTGAGATGGGATGGTAGCTGGATGGAAGCATAGGTTCTTTTCCAGGTTTAAGGAGCAGGATAATACTAGCCAAATTCATATTTGGAGGGATTACATTATCTTCTTTAATTTGGTTCACCATTTTAAAGAAAGTAGGTGCCATCACAGGCCAAAATTCTTTATAAAATTCTACTGGAAAACCATCTGGTCCAGGAGCTTTGTTGTTTGGGATGTGCTTAAGTGCCTCCTGGAGTTCAGACACCTGAAGAGGTGCATCTAGAGCTGCAATCTGTTCATTATTTAATCGTGGTAAGTTAATATCGTCCAAAAATTTATTTATCTCTGAGTCAGATGGGTTAACCTGAGATGAGTAGAGGTTTTCATAAAACTTTCTGAAGGAGTTATTTATTTCTTCAGGCTCATGGGTAATATTTTCAGTCATATCCTTAATAGAGTGGATAGTTGTTTTTTCTTTATTCAGTCTAAGCTGGTTTGCAAGATATCGCCCTGATTTATTACTGTGTTCAAACTTCTCAAGATGCAGTCTTTGAATTAAAAACTGTGCTCTTTTGTTTGTAATTTCTGTTAATTCCAGCTTTAATTTTCTCAGATCGTTAAGTGTCTGTTCCTGTGGGGAAATGGCATAGGTTGTCTCCAGTGATTTAATTTTCTGTTCTAACTCCAGTACCAGTGCTTTTTCTTTTTCATTCTTATATGAACAGTAAGAGATTATTTACCTCGCATGACCGCTTTTGCTGCTTCCCAAAGAACACCTGTGGATATTCCTGGCACATCATTATATTCCAGATATGATTCCCACTTTTTATTAAAGTAGTTAATAAAGTCTTTGTCTTTCAGTAGTGATATATTAAATTTCCAGCTCCTAGTTTCCCTTGTAGCGTTCCTATTTACTAGTGTAAGAGATACTGGATGGTGATCGCTAATAGCTTGATTTGAACATATTTCAGTGTCTGTGATCTCCCTCACAATAGAATTACTGGCTAAAAAGAAATCTAGACGCAAATGTGAACTATGAACTGATGGGAAAAAAAAGTGTATTCCCGAAGAGTTGGGTGAAGAGAACGGCATTCATCGCAAAGACCAAAATCATTTATGTATTGTTTGAGAGTGTCAGTAGCCTGCCATTTTCGGTAATTCCCCCATGTACTGAGCCTGTCGATTGCAGGGTTTAATACCAGGTTGAAGTCCCCTCCTATTATAAGGGTAGTGTCCAAGTGCTCAGAAAGAGAAGTGAAAAAAGTGTGAAAATAGGATGGGTCGTCAACATTTGGGCCATAAACGCTTGCAATACATAGATCCAAATTTTGAACTGAGATTTTTAGTATTATAAATCTACCTTCCAGATCTGTTATGGTATTATTCACAACAAAGCGCATTCTTCTGTTTACCAGTATAGCTACCTCCCTTTGTTTAGAATTAAAGCCGGCTCAGTACATGTGGGGGAATTCCGGAGAGGTGAGTGCATCTACAGACGACTTAGAAACATGTCTCTTGCAATAAGACAAAGTCTGCCTATAGATCCTTCAGTCAATTAAAAACTTTTAGCCTCTTCTCCCTGCTACCAATTCCACGTATCTTCCACATAACAAACTTAAATGTGGACATGTTTTCACTAACTGGTTATGTACTAAAGACTAACTAAATGTGCCTATGTGATTATATGTCTGTAATTATGCATATATGTGTATATATATGCTGTGTGTAAAATATACACCTACGCATATATGATTGAGTGTGCGCGCATGATGTCTTTGTTCCATTTGCCTGCAATTGCAAGCAAATGGGGTGCATGTTTATTTTTTTTATTTTATATTTTATTTGTTTATTTGACAGGGACAGTGCAATAAACATAGACAATTAATCAAATGACAATCAATCTAATGTGTTGCACAAAGAGTGTATAGCTATTAGCTAATTTGCAACTCTTGTCCCTGGATGGGCTTTAGAAAGAAGAAACAGGTAAAAAGAAAGAAGGATAAGGAAAAGAAAAAATGAAAACAGAATAAACAATAACCACATACATCAATGCAAACAAGATTATAAATACACAATATAAAAACCTGGTTCACATTTGCCTATTTCAGGTCTCCCTCCCTTCGTCACTCACTATAAACAAACACATTCATTCCTTCCCTTCATTCACTCTCACCCTGCAGACAATCATTTCATACATGGTTCAGGTTCAGGTTCAGGTTACTTTATTTGTACCCGTAGGTAGATTTGTTTTGCAGTTGGTGACATCCATATTTACAAGCCACAATTACATTCAACATAGACACAAACACAGGCACACATCTTACAAAATAGGTAAATATAAAATATGTACAATATAATTTTTATAGCTTGTTCAACTCTTTGACAGCAGCAGGGACAAAGCTGTTTTTGTAGCGCTGGGTTCTACTTTTTGGGACAGCAAACCTCCGTCTGGAGGGAAGAAGCTGAAAGTTGCAGTGCAAAGGGTGGGAGTCATCATTTAAAATCGAGTCGGCCATCCTCTGTACTTGTCTGGTGTACAGGGATGTCAGGCTCAGCTGTGACTCACCAAGCAAACGACTGGACCATCTGACTACCTGATCCAAGGATTTCCTCTGTTTCAGTTTTATCTGACCAAACCATGACATTAAAGAAAAGGATAAAACAGATTCAATAAAAGCCCGATAGAACATAGTCATTATGGTTCGGTCAATTTGGAAGCGTGCAAGTTTCCTCAAACAATGCAAATTTTGCTGACCCTTTTTGCACACCCTTTCACAGTTCACCTCAAAGTTCAATCCACTATCAATAATCGTCCCAAGATATTTGTACGATTGTACACATTCGGTGGTCTGGCCTTTTAGTATGGTGACTTTGTGCCTGGGAGTTTTCCTCCTAAAGTCAATAATCATATCTTTCGTTTTTGTTGTATTCAGCTGCAGGTAGGAATCCTCACACCAGTGAACAAAGTCATCAACTACTGGGCCGTGGCCACTCTCACCATCCTGGAGGAGACTGACAATGACTGAGTCATCAGCATACTTTATAATGTGTCTGTTGTCATGTCTGCTCCGACACATGTTTGTGTACAGGATGAAGAGTAGTGGTGACAACACACACCCCTGAGGAGAGCCAGTAGAAGAGCACTTTAGGTCAGACAATGTACCATTGACCCTTACTCTCTGCGTCCTGTTGGTTAAGAAATCCAGAATCCAACCCACCAGATTATTGCTTAAATCAAATTGTTGCAGGAGCCTTTCAACTAAAATATGAGGTTGGATTGTATTAAAGGCAGAAGAAAAGTCCACAAATAAAAGCCTGGCGTGTGTCCCATTAAAATCCAGATGTTTAAAAAGCATGTTAAACAGAGTGACAGTGGCATCCTCCACTCCTCTGTGAGGCCTATAGGCAAACTGCAGAGGATCCAATGCATGTTCAGTCTGCTTTAGGACCTCACATCTGACCAGTTTTTCAAAAATTTTCATTAAAATTGAAGTCAAAGCAACTGGTCTAAAGTCATTTACCGTTTTAGGACAGCTGGATTTTGGAACGGGAACAACCACGGCATCTTTCCAGATCTTAGGCACATGTTGTGTCTGTAAGGACTTATTGAAAATGTAGTGAAATATAGGACTCAGTTCATGTGCACAGGACTTTACCAGGCGTCCACATATATTATCAGGGCCCTGACTTTTGTTCACTTTTACAGCGCGGAACTCCCTTTCAACATCCTGCATCTCAATATTAAAGTGCTGATTGTCTTTGAGTTTCTGTTTCAAATCTTGGATTTCTGTGCTAAAATCAAAGGAGTCAAAACGACCATAAAAACAATTAAGAGCATTAGCCAGCTCTGTGTCTGAACTAAAACCATCTAAAAACACACGATTACTGCGCTCTGTGCTCTGAAGGCCTGCAATTTTTTTCATACTGGCCCAGGCCGAACCAAGTTTATTTGCTGCCATCTTGCTTCCCAATTCTGATTTATAATTCTGTTTTGCTCTTAAAATTTCGGCCTTTAGCTCCTTAGTGGCAACCTGTAGCGCAGAAACAGACCCCTGTTTAAAGGCAAGTGCTTTCCTCTGTAAGCAGGATTTAACTGATTTAGTAACCCATGGTTTGTTGTTGGGATATATTTTGACACGTTTACGTGGAACAAACTTATTTTGACAGTGAGCCATGTATGAGCATGTGAGCTCAGCCAGAGAGTCCAAATCATCCCCGCAGGCCATTATGAACATCTTCCAGTCTGTACAGTCAAAGCATTCCTGGAGGCTGTGCTCTGAATCTTCTGTCCACACATCAATGTCTCTCATCTCCACCTTGCCTCTTCTGAGAGCAGTTTTATATGTGGGCAGCAAATGAACACAGTTGTGATCTGATGATCCTAAAGGAGGAAGGGGGAGTGATTTATAGGCCCTCTCTATGGATCCATAGCACAGGTCCAATGTCTTTTTTCGCCTGGTTGGGCAGGAGACATACTGATGAAAGTTTTTAAGTGTCTTCTTTAAAGAAACATGGTTAAAATCCCCAAGAATGAAGTTTGGCGCCTCTGGAGAAATTGACTGCAGCCGCTGGATCACATCAGAGATGGTGCTGGAGGCGGAGTCAGCGTCTGCCCTCGGATGAATGTACACAACTGTGATGAAAAGTTGGGGAAACTCTCGAGGCAAATAAAAGGGGCGAAGCGACACAGACAGCAGCTCCACATGGGGTGTACAGATGCGCTCTCTGACCGTGACAGATGTGCAGTACTGCTTATTAATGTATAAACATACTCCGCCCCCCTGACGTTTCCCCGTTACCTCTTCCTGCCGATCCGAGCGCAGCGGAGCTCCAAAGCCGTCAATCCACAGGTCTGCGTCTCGATCATGCGCAGTAAGCCAAGATTCAGTGAAAGCCATGACGCAGCAGTTCTTAAAATCCTTCTGGTAACGTACGTTGCCTTGAATTTCCTCCACCTTGTTTCTCACAGACTGTGCATTCCCAAAAATGATCGAAGGAAGAGGAATGTTACCAAACTGACGTCTCCTAAGGCGCAATTTCACACCTCCACGTCTTCCACGCTTCCTCCTGCCGCTTCTCTTTTCACCGCTGTGTCCGTCTCTCAAAATAAAGTCCGGCAGCTGAAATCTGGGCGCAATCAGAGACTCTGCACCAGCTGTGTTAAAGCGCAGCAACATGTCCCTGGAATATTGTATTCTGCCCGCTATTCTGCTCGCCATGGAGCCGAACGCGTTTACCTCAGAGACAAAGAGCCACAGCACAGAAAGCAGTAGTGCGAGATATGACAGGAAATCCATGTTGCAGATACCAGGGAGCTGTTCGCCATATATTCCACCAACGCTCCAGGGCAGAAACGACACAGAGGATTTTCTAAAAACGTAAAAAAGTACAAAAAACACACACACGCACACACGCACTATATCACCAAGCTGCTGGTCGCTGCGTGCGCATGCGCCCAAAGAATGTACCCAAAATGGGTACATTCTTGTTTATTTTTCAGCCAGTTTTTAACCTTTGTAGTAAATGTTTTAAAGTCCGTTATTATTTTAATTTCATTTGGCATTGTGTTCCAGATATGACTGCCCTTTATAGAGAAAGCTGTTTGTCCAAATGTGGTTCTGCGGTGGGATATTTTACAGTTATTGTTAACAGAACTCCTGGTGGCTCTGCTGCTGTCCTGTCTTTGGATGAAACCAGCAAGTGGCTCTGGCGCTGATTTATGGAAACATTTGAAAATTAATTTCAGAAAACAGAGGTCAATGAAACTCTCAAAACTCAATAGATTGTATTTTTTTAAAATATAACAGTGGTGCCACCTAATGGGCTTTTTATCCAAGATTTTTAGAGTTTGATTATATAATGAACCTATATGTTTTATTGTGGAAGGAGCTGCTTGAGCCCAGACTGTCAAACAGTATGATATATGAGAAAAAAACCATAGAATGCATATACAGTACAGCTGCTTGGTATGGTATGTAATATCTAATTAATTTAAAGCAGTTCAGATTTTTTTTTTTACTGTTTTAGAAATTTTCTTTATATGAAGATTATATTTGAATTGAGGATCTAGTACAATGCCAAGGTATTTGAATTCTGTAACTAAACTGATGTCTTGATCATGTATATTAACTTTAAAATGTTGCAGGTTACATTTTTTTGATTGAAAAGCACATTGAAACGGTTTTCTGAAGGTTCAGCAATAGATGGTTCTGGAAGAGCCACTCTTGGACATCAACCATACTTGTAGACAGTACATCTGCAGCCTGTGCTGGAGTCTTGGCAGCTGTGTAAATAACTGCATCATCTGCATAAAGTTGACATGTTGCAGCTGAGCAGTGTAGTGGCAAGTCATTAATAAAAATGCTGAAAAGTAAAGGACCAAGAATGGACCCTTGTGGGATACCCATACGGTTGTTTAAAAATAAGGATTTATCCTGGTGAACTTTTACACACTGTTCTCTATTCTGGAGATAAGATGCAAACCATTCTAATGTATCTGGAGAGAAGTTAAAAGATACCATTTTGGATAAAAGCAAACTGTGGTTTACAGTATCGAAAGCCTTTTTGAGATCCAGAAAAACAGCTCCTACCACATTACCCCTGTCCAAGGACTGTTTGACATTTTCAATAAGGCAACAATTTGCTGTTTCTGTTGAGCATCCTGGTCTAAAACCAAATTGATGTGGATGAAGAAGTTGACTGTCTTGTAGATAGTCTATCAGCTGTGTAGCTACAACTTTTTCAAGAACCTTAGACAGGACTGGTAAAATAGAGATTGGGCGGTAATTGCATATATCGTCTTTACTGCCTGATTTATAAACTGGTATGACGACAGCTTTTTTTCCAACCAGATGGAAATGTACTAGACCTAATGGAGAGATTAATGAGATGAGTCAGTGGTTTGATTAATATTTTGCTGTGCATTTTGAGAAAGGAAGTGCTCATATTGTAGATATCATTAGTTTTTGAGTTTGACAGTGTTTTAACAATACCAGCAATTAACTCCTCATTTACCTCATCAATGTGAAAAGAAACTGTTGAAAGTATTGATTTTGTGTTGTTGAGCACATTTGGCAGCACAAAGTTTTTTGTTAATTCTTCCACAGAGTCCACAAAATATGAATTAAATTCATTTGCCGATATAGCCTTGTCACTGATGGTCTTGCCATTGATTCGAAGTTCCTTTACCCCCTTCTGAACATTTTTTTTATTAGTTATTTAAATGCCTCCATAGGGAACTGTTGTTACCCTTTGCATGATCTATCAGTTTATTGTAATTAGATAGTTTTGATTTTCGCAGCTCTTGTACCACTTTATTTCTTAAACTTTTGTACACAAGGTGATCATTTTGTAATTTAGAGGTTAATGATGTTTTCAATGCAGAATCTCGCCTCTTCATAAGTTTTCTTATTTCATTATTTAACCATGGTAGGTTAATCTTCTGTTGTCTACTTTTAATTTACTTTGTAAATTTTTCTATAGACTTTGTAATTGTTGCAGTTATAAAATTACAACAATCATCTACTTCATATATTGACATGAGCTGCTCCCAATTTTGATTCTCTAAGTGATGTTCAAACTCCACAGTTTTTGATTTGGGAATAATAAAATTTAATTTGTCAATATCAACTCCCCCAAAATACTGTGGTCGCTTTTTAGTAAGTTTTCTGACAGCAAGAACCATGTTATGATCTGAGAGACCGGTTACAAGATTATAGGTTCTGGTTATTCGTTCTGGTTTATTAGCAAATATCATGTCAATAAGTGTTCTAGATTGTTTGGTTATCCTGGTGGGTCCTTTGATCATTTGTTGGTAATTAAATTTAGTCATGAGGCTTTTCAATTTCTATTTGTCCTTTTTATCAGACCAGTTAATATTAAAGTCACCATAAAATATTGTTTCTCTGCTCCTCTCAAGTTGTTTAACAAGATCACTTAATTCATTATAAAAGGAAGAATTGTATGACGGTGGGTTGTACAATACTGCAATGTTGAAATTCATTACCGGTGAGAGACATACATTAACAGCTAAACATTACATTATAACATACTTAAAGTTATTTCCTATAAACCAGAAGTATGAGAGGAAACAGACATAAAGGTTAATAAGAGGTGAAAAAATGCAGATAACATACAACAATGACCTAACAACTTCAAAAAAATTAACTACAACAGACAAATAAACAAACAACAACCTCAACGACAAAGAAAAAAACATTTTGACAAATGTTAACAAATTAAACTGAGATCAAATAAGAGACCTGCGCACAATCACACTCTTTTTCCACCTGTAGCTAAAAAAACAAAAACAACAAAAAACAAAATAGTTTGTTTCCAAATGGGAAAAAGCTTCCTTCTCCTTTCCAAGATTTCCTGTGAAAACTGATCATTTAGATCATAATTGGTGTTTTTAAGCTGCCTGCCCTACTGCTGTACCTAAATTTTTTGCTTGAAATGCTCAAATTTGGCAACAATAGGTTTGAGATGTTTATAAGCAACTTTCGCGTTACGAGTGCGCATCAGAATCAGAATCAGAATGAGATTTATTGCCATTGTTCATGTAGTACACAAACTAGGAATTTGTCTCGTGCAATGCTGCAACATTAAACATAGAGTAACACTAAAGATAAAAAACTATGCATGCAATAAAAGGTAGAATAAGAATAAGTAATGCTAATCTATGCCATTTTTAAATATATTAACAAGCAGCAGATATTGTGGAATTCCACATAGTGCAGTCAGTAATGCAAAAAGAAAACAAGTGATAATTGTCATGAGTCCGGTTGAGCTGCTGTACATAGTGCATGAGAGTCTAATAAGTCACTTAGTGTTCAGCAGTCTGATGGCAGAGGGGAAGAAGCTGTTCATGTAGCGGGAGGTTTTAGTCTGAATGGACCGAAGTCTTCTGCCTGAGGGGAGGGGGGCAAACAGTGCATGTCCAGGGTGTGAAGGGTCGGCTATGATCCGACCTGCACGCCTCCGGGTCCTGGAGATGTACAGGTCCTGGAGGGATGGGAGCTTGCAGCCGATCACCTTCTCAGCAGTGCGCACAACGCGCTGCAGTCTTAGTCTGTCCCTGGCGGTGGCTCCTGCGTACCACACGGTGATGGAGGTGGTGAGGATGGACTCGATGATGGTCGTGTAGAACTGCACCAACATCTTGGTGGGTAGCTTGAGCTTCCTCAGCTGCCGCAGGAAGAACATCCTCTGCTGGGCCTTTTTGATGAGGGAGCTGATGGTCGGCTCCCACTTGAGGTCCCGGGTGATGGTGGTGCCCAGGAAGCAGAAGGAATCCGCAGTGGTGATGGGAGAGTCTGTGAGGGTAAGGGGGGGCAGAGGGGCTGTGACTTTTCTGAAGTCCACGATAATCTCCACTGTCTTCAGAGCGTTCAGCTGCAGGTTGTTGTGGCTGCACCAGGACGCCAGCCGGGCCACCTCTCTCCTGTAGACGGACTCGTCGCCGTTGGAGATGAGCCCAATGAGGGTGGTGTCGTCCGCAAACTTGATCAGCTTGACAGACTGGTGACTGGAGGTGCAGGAGTTGGTGTACAGGGAGAAGAGCAGGGGGGAAAGTACACAGCCCTGGGGTGATCCGGTGCTGATGCTTACAGAGTCCGAGACAGTCTTTCCCAGCCGCACATGCTGCCTCCGGTCCGTCAGGAAGTCGGTGATCCACCTGCAGAGGGAGTCAGGCACATTGAGCAGGGACAGCTTGTCCTGGAGCAGAATGGGGTGGATGGTATTGAATGCAGAGCTGAAGTCCACAAACAGGATCCTGACGTAGGTTCCCGGGGAGTCCAGGTGCTGCAGGATGGAGTGGAGGGCCAGGTTGACTGCGTTGTCCACAGACCTGTTGGCTCTGTAGGCAAACTGCAGCGGGTCCAGGAGGGGAGTGGTGATGGTCTTGAGGTGGGGCAGGACCAGGCGCTCAAAGGACTTCATGACTACAGAGGTGAGCGCTACAGGTCTGTAGTCGTTAAGTCCAGTGATCCGTGGCTTCTTGGGGATAGGGACAATGGTAGAGGTTTTGAGGCAGGCCGGCACGTGGCATGACTTCAGGGAGGTGTTAAAAATGTCTGTGAAGACAGGAGTCAGCAACTCCGCACAGTGTCTCAGGGTGGAAGGAGACACGCCGTCCGGACCGGGGGCCTTGCGCGGGTTCAGTCTGGAGAACTGTCTGTGCACGTCCTGCTCACTGATGGCAAAGGCAGGGGGGGAGGAGGGGGGGGCGCCTTTGATGAAGACTATGAGTTGACTGTGAGTTCAAAGTTCACGACTACCAAACATTCCGGCAGCCGCCTTGCTTTTGTATAGAGACAGTGCTGTCACACCTGAACAACTGCCGTTTAAAGTCTGCTTCAAGCTTTAAATCTCTGTTATGCCAGGTGCACATTGTGCCATAGTGAAGTATGGTAACGGCATGTATCATCTAGAGTGGTGGAAAAAGAAAACTTGCAGCATACATGCATGTAACATCAGGACCAGCATGTGCACATGTCCGCAGCCATTCACGTTATACAGACGTGGACAAAATTGTTGGTACCCCTCTGTTAATGAAAGAAAAACCCATAATAGTCACAGAAATAACTTGAATCTGACAAATGTGGTAATAAATAAAAATTCTATGAAAATTAACCACTGAAAATCAGACAATGCTTTTGAATTGTGGTTCAACAGAATTATTTTAAAAAACAAACTCGTGAAACAGGCCTGGACAAAAATGATGGTACCCTTAACTTAATATTTTGTTGCACAACCTTTTGAGGCAATCACTGCAATCAAACGATTTCTGTAACTGTCAATGAGACTTCTACACCTCTCAGCAGGTATTTTGGCCCACTCCTCATGAGCAAACTGCTCCAGTTGTCTCAGGTTTGAAGGGTGCCTTCTCCAGATGGCATGTTTCAGCTCCTTCCACAGATGTTCAATAGGATTTAGATCAGGGCTCATAGAAGGCCACTTTAGAATAGTCCAATGTTTCGCTCTTAGCCATTCTTGGGTGTTTATAGCTGTGTGTTTTGGGTCATTATCCTGTTGAAAGACCCATGACTTGCGACTGAGACCAAGCTGTCTGACACTGGGCAGCACATTTCTCTCTAGAATACCTTGATAGTTTTGAGATTTCATTGTATCCTGCACAGATTGAAGACACCCTGTGCCAGATGCAGCAAAGCAGCCCCAGAACACAACAGAACCTCCTCCATGTTTCATAGTAGGGACAGTGTTCTTTTCTTGGTGTGCTTCATTTTTGCGTCTGTGAACATAGAGCTGATGTGCCTTGCCAAAAACTTCCAGTTTTGTCTCGTCTGTCCATAGGACATTCTCCCAGAAGCTTTGTGGCTTGTCAGCATGCAGTTTGGCAAATTCCAGTCTGGCTTTTTTATGATTTGTTTTCAACAGTGCTGTCCTCCTTGGTCGTCTCCCATGAAGTCCACTTTGGCTCAAACAACGACGGATGGTGCGATCTGACACTGATGTACCTTGACCTTGGAATTCACCATGAATGTGTTTAGAGGTTATTCTGGGCTCTTTTGTTACCATTCGTATTATCCGTCTCCTCCTGCAGCCACGTCCAGGGAGGTTGGCTACAGTCCTGTGGATCTTAAATTTCTGAATAATATGTGCAACTGTAGTCACAGGAACATCAAGCTGCTTGGAGATGGTCTTATAGCCTTTACCTTTAACATGCTTGTCTATAATTTTCTTTCTAATCTCCTGAGACAACTCTCTCCTTTGCTTCCTCTGGTCCATGTTTAGTGTGGTACACACCATGTCACCAAACAGCACAGTGACTACTTGTCACCCTTTAAATAAGCTGACTGACTGATTACAAGTTTGTAGGCACCTGTGATGTTAATTAGAGGACACATCTTGGTTGAACATGTCCCTATGGTCACATTATTTTCAATCTTTTCTAGGGGTACCATTATTTTTGTCCAGGCCTGTTTCATGAGTTTGTTTTTTAAAATAATTCTGTTGAACCACAATTCAAAAGCATTGTCTGATTTTAGATAAGATAAGATAAGATAAGCCTTTATTAGTCCCACAACGGGGAAATTCCAGGATTGCAACAGCACAGGGATAGCAACACTCAGAGCAACAATCAGAAGGCAAGAAAAAAAAGCAAGCAAGCAAGAGCAGCTAATATACATATGTACATATTACTATAAATATATATATATACACACAGACACACAGTGCAGAGCATTGTAGCTGGATGGGATAAATATATGAGTATATAAACACACAGTGCGGAGCATTGTAGCTAGATGGAATAAATATGTAGATATATAAACACCCACAGTACGGAGCATTGCAGCTAGGTGGAATAAATATGTAAATATATAAACACACACAGTGCGGAGCAATGTAGCTAGATGGAATAATATGTAGATATATAAACACACAGTGCGGAGCATTGTAGCTAGATGGAATGAATATATGGATATATAAATATAAACATAAACATAAACACACAGTGCGGAGCATTGTAGCTAGATGGAATGAATATATAGATATATAAATATAAACATAAACATAAACACACACAGTGCAGAGCATTTTTGCTAGATGGGATGAAACAGCACAACTGTCTACTTAGTTATCCTACATTGTATGATTATGTGCCCATACATATTCTCACCCTCCATAGCGACCGGTATTTTCCTAGTTGTATGCCGGAGGGGACCATTCTGTAAGTCTACTGCATCTTTTGCATTCAAAAAACTATTAGGTTGTTTCGTCTTTTTGCTATCTCTGCGAGCAGCCCTGCTTAGGTTGTACAGTCTGACAGCCGTTGGTAGGAAGGACCTGCGAAACCTCTCGGTTGTGCACCTGGGATGATGTAGTCTGCTGCTAAATGAGCTCCTCAGTGCATTCAGTATGTCCTGCATAGGGTGGAACTCAGACTCCAGCAGAGATGACAGTTTAGCCACCGTCCTTCTCTCTCCTATCTCCTCCACTGGGTCAAGGCGCTGCCCCAGGACAGAGCTAGCTTTCTTGATCAGTTTGTTCAGTCTCTTCCTATCGGCTGCTGTAATGCCACTGCCCCAGCAGACCACTCCAAAAGTGATGGCTGATGCCACCACCGTGTCATAGAATGTCTTCAGCAGCGCCCCTTGTACACCAAAAGACCTGAGTCTCCTCAGTAGGAACAGCCTGCGCTGTCCCTTCTTGTAGAGTGCGTCAGTATTGTGTGACCAGTCTAGTTTATTGTTCAGATGAACACCTAGGTACTTGTAGGATGTCACCATCTCAATGTCTGTTCCCTGTATATTTACTGGTGCTGTGAGGGGTTGTCCTTGCCTGCGGCAGTCCACCACCAGCTCCTTAGTTTTCCTCGCGTTGATCTGGAGGCAGTTCCGATGGCACCAGTCCACAAAGTCCTGGATAAGCCCTATGTACTCAGCTTCATCTCCATTGGAGATGAGGCCAACGATTGCAGAGTCATCAGAGAACTTCTGTAGATGGCAGTGTGTTGTGTTGTGTGAGAAGTCCGCAGTATAAAGAGTGAGCAGGAAGGGAGCCAACACCGTTCCCTGGGGGGCCCCCGTGCTACCGATGATCGTGTCGGACACACAGTCCCGGGTTCTCACAAACTGAGGCCGGTTCGTGAGGTAGTCCAGGATCCATGATGACAGGTGCTGGTCCACCCCTGCGCGCAGCAGCTTGTCCTTCAGGATCATCGGTTGGATGGTGTTGAAAGCACTGGAGAAGTCAAAGAACATGATCCTCACCACATTCCCGGGCTTCTCCAGGTGGGACAGAGAACGGTGAAGGAGGAAGATCACCGCATCCTCCACCCCAATGCCATGCTGGTAGGCGAACTGGAGTGGATCCATCGCTGGTTCCACCAGGGGGCGGAGGTGAGCAAGGAGCAGTCTCTCCAGGGTCTTCATCAAGTGGGACGTCAAGGCCACCGGTCTGTAGCTGTTCAGGTCTTTGGGGTGGGAAGTTTTTGGTACAGGTACCACACAAGATGTTTTCCACAGCTATGGTACCCTCCCCAGCTTCAGGCTCAGGTTGAAGATGTACGTCACAATCCCACACAGCTGGTCTGCACAGGACTTGAGGAGCTTTGCGCTGATGCCGTCCGGTCCCGACGCCTTCCTCGCCTTGATCTTCCTCAGCTCCATCCTCACCTGGGTCCTGGTCAGGGTCAGGATGGGGGGCTGTGTGTTGGGAGTGGGGGGGTGTTGGTGGAGTGGGGAGTGGGCAGCAGGACTTGATGTCTTTAGAGGCAGCAGTGGTTGTTGTGCAGTCAGGGGGGAGGGCGGTTGGTCAAACCTATTGAAAAACAGATTCAGATTGTTCGCCCACTCCCTGCCCCCCGTGGCCTGGGGGGAGGTATTCTGGAGCCCAGAGATGGTTTTGAGGTTTCTCCAGACCCCACTGATGTCGCTCTGTTGCAGCTTGTCCTCCATCTTCTTCCTGAAGCTGTCCTTGCCTTCTCTGATCTTTCTCCTCAGCTCCCTCTGTACGGACTTCAGCATCTCCCTGTTCCCCGACCTGAAGATCCTCTTCTTCTCTCTCAGAAGTGTTTTTATCTCAGGGTTAATCCAGGGTTTGTTGTTTGAGCAACACCGTATGGTCTTGGTGGGAACGGATTTGTCCACACAGAAGCTGAGGTAGTCCGTGAAGGTGTGAGTGAGGCCATCGATGTCCTCACCTTGTGGATCGCAGAGCTGCTTCCAGGCGGTGGCTTCAAAACAGCCCTTTAGAGTGTCCATTGCCTCCTCAGACCATAACATCACTGTGCGCATGGCCGGAGGTTGTCTGTGCACTAGGGGTTTGTACACCGGCCGGAGATGAACCAAGTTGTGATCCGATCTCCCGAGTGGGGGGAGTTGTGATGAGGTGTACGCCTCCTTAGTGTTTGCGTAGAATAAGTCCAGTGTTTTATTGTCTCTAGTGTGGCATGTGACATACTGGGTAAACGTGGGTAGAACGGGAGACAGTGAAACATGGTTGAAATCGCCTGAGATGAGGAGAAGAGCATCTGGGTGTTCTGTCTGCAGCCTGCTGGTTACTGAATGGATGACGTCATGCGCTGTCCCAGCGTTCGCCGTCGGATTTGCATAAACAACAATGCAGATCACGTGTGAGTGTTCTCTCGGGAGATATGTAGGCCACATGCTAACAGCTAGCAACTCAATGTCTTTGCTGCAGTGACGTTGTTTAACAGTGATATGTCCCGGTCTGCACCAGTTGTTGTTAACATATATTATCACTCCACCGCCCCTTGCTTTGCCACTGTCTGGTGTTCGGTCTGCCCGTATCGCGTGGAAACCCTCCAGCTCAATGTTAGCATCTGCTGCTAGTTCAGTTAGCCACGTCTCAGAAAACAAAAGGAGGGAGCACTCCCGGTATGTGCTATCGTAACGGCAGATAGCCGCTAGCTCATCTACCTTTCCCAATATAGAGCGTACATTCCCCATAATAATGGATGGGAAGGTGGGTCTGTACCTTATACTCCTTGTCCGCCGTCTAACACCAGCCCGACAACCACGTCGTTTTCGCCTTATTTCTCTCGGTACATTGAGTTTTTTCGTCAGCACCGAGTGGCGATTAAGTGCAAGCAGCTGTTCCCTGCTGTACCGTCTCCTGCTGTAAACAGTGGCTCCGTCCGCCGGCTCGGGAGACATTTTGGGGCGATCTGTGTGTCCGTGATGTATAAAGTGTGTAAAGAAAGAAAGAAAAAAACTCAGAATTGAGCTGCTGTTGCAAAAGGCAGCCGACTCATGTGGCGCCGGAGTCAAAAAAAAAAAAAAAAAATTAACCAATTTCATTGGTTAATTTTGGTTAAAAAAAATTTCATTGGTTAACCAATTTCATTGGTTAATTTTCATAGAATTTTTATTTATTACCACTTTTGTCAGATTCAAGTTATTTCTGTGACCATTGTAGGTTTTTCTCTCATTAACAGAGGGGTACCAACAATTTTGTCCACGTCTGTATACATTCCCCACAGCGCTGAAGGATCCGGACGGACGTAATTGTTGGGTTAAAGCAGTAAGTGTATATTATAGCATAATTAAATAGTGTTGTGTATTGTTCAAGTTCTAGCCTAATTGACATGAGTCTAAACCAGGGGTGTCAAACTCATTCCATGGAGGGCCAAGACCCTGCAGGTTTTACCTCCACCCAGTGCCTTCAACAGGTGATTTCACTGAATGTCTTCCCACTGATTGCTGATCAGTGAAAACACCTGCTGAAGATACTGGGTGGAAGTAAAACATGCAGGGTCTTGGCCCTTCATGGAGTGAGTTTGACACCTCTGGTCTAAACCCTGAAGTAGTAGGTGCAGGACAGGCAGGCCTGGATCTAGGATATAGTTCTTTGTATATTGGTAATGAAGCTTGATCTGCACACACATTTAATTAAGGCCATTGATAAGTAGGCTGGTATAAAATAAAATTGCAAATCATTGAAAACGTGTGGTACTTAAACTATAGTAGTATCGACCTATAGATCTAAGTAAGCAGGCTATACCTTGTAGTGAAATTTACTCAAAATGACAAAACCAAAGTTGAGCTGTCAAACCACTCGCTTACCTTCTTTGTAGTCGTTTCAGAGTTTCGCAAGTATGGGTGCTTGGTCCTTTGACAACAAAAAATCTGCTATGTCAGCATACATACAGGGCCATTTTGGCCAATTTCTGCAATGTGGCCGCGAATGTAAGCGCAACTAGTTCATCCTTGCGTTTGCGGGTACAACCGGGAAGACCCCTACGCATACAATATGCTCGTAGATCAGGAACTTTCCATAAATTAAATGTATCGATTCAGCGTGTTTGGTAGCCACGTTTCCATGATGCTTTGCGCAAGCCGAGATGCGAAAGTTGCTTATGCTGTGAATTTTTTTGCCCATTTCAGTGGAAGGTAATTGAATTTATGACTTCGGGGGATAGCTTCAGTTGTGTTGAGATAAATTCACGGACCAGCTGTTCTGGATTTTTATTTTCATTTTTTTTCAACGATTCCAGAAAAAACAAGGTTTTTTCTCGTGCTGCGTGACTGCAAACTGAGAACTGTTTCCTTCATTTTTCAGTTTTCTCTCTCAACAACGCCAAGCCGCATGGTTAGTGTGTTTACTGACTTTTTTAGGCTGTTATTTTCCTCTACGAGAGAGACGAGCTGTGTTTGACTGAACTCTAAACTCCCCCGCAAACTCTGGAACTCCTTTTGAAGGAGCTCGACCAGCGCCAGTCTACCATCCATGCTGGTAAGTTTATTCTCAATAGAGAAAAGGATGTCATTAGCCTCGGTGCCCTGCTGTGATTTCTTGGGCATTATTTTTGGTGAATCTGCGGGTCTCGGTCGTTTAGACTGAGAAGCAGGGACGGAACACACACTCTCCTGCTCCATGACACAGCAACGGTAATAAAACTCGTCGATGTAGTTCTCTAGTTCCTCCACCTCCGTACGAAAAAAGAAAAATAAACATAGACAATCAGTTAATGAATTAATTACAAAAAGAAAAAACTACCTGTGAAAAAGTTTGTTTTAAGCTCGGTCGATGGCAGTCACCATTTTGGATTATTGCGCAATAGTCTCGAAACATCTTGCGATCACAGCATCGGCCCCCTCTTCGTACCCAAACATTTCCATCGCCCCTGCTTTGATTGTTTTGCCTGGGAAAAGTCTTTTCAATGTGGTCATACTCAGTATGGATTTACCAGCCCCTGAGTCCGCCATAAGCGGCACATCATCACCATAAGCGGCACATCAACCCTGCAAGACGAACCACTTTAACGGCCCCTTCCTGGTGCCTGCCACACACACCTGTGTCATGCTTTCGGGCTCCACAGCTGATGGTTTAATAGCGGTGGTGCAGGCCCTGGCCCAGTGATTAGAACGGCTGCAGTTATGGCACTTTTTTCCTCTGGCGGGGCAAGTGGATGTGCCCGCCCAGTGACGGGGATAGCCACATACGCCACACAGACCCCGAGCTCCCGCTCCTGCTTGTGCCACAGTCCACCGCCTTTTGGGGGATTAGCTCTGTTGCTAGCAGCCTGATGTGAAGGGGAAATTTGGGGGGCTAGGTTCTCTTTAGCTAGCACTTGTAGACCTAGGTGGGCAGCGGACTCAACCTGGCTGGTCAATTCAACCACTTTCTTCAGCGTGAAGACATCCATAGTAAGCTTTAGCTTTTCTTTGAGCCACTCGTTGCTCGTTCCATGTGCTACCTTGTCCCCAGAATAGCTCCTCCTCAATCAGCCCAAAGGCACACTTGCTTGCTAGGCTATGGAGTTCCATTATGAAATGTTTGGTGCACTCACCAGCTTGTTGTCGGTGGTCGAAGAATTTATATCTTCACCCTGTGATGTTGGACTGGTCGGTAAAGAAATTGTCCATCTTGTCCAGACACTCCTTCAATGAGCCTTTGCCACCCAGCATGCGAAATATTCACTTGCCCTCCTCACTGAGGCAGTGAATAAGCAAGCTCCTCCGTTTCTCTTCGGTGGCGCCACCCAGGCCAGCCGCGGTAATGTACACCTCGAACACCTCCTGCCAGTGGCACCATGGTGTAGTTGGCTCACCTGGAGACTGTAAGAATGGAGGTGTGGTTTAATGCACACTCCCATGGTTTAATCCTCAGTTGCCAAAATGTTATGTCCTAATAATGGGAGACCTGAGCCATGTTGAACCGAGCAACCAACTGAACTTTGAGATTCACATTCAGTTAACATACTGGCCATAGTCTGCCTGATGTCACCACGTTGACTGCCTGGCGTTGGCTACGGCAAGCCCCAAAGTTCAAATCCCTATACAACAGTATGCACTCTTTAAGTGCCCTCTAATTATCAATTTGTTTGCATATTGTTCCTGTTATTCCTGGTGATATGTCTCCCATGTTCTTTGGCAGATGGGGTGTATGTTATTTTTTTATTCATTTCCTTTAACGATGAATGACAGTTCACTACCTAATTCCAGGGTTCTCAAAGAAGGGAGGTCTTTGTGGGGCAATAATGATAATGTTATACCCAGCCCATATTTGACTTATCCATCGTGCATGTAACACTGTGGCATTGAGGAGCTGTTCTCATTACTTTCAGCTGACTAAACCTTCCTTACACTGAAAAGTACAGCTGGTGTCACCTTGCTAATAACAAAAAATATAAACCAGCACAAAAATGACATCTTCTACAAAAAAACTTTGTTTAACCTGATACATCATGATAATAAGATAGGTTCTGATGTATCCAGTTTCCCTGAATTCCATGTAGATGATTTAATTTGACACTCAAAATTCTGAGAACCTCCAATCTAATCAGACAGAAAAACAGCAGGCAAACCCGTGTGTGTGTCATGGGCAGCGAGAGCGCGCCCCTCCCATCCTGCCTCACATTCACCAACTCATCACTACTCCTGAGGCAGAAGACACACCTGCACCTGCTCATCAGCCAGCGTACTTAAGGAGGCTCTCTCCACACAGTCAACGCTGGCTCGTCTGGGTATACTGCCTGTAAATAGGCAAGCAAGTGCAAGTTATAAGTGTGGACACACTGTCTCACCTTATCTCTCTTTT
The DNA here is from genome assembly GCA_020510985.1 of Pholidichthys leucotaenia. Lineage (NCBI taxonomy): Eukaryota > Metazoa > Chordata > Actinopteri > Cichliformes > Pholidichthyidae > Pholidichthys > Pholidichthys leucotaenia. The sequence continues at coordinate 108,080,841 of CM035837.1, forward strand.
TCCCTCAGGTTGCTGCCACCGTGTAGGTGTGTCTCTTGGACTGTGTGCACTCTCCTGCCACATCTCACCATCCTTGGCTTCCTACTCCACCCGGTCACGCACCATCAGCTCATCTCCCCCTTACCCTACTGGTTCGTCTATTCCTTGCTGGTTCTCCCTGGATTTTCCAAGTAAGTGGCAATTTGGCTCTCCCATTTCCCCTTACTCCATTCCTCTGCTCACAGCTCTCGTCTTCTCTCCACAGGGCCATTCCTCTGGCGAGTGACTGTTTCTGCAGCTGTGCGCTTTGGTTTTTGATATTTAATAAAACTTTCAAACGTGCCCCTCTGTGGTGTTCCTCCTGTGTTTTGGCATTGTGCACGTGTGCTGTCAAGCTTTATTAATTATGACAGTGTGTAGTTATAAACAGCAAAAAAATAAATAAATAAAAAGCATAAACACTTAAAATTTAATCCAGGTCTCAATTCAAAAGAAACTGGGAATAGTGAACAAGGTTTATTGAAGGATGCAGTACATTATTTCGGGTAGATGGTGGCTCGTCAACCTGGGAAGGTAGCCCATCTAGGGGAAGGTAAACCCTGATTTCAAACCTCCGCTGCCTTGCGGCACACCCGGTCACGGGAAAGGCTTCGGGAGTCAACCCTGAGGAAAAATCCAGAGTCGGAGCCCCTAAGGCAGTTCTCTGTTGTGCTCAACATCGTTCTGGCAGCTCCTGCGACGGCGCTGGTGCCAAACTATAGCAGCCCTGCTGTTCCTTTGGATTCATCAGTGACGTGGAGAGGGGGGACATGCTGCATGGGTAACATCTTGTCCTCCATATCTTCCTGCCCAGGCTTGAATCCTACCAACGCCCAACGCTGGAAGGTAGAACACCGGTGTGCATCGGCCTGTTCAGCCACAGGCGGTGCTGTTCCAGCAGAGTAGACGTTTAGGATTCTCTTCCATGGTCATCATAGACCGACGGAGGCCGACGACGACGAGAGTACATTATGTGTTGTCTGCTTTTGGTGGAACTGGAAACAATGTGCTGAGGGAGGACTGTGACAACAAAGAGTACACTGGACTTATTAACACATTCATTTGTTTTCCAATCCACTGAGATGTTCCTTAAATCAATTGAATGAATGAATGAATGAATGAATGAATCTTTATTTCGGATAGATTAAAAGTAAAGATTAAAAAACAGAATAATATAACAAAGGGGGAAAAAATCCAAGGTCAAATTAAACAATAACTCCTCTGATTATACAGTTCAACATACATTATCCGAAATGGGTGATGGCTGAAGCCGCAGCTTATATTGCCCACCCATATTCCATCCAAGAATTCAAAAGAAAAACAAAACAAGACGATTACAATTCCTCAAGAATTGAGAACCCTGGAATTAGTGCAAAACACTTAATTGAGCAGCTCTTATTGCTCAATACTCTACAGTCCTAGCAGTTAAAAGATGAGTTTTGCTTTATGTCTTTGGGTTTTGTTAGATTTCTGTGTAGGATTCTTTGCTGTGTTTACTGCTCTTTAACTTGTTGTCATGGTAACCAGCTGCTGATGTATGTGGCGCCTTGAGGTCAACTGATTTGTATTAAAGTATGTAGCCTACATTTTATTAGGTTAATTTAGACACATTACATGTTATGATGATTAGAAGACAGTAAAAGGCTTAATGTAGTTTAAGTGCAGTTTCATTGTCAAAATCTCAGGGGGCTTGAACATAATTTGAAGTTTTGGCAAAACCAGGACAATGTGATCTTAGATGAAAAGCACAATCTGTTATAGGCCACATTAAGCACACACCAGACCATCTATGAAGCTGAACCAGAGACATGAAATTACGATGGGGAGAGGACTATGTGTTTCTTCAAGTGAAATATAGCTGTAAGAGGTGCCCCTCATCTCAAAGACAGCAATCCCACTAAGGACAGGAGAGACTGGACCATGTTGTTAAATTTAAAGCCTTGTATGTTGCGTCAGAAATCCAGAGGCTGTTGATTCCCACTACTGTGTTAACCTGTATATACAACCCAGACCTCGTATGTGATTCTCATGGTATAAATGTTTCAAGAAAAGTTCAAATGTATTTGCTGACCTGTCACACTGTTCCACACTGTTTTTTTTTTTTTTTAAGATGGCGGCAGCGCGCTCGGACGCAGCGGCCCCTCTTGGCATCAGCGAGTGTGAGAGTTTTGAGTGTTGTGATCATCCCAGACGTACATTCTGTAAAACTTACAACCGTGAGACCTTATTAAACATCAAGGTACTGCACGCTGCAAGAATCGCGGCGATCGGTTGTGATTTGGACATCCTACGCCAGCATGGAATTCTGGCGGAGTCTCCGCTGGAAGCTACCCGAGAGAGGAGGAAGCGGAAGCGGAGGGAATGCAGGCAAAAGCGAGGAAAAAGGGCCGGGATCCATGCTAGGCTAAAGGCTAACCCCTCCAGACCAGCGGTACCGTCGGTTCTTCTTTCAAACGTCCGCGCCCTCGAAAACAAGGTGGACGAACTGCGTCTGCTGAGAGAAACCCGGAGAGAGTGGAGGGACTGCTGTGTGTTTGTTTTTACCGAAACATGGCTCCACAGCAACATTCCTGACGAGGCCATTCAGCTGGAAGATATGGCGATGTTCCGTGCCGACAGGGAAACGGCGAGCTCCGGTAAGAGCCGGGGGGGTGGGCTATGCATCTATGTTAACAAGAACTGGTGCGTTAATGCCACGTTAGTGTCTAAACACTGCTCTCCGTTGGCGGAGTTCATTATTGTTAATTGTGGGCCTTATTATCTGCCTAGGGAATTCAGCAACGTGTTTGTAGTTGGTGTTTACATAGCGCCGAGCGCTAACGCTAACGCTAATGCTAATGCTAAGAAGGCACTCGGGGAACTGCATAATGCAATCAGTGAAATCCAAACTTCACACCCGGACAGTTTTGTGGTGGTTGCGGGGGATTTTAACCACACCAGCCTGAAGACTGTGCTCCCTAAGTTTAAACAATGTGTAGACTTTAAGACCAGAGGAGAGAATATGTTGGACTTAGTGTACACAAACACAGATGCATATAAAGCGATACCCCGCCCCCATCTCAGCCGTTCAGATCACATATCCGTGATGCTGCTGCCTGCCTACAAACCTTTATTGAAGCGCAGCAGGCCAGCAGTGAAACAAATCAGGATTTGGCCAGAGAGTGCAACCCCTGCACTGCAAGACTGTTTTCAGCACACAGACTGGAAGGTCGTCAAAATAGCAGCCTCCCAGGAAGACAGGACAGATGTGGAGGAGTATGCTGATACGGTCACCAGCTACATCGCGAAGTGCACAGAGGATTTCACTACAGTGAAGACCATCACTATGCGGGGTAATCATAAGCCCTGGATGACTGCAGAGGTGCGCTTGCTGCTCACAGCCAGAGATGCAGCCTTCAGAGCGAAGGACAGGATCGCCCTCCGCTCAGCCAGGTCTGCGCTTTCAAAGGGAATTAAGGCGGCAAAGCGCGCCTATGCGAAGAAAATCCAGGGACACCTCTGTGACACTAGGAACACCAAGCAGATGTGGCAGGGAGTTCGGACTCTGACGGGCTTTAAGCCTAGGCAGGGGGTCGATGATGACGACGCTTCGCTTCCAGACAGGCTTAACGACTTCTTTGCACGTTCTGAAGCATCAAACTCGACAATCAGAGGGAGGGCTGGCCCTCCCCCACCATCGGTCGGACCAGCTTTTACCATCAACACAGCGGACACACAGAGGACCCTAACCAGAGTCAACCCACGCAAAGCTGCAGGTCCAGACAACATTCCGGGACGTGTGCTCCGAGACTGCGCGAGCGAGTTGGCGGATGTCCTGACTGACATTTATAACATCTCCCTGAGTCAGGCCATCGTTCCCAGATGCTTCAAGACCTCTATCATTGTACCGGTGGCAAAGAAACCAGTGGTGTCCTGTTTGAATGACTATCGTCCTGTTGCACTGACACCAATTGTGATGAAGTGTTTTGAGCGGCTTGTCAAACCACACATTACAGCCTGCCTCCCTGCATCACACGACTCGCTCCAGTTTGCATATCGTTCAAACCGCTCCACGGAGGATGCTATAGTCACCACCCTACACTCTGTCATCACCCACCTGGACCAGAAAGACACCTACGCCAGACTCCTGTACATTGATTTCAGTTCAGCATTCAACACCATTATTCCCCAGAGACTGATGGAGAAATTACTCCTTCTCGGTCTGAACACCGCCACATGTCTCTAGATCCTGGATTTCCTGACTGAGAGACCTCAGTCTGTCCGGGTTGGAAACAACATCTCCAAGTCTGTCACGCTGAGTACCGGATCCCCTCAAGGCTGTGTACTCAGTCCACTGTTGTTCACACTTCTAACACATGACTGTGTATCCAGACACGAGGGGAACCAGATTATTAAGTTTGCAGATGACACCACGGTGGTGGGACTTATCCAGAGGGATGAGGAATCAATGTACAGGGAAGAAGTGAGAGACCTGGAGGGCTGGTGCAGGGAGAACAATCTGGTGCTCAACGTGGACAAAACGAAGGAGATGATTATCGACTTCCGGTGGTCACAGCCTGAGCACGCCCCCCTCAGCATCGGCGGCCGTTTAGTGGAGAGAGTAGAGAACATCAAGTTCCTCGGAGTGCAGATCTCGCAGGACCTGACCTGGAGCAAGAATTCCTTGGAGATCAGGAAGCGGGCTCAGCAGAGACTGCACTTCTTGAGGAAACTCAAACAGGCCTCTCTCCCCATCTGCATCCTCAGGACCTTCTACAGAGGTGTGGTGGAGAGTGTTCTGACGTACTGCATTGCTACATGGTACTCCAGTTGCAGTATGTCAGACAAAAAAAGCCCTGCAGAGGATAGTCAAGGGGGCAGAGAGGGTAATTGGAGTCTCCCTCCCCTCTGTCCAAGAACTTTTTCAGAACCGTTGTAGGAGCAGGGCACTGAACATTGTCAAGGACCGTTCTCACCCTCTGCATAAACACTTTGAACTTCTCCCATCTGGTAAACGATTCCGGAGCATCAGAGGCAGAACCACCAGACTGATCAACAGCTTCCTTCCACAAGCTGTCAGGATGCTGAACAGTTGACCCGGAATCTCTCATACACACTACTGCACCTACGGACATTTTGTATATTATAGTTAGTTATTCTTTTTGTTTTCCCCAAGTATGTCTCAGGGATGTGTGAATGGATGGGGGGGTGGGGGTGGGGGTGGGGGTGGGGGGGCTATGTGGGAATGTGTCTTAATCATGCTGCTTCTTATATGGATGCCGAGAGAAACGCAATTTCATCTTGCCTGCACTACAGTTGTATGTACAGCAATATGACAATAAAGTTTGATTTGATTTGAATAATAGAACTGTATGGTTAAAGTAACACAGAACATCTGGCTGTGCAAATGTACAGTAGATTAGCTTTCAGTAAAGACCACAGGGTTCCACTGGCTGAGTGGGTTCACTAGAGTTCACAATGATCGCACCTGTGGGAAAGGGTGCAGGGTGCCAAAGCCCCACAGTTGGTACTGAAAGCTTATTTATATTTACTTGATTTTCTAGATGATATTCTTTTTTTTTTTTCATTGAAGAGGACAGGGTTTCCTCTGGTAACATTTCTGGGTGGTGGCCCACCTCACCAGAAAATTTACCGCCACGCCAAGACGGAGATATGAATTTAAGAAAAATATGACGCAGTGACTTTCCGCAAGCGTGCACACGGACAACACACGTGGCCATCATTGGCGCAGAGTTTAGAAGCGCCCCGCCCACGCAGACTTTCCAGTCAGTCAGCAGGCAGTGCCTCGCTAGCAGCAGCAGCATCTTCATGGAAAAGGAGTGAAAACAGGGAAGTCAAAAAGCAGAAATGGACTCTATTTGAAGAGAAACTTGGTGAAGAAATCCACCGTTTCTTCGTTGGTGAAAATCCTGGCGCGTCAGCGCCTTGGCGCTACCTATCGGGTGGGAGTGAAGCTACAAATGATGGTTGTGTGCATGTGTCAACCGCTTGGCCTGGGTAGATGAAAAATTGAGTATGTACGGCGCCGCGTGCATGCCAGGCTCGTCCAAAGTGTATGCGGACCAAGGTGGACAAGAGGGGAAAAGCAGCATGAATAAGGCTTGACTGTCTGACAGAAACATGAGTTTCTTAAAGTACTTTAAACGTGGAAAAAAAAATCGGAGGTACGTAAGCACTGGAGGCATTTATCATGGTTTTAACAAGCTGGAAACGGGAGCAATAACGGAAGAGTCGCTTAGCTAAGAGATGTGGTTAGAATTCAAATGCAGCCGGCTTCATATGAAGAGAAAGGCAATGGGGACTACTGAATTACTGAGGATATATTTCACCAGCCACTACAATATTAAGTTATGTTCCCAATTATGTACCTGGAAAGTTAAGATGACTGAAATTCATGAAGTCAGTGACTTTAATCTGTCAGCAGCCTTCAGACAAACTAAATGTGCCAGCATTTGGATTTCAAAATAAGGGAGGTTTCTAAAAAAAACAACTATAAATATATAGAAATATTATAACAGAAATAACGGCATCCTTGGTCATTTAAGTTAATTTAAATCATTAAATACAATTTTATTATTTTTTTCTTTGTAATGAGATTTAAATTATTGTTCTGTTCTGACTGCTAAGTTATGGTCAAAATTATAAATTGCTATAAGGAAAAAGTAAAAAAAAAAAATAAAATACCACAGTCTTTTTCAAATTTATTTAAAAAACAGTCATTTTATTTTAAAAAACAGACAAAAATAAGCCATAAAATAATACACAAATTTATAATAAAGTTTGAAATGTACAAGAAAAGTCAATTTTACAAGATGAAATTACAAATTTGAGGAAAATGGTTTCAAATTTAGATAAATTTAGAGAAAAGTAAAAAACTATAAGAAAATTGTTATAAATTTTGGAGAAAAACCTCAAACCTGAAGTCATTACTCAAGTTTTAAGTGGGTGCTCTTTGTACCCTTAACTAGAAATTTTTGGTTGTCTACTTTAATTTACATGGCACTTGATATTTTCTAACCTGTTTGTATACCACCATAGACAGAGAGAGAACCTGAATTAGAGCTCAGAGAGGGCAAGATTAGACAGAAGAGAGGGGCCAAAGAGAAGAAAGTGTTCAGGCAGAGGGTCCAGGAGAGGTGAGAGCAGAGGAAGGAGAGAAGGACGACACCAGTAAAAAGTCCAAATACAGGACGTCTGGGTGGGACACCAAATTGCCCAATATTCCAACATTCAAGCCTTGGTTGTACAATACTTCAAATTGTAAGTTCCACTTGCATGGCAGTGGCTCAGGAGGTAAAGTGGGTCATCCAATAACCGGATGGTTGGCGGTTCGAATCCCGCTCTCCCCAGATATCCTGCCATTGTGACCCTGGGCAAGACACTTTACCCACCTTGCCTCCAGTGTCCATAACACTGGGTATAAATGTTCGGTGTTGGCCCGCATTGGCAGCCACATTTCCATCAGCCTGCCCCAGGGCAGCTTTGGCTACAGTAGTAGCTTGCCACTACCATTGTCTGTCTGGAGTGAATGAATGTTGTATCTGTAAAAAGTGTCTTTCAGTGTCTATGATAATCAGAATCAACTTTATTGCCAAGTATGCTCACACATACAAGGAATTTTACTTATCACTAAGGTGCGCTCGTGTTAAGCGCTCCCTAATGACGCGGCAGCCATACAGGCGCCTCATACAGTGGAGGGTAAAGAGGGGGAGGGGGAGGGGGTGACACACTGGGCAGAGAGAAAAACATAGTTATCAAAATATAGCTCAAGTGAGCAAGATTGTGATCACATAGAAAAAAAACCCTCTATTGCACACTTAGCAAACAAGATACAAATCCACACATTAACAAAGCAAGAGAGAGACCAGTGTGTGTATGTCAGTCATGTGATATCAGTGTGAATGCAGTGTGTGAAGTATCAGTTACTGGTCGACAACAAAAATCCTCTCCTAGGCAACGGCTAGATGTTATGTCCATGGTGTTCTAAAACATAGATAACATGTCCACAGAGTTCATCTCTCTTTGCATGTCAGATGGTAAAAAACCATGTTAGTCACATGGTGACGCTGTCCTTGGAGAGTTCAGATTGCTGCACATCAGAATGTTTGGGTTAGAGAGAAGCCAAAACTCCCTTCTGCCTTATCTTTTCTCCTGGAGGAATGAGTTCTCCCAAGGGCGCCGAATCAAGGCCTGATGAGCACAGTTCACTTAGAGCATAGAATTTTCATCTCTCATGCGATTCTGTGCATCACAATTTACATTAACATTCACAGGCTTTAAAATCATTCCCTGGAGAGCACCCAGCGACTCCGAGATGTTTCCCACTTTCCGATTCAGTTCACCATTTGCCGCTATCAGTACCCTCCCCAACTGGTCGAATTGTTGGAGGAGCTTCACCGGGTCCGCAATGGGGGGCAATGGATCAGCGTTCTCGTCGCGCCCTCCGCCAGTACCCGGGCTCGCCTGGGGAAGCTAATGATCCTACCAGCAGACTAAATTCGAAGAGACGACGCCTCTGTGCCAAGTCAAAGAAGAATCCTAGTCACAGTCCTAAAGCAAACAGCCCCAAGAGCACTTTGTGGTAGGATCGGCCCTTCGCATATTACAACTAAACGTTGAAGGCCTATCTGCAGCCAAGCGAAGCCTTATCGAAGTCCTCACCTTCCAACATTCGATTGACGTAATCTGCCTCCAAGAGACTCATATTGGCACAGAGGAAGCTGGCCGCTTCACCATCAAAGGCTTTGACCTCCTGTGCTATGTTCTACATGCTAAACATGGACGTGCCACCTATGTGCGTTCTGACATAGTTGAAGCAAATCACCTGATAACAACACATTTCTCAGACACCATAATCATTGGTGGCTTCCATATTGTCAATGTGTACAAGCCCCCTAATGCCAACTGGGATCTGCAGGTCTTACCCACCCTACCCCACCCTGCCATCTATGTGGGGGACTTTAACAGCCATCACCCTGACTGGGGGTACCCAGCAGTGGACAGTGATGGGAAGGCACTTTCAGACTGGGCATCCAGAAATGACCTCGCTTTGATATACGACCCCAAACAAAGAGGAACCTTCCACTCTGCTAGGTGGAAGAAGGACTATTCTCCTGACCTGTGTTGGGTCAGCTCTTTGAATGGGGAGCCATATCCTACACAGATCCTCATTCTTGATGATTTTCCACACAGCCAACACCGGCCCCTGCTTGTACACATTGGCCTACAACTTCCAGTCATATACAGCCCAAGGAAGATGCGCTGGAACTTCCGCAAAGCCAACTGGAAGAAATTCAGTGAAACTCTGGACCGGAGCGTTGTTACCATCCCACTCCACACCATCACTGTAGATGAAGCATACAACCGCTTCTGCAGCGCAATCTTCAAGGCTGCCCATACTGCAATCCCACGAGGCTACCGACCCCTCTATGTCCCATGTTTGGACGGAGAAAGTGCTGCCCTCCTACAATCCTATCAAACATCAGGGGACCCAGAGATAGCAGACCATCTCATTGAATCGCTAAATACAGCTCGGCGAAAGAAATGGGAGGAGACAGTTGCTGACCGGAGCTTTACCCACTCTAGCAGGAAATGTTGGAGCCTCATCCGTCGCCTAGGAGCTGCACAGAAGCCCCCTAGCCAAAGCCGAGCATCCGTCACACCCAACCAAGTTGCATCCCACCTACTGACTATCGCCAAAGCACCCCAAGACAAAGACACCAAAAGAGCAGTTACAACTGAGCTAAAAAAACACCAAAAAATGCCTGTAGAGGAAACGAACCCTGAACCCTTCGAGGCTGCTGAACTGGAGAAAGTCCTACAGAGCCTGAAATGTGGAAAGGCAGCAGGATACGATAACATCTTCCCAGAATTCATGAAAAATCTTGGCCCCCGAGCCCTAACCTGGTTGACACAATTCTACACAAGGATCACACAAACAAACTCGATCCCAAAGAAATGGCGGACAGCAAAGGTCATTGCCACCCCAAAACCTGGCAAAGACCACAAATTACCAGCAAGCTACCGCCCAATCTCCCTACTCAGCGTTCCTTACAAAATCATGGAGCGCCTAATTCTGCAACGCATTTCCCCAGAGGTAGAGGATATTCTAAGTGTGGATCAAGCAGGTTTCCGCAAGGACCGCAGTACAGGAGAACAAGTACTGGCCCTAACCACCTTCATCGAAAATGGCTTCGAGAGCAGACTGAAGACAGGGGCTGTGTTTCTCGACCTTACAGCCGCCTATGATACGGTCTGGCACAAAGGCCTCCTCCTGAAACTTATAAAGGCGATCCCTGCTTGGGCAACAGCAATTATAAAAACCCTGCTGACCAACCGAAGGTTCAGAGTCCACCTCAGTCAGAAGACAAGTGCATGGAGAATGCAGAAAAACGGACTCCCACAAGGCTCAGTTCTAGCTCCAACTCTGTTCAACCTCTACATAAACGACCTGCCTACTACAAAATCCCGCAAATTCACCTATGCAGACGACATCTGTTTGGCATTCCAAGCACCAGACTTTGAACCACTGGAACGGGTGCTCACGGAAGATCTTGCCAAACTGGACCAGTTCTGCAAAATCTGGCGTCTAAAACCAAGCCCAGCAAAAACCGTCTCCAGTGTATTCCATCTCCACAATGCAAAAGCTGCCAGAGAACTAAACATCCACCTGAGCGGACTCAAGCTTAAGCATGCCCCAAATCCAACTTATCTTGGAGTGACCCTTGATAGGACCTTATCCTTCAAGGAACATCTAAAGGGGACGGCTGCTAAGGTGAAGGTACGAAACAACCTGCTCTGCAAGCTCGCTGGTGCAAAATGGGGGGCGGCAGTCTCCACCCTGCGCACCTCAGCACTGGCCCTTTCATACTCTGTAGCAGAATATTGTGCCCCTGTCTGGTCCAGGTCATCTTACACACACCATGTAGACACCCAGCTCAACACAACCATGAGAACTATAACTGGAACAATCCGCTCAACACCACTCCCCTGGCTCTCTGTACTGTCAAACATAGCCCCTCCACACATCCGGCGAGCAGCATTAACTCAAAGGATGCTCCAAAAAGTTAAAGATTCTCCTCACTTACCAATCCATGCAGATATCTACACTCCACCCACTGCCCGACTTTCATCCAGACGGCCGATTTGGAAAAACCCTCCCCCAGCTGACTTTACCATCCAGACAGCTTGGCAAGAGGAATGGGAGACCAAGGAGGTCCCAAACAAACAGCTGGTGATAAACCCCAACCAACAGGTCCCGGGCACCAACCTCCCAAGGAGACAGTGGTCTACACTCAATCGCTTCAGGACTGGACATGGCCCCTGCTTGGCCAGCCTTTACAGATGGGGCAGTAGCCCTAGCCCTCTGTGCGCATGTGGAGAGGAGCAAACAATGGAACACATCATAGAGGCTTGCCCGCTCCAAAGACTGGAAGGAGGATTACACACCCTCCATACAGCAAACCAGGAGGCAACTGCTTGGCTTAAGGACTTTGCATTCGCTAAATAAATAACCGGGTCCGCATTTTGATTAGCTCGTTCCAACTTCTTTAATTTCCGATACACCAGGAAAACTCCAAAGCCAAACAGCAGAAATCCTGTGATCATGAAGCCAAACAGGTAGATGTCTTCCACATCCTCAATCGAAAGATCACACAGACACATGAGTTTCCAATTGTCCCATGAGTCTCTCACATAACCCGCAGCTGAAGTGCCTGCAGGACATTTGGGCTCCCCCGGGCCCGATTTTCTGTTTGAAAAAGTGGTGTCAATTGCATTTAAAGCCCAGCTCACCAATTCCATTTTTTTCCGTTTGGATTGAGATCAGCGAGAAGGAGAGCGAGACACAGACAGGACACAGCAAGCTGGGATCAGTCAAGGGAGGCGGAGGAGGAGAGGAGAAGAAATGTCTGCTCTCTCTGAAAGCCGGAAGAAGAAAAAGCGCTATATAAATCTGATGCATTATTATATGCAAAATTTTTAAAAAAGAAATAATTAGTATAAAATTAACATATTCATACGTGTGTTTTCTGCCCCCCCCCCCCCCCCGGAAAAATATGTTGCCACCACGCCAAGGTGTTTAAGCCAGAGGAAACACTGGAGGAGTGTCTGTTACTCGGAAACAGAAGTCTGCAACCCATTGCTCTTGAGTCACATGGGGCTCTTATGCCCAAAACTAGTGGCTCTCTTTGGCTTGGACCAAAGCTTAAAAATTTATGAGAAAAAAAATATAAAGAGGGAAAAGGTAGCAATTTTAGAAAGGAGCAGGAAATTTATGAGAAAATTGTCAAATTTTCTAGAAAACGATTTGCAAGAAAATTGATGTCAGCTTTTTAAACTTTATTCAAACTCACAAATTTACAAGGAAACTAGAAAAAATAAAAGAAAAAAAATGCAAAATTACAAGAAGCATTGGATATATGGGAAAAGGTTTGCAAACTTTAAAGTAAAAGAACAAAATTACATCAAATACAGTAGGTGTTTAAGTCATCTGTTTAACCTTTATTCATAGAGCCTGATGTTACATTTGTATCATTGAGTAATAAAATAAGACTGCCCAATTCAGATTTCTTTTTATTGTAATCAGCCTAAGGCTGCTAAGGGTAGCTCAGCAGCGCAGTGGTTAGCACTGTGGCAGCACAGCAAGAAGGTCACAGGATCAATCCCACTCCCTGACCATCGGTGACTCTTCTGTGTGGGGTTTGCATACCTGCCAACTTTTCAAACCTGAAAAGCCTAGTAGCTAGCCGGGGTCCAGGGGCCGATGCTAATGCTAATAATAATAATGTTAATATTTGCCAAACAAATATTAGCATTAAATCAAGTTAGAATGTAGCTAACAACCTCATATTTCTTCAACTTTCAAACCTGAAAAGCCTAGTAGCTAGCCGGGGTCCAGGGGCCGCAGTGTCAAACAAATATTAGCATTTGACATAGAAGTCACACATTAATTATATTAAAGGTAAAATATCTAAATCAATTGCAATACTACACAGAGCGAAATATTTGCTGAATCAACCCACATTATATACTTTGTATCATTCATTAATACTCCTATACATGACATATTGTACTGAAGTATGGGGAAATACATATAAAACAAACATATATCCAGTCTTTATGCTTCAGAAGAGAGCTATTAGAATAATAAACAAAGCTGCTTACAGGGAACCAACAAATCCACTTTTTCTTAAATTTAAAGCTCTCAAGTTGAAAGATCTGGTTGACTTTAAAACTGCAGTAATAATGTTTAAAGCTAAGAATCTATCACTGCCCGCAAATATCCAAAAGTTGTTCCAAATAAGGGAGAAACAATATCACTTCAGAGGAACATGTATATTTCAAAAACCTTCAGTGAGAACTACCACCAAGCAACACTGTGTTTCAGTGCAAGGAGTCAGATTATGGAACGATTTTGGACCTGAAATAAATCATGTACAACGCTTGGACAATTTAAACAAAAACTAAAGGAAGAAATACTCCAAACATATATACAAGATGACATGTAAAATCACATAAAGATTGTCATATCCAGTCTGTGTTGTGTTGTTACTTAGTTGGGTTTTTTTGTCACATTTTGTCTTAGCTTTGTTCTGAATTGTAATCGCTCTTGTTTTGTTTTTCTTTTGAATTCTTGGATGGAATATGGGTGGGCAATATAAGCTGCGGCTTCAGCCATCACCCATTTCAGATAACTTATGTTGAACTGTATAATCAGAGGAGTTCTTGTTACCTCCGCCAGGCCGAAAAGGCCAGGAGGAGGTTGTGTTTTTGCCAGGGTTTGTGTGTCTGTCTGTCTGTCTGTCTGTTTGTCTGTTGGTTAGCAAGATAACTCAAAAAGTCTTGGACGGATTTGCATGAAACTTTCAGGCGTTGTTGGAAATGGTACAAGGAAGAACTGATTAAATTTTGGGGGTGATCCGGTTCACCATCTGGATACAGGAATTTTTTTAAAGCATTTTTCCACACTGTGACATAGGGCCATTTTCAACATGTGCGCAGGCGCAATGGAGGCCGCTGGGCGTCGTGTCTGACCAACACAAACTCCGCCTTCTTCAACGTTTTAGCCACAAAAGCATGCGGAAAACACTACTGGCCTCGGACCCCCAGCGTGCCTGTGCCAGCCATAGGCGCTGCGCACATTGCGCTGGTCGTCGTGTCTGACCAACACAAACTCCGCGTTCTTCAACGTTTTAGGCACAAAAGCACGCGGAAAACACTGCTGCCCTGGGCACGCCAGCGTGGCTGCTTTTGCGCCACGCTGCAAAACCTGACACGGACACCTGTCCGCCGCCCCATTATTTGCCACAAATTCCCCGCCCAGCTATAGGCGCTGCGTAAAAACGACCTCTCTGCCGGGGAAGACTCTAAATTCTGTTTTGCCGCGGACCGCAACCCCAATATAATATAAAAACCCACGGCAACCTGTCTAACCAATCTGCATCCGTCAGTGGAGGAGATGGACACACCAACACTTAAGTTTATTACCTCCGCCAAGGAGGCAATGCTTTTACTACCGTAAAACGGGGCTATAAGGGACGGCGGGGTAATATGGCACACTTTTCTAAATGTAATTCTGCTTTTTTAATTTTGCTTCCGCCTAGATTTGATGAAGGATTCATGGATATTTTACAATAACAACACAACTCAGTGTCCTGCTCAAAATAAAAAAAGCACAATTACATTTAAAACATTTCCCACAAAAGTGTCCCTTATTAACCCGCTGTCCCTTATAGCCCCATTTTACACTACTGAACCACTAATCCTATCACTATCACATTGATTGTCATTCATTAATTGTCTGTTTATTGCACTGTCCATGTCAAATAAACAAATAATCATTGTGAATCCAATTGCTACTCATATCTTTTCATGCTCAGGGAATCTGAAAACGTACACACAAACACTCTGTGGGGGGAACTGTGCCGCTTGGCGGAGGTCTGCGCTCTCCGAGTGCTTTTCTAGTTTAATTTGACCTTGTTGGATTTTTTTGCCTTTGTTATATTATTCTGTTTCTTTTTAATCTTTACTTTTAATCTATCTGAAATAAAGATTCATTCATTCATTAAATTTGCATTCAAAAGACTATCTTAACACTGCATAGAACTTCGAATAGGCCAGATGTGATGTATTATGAATACTAGAAAAGCACTCAGAGAGCGCAGACCTCCGCCAAGCACCACAGTTCCCCCCATACAGTGTTTAACATCATAAATAAAATATTGAAAATGGCCCCATCTCGCAATGTTAAATAAAAAAAAAAAAAGAATCCTTTAAAAAATTCCTGGATCCAGATGGTGATCCGGATCACCACCAAAATCTAATCATCTGTAGGATACCCCATTTCTGACAATCTGTGAAAATTTCATGAAAATCCGTCCATAACTTTTTGAGTTATCTTGCTAACAAAGAAACAGACAAACAGACAAACCAATGCTGATGATCACATAACCTCTTTGGCGGAGGTAACTAGAAGACTAGAAATATCAGCAGGGTATACTAGCACTGTATGACACGTGCGTAATGACGGCAAAATCGCTCTGATATTTTATGTGTTTACATGATACACCAAGCATGACAAGGCTTGCAATTACACAGCACATGTTCTTCAGAATCTTAGGCATTATATAAAATGTATTCTCCCTTTAGATGTTGAATCCATGGTCCATTTGCCAGGGTTGAAGTGCAGTCGTGCGAACGTCTGCAGCAGTTTACATCGTGTTTACATCTCGCCATGTGCGCACGCCTCTCCGGGATTTTGCGCGAGAATAGAAACCTCAATACCCTCAATAGCGATAGCGTTAGCTTAGCAAACGCTTCAGGTAAAGCGTAGCAGCGAACCACGAAAAGAAACGCTACTCAGTTTACTCACAGAGCAAGGTGAAAGGCAAATAAAGGGGTATTTCTACTTCAAAAGCTGGTTCAACCAAGGTGGAAATTCAGCCTGTGCGTGTGCGTCACCAATGTTGATCCGATATTCGCTGTTGGTTAAGTTATTTTAGTGGCAAAATCAGCAACTTTGTCTCAGCACTGAAAAAGTGTGACTATCCCGGCTGCCATTACGTGTTGCTCTGTTCTAAATTTAGATACGATTCCTAGCGATCTCGTGTTTGGAATTGCTTTCGTGTTTTTTTTATGATTTAAAATTTTTGACTGAATTTTTAGCGAAAAACCGTAATTTTGATTAATAAATCAAAATTAATAAATAAAATAATAAATAAATAATAAATAATAATAATTAATAATAAATAATAAATAAAATATTAATAAATCAAAATAAATCAAAAATCCGGTTCCGCCGGACCGGCGGCGCCACACGAGTCGGCTGCCTGTTGCAACAGCCTTTTTTTTTAATCTTCCTTCTTCTTTCTACACCTTTCACTCTGTATATATATCACGGACGCACGGATCACCCCGGGGGTCTCCCGGGTCGGCGGACGGAGCCACGGTTTGCAGCGGGAGACGTTACAGCGGGGAGGAGCTAGTGCTAGCCCGGTGCTAATGGGAAACTCGACATACCGGGAGCTGTAGCGAAAAGGACGCGGGTGCCGGGCTGGAGTTTAGGCGGCGTGAAAGAAATATAAGACAGAATAATAAAGAGCGATGGCAAGAACCAAGCAGACCGCCCGTAAAATCTACTGGAGGAAGAAGCCCCCCAGGAGACAGCTAGCCACCAGGGCTGCTCGGAGAGGCGCTCTGGCCACCGGCAGAGTGAAGAGGCCTCGCCGTCACAGGCCCGTGGCTCTGAGAGAGATCCGTCGCTACCAGAAATCCACGGAGCTGCTCATCCGTAAGCTGCCCGTCCAGCGCCTGGTGAGGGAGATCGCTCAGGACTTCAAGACCGTCCTGCGTTTCCTGAGCTTCGCCGTCATGGCTCTGCAGGAGACCAGCGAGGCCCACCTGGTGGTCTCTTCTTCGCTAAGGGGGTCACCATCATGCCCAAAGACTTCCAGCTGGCCCGCCGCATCCGCGGAGAGAGAGCTTAGACTTTCTGCTGCACATTCACCAGCCATAATGCTCTGCACTGTGTGTCTATATATATACATTTATAGTAATATGGACATATGTTTACTAGATGTTGTTTTTTCTTGCCTTCTGATTGTTGCTCTGAGTGTTGCTATCCCTATGCTGTTGCAATCCTGGAATTTCCCCATTGTGGGACTAATAAAGGCTTATCTTATCTTATCTTATCTTATCTTAAATCCGTAACCCGGATTGGGGTCTTGAAAACCGGAACCATTACGGCAAAACCGGAGTAGTTGGCAGGTATGCGTTTGCATGTTCTCCCTGTGTCTATGTGGGTTTTCTCCTGTTTCCGCCCACAGGCCGAAAACATGCAAGTTAGGTTAGTTGGAGACTCTAAAGTGGCCCTAGGTGTGAATGGTGAAGGGATTGGCGGCATACTGGCCCTAGGTGTGAATGTGTGTATGAATGGTTAAGGGATAGCGCCGTATCGTGGCTGCTTCATCCATCTAGGTGGTGGATGACCCTCAATTTCCCCTCTGGGGATCAATAAAGTATACTAAATCTAAAAAAATCTAAAATACTGTGACTGCCTCATCCATCCATGTGGATGCCCTGAATTTCCCTCTGGGATTAATAAAGTATACAAAACAAAAAGGCACAACAATAATGCATATTAATTCATCAGAATTTTGTTATACCTGTTAGGACTATTTTGCAAAGGAGTAGTACTCATTGATGGAGACTTTAAAAAATGAGCCCAAAATTTAATGGAAATATTCTTTTTGTGCACAGAAAGGTCTTGGATCGTTTAGTACAGTGTACGAAAATGGGAGCAAAAACAAAACTGTTGCATCAATATTTTTGAGTATACAGTATATAGTCTGCTCTTTTTTTTCTGGGAATGGGATTTCTGATTTCATTTTGTTATGATCTTGTACTTCGGTCTGAATTGTTACATTTTAGCACAATTTGGTTGCATGCAGAAGAAAAGTGGTCAGCAGATGTAACAGGAAGCCTATGACATATTTGTCCCCACGGTTGAATGCTGGGACCTGAGGTCAGCAGACAATAGCTTTGTTGTCCCAGATTTGGTGTGTGTGCGTGCGTGCGTGTGTGTGCGAGAGACAGTGTTGTGATCACAATATAAGAGGAACAACCTTTTTTCCCTTTGATCAATAAATTAGTTTTACAATACTCATTTTTTGAAACATGATTAAGCCTAAATCTTTGTGGTGTCGCTAATTTTGCCAACATTGTTTGGCAATAGATAGCACAGAATAAGTATGACAGTGTTACAGTCACGAGTTACATTTACTTAAGTAACTTTTGCACAAAATTGCACTGTAGTGAATAGCTTAAAGATACTTTTTAATCTTGCTTGAGTACATTTATGAAGAAAAAACTGTAGGCCTACTCAATCAAGTACATTTGACTGTACTCTTGAATTACTTCGATATTCTGATAAATCCTAAGTACTGTATGTTTTTATGGTATGATTTTTATTATATTACAGATTGCATTTGGATAGTTGCAAATATATGAGTCAAAACTTGCTAAATTAGACTTAAAATGGTATTTATTTATGACCCCTGTATGGATTGCCACCTTATTGCAGTGGAGGGGTCTGTGTGCCCTAATGATCCCAGAAGCTATGTTGTCAGGAGCAGTTAGCTTCTTCTAGGGTGTTCCAAGGCAAATTGGTCCTGGGTGAAGGGCCAGAACCATAGCAGTCCAGTTGATCACCAAGAAGAAATGACAACAAAGATCCAGTGTACACCACCATTTTTTTTTGGGGGGGGGGGGTACCGGGGCTTGAGGATAAGCGACTAGTGGGTAGGTTTTTGTCCATAGGACCCAGCCAGGCTTAGCCCATGCAAGTCACATGGGTCCAACCTCTGCTGGGCTCTCCAGCTGCAGGGGGGATCATCTGGATCTGACATGATTTAGTAGATAGACCCAGAAGCAGACTACAGACTCAGTTATAGTTGCAATGATTTTATTGAGTACAAGTGTGTGTGTGTTGAGCGGGGAGAGTCTGGCAACCCTGCAAGGGAGAGAGAGAGAGAGAGAGTGATGAGCGGCTGGAATGGAACTAACAGCGGCCCACGTTCTCTCCAGGTTGCTGTGGTCCCACGAAAGTGAAGGAAGTGCTGTTGCAGATATATACAGTGCTCTGTACAGGGAAGATACCCTCAGCCGATGGGAGAAGGGAAACAATTCGATCTGATAAGTTATGTGCACTTACAGGGTGATGACGAGAGTGAGGGAACTCCGGCTCCGAGAGGAGGATCCAGGTCCGCCACGAAGAAGGATGCCGGTCCGCCAGGGAGAAGGCCAACCTGTGCACAGGTAAGTCCAAGACAAACAGAGGAGAATGCATGGGTGAGGTTCAAACAGAGAGGTTGCTTACTGAGTGCCGAGTCTGAGACGGGGGTCATAGCTGGAGAGGGGAGAGGCAGCACACAATGTAGAGGAGCTTTTTGGACTGCATGCATGCATAGATGTTTCCGTGCAGGAGTGGAGGACCCCTCTCCATTTAAAGGCTGCTAATTAGGAAGTGCAGGTGTGGGTGAAACCACAGCTGTGGAAAATAAGCAATGAGAGAAGAGGGAAAATGGCACACAGCTCGGATCACCACAGTGCCTCCCCCTCAAGGAACGCCTCCTGCCAGCCGACCCACCCTCCCCAGATGGGACCGATGCAACACCCGCATCATATCCCGATCCATGATGAAGGATTCCTAGACCCATGATCTCTCCTCTGGTCCGTACCCAGCCCAGTCCACCAGGTATTGTAGACCTCGCCCCCTGCGTCACACATCCAGAATGTGGTTGACCTTATACAAAGGGCCACCGTCGATCATCACCAGAGGAGGAGGCGGCTTGGATGGTGGGCCGAGAGGACTGTCAGAAAATGGCTTCACCTGAGAGACATGAAAGGTGGGACAGATGCGGAGACCACAGGGAAGAGATGGGCAAACAGCAGCTGGATTGATGATTTGGGAGATGGGATAAGGACCAATAAAGTGGGGAGAGAGCTTTCTGGAATCTGTTTTGAGGTTAACGTGTCTGGTGGACAACCTTACCTTCTGCCCAACCCAATGTGTGTGTGTGTGGGTCCTCTGACAGTTGGCGATCTCGGAGTTGCGGTCCGTGGTGCGGCGGAGAGCAGCCCCGGTGGCCCTCCAGAGCCGGTGACAACGCCTGATGTGGGACTGCACAGACGGTACAGCAATCTCCATCTCTGCATCAGGAAACGGTGGGGGGTTGTACCCCAAGGACACCTCGAAGGAGGAGGGACCCGTAGCAGCAGAGGTGGGGCAGTTGTGAGCATACTCAATCCATGGTAGGTAAGTACTCCAAGATGCAGGATTAGTTGCCGTGACACACCTCAGGGCTGCCTCCAACTCCTGGTTGGCCCGCTCACACTGGCTGTTTCTCTGGGGGTGATTCCCCGAAGACAAGCTGCAGTCGCCCCGATGGCCTTATAAAAGGATTGCCAAACCTGGGAGACAAACTGGAGACCCCGGTCCAAGATCACGTCCACTGAAATGCCATGGAGGCGGACCACATGTAGAAAAAAAAGGTCAGCCATCTCCTTGGCAGACGGGAGCTTGCTCAGGGGGAAGAAGTGAGCTGCCTTCGAGAACCTGTCCACAATGGTGAGAATGACCGTGTGTCCAGCGGAGGGAGGAAGCCCAATAATAAAGTCCAGTGCCACATGGGACCACGGCCTGCTGGGGATGGGTAGGGGGGTGCAACAGCCCGGAAGCTGGGGAGGAAGATGACTTGCTGGTGGTGCACTGGGTGCAGGCCTTGATGAACTCATTCACGTCCTTCTTCATAGATGGCCACAAGAAGGTCCTCTGCAAATGAGACACAGTGCGTGACATGCCAGGGTGGCACATAACCCTGGAAGAGTGCAGCCAATTGATGACGGACCAAGGAAGGAACGTAGATCTGACTCGCAGGGCCCCCACCCAGATCAGGCTCAGTGCCCTGCGCCCTCTTGACCCTCTCTTTGATCTCCCAGGAGAGCATACCTACCACACACGAGGGGGAAACTATGGGATGCAGCTCCGGCGATGCCGTGTCAGCGGAGAATTGCCTCAAGAGGACATCCAGCTTGATGCTCTTGGACCCCGGGCAGTAGGTGATGGTGAAATTAAACTTGCCGAATAACAAGGACCAGGTGCTTGTCTGGAGTTTAGCCGTTTAGCAGTCCTGAGATACTCCAGGTTCTTATGGTCGATCCAGAACACAAATGGCTGAGAAGCTCCCTCCAACCAGTGGCGCCATTCCCCCAAGGCCAGTTTACCACCAGCAACTCCTGGCTACCAACATCATAGTTCCTCTAGGCTGGGGACAGGCGTCGGGAGAAGTAAGCGCAGGGGTGGACCTTATTATCGGTGGTCGAGCACTGAGAAAGGACCGCCCCCACCCCGGAGTCCAATGCATCCACCTCCACCAGGAACTGCAGCCATGGATCCACCTGAGCAAGGATAGGGGAAGAAGAGAAGCAAGACTTCAGCTCAGAAAATGCCACGTCAGCCTCTTCAGACCAAAGAAAGGGGACCTTAGTGGAAGTGAGGCAGGTGAGGGGTAGGGGAACCACACTGTAATCGTGGATGAAGCGTCGATAGACATTGGCGAACCCCAAAAACTGTTGTAATTGTTTGCGGGAAGAGGGAACAAGCCACTCCAAGACCGCCTTCACCTTACCCGGGTCAGCCCAGATCTCCTTATGGGAGACGACAAACCCCAGGAAGGTGGTCGAGGGTGTATGGAATTCACACTTCTCCGCTTTGATGTAAAGCTGGTTCTCCAACAGCCGCTGAAGGACCGTCCTAATGTGCACCTGATGCTCATCTAAGGAATGAGAGATTTCAATATGTCATCCAGGTACACAAAAACAAAAGAATTCAGCAAGTCCCTCAGAATGTCATTGATGAACCGTTGGAAAACAGCTGGTGCATTCGTCAACCCAAATGGCATCACCAAGTACTCAAAGTAACCACTAGGTGTACGGAACCCCGTCTTCCACTCATCACCCTCCTTAATCCAGATAAGATGGTAGGCACTGCGCAGGTCCAACTTGGTGAAGACAGTGGCACCTTGAAGCAGGTCGAAGGCGGAGTTGAGGAGCGGCAAGGCATACTTCTCTTTCACTGTAATGTTATTCAGTTCCCTAAAGTCAATTCAGGGTCAGAGAGAACCGTCCTTCTTGCCCACAACGCTCCACCCCCCGCTCCCACCGCAGGTGATGAAGGCCTGATAATACCTGAACTTAATGACTACAGTGATCCCTCACTTATCGCGGTTAATGGGTTCCAGAACCGACCGCGAAAAGTGAAAAACCGTGAAGTAGCGTCACCCCTAATGACGTCACCCATAAATAATACGTACTTTCATTCTCTCACTCTCTCTCTCATATGATACGTGTGTGTGTGTGTGTAAGTGTACATACATACGTAGATGTAAATAAAGTGTACATAAATATGTTTTTAGAACTCTTTTATTCTTATAACAAGATACGTAACTCAAGATGAAGACGATTTACTGCACAGGTTAATGAGAGCTTTACTGCTCCTCAGGTGACGCCTCATCGTCAGGTGCTAGAGGCGCAGCATCGTCGAGGGCAGCTTCCGATAGAGCTGGAGAAGCTGCAGGAGGCGGCGTAGTGGCTCGACGGGAAGACTATTTCGCACAAAAAGGCACAAGAGAACAGCGAAAAGTTCCATGCGGCGAGACTAAGCAACACGAGCGATAAAGAACAATGAATGCGGTCTTCCTTCGCTGGGTATGGGCGCTTGGCAGGGAGAGAAGCTGGGTAAAACGTCTCGGCCAATCAGCTTGCGAGATTCCCGAGCCGAGCCAACACGAGAACAGCGAACAGAGAGGTGGATTTTGAGTTGTGCGGGCTCTCCGTGTTGATACCTGATGTTCTAATGTAGTCTCCCTGCCTTCTGCTAGCGCCCGCCCATTTTTTCTCAATTTTGAATTTTTGATGAATATTTTTGAAAAATCTGTGATGCACTGAGGGCGCGAAAGGTGAGGCGCAAAGTAGCGAGGGATCACTGTACTTGATATACTTATCCATCGCCTCTCGTTCCGGGGCAGACAGACTATACAGTCTACTAGACGGCAACGTAGTCCCTGGAAGGAGGTTAATGGTGCAGTCATAAGGGCGGTGAGTGGGTGGGGGGTAGGGAACGTTCCTTAGTCTTGCTGAAGACCAGGACAAGGTCATGATATTCAGGAGGAAGGAACCAGAGTTAGGTTGGGCAAATGGGTAGGTGAGGAGTTAATAGGAACAGAGGGAGAGCAGGCTGCAGACTGCATACAGGTGGCTAAACAGAAGGTGCTCCATGAAATAACCCTCCCTGCCTGCCAATCAGTAACTGGGATGTGGAGTGTTAACCAGGGATAGCCTAAAATAACAGGTGAGGCAGAGATGGGTAAAACAAAAAAACTCAAGTGCTCTTGATGGTTGCTGGAAACCAGTATGGAGATGGGAGCAGTCTTTTTAATAACCCTAGTGAGTGGCTCCCTAGAAACGGCTACCAAATTTAATGGGACTTCCAGATCCTGACATGGAAGCTTTAGCCGGGTTGCCAGGCTCTCTGAAATAAAGCTTTGCTCAGTGCCTGAATCAATGAGAGCAGTGGTGCAGAATTCAGTGTGAAAGTGATCAAAACGAATGGGCAACAAAAGGCGCGTAAGGGATTTAGACCTTCCCACATCTGTTAGCCCCCCCTACTGTGGTGAACGGACCCCCCCTTTTGGCTGATCAGGACAGTGGGCAACCTCATGTTCAGAAATGGCGCAATACCCACACAACCCAAGATCATGGCGGCATTGTCGTTCAGCACGAGGCAACCTAGACCGGCCCAACAGCATGGGTTCCCCAGTATCAGAGGGTTCAGAAGAAGGGAGGGCTGAGAAGGAGGGCTGAGTGAGAGAACGCAATTTAGAGCCCGAGCGATTGGCGAGGCGCAACTCATTGGATTGTTCCCTTAGGCGATTATCTAGGTTTATAGCCAGGGCGATTAGCTCGTGTAAAGAGGAAGGTTTGTCTAACCGCGCCAGCTCATCACAAAGGCTAGGGCCGAGGCTGCGCATGAAAATGCTGCAAAAAGAAGCATTCTCCTACCCTACCTCTGCCGCGACAACCCGGAAATCCACCGAGTAGTCGGCCATGGACCTGGTCCCCTACCAGAGATTGAGAAGGAGGGTGGTGAGAATATTATCCCGATCAGAGTGGTCGAACACCTGGGTGAATTCAGATACAAATCGGTCATAAGTGTAGTTTTGGTAATCGAGGCGATCCATAATAGCATGAGCCCAAGCTAAGGCTCGCCCATCCAGCAGAATCACCACGTAGCTGATCTGGCTATGATTAGTGGGAAAATCCTCCGGCACCTGCTGAAAAACCAGGCTGCACTGAAGGAGGAACCCCCGAGCCTCGCCCAGCCCACCGCTGAAGCAGGTCGGTGTGGGAACTGGCCTTAAGCGATGAGGACGGGGAAGCAGGAGGCGGCAGGGCAGCCGACGCCCCGGAGCCGACCTGGGGGGAGCAAAGCAATGGTAAGTTGGTCAAGCCGCGCATTTATTTGAGTAAGTTGATTCAATATGACCTGCTGCTGATATGTAAGCTGGTCGAACCGAGCTTCCATGATGTTTAATTGGTGTGCATTAGCACAGTCTGCTGGGTCTGGCTGATGGAGACGTACTGACTTGATTTCTTAGATAGACCCGGAAACAGACTACAGTCTCGGTTATAGTTGCAATGATTTTATTGAGTGCAAGTGTGTGTGTGTTGAGCGGGGAGAGTCTGGCAACCGTGCAAGGGAGAAAGAGAGAGTGATGAGTAATTTGCAGCATACAGCGGGGCATTGAGGAGTTAATCATAATCTTACAAAGCGCTGAGTGGCTGAGATGGAACTAACAGCGGCCCACGTCCTCTCCAGGTTGCTGTGGTTCCACGAAGGTGAAGGAAGTGCTGGTGCAGATATATGCAGTGCTCTGTACAGGGAAGATACCCTCAGCCGAGGGGAGAAGGGGAACAGTTCAGTCTGATAAGTTATGTGCACTTACAGAGTGATGACGAGAGTGAGGGAACTCCGGCTCCAAGGGGAGGATCCAGGTCCGCCACGAAGAAGGATGCTGGTCCGCCAGGGAGAAGGTCCACCTGTGCACAGGTAAGTCCAAGAAAAACAGAGGAGAATGTAGGAGTGAGGTTCAAACAGAGAGGTTGCTTACTGAGTGCCAAGTCTGAGACTGGAGTCGTAGCTGGAGAGGAGAGAGGCAGCACACAGCGTAGCGGAGCTCTCTGGACTGCATGCATGTGTAGACATCTCCGTGCAGGAGTGGAGGACCCCTCTCCATTTAAAGGCTGCTAATTAGGAAGTGCAGGTGTGGGTGAAACAGCAACTGTGGAAAATAAACAATGAGAGAAGAGGGAAAACAGCACACAGCTCAGATCACCACAGGATCACGGTGCTATGTGAACTGGGTGACAGTCTGGGCTTTTCTGCTTAGACTGCAGCCCCTGCGACCGGGTCCTCTATAAGATGGATGGATGTGCTTACGGGGGGGGGGGGGGGGGGCTGAAAAGTTCATCGGCTGGAAAGTTCATCGTGGTCAAATCTGACCAAATGTGGTTTATTTTTCAACATAGTCTCCCCTTCGATCCACACACTTCTTCTATTGGTGTTGCAGTGCTTGGATCCCTGAGGTTGAAAAATAAACCACATTTGGTCAAATTTGACCATGATGAACTTTTCAGCCCCTCCTCATACTTATGAAAAGTCGTAAATTTACATGGAAAATGTCATGGTTTTGTCACAGGCAAGGAGAGGACCCAAACGTCGGCAGATACAGGTTGGCTGGAATTCATTAAATTAACAAACAGAAGGTCGCTGTGCATCGAGCATTAGCTGTATCACACCCACAGTTACTGTATTCATTGACACCGTACAACCTTTTTAATATTGCTCTTATACAACAGTTCCACAAGCACAATTTATTAAATGACAGCAACACTGGACAAAATATTATGATTTGTTTGTTCAATCAGTTACTTTGCACAGCTGAGAAAAAAATAGTCCCTTCTAATTGTAGCCAGTGACTGTTGCTAAATATCTCAATCAGCATGAAGACATCTATTGTCATTTCACACACATGTAAACAAATTAAATATTGTCAAGTGCAAAAGTAAGTGTTTATAAAACATACCCAGGTCTTAAAGTTTTCCAGCGTTCTGCCATTTTACCATACTTATCAGAATGGCCATACCCTGGGTTACTGCGCATGCATGGCATGTGCACGCATGCGTAGTAACAGGAAATACACTTCTGCTCATAATTTCAGCATACAATACAGCTGACGATGCTGCACCGTGACTGGCTGATCCAAAAATGTGACGCATTTTCAGTGTGTCTATTTCTATACATTATATACAGTATATTTCCTACTGTTAAAAATTACTCAATACAGCTGACGGAAGGTAAACAATAGCATACCGTGGCCCAGATGATGGAAGGTAAGCAATTATGTAATGTTAGTGGCATATTTGCAGTGCAACTGATTCTGACAAAGTATGCTAAACCAATAGCTATATCTATCGGTTTGCTTTAGGGGTTTGATATTTTGATAAAGTATGGTAAAATGGTAAAACACTGGCAGCGTGCCAAATTTCCGGCGTGTGCTGGGTTTTTTACCTCCGCCAAGGGAGGATGGAGGTAATATTTTTCGTAGCATTGGTTTGTTTGTTTGTTTGTTAGTTGGTTGATTGGTTGGTTGGTTGGTTTGTCTGTTAAGATAAAATAAGATAAGATAAGCCTTTGTGATGGCCCCCTCCATGAGTAATGTAAGCAATTACTTATGGAGGGGGGCGTGACACCTTTATTAGTTCCACAATGGGGCAATTCCAGGATTGCAGCAGCAAAGGGCTAGCAGCACTCAGAGCAATAGTAAAAAAGACAATAAAGATAACTGGTTAGCCAAAACAGTAAATAAATATACATATGTACACAGTTATATACACAGTGCAGGAGCATTGCAGCTAGATGGTATCAATAGCATTACGGTTAGTTAAATTACCCGGCAGAATATAAATATGGACCCAGACAAGTTTCACATTTGAATCAACAGTGTTTTTACCACCCTCAATAATAATTGTACTTGTCTTAGTTGTGTATTGGAGAGGACAATCTCTATTATGCAAAGTTGTGACATTTCATCTTCTTCTTCCGCTTAATCCTTTTCGGGTCATAGGGGGGCTGGAGCCTATCCCAGCGTCTTTGGGCGAGAGGCAGGGTACACCCTGGACAGATTGCCAGTCCATCGCAGGGCCAACACAGAGAGACAGACAGCCATTCACTCTCACAGTCATGCCTAAGGACAATTTAGAATCCCTAGTTTGATGCCAATTAACCTAACTTGCATGTTTTTGGCATGTGGGAGGAAACCGGAGAAATCCCGGAGTAAACCCACGCAGACATGGGGAGAACATGCAAACTCCACACAGATCACTGTTGGTCGGGGGCTGGGATCGAATCCAGGATCCCCCGGCCAAGGGTGAGTTGCTGTTCTGCCGCAGTGCTAACCACTCCGCCACCGCGCCGCCCTTGTTGTGACATTTAGTAGGTTTAATATGACCTCTGCGAGCAGCACCGGTTAGATTATAAAGTCTGACAGCCGTAGGTAGGAAGGACCTGTGGAGGAGCAGCCTCTCCAGGGTCTCCATTAGGTCTGATGTGAGGGCCACTGGTCTGTAGCTATTCAGGTCCTTGGGGTGCAGAGTTTTCGGTACGGGTACCACAGAGGATGTTTTCCACAGCTGTGGTACCCTCCTCAGCTTCAAAATCCCGCACAGCTGGTCTGCACAGGACTTGAGGAGCCTCGAGCTGATGCCATCCGGACCTGCAGCCTTCCTCGCCTTGATCTTCTTCAGCTCAGCTCAGCTCTCACCTGAGTCTTAGTGAGAGTCAGGATGGGACAGGGGGGCTGTGTGCTGGGATGTTGGGTCTGTGAGGGGAAAAACAGCAGGGGATGTATGAGGGGGTGGAGGGAGGGCAGTGGACAGTGGAACTAGATGAAGGTGGAGGCAGTAGTGGTTGGTGGGCAGGTGGAGAAGAGGGCGGTTGATCAAAGCTGTTAAAGGACAGGTTCAGGCTGTTCACCCACTCCCTACCCCCCACAGCCACGGAGGAGGGATTCTGGTGCCCAGAGACGGTTTTCAGGCCTCGCCAGACACCGCTGACATCACTCTGCTGCAGCTTGTCCTCCATCTTCTTCCTGTAGCTGTCCTTCCCCTCTCTGTTCTTCCTCCTTAGCTCCCTCTGTACGGACTTCAGCTCTTCCTTGTTACCCAACCTGAAGATCCTTTTCTTCTCCTTCAGCAGTGCCTTTATCTCAGGGGTGATCTAGGGTTTGTTGAACCAGTGTTCAAGGGAATAATCTTAGGATCTGGCTCTGTTAAGGCTCTGGTAAAAGCCAGGTTTAGTCCTTGAAACAGGGACTGGGCAACAGTTATGAGAAGATTTCCCAACTGACTATACTGTAGTCTTTCTGGCTGGGCGGTTGTCCTCTCGGAGCGTCTCACAGTCTTTGGGATTTCCTTTTCAGATTCTTCTTCTTCCACAGGTTCATAACAGGTACTTTTATCAGGTAAGTTGGTTTCACTTTCAGTTCCATTCTCATTGTTTGATTGTTCCACATTTGTTTCAGTTTCCTCCAGGTTTCCATCATTCGGTAAGTTGTCACATCCAGGTGAATTGTCATTTCCAGGTAAGTTGTCACATCCAGGTGAATTGTCATTTCCAGGTAAGTGAGTTTCAGCAGGAATGTCTTCTTTAAAGAATGTCTTTGGATGGGGAATTTCATAGACTTGAGTGAGCTTTATGGGCGTTTGGATTGAGTCTTTTCTGTACCAATAGACATCCTCATTTTCCGGTTCTGAATTCTCACATTCCTCACTTTGTTCAGGTGATTGTCTTATCTTAGGTTTGCGGACACGTTTTGGTTGGACAGGTTCTTCTTCAACAGGGGCAAGAAAACCACAGGGATGCAAGAGGTCGCGGTGAACGGTGCGAACAGGGCCATCTTTTGTCTCAGGTTTTATAGTGTAAACAGGCAAGTCACCTGCTTGGTTCACCACAATGTGGATTTCAGCTTCCCACCTGTCTGCTAGTTTGTGCTTTCCTCTGAAGCGGACTGCACGTACCAAAACTCTGTCGCCTGATTCTAATTTTGAGGGCTTAAATTAAATTAAATCACCCTTTATTGTCATTCAACTGTACAACCAATCATGTACAGTAGAACGAGATTGTGTTTTACCTATCTACTGTGTTAATCACACACACCCCAAGTGCAGAATCAGAGGGCCACTGCCATGCAAGGCGCCGCCACAAATTTCCCTCCTCCATTCCATTATTGCTGAGCACCAAACTGGATGGCAGGAAGTTCCACTTTTATATGGTCTTCGGCATGACCCGGCCGGGATTTGAACCCCTGCCTCCCGTGTGTGGGGCGGATGCTCTACCAACTGAGCCACCACTCCGGTAGCATATCAAATCTTGTTTTGTTTCTTTCAGCCATCTTGTTAGCATTTTCTGTTGCTAGTTTGTAGCTTTCTTGTAGAGTTGTCTTCAGTTTTTCAATGTACTGGGAATGTGACTTGAAACTTTTGTTGTGAAACGGGAGCCCAAATGCAAGATCAATGGGAAATCTCGGCTGACGACCGAACATTAACTCATACGGGGCAAAACCAGTAGTGTCATTTTTTGTACAACTGTACGCATGTAGAAGTGGTTTTACATAGTTGTGCCAGTGAGATTTGCTCTTTTCCTCCAGAGTACCCAGCATGCTCAATAACGTTCTATTGAAACGTTCTACCAGGTTACCTCTGGGGTGATAGGGTGTCGTCCGGATTTTGCGAATGCCCATGATTTTGCAAAGTTCTTTTATAATATGGGACTCAAAATCAGGACCCTGATCACTATGTAACCGTTCGGGTATCCCGTAGTGGACTATAAAGTTGTCCCAAAGTGCCTTTGCAACGGTCTGAGCTTTCTGATTGCTGGTAGGGATGGCTATAGCGTATTTCGTGAGATGATCAGTTAACACGAGCACATCCTTTGTGTTACTTTGATCGGGCTCAATGGACAGGAAATCCATACAGACAAGTTTGAGCGGTCGGGTGGACTTGATACTGACAAGCGGAGCAGCTCGCTCTGGAGCGGTTTTACGTCTTACGCAGTGATTACATGTCTTGATCTTCTTTTCAATATCTGCCGCCATGCGAGGCCAATAGAACCTTGTTCTGGCGAGATCCAAAGTACGCTCTGTGCCTAAATGGCCCATGTCACAGTGGAGGCTTTGAAAGACTGAATCGCGGAGCTGTTCAGGTAAGACGAGCTGGTAAGTAACATTTCCTCCGTTTTGGCGAGTACGGTAGAGGATGTTATTGCACATTTCAAGTCGACTGAGCTCTCGGAGTAACAAGTTGATGTCAAGAAGTTCAGTTCGTACAGTTGGTGGAACTTTTAGCCCAGTTTCAATTTGTGCAATCACTTCTCTTAAACAGGGGTCAGCTCTTTGTTCATTTTGATCTGTTCAGGAGTCATGTGGGGTACAACTGGAAGACCACCACAGTCATCTTCATCGGCATAGCCATCTGGAATGGTGACTACAGAGAGGGCTAACGAGTGAACCAAAGGGAAGGTGATGTCTGGAGAGCTACAGACAAGGTGTTTTTCACATATAGCAGACACTACCTTGGAATTCAAACTGCTTTCAAGAAGTGACAAGTGAGTTTGAGTGAACTGCTGTATGCGGTCAAGCTCCTTTTGGGACACTGCATCATTAAGTAACTCGCCATGTGGCTGTCTAGAGAGGCCGTCTGCGTCTGAGTTAAGCTTGCCTGCTCTGTATTGGAGCTTAAAGATAAACGTCGACAGAGCAGCTAGCCACCTATAATTCATGGCATCCATCTTAGCAGTAGTTAAAATATACATCAGGGGGTTACTGTCTGTCACGACAATAAAATGATTGCCATCTAAATAGTCTGCAAACTTCTCCATTACTACCCACTTTAGAGCTAAAAATTCTAATTTATGGGCGGGGTAACGGGACCCACTTCTAGACAACCCCTGGCTTGCATAAGCTATGACCCTAGTCTGGCACTCCTGCTCTTGATAGAGGGCAGCACCAAGCCCTGTAGTGCTGGCATCAGTATGGAGTGTATATGGCAACTGAGGGTCAGCGAAACCCAGGACAGGCGCAGTACTGAGCTTTTCAATGATGGTTTTGAATGCAAGATCACAGGAAAAAGTCCATCGCTCGCCAAACGGTGTTTTTGGGTCGTGGTACTGGGCAGGCTTAGCTTTGGGCTTTGTGCTTTTGCGCAAAGGAGGGTAGCCTGATGTCAAGTCAGTGAGGAGCTTAACGATGCTGGAATAGTTCTTAACGAACTGCCTATAGTACCCTGAAAAGCCTAAGAACGAGCGGAGCTGTTTGAGATCACGGGGCACAGGCCAGGTACTTAGGGCTTTCACTTTTTCGGGGTCGGTCTCAACTCCTTTACTGGACACAATGTGACCGAGGTATCTGACAGAAGTTTGAAAAAATCTGCATTTCTCAGGGGAGCGTTTAAGCCCGTACTCTTTTAGGCGATTAAGAACTTTCATTAAGCGAGCCTCATGCTCTTCGGGCATCTTGGAGAATACAATGATGTCATCGAGGAACACAATCACCTCATGCAGATTCATGTCACCCATACATTTCTCCATGAGGCGCTGGAACATGCTGGGGGCGTTTGTAATGCCTTGGGGCATTCTATTGAATTCCCAAAAGCCCATGGGACATACGAACGCCATCTTTGGTTTGTCCAGCTCCTCTACCTCAATTTGGTAGTACCCCGACTTTAAATCGAGGATGGAGAACCACTGCGAACCGGTCAAGGTGGAAAACATTTTCTCCAAGTTGGGGAGGGCGTAAGCATCTTTTACAGTCTGCATGTTAAGCTTCCTGTAATCAATACAAAGGCAGACATCGCCATTTTTCTTTCGCACCACTACAATAGGCGAAGAAAATGGGGAAGTGGACTCTCTTATCACACCTGCTTGTTGGAGTTCTTTTGAGATGCTTACGGACCGCTTCCAGGTCATTTGGATGTATGGGACGTGCTCTGTGTTTGAACGGTGTTTCATCTGATAATTTGATTGTGTGTTTCACTTGATCTGTTGTGCCAAAGTCAAGATCATTTTGTGCAAATACTTCGGGCATTTGACTGAGTTTTTCTGTTAGGCGCTCTTTCCATTCAGCGCTAATGGGGGAAGAGTCAAAGTTGAACTTCAGAGTGGACTTTTGTTCAGTTTTGGACTTTGTAACTTTCACAGAGTGTTCTTGCAATAGGACTCGTTGATATGCACAGATTTCTCCAATGACACACTTCTGAGGGATTGTCACGTCATGTTCCGATTCATTGGTAAGTATAACTGGAACAAGGTAAGGTGCTCTTTCAAGTAAGTCTATGAGACATGGTTTTACTAGGATACCACCTGGTAAGGCTGACATTAACAGGTGTTCTAACAAGACAGAATTTTCACTGTTGCCGGCTGACACAGCTACAGCGCCATCTAGAACAACTGTTTGGCCTACAGGAACTAACTGTGGCTCTTTGTTGTGCATGGTCACTAAACCAAGGCTAGTGTCTTGGGACGGTCTGTGCCGTAGCTCAAGGACTTTTAACACTTCCTTATAACCAAATGACATGGTTGTCTGCAGTTCAGAACATGCATCAGAGTACAGCTCGTAAAGTACATCTAATGTGTTTGTCCCTATTAACACTAAGGACTGATCAGCTGCACGTACATCGGGAACCACTAAGGCAAGTGTTGGAACTTCGGCTTCAATACCGAGAAAGTCTTTTGGAAAAGTGACATGCATTTCAATGTAGCCTAAGTAAGGTACACTCTGACCGTTAGCTCCCTCCACTTCTAACAGCTCAAAAAGTGGCTTAATCTCATGGTTGGATAAGTACTGTCTGTAATAGGACTCAGGGACAGTAGTCACCTGGGAGCCTGTATCTAACAAACAGCTCACAGTACAGCCATTCACTTTCACTTGTGCTGTACTTTTTGTACCAATTAGACCATTAGGAAAGTTAAAGGGGTCTGTTTTGGAGTGTGACTTCAGTTTAGCACGTGTCTTGAATGAAGCTTTTGGTTTGGGACAGGTCATCTCTGAACTAGCCAATGTTTGTCCCGCAACAGGGGCAAACTTCAGTTTTAAAGAGGATTTGGGATTCTGACTGTCCCAAATCTGTCTTTTTACTCTTAATTCTTTGGGTTTTGCAGCTACAAGTGCAGGGTTTGGCTCTGACTCACAAGTGGCTACAATATGTATGCCCATCTTCGCCACAGCGGAAGCAATACCATGGTTTGGGCCTAGTACTGGGACGGCTGGACAAAGGTAAGTTTTCAGGTTTGTCATGGTCAGGTTTTTTATTTTCAGATTTCTTAGTTGGGTCTTTCTTCGGTGGTGCTTGTTTCTTTTGTTTCACGACAGCAGCTACTTGGCTTTGTAGATCCGCAACTTGCTTTTTCAGTTCTTTCAGACTGTCAGACTCCACTTCACTATTTGTACTTGTTTCGGTGACTGTTTGTTCGTAGGAGGCTGCTTTTGGTTTTGTGGTGCCCAAGTGTCTTTTCATGCGTGTGTTTTTAACTTCTTGTCTGTTTTCAGCAGTGCGAAGGTGAAGCAATAACTCTGAATACGCAGGTGGATGTTTATCTTTTAGTTCCAGCTGTAGCTCTTTTAGCAGATTATCATCCCAGCAGCCTCTGTTAAACTGCTTGAGAAGCTGTTTGTCCACTTCCTGTGGCTCTAGACCGCCTCTACGCACTGCGAGATTGAGCGCCACCTGCAAACGATGCAGATATGCAGAGGGTTTTTCTCCATAATCTTGGAAAGTGTTCATGAATCGCACAAGCAGTTCTTCACCGTCTTCAACAGTCCCAAAAGCTGAATCCAAAAGCTTAAGATAGTCAGCAGAGGTGGCTTCAGGCCCAAGAGGGTGAATAACATCAGACGCAGAAGCAAGAAGACTTTCAAGGATCTTGCGAGATTTTTCCAAGTCAGACAAAGAAGTATCTTCCATCATCAGGTCAACATGTGAACGCCATGTTTCATAATCAGCTTCAGTATACGGTCTTGGCATTTTGCCAGAGAAAGCTCTGATTCTCAAGGAGGAATGGGCGTTTGACGGCTTCTCTGCATTTTTAATGACATGCTCGACTACGATTTTCTGAACCTCGGGTGGGTTAAAATCAGCTGGACTCAACATTTGAGATGTCAAGTTTGGTCTAAGAGGGCTTTGGAAGAATGCTTGAGTGGTTTTAGGGGTGCGAGGCACTTCAACTTGGAGTGGAGGAGAGACTCCACTTTGTGTGGGTTCTACAGTAGGGGAAGCAGGATTAGCGTCAGCAGAGACCATTTCAGCTGTCTCAGCAGCTTCAATAAACTTCCCTATTGTGGACATAACCTCCGGCAACACCTCTTCAAAACCTTTTCCACTTAACTTAGCTAAACCCCTCAGGTTGCTAAGATAAGCCTCAATAACACTGCCCCCTACAGTTTTAGTGTACACATTAATTAAGGCTTGAATGCAGTACTTAACATCAGAATTGTCAGTGGATGGAAAGAAATACGGCAACGCAGGTGCTACTGTTTCAACAGCTAATTCAGACTTGAACTCTACAATGTGACTTTTGTCAAATTCAGACGAGTTATCATCAATGCTAAGTACCCTGTGAATAGTGCCATGTTGCTCTAGGAACTTAAAAAAGTCTTTGTCTTTTTCTTTGTAGACCACACCACTGACAATGACTGCATTTGGAACTTTGACACCATATTTTGCAACAAAATCCATTTTGACAGTATATGAACTGTTTGGTCAGGGGTCAAAACAGAATCCACATCTGTTGTCGCAATGCTCCAGGCTCCTGGCTGCGCTCGTCAGATTTTTTTTGTAACACCTACTGTGTGTAACACTACTTTAGGTGCATGCAGTCTTGTACCCTTTTGGTAGTACTGGGTATGGCAGTGTAGTTACCTTTAACCTTACTACCTGGACAGAAAGGACAATTGGACCAGGTCAGATCGACTCTAGGTTCGTAGGAGCCTGGGAGGTGCAACAACAGATGACACACACACAATAGTATGGGAACTTGCAAGCATATGTATTTTTTACAGCGGTGTACACTTAAACAAAAATAGAGAGCTTGTTACAATAATAAAAAAAATAAAATACCCCAAAATATATTTACAATGTGTTCAGTTCTCTAGTGTCCGTTCCAGGTGATCAGTTGGATCACCTCTACCAGTTGTTCAGGTTCGTGCTTCAGCTCGCCATCCAGATCTGGAGATCCACGTTCTTCTGAATCCAGTCCAAACAAAAACCTGACCTACAGAATAGGCCAGACAAGAAACTTAATCTAAGATCTAAGTCAAGTGCATTGGAAGCACTTGACAAGGAAAAAAAAAAAGTGTACTAGCACAACAGCTTATCTCACTTGACATTTTTAAACACATATAAACCACAGGTGTAACATTCACTCTTAAGTAACAATCAATAGCAAGTGAAATGAAACCTTTGCTATTTACTACAGCCTTGAAAAATGACTTTCTCCCATGAAAAACCTAGCCGGAATTAGCATCGGAGGTTAGCATTTTAAGATAGCGGTTAGCATTTCACATACACAATGAATGGCACTCACCATGCTAAGCAACACGTGCTTCACAGGATTCCCGCGCTCACGTGAGTTCACAGCCTTTGGGTTCAAATCTTAAAACTTAACAAAAGAGGTATTAGAATTTGACAACACAGCAATTCCTCGTTTCTCATGTTGGTTTAGGCTTACCAGTCTCACGAGTTTCATCCAGGCAAAGGCTGCTACTAGCACGTTAGCTCACCGTCTCAGTAAGGGATCGCGCTCTCTCGGTCGATGTCTCTGCCGTGACTGAAAGTGTTCTGCAGGTTACACTAAGACCGAGCGAGAGCGCGTGACCCCATTGGCTGATGCTGCCAAACAAACAACGCAGCCATTGGTTGCTCCATATACCAAATAAAAACACTAGGAACCCCATTAGAGCCCCTTAGAAATGTTTTTAACTAATTATGGGTATATTTTTTGAACTTATATTTATCTATATATTTATCCTCAAAATATTTATTCCCATTGTGAAATGAGTGTCCCCTTTTTTTTAAAAAGCGGTATCGATATTTATTATTTTATTTACGTTTTTAGCACTGGGTTACAAATGGTTTTTTAAAGAGCTAGTCGCCCAGACACAGTCAGTTAGCCAGACTCCCTTGACCTGTCTCACACCGGTGCCCACGCCCGCTCGCTTCAGTGGGAAGCTCGGGGAGGCCCGGGGGTTTTTCTTGCAATGCGAGATGGTTTTCCAATGGGTGCCGGGGGATTTCCCTACGGACCACACTAAGATTGGCTACGTTGCTAACCTGCTAGAAGGTAAGGCACTAGCCTGGGCCTATGCCGTTATGGCTAAGCCCAGCTACGCCAATTTAACTTACCAACAGTTTCTGGCTGAATTTCTTGAAGTGTTTGACCACACCAACTGGGACTCCGTGCTTACTACCCGGTTGTTAAACCTTCGGCAGGGCGGTAGGTCCGCTGCGGACTATGCAGTCGATTTCCGGGTGGTAGCCGCTGAGGTCAGGTGGGAGGATGCTTCATTGTGTAGCATATTTATCCATAGTCTAAGCCCTGGGCTAAGGGATGAGCTAGCTACGCGAGATAAACCGGAATGATTGAACGAGCTAATATCACTCACCATTAGCTTAGATAACAGGCTGAGGGAACGAGCTGCCGAGCGGCGAGCTTCCAGCTGCTCGAGCGCGCAGTTTTTTCGTTCCTCGCAGTCATCACAGTTGGCTCTGCCCTCCTCAGAGGAACTTCCAGGGCAGGAGGATATGGTAATCGGGCGCTCTAAGATTCCGCCTGCCGAGAGACAGCACCGTAGGGAGCTAGGGCTGTGCTATTATTGTGGTAGCGGTTCACATGAGTTGGCTGATTGTACGAGTCGGTTAAAAGAGGAGGTCCGTGGGTTACAGTAGGGGGACTCACGGACGCGTCCCAGTCAAAACCCCTCACCTGCTGCCTCGTGCCCATCCGACTCATTTACAAACATACTGAACACTCCACTCACGCACTGATTGACTCGGGGGCTGAGCAGAGTTTTATATCAGGAGACCTGGCAACCCGGCTGGGGCTCCCATGTCAAACTCTTCAGCCACCGCTCAAGCTAATTGCCCTATCTAAAGCCCCATTAACGACCATCTCTCTGCAGACTACCCCGGTGTCGGTGATTATTTCTGGGAACCACCGGGAGGATCTGTGCTTTCTGGTGCTGCCCTCCTCCACTTCCCCGGTCATCCTGGGTTACCCTTGGCTGTGATTGCACAATCCCTCATTCGACTGGCAGACAAGGAGCATCGCTTCATGGAGTTCATTCTGCCTCAGCGCGTGCTGGCAGTCCGCGGCATGTGCTCCGTCTGTGTCTGTGGCCCCACCTGTGTCTCCTCCCCCGGATCTGTCCAAGGTACCAGTGGAGTATCACGACCTGGGGGCGGTCTTCAGTAAATTGCGGGCACTGTCCCTCCCCCCCCACCGCCCTTATGACTGCGCTATTAATCTCCGAGCTGGCGCCCTGCTTCCGTCAAGCCATTTGTACAGCCTGTCTGCTCCGCAGTGGGAGGCGATGGACACGTATATCAAGGAGTTGCTCAGCTCTGGGATCATCCGCCCGTCTTCTTCAGCGGTGGGGGAAGGATTCTTCTTCGTGGGAAAGAAGGATGGCTCCCTGCGACCATGCATTGACTTTAGGGGGCTAAACAACATTACGGTGAAGGACAAGTATACCTTGTCTCTCATGGACTCGGCCTTTGATTCTCTCCAGGGGGCCTCGTGGTTTACTAAATTGGATCTCCGCAACGCGTACCATCTCGTGCGGATCAAGGAGGGAGATGAGTGGAAGACGGGCTTCAGGACCCCAAGCAGCCACTTTGAGTACCTGGTGATGCCGTTTGGGCTGACCAACGCTCCGGCCGTCTTCCAGCGCTTGATTAATGACGTCCTCCGGGACTTTCTGGGCACTTTCGTCTTTGTCTATCTCGACGACATCCTCATCTTCTCCCGATCGTTTGAGGTGCACGTGAGGCGGGTCCTCCAGCAACTCCTGGAGAACCAATTGTACTTGAAGGCCGAGAAGTGTGAGTTTCACGTTCAGCAGACGTCCTTCCTCGGCTTTGTGATCTCGCATAACCAGGTTCTCCCCGACCCGGCCAAAGTTAAGGCAGTGGTGAATTGCCCCCCCCCCCCCCCCCCGTACAGGAAGCAACTGCAGCAGTTCTTGGGATTTGCCAATTTTTACTGCCGCTTCGTGCCTAAATATAGTACGGTGGCTCGCCCGCTGACCTGTCTCACGTCCCCGAAGATCACGTTCCATTGGATGGAGGAGGCCGCGGCTGCGTTCGACGCACTCAAAAGGGAGTTTTCATCATCCCGCATCCTGATGCAGGTGGACCCAGCTCTCCAGTGCCTGGTTGAGGTGGACGGATCGGACTCCGGGGTGGGGGCAGTACTGTCTCAGCGCTCTTCCAGTAGACGGGGTGATCCGTCCCTGCGCCTTCTTCTCACACCGCCTGTCGCCAGCGGAGAGGAATTACAGCATTGGCGATAGGGAGCTGCTGGCAGTGAAGCTCGCATTGGAGGAGTGGCGTCACTGGCTGGAGGGTGCTGCCCAGCCTTTTGTAGTTTGGACCGACCACGAGAACTTGGAATATCTGGTTGAATTCTCGTCAGGCCCGCTGGTCCCTCTTTTTCGGTCTGTTCGACTTCACCATCACCTACCGCCCCGGGTCCAAGAATGCTAAACCTGACGCCCTCTCCAGGCAGTTCTCGGCGGAGGTATCTGTGGACCAGGATCAGACTATCCTTCCCCCATCCTGCGTCGTGGGCGCCCTCTTGTGGGATATCCGGGAGAAGGTGGTGAAGGCACAGGAGGCTGAGCCTGATCCAGGAGGCCACCCCCTGGGGCGGTTGTTCGTTCCTACGCCGGTCAGGGGTGAGGTCATTCAATGGGCTCATGCCTCGAAGTTGGCATGCCACCCTGGGGTGTCCCGCACAATTGTGCTCCTCCAGAAGGCGTTTTGGTGGCCGGGGCTGCAGAAGGATGTCAATAATTACATCCGGGCCTGCGCTCAGTGCGCCACCAGAAAGTCTTCCTCCTTGCCTCTGGCCAGAATACTCCACCCCCTGCCGGTTCCTAGTCGCCCCTGGTCGCACGTTGCTCTGGACTTGGTGACAGGCCTCCCACCATCGAATCAATTCACAACGATTCTGACCATCGTCGATCACTTCTCCAAGGCGGCCCACTTCGTCCCCCTCCGGGGGTTGCCAACGGCACGGGAGACGGCGGACCTGCTGGTTCAGCATGTCGTTCGCCTCCATGGGATCCCCACGGACGTTGTCTCGGATCGGGGCCCCCAGTTTGTGTCGCAGGTTTGGAGGGCGTTCTGTCAGGCGTTAGGATCAACGGTGAGCCTGTCATCTGGTTTCCACCCTCAGAGCAATGGGCAGTGTGAGCGAGTGAATCAGGAACTGGAGGCCGCCTTGCACTGCGTCATTGCCTCCAGCCCCTCTTCATGGAGCAGTCACCTGCCGTGGATTGAGTACGCCCACAATTCCATGATTTCTTCAGCTATTGGGATGTCCCATGTCAGGCGCTGCCGCTGGCTCTGGACCACCACCCGCAGAGTCCTCCTCCAGACCACAGAGCGCAACATCAGGATGGCCAATCGCCGCAGGAGACCAGCCCCCGAGTACAAGGTGGGTCAGCAGGTATGGCTCTCAACTCGCAATATTAATTTGAAGGCAGAGAAACGCAAGTTGTCCAAGCCTTTCATTGGGCCTTACCCCATCGTTTGTGTAATCAACCCTGTGACTTTTCGCCTAGCTGTCCCCCCCTCCCTTCGCATCTGTTCCACCTTCCATGTTTCACAGGTGAAGCCTGTCATTAGAGTTGCAAATTAGCTAATAGCTATACACTCTATGTGCAACACATCAGATTGATTGTCTTTGATTAATTGTCTATGTTTATTGCACTGTCCCTGTCAAATAAACTAATCTACTACTACTACTACTACCAATCCCCTCTGCCCGCCCCCCGTGGCTCCCCCCCCTCAGAGGATGATCAATGGCCACCCGGCATGGGGAGTCACCGCCATCTTGGATGTCCGTCGGCAGGGTCGTGGCCTACAGTACCTGGTGGACTGGGAGGGATTCAGCCCCGAGCATAGATCCTGGGCGCGTCCATCTCTGATCCTCGATAAACAGCTCATCCGTGACTTTCACCGGACGCACCCAGGTAAGATAGGACAGGTGCCAGGAGGCACCTCTAGAGGGGGGAGTATTGTCATGGCGCCCGCAGGGCCATCATCAGTTTCAGCTGCGTGCACACCTGTCGCCAGTCATCAGTGGGCTTTAAGAGCCAGGCCTGCCAGCGACTCAGCACGGAGCCATCTGTCAAACCTACGGAGGCACATCTCTCGTCGTCAGCCACAACTTGGCTTCTCGTCTGACCAAGCGCAACACGTCGAAGTACGTAAGCATTCTCAGCACTCACCCTGTCAGGTTCCTTTCCCCTGTGAACAGGTGGACCCCCCAGGCGGCGGATCCTCTCTCCCCGGTGGTGGCGCAGCTCCTCCTCGGCATCAGAGTCTCTCCCCCGCTCCTCGACACAGAGCTGGACCCTCTCCCCCTGGCAGTCGCCCACAAGGCAAACAGAAGCGCATCATCGCCACCTGTAAAGTAAGCGGCAGTCTTTATTACGCCCTCTCTTCTCCAGTGTAGTGCTAACACTTCTGCTTTGTCTCCTTAGGGTTGCCAGGCAGCACGGAGACCTGCTCAGCTCCAGCATGACACCAGCACCCCACACAGCACAAAGCATACACGCACTCACACACAACACATTGGGTAATAAAAGGATAATTGTATCTTCTCGAGTCTGTCTTCTGTCCCCTGAGCCCAGAAATTATGTCAAATATACAAAAGATAAAACTGAAGTAGAAAAATACAGAAAATAATCTGAACAAACTGAAAACATGAGCACGGTGCTTCCTCCGCGCTCAGCATCATGACAGAATCCATAATCATAATAAAACTAATCAGAACAGAGAACACAATCATGAGTCCAATAAATAATAATAAATACAGAAAATACAAAATAAACACAAAGCGGGGACGTGGATTGAGCCCATGCTCAAAAGAAACACAAATTATGAATCAGATGGACATGAGACCCAACCCACGCCCTGACAGTACAGAGGTTTCCACACAGAAGTTGATGTAGTCTGTGATGGTGTGTGTGAGGCCGTCAATGTTCTCACCATGTGGATCACAGAGCTGCTCCCATGCAGTGAATTCAAAAAAGTCCTTCAGGGCGTCCTCTGCCTCCTTGGACTATATCTTCACTGTGCGGGTAGCAGGAAGTTGTCTGTGTACCAGGGGTTTGTACACAGGCAGGAGGTGAACCAGGTTGTGATCAGATCTTCCAAGGGGGGGAGGGGTGATGAGGTGTAAGCTTCCTTGGTGTTTGCATAAAATAAGCCCAGTGTTTTATTGTCTCTGGTGTGGCACATATACTGGGTAAAAGTGGGCAGAATGGAGGACAGGGAAGCATGGTCAAAATCACCAGAGATAAGCTGGAGAGCAGTGGGATGTTGAGTCTGTAGTCTGCTGGTGACTGTGGGGATGACGTCACACGCTGCTGCCTCAGCACTTGCAGAGGGGGCTACATAAATAACAATCACAATGATGTGAGAGAACTCTCTGGGTGTTACGTGTGGCTCTGGGGAGCCACACAATGAGAGCCAAGGGCGAGCCAGTGAGTTGAGATGTTTTATTGATGACAGGGGTGAGGGATAAGGAAAGCACAGAC
Source organism: Pholidichthys leucotaenia (assembly GCA_020510985.1). NCBI lineage: Eukaryota > Metazoa > Chordata > Actinopteri > Cichliformes > Pholidichthyidae > Pholidichthys > Pholidichthys leucotaenia. Next base: position 108,122,852 of record CM035837.1, read on the forward strand.
ACTCATACAGAGTAACGCTCACAAGCAGTACAGCTCCAGAGTTAACAGTTGGCACCGGGCGTAGGGGTAACAGCATGAGAACTCACAGCGGGTAACACTCACGGGTTAAGCAGCCAGACGAGCAAAGAGCTGGCACTGGGCATAAGGACTCCAATGCACAGGTACTCATACAAGGTGACACTCCCAAGTGATACAGTAAGGTGAACAGAGAGCTGGCACCAGACATGGGGGTACAAAGGCACAATTACTCCTTACGGGAAAACACTTACGAGTAATGCTGCAGATGAGTCAAGGACTGGCACCGGACGAAGGGGCTCCAGTCTAGCAGTGCTTAAGTCACAGCCCCGAATAATCGAAGCTGCTCCTTTTTATCCTCATTAGCAGCGCCCCAGCTGATGAGGATTAATTGGCCCCAGCCATCCCGTAACACTGACAGCTGGGAGTCTGCTGAGACGCTGCCCAATGAGGGGCAGGGGTGAGAAGGGGCATGGTCTGAGCGCCGGGACCCGGCGTCTCATCCCATGGTGACAGAGCCTCCCCCTCACGGTCGGGCTCCGAACGACCAGGAACATCCCAGCCCCCCCCACCCCACCCCCACACACACACACCTAGGATGGGCAGAAGGGAGGCAGGACCGGAGGGAGAGAAGCAGAGGGAAAGACAAAAAACCAATGGACCAATATAGAGTAACAGGGCAGAGAGAGAAAAAAAAAAACAAATACAATACTCTATATCGCACAAGGAAAAAAAAAAACCAGGGCACAGATGGGGCAAATACAAAGTATGGCTACAGATAAAACCCACTACTCAAAACACACAAATGACGTGTAGATCGGGGCCAAGAAAGAGAAACAAAACCCACTAAAAAAAAGGTGACAGGAACGAATAAAGCAATTACAGAGTACGGTTAAGGGGGAACAAAACACACTACTCCATAACGCAAAAACAAGACTAAGACCAGGACAAAAATGATGAAAAACGCTGAGTATGGATAATAAAGAAAACAAATTGCACAGCGCTAAATGTATATAGCGGCAAACAGTGAACTGAATGACAGTGATTCAGTGAAGGAATACATCTGAAGCCCTGTGCTCTCCATGGAAAAACAGTTTAAGCCTGCACATATAATGGAAGCACAGAATTACACGGGTGAGGACAAATTCTATTCTCTGAGTGCACTGTGCTGATTTGATTTGATTTGACCTTGTTTGCCCCGTGTTTACATTCCTCCTGATTGAGATAAGCGGAAGGACCGGCTCTTATGTCTACCCAAACAATCAACAATCAGTTGTTGTCGTCAGCGGATTGGACCCTCAAGGACAATGCCCATGTGCCTTCTGCAAGCAAGAGAGAGAGCAAGAGAGATGGACTCTGGACTCTGGACTTGTTTATAAGTCACATGATTATAACATCTATCCACTGCCAGGAGGCGCCCTCTGCTGCTCACTAACAACTGTTACATTTACACTACACAATGCATACATTATATGCATACAATACACTGCCTCTCAACTTTTGTGTGTGATCTCCTGCTAAATGTCTGCTAAATGTGCATTGAGGTTTTTTTTTGCCTGCAATCAAAATTTCGCTCACTTGCCGAGCGTCATTCTGATAAAACATGTTTTTTTTTTCTCTCGCCTACTGTGTCATATCCATTTTCTTTTTCTTTTTTTTCCCTTTCTTCTTTATGACTGGCGCCTAGCGGCTGCCCCGACCTTGGATGCGCTCTGCAGAGCGTGCCCAAATGCCAAGTCACGTTTCGTTACCTTGTATTCATACATGTGTAATGACAATAAAGTTGAATCTCAATCTCAATCTCAATCTCAATATAAGATCACCCAAAGGAACGAAGGTGACAGGAACAAATGGACAACTACAGAGTACGGTTAAGTGGGAAACAAAAGACATTACTCCATGCAATAACACACAGTCAATGTTTAAGTCGGGGCTAGGGAAAGCCCCCCATGAAGATAATAGGAAAGGATGAGGTGATCACAGAGTACGGTTGAAAAGGGAACCAGACACATTACTCCATAATGCACCGACAAGGCTAAGGATAAGATAAGGATGATGAAAACGCTGAGTACGGATAACAAGAAAAACACGATACACAGCGCTATATATAAAGAGGGTCACCTAGAGGAATAAAGGTGACAGGATCGGAACAGGATAACAATGAGGAAAAAATGCTGAGTACGGTTAATAAAAAAAAAAAAAACAATACACAGCACTAAAAACATATATTCCCCTAAAGGACAAAGAAGCTACACCCGAGTGACCTTAATAATAACAAAAAGGTAAGCGACACCCAAGGAGATGGCAGGCAGAGTCCAAAACGGCCGGGATTGTTTTGGTGGTCTCCCCGCCCATTGTCCAGTTGGTGAGCCGGGGAAGAGGAAATGTTCGGACGGCCAACTCCAGACCCAGGTCCCAAGAAACCAGTCCACCGGTAGCCGTGCCAGGCCACCCAGAAGCAAACACAGTTCGTCGGGGGGTCGGACCAGATCGCCGAACCGGAAGTCTTGCAGGTCGGGCAGCCGACCCGCATCACTCAACCACCAGGAACATTGAGACGGGCGAAGGGTCAAAGCGGACCCCAGTGGAAGAGGCTCAGGGGAGAGCCGATGACGAGGGCGACGAGAGTCAGGCCGCAGGGAAACAGCCACCTCCTCACCGGACCTGGACAACACTGGAGCAGCACCCACGTCGGACCCCGATTGGGCCTTAAGCAAACCCACGTCGGACACCGCTGGAGCAGTACCCACGTCGAACCCCGATTGGATCTCGGGCGAACCCACGTCGAACACCGCTGGAGCAGCACCCACGACGGACCCCGACTGGGTCGGCACCGCACCAGAACTGACCTCCAACGTTGAACCTGGACCCTCCAGCACCACGAGAGACGGCAACTCCTCGCCGGCGACCCTGGAGGAAGGCTCAAGAGAGAAAACAGAACCGGGATCAGGGTCACCGGCAGCGCCAGAACCCGACGAGATGAGCTTGGATGAAGCGGGCGGCTGCACCCGGCTCATCTCCCCTTGAGACAGGCTAAAGTGCTCAAAGATATGAAGAGAAAAAGGAAAGGAGAGCACTCGCCTGATCTCGGGTTCTGACGCCATCCAGGACTGCGAAGATCCAGGATCCGTCGTCAGGAGGTCGTTGTCAGGCTCCCACCCCGCTGCGTCGGGCTCCGCAGCCGGCACGATGGTCAGCGCAGCTTGAGGTTCCTCCAGCGCTGGTAACCACGCCGATGGTCCACACGGCGTGATGACAGGAGAACCTCGTCCCACTGGACCGAACTGCACCTCTATGGAGACCCGGGGATGCTTGGTCGTCGGTGCAGACTCCAGGTAGCAGTCACTCCTCCTCCTTCCTCCACAACGTAGCTGCGGAACCGCAGGCCCTCTCCTCGTCCCACGACGTTGACCCGGAGCCGGGGACCACTCGGCGGAGAGAGACACAGAGGATGCAGGATTAAGAACACAGGTTACAGCAAGTGGTGGGAGTTCAGGGAGCTGCGGACCCCGAACTCCACCTCCAGGAGTATGACAGAGCAAATCACTAAACTGATGTAAATAAACTGGGACTTGCCTGTCTCCTGGAGGTTGGGTGGCGCCTGCTGCGATGGACATTGCTTCTTCCTCTCCCCGCCGGGCGATAACGGAGGACCCCCTGGAAAGTTGTCTGGGGACCGCTCGCGTTGTCTCCAGGAGGGGGCTCACCAGGCCGGGATTCCAGGCACACACAGCAGTCGGGAAGCTCATCGAGGAGGAGGGGGTGACAGCCGGGATGAGCCAGCCCGAATGCCCTGGAGTGACAGCGGGGGAAAGAGGCTCAGGGAACGAGGCTGTGAAATCTCCACGCTGACGAGACGAAAAGGTGACAGCTGCATGGGGGGAAAGGTCCTGGCGACAGCCCGGAACTGGATCCGGACGGGGTTCATGCTGAGATGACCTGGCAATGTGATGATGGCTATTCCCAGGGGACGAAGCGAGGGGGGGACCCAGGAATCGCCGCTCCTGAGCAGAGACCGAGGCGAGGAAGGCGTTGAACCCGGGAAAGCTTCGTAGTCCTGGACTCCTCTCCACCAATCTCTCTGCCGCCGCCACATGCCAGATGATGGAAAATGGGTGCACAGCGGAGCTCGCAACAGCCACTCAGTCCCGGACTTTAACAGCTGTCAGCTGCAGCTCCATCGGGGGAATCCCGAGTGACGTTGTGCAGAACGGGGAAAGCCCTCTGGATGGCGCGAACTCCCGGGCTGGAATGGAGGCAGGAACGGGATCCTGAAGCAGGGGGCGACATCTCATCCACTTCGGCTTCCTGCCGGGATTTCCATCCGACCCGCGGAGCTTCTCTTGCTGTGCAACTATGGCGTCAATCCTGGCACAGCCCTCGAGACGGAATGAAGAGCGAGGGTGACTGTCCAGGAGATTCTCAGCATGGCCCAGATGCCAGTGTCTCGAGTTGGAGGTGTCGTGCAGGGTGAAGAGCGTCCTGTCGACAGCCCCCGGGATGGACCTCAGCTCGTTGCCCTGGCATCGAACATGACTCCTGGGAGACGGCATGCTAACAACGCTGACACCCGGACAGGAAGGTATAAGTCCACAAACTCACGGCCGCCGGCAACTCGTCTGGCTGCAACTTACTGTTACGTGTGGCTCTGGGGAGCCACACAATGAGAGCCAAGGGCGAGCCAGTGAGTTGAGATGTTTTATTGATGACAGGGGTGAGGGATAAGGAAAGCACAGACACTCATACAGAGTAACGCTCACAAGCAGTACAGCGCCAGAGTTAACAGTTGGCACCGGGCGTAGGGGTAACAGCATGAGAACTCACAGCGGGTAACACTCACGGGTTAAGCAGCCAGTCAAGCAAAGAGCTGGCACTGGGCATAAGGACGCCAATGCACAGGTACTCATACAAGGTGACACTCCCAAGTGATGCAGTAAGGTGAACAGAGAGCTGGCACCGGACATGGGGGTACAAAGGCACAATTACTCCTTACGGGAAAACACTTACGAGTAATGCTGCAGATGAGTCAAGGACTGGCACCGGACGAAGGGGCTCCAGTCTAGCAGTGCTTAAGTTGCAGCCCCGAATAATCGAAGCTGCTCCTTTTTATCCTCATTAGCAGCGCCCCAGCTGATGAGGATTAATTGGCCCCAGCCGTCCCGTAACACTGACAGCTGGGAGCCTGCTGAGACGCTGCCCAATGAGGGGCAGGGGTGAGAAGGGGCATGATCTGAATACCAGGACCCGGCATCTCATCCCATGGTGACACTGGGGAGGTATGCCAACATAACCATGCCTAACATGGCGCTGTCCAGACCCACCAGGAACAATTGGGGTAAAGTGTCTTGCCCAGGGAGACAACGGCAGGATATCTGGGAGGAGTGGGATTCGAACCGCCAACCATCCGGTTATTGGATGACCTGCTCTACCTCCTGAGTCACTGAGCGGTGGCTCCGGACTAGAGCAAAGCTGCACTTGCGGTAGCTCTGGACTGGAGCAAAGCTGCACCCGTGGTGGGCCCGGACTGGGTCAGAGCTGCACCCACGGTGGGCCCGGACTGGGCGAGAGCTGCACCCATGGTGGCCCCCGGGTTGGAGCAAAACGCCCATGGCAGGCCCACACTGGAGCGCAGCACCCAAGTTGGTTTCAGGCTGGGGCGCAGCACCCATGATGGTCCCCAACTAGGACAAAACACCCATGGAGACCCAGACAGAGGAGGAGCTGCACCCACGGAGGTCCCGGGCTGGGATGCAGCACCCACGATGACCCGGAGGTCCCGGGCTTGGACGGAGCACCCGCGTCGACCTCAATTGGTGGGGAAGCAGCACCCACGGAGGTCCCGGGCTGGGACAGAGCACCCGCGACGACCTCAGCAGGAGGAGCTAGACCCACAAAGATCTCAGGTGACGAGGCTGGACCCACGGAGACCTCTAATGACGTCGGACAAACCTTGGTGACCCTGGGGAAAGACTCCGATAGGAGGGACAAAGAGGCAAGGTCAGGGTCACCGGCAGCAGTGGAGCCCGGCAAGGTGAGCTCAGGTGCAGCTGACGGCTGCACTTGGTTCTCCCCACCAAGAGCCCGACAAGATCTCTCCAAAATTGAAACGATGAAAACAAAGGACAACACTTGCCTGAGCTCAAGCTCCACCACCATCCAGGACTCCGTCTATCTCAACGGCGACGTCTCGAGCCCGGCCCTCTGAAGATCCAACTCCGGCTCTGCTGTGGTGGCCCCTGCAGTAGGCATGGTGGTTGGTGCAGTCCCGGGACCCCCAAGCAATCTGACCCACGCAGGTGGCTCGCCCTGCGTGGCGACAGGAGGTCGGCTCTCTGCTGGCACTGGATCCTATTGAGCTGAAGCCCGGGGATGCTCCTTCATTGGCGCAGGCGTCACCTCGGTCTCAGCACTCTCCCTCCATCCAGAGCATGGCTGTGGGGCTGGAACCAGGTCCTCCAGGGCCGCAGGCTCCTCCAATGTCCAGCGGCCCAATCCTCTGGCCGGCGGACACTCAGGGGGTAAAGGAGGAGATATGGAGAGAGCAGGTAAAAGGTGTGTTGCTGCAGTAGGTGGTGAGGACTCAGAGGACTGCACAGTCTGAGCCTCACCACCGGGAATCAGGCAAGATAATTCATGCGTCAGAGATGGAGAATGAAAAATGTGTTCCCAGGGCATGATGTTATCTGCTGCAGCTGGTCTACAGTCATCCCTCTCCATGGCTACGGTAGTCGTGGGCCCCTCAGAGGAACGTGGAGGAGCTGCCCCTGCAGACATGGAGATGGACAGAGCCGGGGAAGAAACGGCTGGACCCTCAACAGCGGGAAGGAATGCTGAGGGGGAGAGGGAGGCAGCAGCTGCAGGAAAAGATGATGCTGACAAGACAGCCAGAGGGGAAAATTGCAAAGAAGATGCTGCTGCAGAAGTCTTCTCCCTTGGCAAAGGAGGGGCTGCTGACAGGGAGGTGGAGGCATTCTTCCGGCGGCCCAGAGCTGGATGACGTCATCTCGGAGCTGGAGACGTGGGAGCTGGAGCCGGAGCTGGCAAACAGGGAAGGGAGAAGGACGTCTGCCGTGGAGGGCGCCTCCACGTTGGCTTCGGTCCCGCTGGAGGTGGCCCCATCGTCAGCCCGGGGAACGACCGCTGAAGCGAGGAGACCATGGACAGCAGTTCCGTGAATTGGGGATACTTCCACAAGCTGGGATGTGCCTCCACAATCATCACCACTCCATTTATGCATTCCCAGGTCTTCTTTGGTCTGTGGGCAGTGAGAGCTTCATCCACAAAACTTTGGATAAATTCAGCAGCCCACTCCTCTTCCAGGCTCGGGGACCCAGTGGCCGATCTTCCTTTGCTTGCTGAAGTCTGGCGTGCTGGGGACATGGTGATGCTCAGGACAAAACAGGTGAGTGAAAAACAAAAGGCACAAACGAGCAGCAGCTGGGTCTTAACTGGTCAGTGCCTATTGTCATGATTTGCCCCGCGGGGCAGGAACAAAGACCCAAGCAGTGGACTGCTAGTTGTGCAGTTTATTAAACAAAACATAAAAGTCAAACAGTGAGCAAATAAACTTACAACAGAGGAGTGCGGATAATGGCGAGGAGAATACAGGCGATCCAGAGCGTCTTGTGACAGATTTAAGGTGGAATTGCCCAGCACCAGTGTGTGGTCAATACAATTATGACAGTCATTATTATTATTATTATTATTATTATTATTATTATTATGTAGTCATATAATGTAGTCATATTGTTTTTGCTGTCATTTCTCTGTTAATAATAATAATAATAATAATAATAATGGATTGCATTTATATAGCATCTGTCATTCAAATTTTCAGGAAAGGTGTGTAATGGCTCACTGAACAGATGACTAGATTTTGTGTTGATCTCAAAATGCATACCTCCGCCAAGGCCAGTGTTAGAGTAACGCATTACTATAACGCCACTACTTTTGCAGTAATGTGCTGTGTAACAGAATTACTGTTTAAAAATTCAGTAATGCATTACAGTTACTGAAATTTGATCAGATGCATTACTCGTTACTCATTTTATTAATATGGATAGATATTTTCAGTGCAAATAAATGAATATACAAACTGACCCTATGTAGCTCACGCAGCCGTCAGTCGACGTGACCTGTTGCAAAGAGCCTGTGAGTCTTAATTACTGAGTGGAGAAAAAGATGAAGCTACTTTGTTTTTGTGGAAATAGACAGATTATTTTTTCTTTGTTGCAGTTAAGGACAAAAGCATATTGGTGAGTTGCAAACTAAAGAGCAGGTTGAGACTTATGCCAATCTTCAGCTCCGGCAAAGCTACGCAGTGCTATGCTATGCTACGCTAACAACACCGTGAAGTGGATCTACTGTATTCTGAACAGCCACGGCCGGATGTAAAGTGGAAATACTCTTGTCTCAGCACCGACGGCCGGATTTGAAGCACAGGTATGCATCTGGACAGTCTGTGACCCAGCAAGAATTAAACTGACTGATTGCCAGATACGTCTTTCCAGATTGAAGGCATGATAACACTTTCCGACAGCTGGACTGTGAGCCACTGAAATTAAAATGCATTTACTTGCTACCTGGATAAAGATTATTCATTCAAAAATGGACTTTGATCTCCAAAAGGAATTTGAAGGACTGGATCATGTCTCTGTCACAGCAGACATTTGGACTGTGGATAATGGACATTTTCTTTGGATCACTGCACATCGGATTAAAACCATAATCATAAAGGTAAGCTACTGTAAGCAAAGATAGCTTCATGCACTGTTACCAGCTCTCACTCCAACATGAGGAAATTACTGGCAATATCATGTTGATTTTCTTCATATTTTTCCCACAGTAAGAGCTCTCAAGGCAGGACAAAACAGACTGAACATGTTCTAAAAGCTCTGTCTGAAACAGTCTGTTTTCAGCCTGACATTAACAAGCCCGTAATGTAATCCATTAATGAAATTATCTTACTATGTGTGCAAGATGTCCCACCCATGGGACGTTTTACATTGGCTGGGGACTGGCTGAAATGGTAAGGGATTTAAATCTAGAGCTGTCAATCAGGTATGTGTCTGTTAGTATATTACCAATTTTCTCCAAAGTTTTTGAAAAAAAAAACCCAAAAAACTGTTGCTACACAATTATTGGAGTATATGGAGTCTAATAATTACTTACATCCTCTCTATGGCTTCTCACCAAATTATTCAGCTGAGAGTGCTAACTCCTACTTGACTGAAAGAATTAAAAACAAAAAAAATCAATAGATCAAGGTCAGGTTGTGGGAGCTGTTTTACTGGACCTAAAAAACCCACTTTTGTTGCAGTGAATCATTACATTTTAGTTACAAGAAAATATTCAGATCAATTTTTTTAGTCTGTGTGACAGACAACAATGTGTAATGGTGAATAAGGAAAGATCTTCTTTCTTAGCCTCTTAACATTCTAGTTTTCCACCCACAGAACATTTCACATTGGCTGGAAATTGACAGGAATGCTAAGGGGTTAAGTATGCATTTAAAAGTAACTTGAAAGTTACTTTTCCAAGTAACTAGTTACTTTAATCATGCAGTAATTGGTAAAGTAACTCAGTTACTTTTGAAAAGAAGTAACTAGTAACTGTAATTAGCTACTATTTTTTAGTAACTTGCCCAACTCTGGCCAAGGCTCTTACCTTCTCACGGCGTTTTAGCAACAATACTCCAAAACTACTGGATGGATTTGGATGAAATTTCCACCAGAGGTGGCTCGTGGCCCAAAGATGAACTCAATAGATGTTGGAGGTGATCTGTGAGTGCATACCTCTGCCAAGGCCCTGTCTCGCAATGTACAGAGGGATGGCGATATGGATAGCCAAAGGGACAGAGGGGAGGACAAAGGGAGGGAGGGACGGAGCTTTGGTGGAGGTATGCGCTCTCTGAGTGTCCTCTATTTTTTTTTTTTTTGGGCTATGGGGAAACTTACTTCCTGTTTCTGTACGGAGAAACACTTTTTGTCCAAGCGGAGTTGTCGTATGTGGCGATCCAAGATGGCGGAACTTTTTTTTTTGAGCAAATTGTATTTGGGCTGAACGTATTAAGCTTGCGCACTCAACTGATCTCTAGAGAAAACCTGGATAGCTTCTGCCCCATTAGATACAGAGCTGAGTGAAGCCACCTGGCCGCCATATAAGGGAGGGAATCGAGTTGACAGGTTTAGCAGCCGTCGATTTCTATAGTTTACTGATTGCGCAAGATTATACAGTCATGTGAAAAAATTAGGACACCCCATTAAATATTCAGTTCTTTATTAAGAAATGTTCACATATTGATGTTTAATCTTGTTTTTATTTATCTCTGGAAAAGAAGGTGATTTAATTGCAGGTAAATAACACAAATTAACCTTGTTTTATTCATTAAACAAAAGATATCAACAAAAATGCATCTTCTACCTGAGGAAAAAATTAGTTCACCCTAACGCCTAATAGCTAGTGTTACCCCCTTTAGCTGAAATAACTTCAGTGAGATGCTTCTTGTAGCCATCCACCAGTCTCTGACATTGGTCTGAGGGAAGTTTGCCCCACTCCTCAATGCAGAATTCTTTCAGCTGTGAAATGTTTGAGGGGTTTTTTGCATGTACAACCAGTTTCAAGTCACCCCACAGCATCTCAATCAGATTAAGATCTGGGCTTTGACTCGGCCATTCCAGGACGCTCCATTCCTTAGTTTTTAGACAGTCCTTGGTGGATTTACTGGTATGTTTTGGGTCATTGCCATGTTGCAGGATCCAGTTCTGCTTCGGCTTTAATTTTTTTACAGATGGTCTCACGTGGTCCTCAAGCACACCCTCTGATACATGATAGAATTCATGGTGGATTATATGATGGTGAGCTGGCCAGGTTCTGCTGCAGCAAAGCACCCCCACCATGACACTTCCACCTCCATGCTTTAGAGTGGGTATGAGGTTCTTTTCCTAGAATGCTGTATTTGGTCTACACCAAACACGTCATCTGTTCTGGTGTCCAGATAATTCAATTTTAGACTCATCTGTCCAAAGAACATTATTCCATAAGTCCTGGTCTTTGTCTACATTCTCTTCGGCAAACTTCAGTCTGGCCTTCATGTTTCTCTTAGAGAGCAAAGGTTTCCTCTTTGCACACCTCCCATGCAAGTTAAACTTGTACACTCTCTTTCTGATTGTAGAGGCATGCACTTCCACATCAGCAGTAGCAAGAGCCTGCTGTAGGTCCTGTGATGACATTTTAGGGTTTTTGGAAACTTCTTTTAGCATCTTGTGGTCTGCTCTCAGGGTGAATTTGCTTGGACAACCAGACCTGGGCATGTTGGCAGTTGTTTTAAATGTCCTCCACTTGAAGACTATTTTCCGGACAGTGGAATGGCTGATTTCAAATTCTTTTAAACACTTTTTAAATCTCTTACCAGACTCATAAGCTGCTACAATCTTCTTTCTGAAGGCTTCTGTCATGGGCAGTGGGAGTGCGCCCCTCCCCTCTGGTCTCACCTTCTACAACTCATCACTGCACCTGAGGCAGAAGACACACTTGCGCCCGCTCATCAGCCAGCGTACTTAGGGAGGTTCCCTCCGCGCAGTCTACGCTGGCTTGTCTGGGTATACTGCCCGTGTTTGGACTTGCTGATACATTTGTATGATCGTTAACACGCCGTTAACCATCTTCTTTTTCTTCTCCCCAGGTTGCTGCCATCATGTAGGTGTATCGCCGGGGCTGCTTGCGCTCTCCTTCCCCACCTCACTGTCCTTCAGCACCATCATCCCCCGGTCAGGCACCATCAGCTCCATTCCCCTCCTACCTGACCGGTTCATCTATCTTCCCAGCTTCAGACAGCTCTTTCGATCTCACCATGGTGTTCACTCTCACTTCAGCAGTCAGGAGCACACAAAACTAAATGTCTGAGGTTTAAATAGGACAAGCCTCCTTCAAAATGCCGAGTAATGATGTTCTAATCATGTGCACCTGATGTGATACACCTGTGTGTGATTTTAGCCTTTTTAAGTGGGAATAAAAATGTATTCCTCACCACTGTGGGAATAAAAATTTATTCCTCACCAGAATTTACATGTTTTTAGAATTACATTTTACAGAAAATTTGAAAAAGTATTTTCTTCAGTTTTAATTGTTTAGTTATATAACTTGAATCTCCTAGCAGCATGACAGTAGATGACCAAAACAACAGAAACACACACAGCATAATAGACAAAGGGATTACCCATGGAAAGTAAAACTGCCTAAATAACTTGTATACATCATAGATGAATAGACGATGATCCGTATAGACACATGAATCATACCTGCTGTACAACACAGGACTATCAGGTGCAAGGTGAAATGTGAAGTACCAATTAAACTGCAAGGTGCAGTATGGCAGCATAGCTATGACCAGAATTCAACATCAGAGTGAATTATTGTACAGTGAAATGGCGTGTGGCAGGAAAGCTTTCCTGTACTTTACCGTTCAGCAGTGAGGCTGTAGCAGTCTGCTGGAGAAAGTGCTCTGCTGTCTGTCCAGTGTGTAGTGGAAGGGGGTGATCAGGATTGTCCATGATGGATTGCAGTTTGTTTAGTGTCCTCCTCTCTACCACAATCTCAAAGGTCTCTGGCCTGAGACCAATCACAGAGCCAGCCTTCTTGATAATCTTATCAACTCTGTTGGTGTCGCTGGCTCTGATTCTGCTACCCCAACAGACAGCAGCAAAGAAGATGGCGCTGGCAACAACAGCCTGGTAGAAAAGCTCCAGCATCCTGTTGCACACGTTGAAGGATCTCAGTTTCCTCAGAAAGTAGAGTCTACTCATCCCCTTCTTGTATGCAGCATCGGTGTTAGATTTCCAGTCCAGTCCGTTGCTGATCATGGCACCCAGGTATTTGTAGTCCTCCACTGCCTCCACATCCTCCCCCCTAATCCGCAATGGCTGTGAAGGCGTCCTCTTCTTCCTGAAGTTAATCACCATCTCTCTGGTCTTGCTGACATTCAGCCTCAGGTGATTCTGCTCAGTCCACTCCACAAAACTGTCTACCAGTGCCCTGTACTCCCACTCCTCACCCCCTCTTATACACCCAACAACAGCTGAGTCATCAGAGAATTCCTGCAGGTGGCATGACTTGGAGTTGTACTGAAACCCCATCCCCCGCAGCTTCTTACCCAGCAGCAGCGGCTGGATGGTGTTAAATGCACTGAAGAAATCAAAGAATGTGATTCTCACAGTGTCTCTTCCGCCATCCAGGTGCAAATGGCTCGTTGCAGCAGGCGGATGGCAGCGTCTTCAACTCCTAAATGGGGCTGATATGCATACTGCAGGGGGTCCAGCCACGTCTTCACCTGTGGTCTCAGGTGGGCTAAGACCAATCTCTCCAGGGCCTTCATCACATGAGTTGTGAGGGCAACTGGTTGATAGTCATTCAGGTCAGATGGAGACAACTTCTTGGGGACAGGAACCAGGCAGGATGTCTTCCACAGCACCGGTACTCTCTCCAGACTCAGACTCAGGTTGTATAGGTGTTTCATTACCGGAGTTAGCTGGTTGGCACAGGTCCTCAGGATCCTGGTGGAGATGCCATCAGGGCCTGCATCCTTCCACTGACGGAGTCTTTCCAGCTGTTTCTTAACCTGGTCTGTAGTCACAGTGATGTGTGTGTGTGTGGGGGGGGGGGGTGCAGGTGTCCCCAGAGGGTGAGGGGGGAGAGAGAGAGCGGTGCTGCACAGGAGGGTGAGAGGTGTGTGTGGGTCTGGCTGTGTTGGGGTGACAGATGATGAGTTGAACCTATTATACCGGCGGTCACAGCCTCAACATGTCCCCCTCAGCATCGGTGGCCGTTTAGTGGAGAGAGTGGAGAACATCAAGTTCCTCGGAGTGCAGATCTCGCAGGACCTGACCTGGAGCAAGAATTCCTTGGGGATCAGGAAGTGGGCCCAGCAGAGACTGCACTTCTTGAGGAAACTCAAACAGGCCTCTCTCCCCATCTGCATCCTCAGGACCTTCTACAGAGGTGTGGTGGAGAGTGTTCTGACGAACTGCATTGCTACATGGTACTCCAGCTGCAGTATGTCAGACAAAAAAGCCCTGCAGAGGATAGTTAAGGGAGCTGAGAGGGTAATTGGAGTCTCCCTCCCCTCTGTCCAAGAACTTTTTCAGAACCGTTGCAGGAGCAGGGCACTGAACATTGTCAAGGACCGTTCTCACCCTCTGCATAAACACTTTGAACTTCTGCCATCTGACAAACGACTCCGGAGCATCAGAGGCAGAACCACCAGACTGATTAACAGCTTCCTTCCACAAGCTGGTAGGATGCTGAACAGTTGATCCGGAATCTCTCATACATACTACCGCACCTACGGACATTATGTACATTATTTGTATATTATAGTTCTGGTTAGTTTTTCAAGTATGTCTCAGGGATGTGTGAATGGATGTGGTGGGGTGGGGGGTGAGGGTATGTGTGAGTGTGTCTTAAATCATGTTCTTTTACTTATATGGATGCCGAGAGAAGCGCAATTTCATCTTGCCTGCACTACAGTTGTATGTACAGCAATATGACAATAAAGGTTGATTTGATTTGATTTGATTTGATTAAAAATCAGATTCAGCTCATTGGCTCTCTCAAGGCTCCCCGATGTCTGTCTGTCCCTCCCCTTACACCCAGTGATTTGTTTCATTCCCATCTATCTATCTATCTATCTATCTATCTATCTATCTATCTATCTATCTATCTATCTATCTATCTATCTATCTATCTATCTATCTATCATCCATCCATCCAGTGGTGGACCCTCAGGGCCAGCAAAGCCTTCTCTGCTGGCCTAAGCACGATCAGAATTACATTTACAACCTACATTCTTATATTTGTTCCATGAGGATGTATTAAATTATTCCCAGCAGTCTATTCAAGATTCAAGCTTCAAAGATTTTATTGTCAATACTACAATACGTGCAGGACATACAGGAGAAATTAAATGGAGTTTCTCTCTCTTCATTGGTGTGCATTTTATAAAAAAGAAAAGGAATAAGGCTGGATAAAAAAAGAAAAACAAGAACAAACAGCGACAGCGACAGTCTATGTACAGCCTATATACAGTGATGCAGTGATGCAACCCGTGGTGCCAATGGCAGCCAGAAGGATTCTGACTTCCATAGAGGTAGATGATTAGTTTAGGTAAACAATTAGTGATAATAAACCCAGCAATCCTATATTCAGACAGCTAGAGATGAATACCCGTAGTTGCATTTCAATGCGGTAGTGTAGGTGCAGATAGTGACAGATATGATTGCACATGATCAGTATTGCAATTACATACAGACAGAAGTAGATATGGCATTTGTACAAATGGTTGCGGTTAATGAGCAGAGACATATAGCAGCAAAAGTACAACAGAACAACAGTATTGTTGGTGTTCCAGTCTTTCTGTGCCAACATCAGAGGTAGTTATTGTGCAGGTGTTACCGTCTGGGGGGGGAGGTGAACAGAGTTCAGGGTCCTGGTGGCCTGATGACCAAAGCTGTTCAGCAGTCTTGTGAAGTGGGCCCAGAGGCTACGGTACCTTTTCCCCGAGGGCAGGGGGCTGAAGAGGGAGTGTACAGGATGGGAGGTGTCGCCTGTGATGTTGATAGCTCTGCGGGTGAGGTGGGTGGGGTAGATGTCCGAGAGGGGGGGGCAGGGGGGCACCGATGATCTTGCTGGCTGCATCCACTATGCATTGTAGTGTCTTCCGGCAAGTGGCGGTGCAGCTTCCATACCACATCATGATGCATTTGGTGAGGATGCTCTCAATGGTGTTGCAGTAGGAAGACTGCATGATGTGGGGTGGGACTCGTGCTCTCTTCAGTCTGTGGAGGAAATAAAGGTGAGTTTGGGGCTTCTTGGCCAGTGATGTGGTGTTGTTGGTCCAGGTAAGGTCCTCAGAGATGTGCAACCCCAGGAACATGGTGCTGTTCACCTTCTCCACAGCTGCACCGTCGATGATCAGAGGAGGGTGTTGTGTGTGACCCCTCCTGAAGTCGACCACAATCTCCTTGGTTTTTCCCACGTTCAGGAAGAGGTTATTGTCTTTACATCACTGGACCAGTTGGCTCACCTCGTTTCTGTAGTTGGCCTCATTGTTGTTGGTAATGAGGCCCACTACCGTCGTGTTGTCCGCAAACTTGACGACGTGGTTGGTGTTGTAGGCTGGCATGCAGTCATGGATCAGCAGGGTGAAGAGCAGTGGGCTGAGCACGCACCCTTGTGGGGCCCCTGTGCACAGTGTGTTGGTCTGGGAGGTGTTGCTGCCAACCCACACGTTCTGTGGCTTCTCTGTGAGAAAGTCCAGCACCCAGTTACAGAGAGAGGGTTTGAGTCCCAAGTGTCTGAGTTTTTGTATCAGGTGCTGGGGTATGATTGTGTTGACTGCTGAGCTGAAGTCCAAGAACAGCATGCACATGTACGAGTTTTTTGAATCCAGGTGGGTGAGGGCTGGATGGGGAGCAGCAGCGATGGCATCTTCTGTGGATCTGTTCGACCTGTATGCAAACTGGAATGGGTCGTGAGAGGGAGGCAGGGCGGACTTGATGTGCTGCATGACTCGCCGCTCAAAGCACTTCATTATTGTGGGGGTCAGTGCTACTGCCCAGTAATCATTGTAGCTGGATGGGACGGGCTTCTTCGGGACTGGTATTATGGTGGCAGTCTTGAAGCATGTGGGGACAACAGCTTGAGACAGGGAGATGTTGAAGATGCCGGTCAGGACACTCTTAAGCTCCTCTACGCAGTCCTTCAGGACACAACCTGGTATGTGGTCTGGGCCAGCTGCCTTGCGTGGGTTGATCCTGCAGAGGGTCCTCTTCATGCTAGCCGGATCCAGACTCAAGGCCAGCTCGTCCGAAGGAGGAGTGGTCTTCTGTGCTGGTCTGCTGTTTTGTGCTTCAAATTGGCCAAAGAAGTCATTTAGGTTGTTGAGCAGTGTGATGTCACTCGCACAGGTCTGAGGTGGAGGTTTCTCTTCATTTCTCTTCATTCTCTTCATTTTGTAGCTTTTCTCGTGGTTACACTCCTTCCAGTAGTGGAATGCATGTTAGTTTTTTTGTCCAATCATATTTCAGCCATCTGTGTTGCCAGGGTCAAGCAAATCTGCCTTGGGCCTTCAGAAATTAACAGAGTGACCCTGTAGGTTAAATTAACCATTAAACTTATCCTGTTGCTTTAACCAATCAGATGGCTTCTGTACATCAAGGGGTATGCATAGAAGACATCCGAGAATGTCGGCATTTTCAGGTCTTTTGATTGGATGGTTAGACTCCTCTACCCACAATGCAGAGGAGCCTAGTGAGCAAAATGCCAGTGCAAGGACTTGCTTAAGCAGCTACAATATATTGTATCTGTTTAAATATAATAGATGTTTTTCCACCCACAATGGCTGACAGGGGAGAGGAAAATGATTTGGTCACTGATATTTTAAAAAATCAATTTTCCAGACGGACTTTTCAAGAAAAGATGGTCATTGTAAAGAGAAGTCGGTCAACCCTGAAGCAAGGAGGCCCGTCTCAGCTGGGGAAAGGATTTGTCTGTCACTTCCATGTTAGCAACGAGCAGTATCCTTGGATTACAGGCTCCGAGGAGTGTTGCAAATTATCTTGCTGGGAATACCTGTTGTTTGCAACTGATCGAGTAGATACTTGAAGCCAGACAGGGTTTGCAAACTTGAGCTGTCTGTCACACCATGACGATTTAGGCAACGTTTGCCAAACATATAAAAACTGGTCTAAAATGCTGGAATACGCCGAAATTTTCCCTTTTGTCCGTATGCATCGCATATCCATGATGACTTGGACATATAATTAGGTAATAGTAACTTAAACCAACTAATGCTTAGCGTTAATGCTTAGCATTAATGCTTAGCGTAACATTCAAAGTCAAAGTCAAAGTGCCTTTATTGTCATTCCATTGTTAAAAAACAATACAACGAAATTGAGATCCTGCTCCCTAAACCAAACTATCACACTCACATTCATGAATTTAACATTCTCATAATCACAACAATAATGCCTAAAACAATGATACCTAAAGAAGTTAAATACAATATGTACATAACAATAATAAAAACATACTGAGCAATAAATAAATAAGACCAGCTTATACAGTACACAAGGTTACTGCCACAAAATAACCTAAAATAACATCAGCAGTCTGTATGTGTTACATAAGTCCATTCAAAATATGTACTGCTGTTGGGAAAAAACTATGATTAAACCTGGTAGTCTGGGTTTTATGAGATCTGTACCACTTTCCTGAGGGGAGCAAGTGAAAGAAATCATGACCTGGATGAGTGCAGTCCTTAATAATGGCAGTAGCTCTGCTGAGGTACCGAGACCTGGAAATCTCTTCCAGAGAAGGGAGAGAACAGCCAGTGATTTTTTGCGCAGTCTCGATCACTCTCTGCAAGGCTTTGCGGTCTGCGGCTGAACAGCCCCCATACCAAACCGTAATGCCATATGACAAAATGCTCTCAATAGCAGAGCTATAAAATAAAACCAGGTGGTTTTATTTTATCGCTCCTCGAGAGGAATGATAAAATAAAAGCTCAAGCACACCTTGCACAATTCATGATAAAGTAGTGAACACTGATTTGGGTGGGGGCTTCAATGAACATCTACTTATTTATTGAAATTCTTTCTAAGTTGGTGTTTCTTTAAATGTTTTGTTACAAGCTTAACTACTTAAAAGCCAAAGTTATATTATGGCTTTTTGAAATTATTGATGTTGATTATTTTTTTTTCTCTCCTCGAGAGGAATGGCCTGAAAGCCTGCGCATTCAGGCCTAAAATCAATAATGAGTTCTTTTGTTTTTTATGTATTCAATAGCAGATTATTATCTGAGCACCATCTCACCAGTTTCTGGACCTCATCTCTGTATGCAGACTCATGTCCTCCTGATATAAGCCCCACCACTGTTGTATCATCTGCAAACTTCACTATAATGTTTGTGGGATGAACAGGTATGCAGTCATATGTGTACAATGAATACAAAGTGGGGCTCAACACACAGCCCTGTGGCGAGCCTGTGTTAAGCATGACTGTAGAGGAGGAATAGGGTCCAAGTCTAAGTCCTTAATCCAGCTGCAAGTGTGAATAGGCAGACCAAGCTGAAGCAATGTAGTGATGAGAATATTGGGAATAATTGTATTAAATGCCGAGCTATAGTCCACAAACAACATTTTTACATAGCTCCCCTTGTCCTAAATGGCTGAATGCCGAGTGGAGAGCTATAGCAATACCATCTTCAGTGGATCTGCTCCGCCTGTTGGCAAATTGGTACCGATCAAAGGCTGGGGGGAGACTAGACAAAAGATGTTTCAATACCATTTTCTCAAAGCACTTCATAACAATGGGTGTTAATGCTACCGGTCGATAGTCATTCAGACTGCTGATAATATCTTTTTTAGGCACTGGAATAATGAGTGCAGATTTTAAACGCTGTGGAACAGAGGCTGCTATATTGACATTCACAACTTATGCGCAACAATAGTCTAACTTCTGCATAGCGCAGTCATGCCAAACTGCCATTGCCTCCCGATCCATGAATCCTAGGTGTGGGAGAGTTCTGTTCAACCGAGATGATTCTCCCCTCCAAACACCATGGCGGGAGGTATGACCGACCTGACAGAGCTGTCAAATCTGTCAGGCCAGTTATGCCTAAAACAGCTGATGTGACACGTCAGGAACATCAGATAACAGTTGTCACAATGTGGCTTAAAGGCACGTGAATTGATGGCGATAAAAAAGTTTATTTTCAATAAAGTGAAAAAAAAATAAAACCAAGATAATACATGGAGTGTGCTTTGCTGGGAGGTGCAGCCAACAGCAAAGTAAACAGCTGCGCTCTGAGTTTCAGGTGATCAGCTGGTTGGATCCTCCCCCGCTGGTGTTCTGACATTTTGGCATATCTATCACAACAACACTGGACAGATGATTGTGTAGACTTCAGTTAAATGTAAAAAACCCCGACAGGTCCCATTATACGAATAAGTATGTGTGTTTAACTCTGTGTGTGTGTGCACTGCAGGCAGAGCTCTGTACAGATTTTTTCCTGAGAACCAACATTGCAAATATGCCATTTGCTCTGTGAATACAGGACGTACCAGCCATACGCTGGATATGTTGGAAAATTTTCAGCATGCTGAAAATTAATTTTCAGAGTAACTCAGCGAACAACGCCATATACCAGCATGCGATTAACTTAGACAAAAATTAGTGATAACTAATTTGACGTACCCCAGCGTATTCTCCAAATTTTTCATATGTTTTGCAAACACTGCCGCAATTGTCTGTGACAGGGCCTTCACCAAGGCAGCAGTGAGTCACCAAAGCATAGCCACCAGCTGGACAAGCAACAGTACTTTTTAACCACTTGCGCTCCGTTGTTCCGCGGGCGGGCAAGTCTCTGCGTCCTATGACGCACGAGGGCGCGCGAGAGCGCGCTCGTGCGCCCTCGTGCGCATGACGCATGATGGTGGTGATGGTGATGTAGTAGCGTCCAAGCGCCACTCAAAAAAAAACTGCAGAGACAGCCGCGAACAGATTAGTGTTCATCTGATTGACCTCTCATTCGACTAATAAGAGCCTTGAATTGGGTTTCTGAAACCTTGAAGAACCAATGAATGAAAATCTAGGAAGGAGGACCCGCCTACTGTGAACACAGGAGCCAATTGAAGCACAGAAATTCTGGCTGGGTGAAGCGATATTTACTGCTGCCACAGATGAAAACAAAGGACGCTGGACAAATCTCCTACAGACCCAGGCTCACCCAGCAGCATGGAGAACACCCACAAGTGGGACCTGCACTCATTCCAGCAGAATAGACGGAGGCCGACGACAAAAGTCGTAAATCATTCGCCAAAACGGCAATAATGGAATTATGTTGATCGGGATCCACGAGCGGAGCAGCGTCGCGTTCGTCTGACGCATGGAAAGAGCTGTTCGCCACGACTCTGCTGCTTTGAAGAGGTAAGGTGTTATAAGCTAAATTATTATTTATCCCTGAAAACTGTAATCCAAAAATGACTTTTGACCGATCGGTAAATTACAACTGTACTGCGCACGAAATACGAAGTGCGTGCGCCGCGATAAACGGTTCATTTGCCGTGTTCGGACCGTGAACGCCCCCCCCCCCCACCCGCTGCAGAAGAGGAGAGTGGGGGGGGCACGGTCCGAATGCTCCTCGGTCGGCGGGGGGAAGCATATCAGTCTATTCCATCATGTAGCGATGGCCCTCTTCTGTACCGAGGGGGGGAGGGGCGTTCACGGTCCGTTCACGGTTCCCCCCCCACACACACACACAGTAGCGAGGGGGGGGGAGCTGCTGTGAAAACATGCAAGGGAAAAAAAAAAAAAAGAGTGTATTCCGTCTTGTAGCGAGGGCCGAATTTGGTCCTTGGTAGCGGGGGGGGGGGGGGGGACGACCCCCCGCCCACACACACACACACACAGACACAGCCCTGAGTGTGACCTTTCATTAGAGCCTAAAATGAAGATTCTACATTGAATTATTCAAAAGTTACAGACGTTTTTCCAAACTGTGCCATTTGGCACAATTTGGCACAGTTCCATAACGCCTGGGAACTACCTGAGAACAAAGCTGTGTAAAATATTCATTTTTTGTGGTATTGTTACCAAATTTGGATCTCAGCTGGATAACACTTGGTTCTACATTTCTGTTGCATTTTCCAGCCGGATCGGATAGCTGTGTGTTATTTACAAGCATTTGTATCCAAAAAAACACTGTGTCCAATTTTTTTTTCTTCAAGTTCAGTATGTTTAGATGACTGTAACTCAGTGGCCAGAGCACGTAGAGAGATTATGTTTTTTTTGCCAAAAAATTCAAAGTGTTTTCTTTTAAATGAGACCAACCCCATGAAGATGCTGCAAAGGGTTGAATAACAGCTTTCGATTTACTTTGGGCACGTTTTTTTTTGCCATTTTTAGGAAAATTGCCAGGAGTGCAAGTGGTTAACCTTTGGGGAAAAAAGAGTGGATCTGAAGTTCAACGAACAAATGCGCAGGGAAATGGAGCTCTACAATGAAAAGGTAAAGATTTTTAAAACTATAATTTTATAGTTCAAGTTACCTTTAACATGCTTTTGACATGATTTCTGGCCCAGGAAACACTCACACAGGCTCGGGTAAGATTTAAGAGTTTTATTCAGCAACAGGTGTATGTATGCGTGAGTGGGAAATGTAAATGTTCCTCCAGAGCGTTACAGAAGCTCCTCCAGACTTTGGACATGAATTGTGGCCCTCTATCAGATCGGATGCCATGCAGCCTGACCACATGCTGCACCAACAGATCGGCCATCTCGCGTGCCGAGGGAAGCCCGGGGAGAGGCACAAAGTGGGCCGCCTTGGAGAACCGGTCCACAATGGTCAAGATGGTATTATATGAGTTGGAGACAGGCAGGCCAGTGACAAAGTCCGAGGCAATGTGTGACCAGGGCCTCCCGGGGACCGGCAAGGGGTGGAGAAGACCCGCAGGGGGAGCATTAGATGACTTATTCATGGCACACTGAGGGCAGGCGCGCACGTAGTTGGAGACGTCCTCCCGGAGCCCAGGCCGCCAAAAGGACCGCTAGAGAAGATCCACAGACCGGGAGACACCAGGGTGGCAAGCGAGCTTGGAAGTATGAGCCCAGTGAATGACGTCACCTCGGACTGATGAGGGTACAAACAATTTCCCCGCTGGCCCGCCTCCAGGATCGGGTTCGGACTCCAGTGCCTTCAGGACTCTATCTCTGATGGACCAGGAAACAGCCCCCACAACGCATGAAGCAGGAACAACGGTATGGACCCCTTCTTCTGGTGCTTCAGGGGCGAACAGCCTGGACAACGCGTCTGACTTCTTATTCTTGGAAGCCGGGTGGTAAGTAATAGTGAACCTGAACCTAGCAAAGAACAGCGGCCAGCGCGCCTGGCGGGCATTCAGGCGCTTGGCCGTCCTGATGTATTCCAAGTTCTTATGGTCGGTCCAGACCACGAAAGGCTAAGCCACCCCTTCCAACCAGTGACGCCACTCCTGCAGCGTGAGCTTCACGGCCAGGAGCTCTCTGTCGCCGATGTCATAATTACGCTCGGCCGAGGAGAGACACTTGGAGTAGAAGGCGCAGGGGCGCAGCGCCCCATCTGTCGGGGAGCGCTAAGACAAAACCGCCCCGACCCCAGTGTCAGACGCATCCACCTCGACAAAACACTGTCGCTCTGGATCCACAACAGAAAGGACCCGGGAGGATGTGAATTCCTTTTTAAGGGTCTCGAAGGCCGTCTCTGCTTCCGTTGTCCACTGAAAGTGTACCTTAGGCGAGGTGAGGTGGGTCAAAGGGGGGGGGGTGATGGAACTGTAACCAGGAACAAAGCGGCGGTAAAAATTAGTGAACCCCAAGAATTGCTGGTGGCTCAGTTGGTAGAGCATCCGCCCCACACCCGGGAGGCAGGGGTTCAAATCCCGGCCGGGTCATACCAAAGACCATATAAAAATGGTACTTTCTGCCTTCTAGCGTGGTGCTCCACATAATGGAACGGAGAAAGTAAAGTTACACACAGAGCTATCAGAGGACTGACCCCCCGCTGTAGCTTTCACAACTTACAGTAGCTGTGTGGCCTAGGGTCAGAGAAACGGAGATAGGCGCCGCCCCATACACCAACATGGTGTGAAGGGAATTAACTAACTAACTAACTAAGAATTGCTCAACCTGCTTCTTCGAGGAGGGGGTAGGCCACTCGACCACTGCTTTAACCTTGGCTGGGTCGGGGAGGAGCTGATTGTGCGAGACAAAAAAGCCAAGGAAGGAGGTAGTATTGGTGAAAAATTCGCACTTTTCAGCTTTAACGTACAGTTTATTCTCCAAAAGGTGTTGAAGGACCCGCCTCACATGGACCAGATGCTCCTCCTGAGACCGGGAGAAGATCAAAATATCATCCAGGTAGACGAAAACGAAGACCCCCAGGAAATCACGAAGGACATCATTGATCAGGCGTTGGAAGACAGCAGGAGCGTTGGTGAGCCCAAACGGCATGACAAGGTATTCAAAGTGGCCGCTGGGCGTTCGGAAGGCCGTCTTCCACTCGTCACCCTCCCGGATCCGGACGAGGTGATAAGCACTGCGGAGGTCCAACTTGGAGAACCAGGATGCCCCCTGGAGGGAATTGAAGGCTGAGTCCATAAGTGGCAGCGTATAACGAGCCTTAACAGTGATGTCATTAAGGGCCCTAAAGTCAATGCATGGCCTTAAGGACCCGTCCTTCTTCGCCACAAAAAAGAACCCAGCACCCAGGGGGGATGAGGAGGGGCGAATAATTCCGGCACGGAGGGATTCCCGAATATAGGTGTCCATGGCCTCCCGTTCTGGGGCAGACAGGCTATAAAGGCAGCCAGATGGGAGGGGCACCCCCTGCAGGAGATCAATGACACAGTCATACGGGCGATGGGGTGGGAGGGGTAACACCTTTGACTTGCTGAAAACCAGACCCAGGTCATGAAACTCCGGTGGCACTGCAGAGAGGTCCGGCGGGGCGGGGTCAAGGGCGGGTGCAGGCACAGACGGGGCACAGGCCGCAGACTGGAGGCAGGTTCCCAAACAAAAAGTGCTCCAAGATAGGATGCAACCGGTCTGCCAATCAAACACAGGGTTGTGGAGGCGTAGCCATGAGTAGCCTAAGATGATACGTACATATGTATATTAGCTGCTCTTGCTTGCTTGTTTTTTTTCTTGCCTTCTGATTGTTGCTCTGAGTGTTGCTATCCCTGTGCTGTTGCAATCCTGGAATTTCCCCGTTGTGGGACTAATAAAGGCTTATCTAATCTTATCTTATCTTATGATGGGCGCCGCAGAGGTGGGAAGGACATAAAAGCTAAGGTCCTCACGATGATTGCCAGAGATAATGACGGAGATGGGCTTGGTAATATGAGTGACCTTCTCCAGGGGAAAACTGGTAAGAGTGACGAGATGAAGGGGAGTGGGCAAGGCTTGGCATTGGATGCCCAGGTGGGTTGCCAGACTCTTGGAAATAAAACACTGTTCGGCCCCCGAGTCCACCAGTGCGTGAGATGCGTGACCAATGGAGTTGTGGCAGAGTCTAATGTGAACCTGACGTTTTGAGAGGGGATTAGACTGGGTAGCGTCCGCGAGGCCCCCTACAGTGACTCGCGGACCTCCCCTTTTGGCTTCACCGGGCAGACTTCCATGGGATGTTGGTCGTCTCCGCAATACATGCAGAGACCCAACTCCCGGCGGCGCTGTTTCTCCGCTAAAGAAAGTCTAGCCCGCCCGATGATCATAGCGTTGGGATCATTGGCGACCTCCGGAGGAGGCAACGCCAGGGGGCGAGACTGAGGAGCGCAGATAGGAGTTCCGCGCGG
Source organism: Pholidichthys leucotaenia (assembly GCA_020510985.1). Classification (NCBI taxonomy): domain Eukaryota; kingdom Metazoa; phylum Chordata; class Actinopteri; order Cichliformes; family Pholidichthyidae; genus Pholidichthys; species Pholidichthys leucotaenia. The sequence goes on from CM035837.1 coordinate 108,148,251, forward strand.
GCGGCTGAAAGATTTCTGCTCGGCGGCCCGCTCCCTCAGCCTGTTATCCAAACTAATGGCCAACAAAATTAATTCCGGCAGCCGATCCGGCTGGTCCCGGCTGGCCAGTTCATCTCGTAAATCAGAATTTAGACTCCGGATGAATAGGCTGCAAAGGGCAGCATCACACCAACCAACCTCTTCCGCCGCCACCCGGAAGTCGACAGCGTAGTCAGCCACTAAGCGGCTACCCTGGCGAAGGCTAAGTAGCCGCTCGGCCAACACACTATCGCGATCCGAATGATCAAAGACCTCGAAAAATTCTTGCACGAACTGGGTATAGGTCAAGGTCGCGTAGCTGGGCTTCGCCATAACGGCGTAAGGCCAGGCTAACGCTCGCCCTTCCAGAAGATTTGAAACGTACCCAATTCGGCTTTGGTCTGACAGAAAGTCCCCGGGCACGCGCTGGAACATCGTCTCACACTGTAGAATAAACCCGCGCGCTCTGCCGAGCTTTCCGCTAAAGTGCGCTGGAGTGGGAATAGGAGTGAGACGGGTCGGCGGACCCGAGGCAGAGGAGCTGGCCTGAGGGGCGGGAGGAACTGGCCCGCTGAGCTGAGATGGAGGGAGCACCTGCGGAGGATCGAAGCGATCCAACCGGCTAGTAATGGAGGTTAGCTGATTGAGGATAACCTGTTGTTGATGAACAATTAAGTCCACCTGAGCCTCAAGATTGGAAAGTTGGTGTACGTACCCGCTGTTCGCTGGGCCGCTGTGCTGAAGCCGTACTGACATGATTTCTGGCCCAGGAAACACACACACAGGCTCGGGTAAGATTTAAGAGTTTTATTCAGCAACAGGTGTATGTATGCGTGAGTGGGAAATGTAAATGTTCTCTTGGGGACAGGAAAGCACCGAGGGCAGAACAGACACCATACAGCCAGGCAACCCTGAGGACAGAGCATAGAACAGAGGATGAGCAACTGTCTCAGTGAGATGGTGAAAGTAATAATGTTGCTTACTTGCAGATGTATTGGTGACTGGCGTTGGCAAGAGAAGCTCCCGCCTGGGAGACAGCGCCCTGCTGCGCTCGAAGGAGTGAGGCTTGCGAGGAGAGGCGATGAAGGGATAATTCCGCCGCCGGGAGGATCCACCTGTGCACAGGGGAAGAACTTTGGAGAACAGGTAAGAGAACCTTACGTGAGGAAGACGAGTTGCGGCGTTGGCCGAGAGGAGTAGGCAAACGCAGAGCTTGAGCGTGGAGATGAGCTGACGGCTCCAGGCTGAGGCTGCGGGCAGAGCAGGTTAAGTAGGTGCAGCCTGATGAAGCACAGGTGTGCGCACGGCTGGAGCGGATGACAGGCGGGAGCGAGTTGTGACAGCTTTGTGTAGATGGCCCTATAGGCTATTTTTATGATGCTTGGTATGAATGGCACTTAAATTGGGTAGATCACCACTGAAGGCCTAGATGTAAAATACACGGTCTCCCACTGTGTGTGTGTGTGTTAGTCACACTTAAATGTTTCAGATCCATCCATCAATCCATCCATCCATCTTCCGCTTAATCCTTTTCGGGTAGCGGGGGGGCTGGAACCTATCCCAGCATCTTTGGGCGAAAGGCAGGGTACACCCTGAACAGATTGCCAGTCCATCGCAGGGCCAAAACAGAGAGACAGACAACCATTCACTCTCACAGTCATACCTAAGGACAATTTAGAATCCCCAGTTTGAGGCCAATTAACCTAACTTGCATGTTTTTGGCATCAAACTAATTTAAATATTAGACAAAGATAACACAAGTAAACATAAAATGCAGTTTTTAAATGAAGGTGTTTATTATTAAGGGTAAAAAAAAAAAAAATCCAGACCTAAATGGCCCTGTGTGAAAAAGTGATTGCCTCTCCCTGTTAAAACATAAATTAACTGCGGTTTATCACATCTTTGGACAACTGAGTTCAATTTCTCTAGCCACACCCGGGCCTGATTACTGCCACACCTGTTCTCAATCAAGAAATCATTTAAAAAGGACCTGCCTGACAAAGTGAAGTAGACCAAAAGTTCCTGAAAAGCTAGACATCATGCTGTGATCCAAAGAAATTCAGGAACAAATGAGAAACAAAATAAATGAGCTCTATCAGGCTGGAAAAGGTTATAAAGCCATTTCTAAAGCTTTGGGGCTCCAGTGAACCACAGTGAGAACCATTATCCACAAATGGCGAAAACATGGAACAGTGGTGAACCTTCCCAGGAGTGGCTGGCCGACCAAAATTACCCCAAGAGCACAGCGACGACTCATCTAAGAGGTCACAAAAGACCCCACAAAAACAGCCAAAGAGCTGCAGGCCTCACTTGCCTCAGTTAAGGTCAGTGTTCATGACTCCACCATAAGAAAGAGACTGGGCAAAAATGGCCTGCATGGCAGAGTTCCAAGACGAAAACCACTGCTGAGCAAAAAGAAAAAGGCTCGCCAAAGTTTTGCCTGAAAACGTCTTGATGATCCCTAAGACTTTTGGGGAAATACTCTGTGGAATGATGAGACAAAAATTGAACTTTTTGGAAGGTGTGTGTCCCATTACATCTGGCGTAAAAGTAACACAGAATTTCATAAAAGGAACATCATACCAACAGTAAAATATGGTGGTGGTAGTGTGATGGTCTGGGCTGTTTTGCTGCTTCAGGACCTGGAAGACTTGCTGTGGTAAATGGAACCATGAATTCTGCTGTCTATCAAAAAATCCTGAAGGAGAATGTGTGGCCATCTGTTGGTGACCTCAAGCTGAAGCACATTTGGGTTCTGCAGCAGGACAATGATCTAAAACACACCATTAAGTCCACTTCTGAATGGCTTAAGAAAAACAAAATGAAGACTTTGGAGCTGCCTAGTGAAAGTCCTGACCAGAATCCGATTGATACTGTGATGTCATGAACCTGGGTTTGGTGGTCCCAAACCCAGTTCTCACCTGTGGCTATGTTGACCTGTCTCTCTATTTATTTTCCATCAGGCACCTCAGGGAGTCCTTTGGGTCCTCCGCTCCCTGACAGCTCGGGCATGCCCCTTCCTCCTGTCAGTATCACCGGCTGTGCCGCATTATGGGTGTTTCACACACTTACACGCACACACTTCATTTACTCCCATTCACACGCTCAGACACTCACTCATACACACATGGTATCAATTATGTTCAGCCCACGCATCCTCACACCGGCGGTCTCTTCCCTCATTAGTATTATGATTACTTAAATGCTGTGTTGGTAGGAAGAGACCGCTGGAGCATTGCGCCTTCATACACGGCAGCGTGTTCCTCCGTGTATGCAAGTCATCACTCCTAATGGATTATCTTCAGCCTGTTTCTGCCTCATCCACTGGACTGCACGGACAGTCCCGGATCGCTCCAGCACCGTAAGTATGTTTGCCTTTTTCCCCGTGCTGACAATTGCCCTGCGGCACTAGGCATTCCCTCCCCCGGGTTGTAGAGCATGCAGGAGGCGTCCCTGTTTGTCTGGTGGCCCCAATTGTAATCATTGTATCTGTTCTACTTGCTGCTCACTGTGTGATTGTTTGCTGGACTTGTTATTTTGGGGTTTTTGTTAAATAAGTGCACGAATCTATTCCTGCGATTGGGTTTTTCATTCTGCCCTCTGTGTGCCACATAATGGTGCACGAGGGTTCATAACACTGGGACATGACTGTTAAAAGGTGGTTCATGCTCAAAAACCCTCCAATGTGGCTGAATTACAACAATTCTGCAAAGATGAGTGGGCCAAAATTCCTCCACAGTGCTGTAAAAAACTCACTGCCAGTTATCACAAATGCTTTACTGCAGTTGTTGCTGCTAAGGGTGGCCCAACCAGTTATTAGGTTTAGGGGGGCAATCACTTTTTCCACACAGGGCCATGTAGGATTGGATTATTTTTTTTCCCCTTACTAATAAACACCTTCATTGAAAAACTGCATTTTGTGTTTATTTGTGTTATCCTTGTCCAATATTTAAATTTGTTTGATGATCTGAAACATTTAAGTGTCACAAACATACAAAAAAAATGAGAAATCAGGAAGGGGGCAAACACTTTTTCACACCACTGTACACACACACACACACACACACACACAAGGGGGTTGCTGAAACGTTTATCGTGGTCAAATTTGACCAAATGCGGCTTATTTTTCAACCGCAGGGATCCAAGCGCTGCAACACCGATGGAAGAAGTGTGTGGATCGAAGGGGAGACTATGTTGAAAAATAAACCATGTTTGGTCAAATTTGAGCACTATGAACTTTTCAGCCTGTGAACTTTTCAGCCCCCCACGTATAAATATATTTTTTAAAAAACAGGAAAATCATTTGCATTGAATTTAATATTCATTGCTTTTTAAGTATTGAGTCATTTCTGTTAAACCCTTTTAAGCAATCTTCTGTGAGCCAGCATGGCACCTTTGGCCACAGACAGCAGCCTTTCCTTCATCATTAACCTCTACCTCACTTTCAAATTACTGTATAATAGAGTAAGGTAATCTTTTGCACTGCTTAGAGAAGACCTTGTGCACTGCATTTAGTTCATCGGTTTCTACAGCCTTCTTAAGATAAAAACGTAATTTCTAATACATACAAAGATAAGACCCCACAGAAACTTTCATTTTCTGCTGTGTGGCATTTTGAACTTAAGACAGATTTTTTTTCTTTCACTATCTCCGAGTCTGGAGACTATTAGACACTCGTATTCCCAGCATATTGTCAGTGGCCCAGCTCTTTTTTGCATACTTTTGTGTTTGCCATGAAAAGCATTCGTTTCCAATCTTCTTTTTAACGTTAAAGAGGGACTGCAATAATTTAATAACTTAGGTGCTGAATCGATGTGAACTATAAGAAAAAAAAGATTCATTGTTGGGTGTTCAGTATTAGTGAGAAAGTGTGGCAGAGTCTCCTTCCTGCATCTGTTCGGGTTTAAGACCGCATGGTTGACAATTCTCCAGCCCCTGCAGCCATAACGGCATTCTCAGATCTGCTTCAAAGTGACTCATCAGCCCTCAGGCCCTGTGATGCTCCTCTTCCCAAAGCAGGTCTGCCTGTGCTAACATCTCTTCTGGGGATGTAACTTTCTCCTGAGCCCCAGAGCATCAGTACTTCAAGGTCATTTGCCTTGCTTGCTGTAGACACACAATACACCATTTTAAGTGATCCTGTGTTACATTCCACACAAAAACACAATGCAGTAATTTGTTGGGAAAATATATGAAGTCGAGCATTAAAAAATTTATATGAAAATTTTATTATTGAACATATCAAATGAAATAATAATTAGAGCATGGGTGGGGAGGGTTTATCGTTCTTTTGTAGTGTGGTGGTGTGGCAGTGAACATCAAATACTTGACCACATTCAAGTTATCCTCTGTTCAAGTTCTGCTCAGTTCTTTTAGCTTGGTCGCACCCAATAAAACATAACAAAAGAAATAAAATGCTTGGGTTTACAGTCACATATCGCCCAAATGAGGTTAACAAAGGGGAAGGATAGGTCAATCACTATTAAAGCAAATGGTCAAGGGAGCTTGGTTACTGATTTGCTAAAAGCTCAAGTTGTCTTTGAGGTAGGTTTTACCAACATTGCTGTACTCACATAAAACATGTATACTGTATCTGTGCACCCTGTCCATTCATTTCAAGCTGTAAAATATGAGCTATTTTGGTATGTGTTTCCATCAGAAATTTACTCTGTCTTTATCCAATACCCACAGCATCTTCCAGGTTTAATGGTGAGTATGTTGCATTTTGTTTTGAACAGTTTTTGTTTTCTCTTGATCATGTTAATGCAGTTTCTTACCATAAACAGGTTAAATCTTCATTTTCTGCTTTTGTCTCAACCTGGCATCCACTTTGGTCATGATGCCATTTAAAGAACCTAAAAATGGCACAATACTGCATGCCTGTTAACTGAAACATGTCTTTGCAGTATTGTTTACGCTAGGTTATGCGGTAATTGAAACTTAACGTGGTATCACTAGTGTTGTAGTACTCAAGATCAGTCTTGGTATTGAGACCGATCTTGAGAACACATTTTTGAGTTCTTGGTCTTGTCTCAGGAATCAGGGTCATTTTTACTCTCTTTTTATTTTTTATTTATTTTACCTTTATTTTACCAGGGATAAACCAGTTGAGGTAAGGACTTCTTTTACAGTAGTGCCCTGGCCAAGATGGTCTCGTCTCAGTTTTAGACAAATTGAACTTGGGATTTTGACTCAAGACTTTTTAAGACCAGGATTTGTTTATTTGTCCACATAATTTGTATGACTGCAAAGAAATATTCCCATTAAATCTTACAATAAAGTCATTATTGCTGTGCACTGTGTGTGTTTATATATTTATATATTTATTCCATCTAGCTACAATGTGTTTATATATTTATATATATATATACTGTATATGTACATATGTATATTCGCTGCTCTTGTTTTTTCTTGCCTTCTGATTATCGCTCTGAGTGTTGCTATCCCTGTGCTGTTGCAATCCTGGAATTTCCCCATTGTGGGACTAATAAAGGCTTATTTTATCTTATCTTATCTTATTAGCAAGTTTAATTTTATGTCACCGCCCTTCTTTACACAAGCATGAGAACATGAGGGGAAACAAAAAGTTGGGGAAGGGTTGGAACCAAAGTTTTGTTTCAACATTTTTCTGTTGATATGGGTTATTTATAGGATGATTTGATTTTGGCAACCTTGTATTTACTCAGAGAAGGATTTATATATACAATATACGTATATTATATGGTATATATAGTCTTGGTCTCGACTCAGTCTCTCTTGGTTTTGGTCTTGACTTGGTATCAAACCCTTAAAGTCTTGGTCTTGGTTAGTGTGGTCTTGACTACTACACTGATACTTTACTGATGTACAAAGACTTGCATCTTTCAAATGAATGCACAGCATAGATTTTGAATCTTTTCTTTAATAAACATGCAAAATTGGGTTCCTTTTTTTGCCCAAGTGTGCAAAATACTGGAAGGAGAAAATGCAAATAAATTTGTTGAGCACAGGGAAAGTGCAACAAGGAATTACACTGGCTGATGTTGACAGCCAGTCAGAAGAAATTTGACTTAAAGTGACACTCCGCCAAAAATTCTACAAAGTTTATTTTTCTTGTTAAGATGTCTGTAACATGGTTTTATGACTTACAAGACATATCAAGAGTGAAATCGCTGACATACAGTAGATCATATCTGTTTTTTTGCTGTAAAGTTTCACTTAAGCCCCACCCCCCTGCATAAAGACAAGTTGAGACAGAACATTTTTGGTGACGTAACGTGGTGATGGCACATAGGTAGTGCTGAGCCAATCAGGACTCTCTGGCTTAACTGACGTTCTCCTCCAGGCTAGTTAACATTTATAACAAACTACTTTGAAGACCTGACCCACATTAAGATGGATTTTACCATTAAACTGCTTTTAAGGACTGATGCAGTTTCAGTCATTATCCTGGGCCGCCATGCAAGTGGGCATGTCCTTTAACTGGTAAGTCTTTTCATCACGGGATTTATTCTGATAATGTACTGCTAGCCACTATTAGCCTTGTATATGTGGTTAAGCCTAGCAATCACTGATACTGGCATTTGGGCTGGGGGAGGGGGGGTGAAAAGAGTTTGACATGAAACTCTAAGACAATGAAAGTTTTTTGTAGAAAAAAGGCTATAAGATACTATTTTACACAAAGTAGATTTGTGGGATTTAGTGTATATCCACCGGAATTTAAGGGTGGACTATGTAGAAATTGCAGGTGATTACTGGCAACACCAGATGGCAGTAATGACACCCCCCCCCCCCCCCCCCATGCAGGAGGCTGAAGCCAATTAGTTTTTTTTTTTTTTAGTGAACACTCCGGATGACTTCTTCAAGTCTGTCAAGTGAACTGGTCATTAACTGGTGGAATGTTTTTTTCTCAGACACCAAAATTTAAAATGCAAAAACTTGTTGCTAAAACACATCCTAACCCTAAAACGTATCCTATGACCTGTTAGATGTTATGGTTTTGAAAAGAAAGACATAGAGGCACTGAGAGAGTGGAAGCCTTTGCCAAGGATGGTCATTTCTATCATATTTTATTTTTCCCAACCCTCTGTCAGTAGCATTTCCCTCTTTTGAATCTTTGGCCTAGCAGTTTAGGACAGATACCACAAATACGGTAGCATGCCAACCTTCCAGAATTTGTCATTAAAATGCATGAATTAGTCTTTGGGTAATCATTTAAAGGCTATCAAAGAAAGAAACAATCCCTACATAAACACAATCTCTTTGATAGAAGTAAGGAGGAACTCAGACTGACTGCAGACAAGCCCGTTTTAGCTCCCTAAATAATACTACCACAAGCCTTGCACCTGACTAATCGGAGTAAGATTTAAAACAGCCACCAGAGCGGCGATTTGTCTCTTTGATGCAAACAAAACAAAAGCAAACTTTTGAGCTTTTTATCTGTTCACATCTATAATAGATGAGCGGTCTGTAATATTGTCCATGCAGTGTCGGCTAATATTTTAAAATCAGTGCAATAGTATTTTTTTTGAAGTATTAATATGTGAGATCTGTATTGGGAAAAAAATGTTTCTTTTTAGTTACAGTAAATTGTCTTAAGAGCAGAAAAATAAAAGCCAACCTCTTTGGCTAGATTCTTTTTTTCCTATGGTGAAATCATTATTGATAACTATGTTGTTTTAATTATTACAGACTGGACAGACAAGCAAGAAAATAACTCAATACAAAGAGAAAACACTGAAAATCAATAGTGTGGCAAGGTGAATTATGCATTATTGATCAAGCGTGGCAACATCTACTAATGAAAAATATTTAATAACAGGCTTTTGTGGGGGAAAAAAAACAGGTGTGTCTTCTTAACAGAATGTTACCTTGTCAGGAGTGGATAAACGGCTCTTAAAAAGTATTTCTCTTGAACTCATTCAGTCATCTTTGTGTGCACAGCTGAGGCAGTTCTCTTCGACGTTAAAAGAGCCAAAGAACAATTTACAAGACTGTTGGCAGTGATTTATCTGCATGCAGTGTTTATGGGAAAGTATGTCCAATTCAGACCCCTTGGCTTGATTCCTTTCCGTTGCCAAAACCATTTGTGTTGAATTGGTGGACGAGCTGTGTCTCATTTGAAAACCGCTGAAGAGTCCTTGAGAGCTCCCTCCTTATGTTCAGCTACATGAGTTCAGGACTTATGTAGTCACTTGACTGATGAAAGACCCCATCACTGGTGAATGTTGTCAGTATGCCGTTACAAAGAAAAGGGATGGTGGTGCTCCAAGTATAGATGATCCTGTGATGGGGGTAAAATCATATGGAAAACACATTTTATATACATATTGTGTTGTACTGTATTATATACAGTAGCTATCCGTCAGCTTGCTGAGAAACGTTAAAAAAAAAACCCAAAAAACTGTTTAATGAAAAAAAGTAAATCAATCATTTTGAATCTGTGCAGTCTTCAGGCTGGGACGCAAATGAGTATATTATGCAGCTGTGCAGCATATCAGATAAAGAGAGTTCACGTTTGAACAGTCTCATTACAATGTGTTCCATTTTTTTTCCCTTGATGCAACTTTTATAACTGATTTCGGGGAAACTATAGAGCCTGTAAGAAAACTGTGCCAATGTCTGTTTGTTTGAATAATGAATATGACCTGATAAGGTTGAGAATGATGCTATTCTCAAATTAATTTATGAAGCTTTACCTTGGCGGTACAAGCATATATTCTATCTCATATGATATACTGGGAGGGAGGGACCTTTATTATGCGGCAACAATGAATAATTGCGACATACATAGTATGCACATGTTTGCTTAAAAAGCAAAAACAACAGATTCCTGGCACTGCTGGGGTTCAGTCAAATGTAAACACTGTTTATTTGGCTGTTAATTTGCAGACTTAAAGCTGCTCAGTCCACTCATTCGAGTCACTAATCACTCTCCAGTCACACATGATACCCTTAACAACCCCCTGCTGCCCCATAACTCCACTAAACAACATGCTTGGGAGTCATTCACGCAGTCGCTGACTCTCCACTGTACCACAAGAACAGGAAGAAAGTCTGCTGCATTAGATCCTTTAAACCTGTAATGACAGATGTTTTGGTCACTTTGGGGAAGCAGAAACATTTCTAATTTTTTACAACCAACATGTTCATTTTCTGCACAGTATACCATGCATTTGGTGCTATGTTTGATGACTACAAATGAAGCCAACATCAGGTCTGGTGTAGCTCTATTTTTAGCCCCTACCCCTTGTCAAGGGAAGGAAATGTCTTACATTTTGGGCCCTATTTTGACGGTCATCCATGCATTTTTTTCAGATGTCCCGCCGTGAGCCGGTGTTTTTATTTTCTGTCAGCACATTTTGTTTTTTACGCTTTGTATCACGGCATCAAATTACCAGTAGATAGTGCACCCGTCATGCGCTCAGAGGAGGTGCCTCATTTCAAAGAGGTGTGGTGGTGCACAATCTAATGTGCATTACACTATTATAGTGCATTTCATCAGAATCCGCTTTTGACCAGGAAAAAGGAGGTCTACAGTCAGAAGTGCATAGTTTAATGATATTTCAGTGCCAGATTTTGACATCGCGCAGCTCCGGAGCTCAGGAAATGGCATGCGCTGGGACAGTCATGGGGCCGTTGTCATGAACGCCCTTCCTGGGCACAAAACAAACTCGGGCGCTATGACTGTAGTGAGGATATTTATTAACAGAGAAGACATAACTGGTCAAAAATAACCGTGTAGACAACACAAAAACTTACACAAATGAGCTTCTCCTGGGCAGAGAAGTCCCAGGAGTTTGAAGAGGGGGAGACTGCCCTAGGAGCAGGAGACCAGTCTGAACATCATTGTGGCTGCAGCATGGAAGGAGAGTGCAGCAGTCAAATAAATAGTGGGGGAACTAAGGAGCAGCAGGTGTGAGTGGGCAGGTGACCTAATTACCAACTGAATGCAGCTGAGGGAACCTGAAGCACAGCAATCAGCTGGAGCGTGTGTCTGGGAAATGAGAGCAGAGCTCTGCCATGAAACAGGAAAGTAAACCAATACACATGTACAGAACATAACCAAAAACAGATTTACAGACAAATAATACTGAAACTAAAGTGGAGGTCCGAGCTCAGAGAAAACCTGAGCTCAGAAACATGACAGCCGTATTACAACGACGGGGTCGGTTGATCAATTGTCTGAGCTAGAGGGATAAAAACTAAATATTTTCATTTGATTTTGTCACTTCAGTGTCATTTTGTAACTTGCCTGGATTTTTTAAGCTTTTCCTCTATTAAAGCATTAAAAGTTAGCAGCTACTCTGCAAACCCACACAAACTGAGCAGATAAAGGGCCATATTACAACAATGTGGTTGGATGATCAGTTGTCACTGACTCAGAACGCGTTTATGGGTGTTTACAAGTTCATTTCCTTATCACAATGGCATAAAAACAAACTTTCCACCAGCGCATGACACAAAGAGGCTGGTCTAATCATTCAGAGGTGTGTTTCGGATAATCCAATCCAAAGCGCTCCTTCCCATTATCTAAAAGAATTATCTAAAAGAATTATCTAATTATCTAAAAGAAATTGTCATCATGACGGTTTGAGATGGGTTTTGCGCTGACCAAAGCCCATGTGTATGAGCCAAAATGCACCCGATAATAATGCTGCTTGGTAATAAGGAAGACATCAATCACAGTTGATGCCCAGTTAGTTATGTTAAATAGAACAAACGGGTAAGAGTGGGCTGAAAAAATCAGCTGAATTGTTTAATGTGCAAATGGATGCAACGCAGACATGAAGAAAAGAGGATGAAGCCTGTGCAAATTTTCATTAACCTTCATTAACAGTGGCGTGGAAGTCGCTCCCGGCTGTAGAGAGATGGAGTGCTCCCTCTCCTGTTGCTTTTGCCGACCGAGGGTCTTCCCCTATCCGTCCTGGGTAGGAGAGAAGGAGGTGATCTGCCACTTCTGGCCCTCGCCATGAAACGAGCCCGCTCTCTGCAGCCTCAGCTGGGGGCTGACAGGTGACTGTCGGGGAGCTTGCTGTGCTGGAAACCCGGGGCCCACAGCCGAGGCAGATGTGGGCACATCTCCTGTCTTTCTGGGGAGTTAGTGAAATGTAAAATGCTGCACACTCCTTGTTCATTCATTTATTCCCCTAAAAATAAACACATTAATGCATAATAAGTCCGTGATGAAAACAAAAATCCCCACCGTGCATCACATTAGAACACACTGGCACACATGCTCCATGTTCGTTCATTCATTCCCCTAAAAAAAAATCATACATTAATGCCTAATCTGTAGACTGCAGTTAAAATGAGAGTGTGGATGGATTAAAAAAAATGGTGTGTGATCATCATATAGTTAAAATGACGGGTGATCTTGACTGTTACAAGATCCCAGCGCATGCTGTTTCCTGTGCTCCGGAACTGCGTGATGTCAAAACACGCCACTGAAATATCATTAAACAATGTGCTTCTGACAATGGACCTCTTTTTTTCCCTGATCAAAAGCGGATTCTGATGGAATACACCATAATAGTAATGCGCATTAGATTACACGCCGCCACAGCTCTTTGAAATGAGGCACCTCCTCCGAGCGCATAGCAGGCTCACCGTCTACTGGTAATTTGATGGCATGATGCAAGGCGTAAAAAAACAGACAATGCACTGACAGAAAAACTGTGGTGCAAGCCGTCTTAACATTTAATAGTTATCCTGGATATGTATTGTAGATATCAATAATTCAATTTTTCCTAGTAAAAATGAACATTTCAGATATCCACAATGAAATTCTTCCTCTCCATAATGATCTTTTTAGATATCTGTGACATCATTCTTCCTAGGAGAAAGATGCTACTTTTCCCCATTCATGTGTATTGGGTTTTCGCTTCCAGATATCTACAGTTACATTCTTCCGATCTAAAATGAACATTCTTGATATCTGAAATAGAATTCTTACTAGGAGAAACTCTTATTTCAGATGGCTACAATGTATTTTGGCTGTCCAAAATTATATTATAGATATCTGGAATGTTTATCCAAAATTAAATATCCAAAATTAAAATTATCACTAGTAACAAATGGATTAAAATTTATTATCTCCTCATGGATCGTCACCTTATCGTGGTGGGGGGTTTGCGTGCCCCAGTGATCCTAGGAGCTATGTTGTCCGGGGCAATTTGCCTCTGATAGGGTCACCCAAGACAAACTGGTCCTGGGTGAAAGGTCAGACTAAGAATGATCCAACAGACTCTCATGATAAGTACTAAATCAAGGATTCAGTGTATGGTGTGGGGTTACCAGGGCCCCACCCTGGAGCCAGGCCTGGGGGAGGGGCTCGATGGCTAGCATCTGGTGGCCGGGTTTCCACCCATGGGACCCGTCCGGGCTCAGCCCGAAGGAATTACATGGGTCCGCCCTCCAGTGGGCTCACCACCTGCAGGAGGGATCATGGGGGTCCGGTGCTATGTGGATTAAGTGGCGGTCAAAGGTCTCCTGGAGAGGGGCTGGAGCTTGGCCTTTTCTGGAGTTGCCCCGGGTGAGAGGCGACGAGCAGGGGTGGGTATTCTTGTATCCATCCATCCATCTTCTACCGCTTTTCCGGAGGTCCGGGTCGCGGAGGCAGCAGTTCAAGCAGAGAAGCCCAGACTTCCCTCTCCCCAGCCACCTGCTCCAGCTCTTCAGAGGGGATACCAAGGCGTTCCCAGACCAGCTGGGAGACATAGTCATACCTGACATAGTCAGGTATTCTTGTATCCCCCCACCTTACTGCCTCTATATTGGAGTTTTCCCCAGTGGACAAAAGGGTTGCTTCCCTGCGCCTTCGGGTTGGGAAACGGGTCCTGACCATCATTTGTGCCTATGCACCAAATGATGTTTCAGAGTACCCACCCTTTTTGGAGTCTCTGACTGGGGTGCTGGAGGGTGTTCCTCTTGGAGACTCCATTGTCCTACTGGGGGACTTCCAATGCGCACGTGGGCAATGACAGTGAAACCAGGAAGGGGGTGATTGGGAGGAATGACCTACCCGATCTGAACCCAAGTGGTGTTCAGTTATTGGACTTCTGTGCTAACCACAGTTTGTCCATAACGAACACCATGTTCAAGCAAAAGGGTGTCCATATGTACACCTGGCACCAGGACACCCTAGGTCGCAGGTCAATGATTGATTTTGTTATCGTGTCATCAGACCTGCGACCATATGTCTTGGACACTCGGGTAAAGAGAGGTGCAGAGCTGTCAATTGATCACCACCTGGTGGTGAGTTGGATCCAATGGCAGGGGAGGAAGCCATTCAAACCTGGTAGACCCAAACGTATAGTGAGGGTGTGCTGGGAATGTCTGGCTGAGGCCCCTGTCCGGGAGGTCTTCAACTCCCACCTCCCGAAGAACTTCAACCACATCCCGAGGGAGTCTGGAGACATGGAGTCTGAATGGGCCATGTTCTCCACCTCTATTGTTGAAGTGCCGGCCCAGAGCTGCGGCCACAAAGTGATCAGTGCATCTCGTGGTGGCAACCCCCCGAACCAAGTGGTGGACACCAGTGGTGAGGGGGGCCATTAAGCTGAAGAAGGAGTCCTATCAAGCTTGGTTGGCTTGTGGGACTCCCGAAGTAGCAGAGGTGTACCCGCAGGCCAAGCGGAGTGCAGCTCGGGTGGTTGCTGAAGCAAAAACCCGGGTATGGGAGGAGTTCGGTGAGGCCAGGGAACAAGACTTTCGGTTGGCCTCGAAGAGATTCTGGCAAACTGTCTGGCGGCTCAGGAGGGGGAAGCAGCTCCCTGTCCACACTGTGTATGGTGCGGATGGGACACTGTTGACTTCGACTGGGGATATTGTTGGGCGGTGGAAGGAATACTTTGAGGATCTCCTCAATCCCGCTGATACGCCTTCCACAGAGGAAGCAGGGCTTGTGGACGAGGGGGATGACTCGCCTGTCACGGGGGCTGAGGTCGCCAAGGTGGTTAAAAATCTCCTTGGTGGCCGGGCCCCGGGGGTGGACGAGATTCGCCCTGAGTACCTCAAGGCCCTGGATGTTGTAGGGCTGTCATGGTTGACACATCTCTGCAACATTGCATGGAGGTTGGGGGCAGTGCCTTTTGCATGGCAAACCGAGGTGGTGGTTCCTCTTTTCAAAAAAGGGGACTGGAGGGTGTGCTCCAACTTTAGAGGGATCACACTCCTCAGCCTCCCTGGGAAGGTCTATGCCAAGGTACTGGAGAGGAGAGTCCGGCCGTTGGTCGAACCTCGGATTCAGGAGGAGCAATGTGGTTTTCGTCCTGGCCGTGGCACGTCGGACCAGCTCTTTACCCTCTCGAGAATTCTCGAGGGTTTGTGGGAGTTTGCCCAACCAGTTTACATGTGTTTTGTGGACTTGGAGAAGGCATTCGACCGCGTCCCTCGTGGTTTGTTGTGGGGGGTGCTTCGGGAGTATGGGGTATCGGGCTTGTTGTTACAAGCTATTCGGTCTCTGTACGACCGTTGTGAGAGTTTGGTTCGTATTGCCAAGACTCAGTCGGACTCATTCCCAGTGAGAGTTGGACTCCGCCAGGGCTGCGCTTTGTCACCGATTCTGTTCATAATTTTTATGGACAGGATTTCTAGGCGCAGCCAGGGAATGGAGGGTGTCATGCTTGGTGACCACAGGATCTCATCTCTATTGTTTGCAGATGATGTTGTCCTGTTGGCTTCATCCAGCAATGACCTACGGTTCTTGCTGGAACGGTTTGCCGCTGAGTGTGAAGCGGCTGGGATGAGAATCAGTACCTCCAAGTCCGAGTCCATGGTCCTCAGCCGGAAAAAGGTGGATTGTCCTCTCCGGGTTGGAGACAGGCTCCTGCCCCAAGTGGAGGAGTTTAAGTATCTTGGGGTCTTATTCACGAGTGAGGGGAGAATGGAGTGAGAGATTGACAGATGGATCGGAGCAGCATCTGCAGTGATGCGGACGTTGTACCGGTCTGTTGTGGTGAAGAGGGAGCTTAGTTCTAAGGCAAATCTGTTGATTTACCAGTCAATCTATGTTCCTACTCTCACCTATGGTCACGAGCTTTGGGTAATGACCGAAAGAACGAGATCGTGGATACAAGCGGCTGAAATGAGCTTTCTCCGTATGATTGCTGGACTCACCCTCAGAGATAGGGTGAGGAGCTCAGTCATCCGGGAGAGGCTCAGAGTAGAACTGCTGCTCCTCCACATTGAAAGGAGTCAGTTGAGGTGGTATGGGCATCTGATTAGGATGCCTCCTGGACACCTCCCACTTGAGGTGTTTCGGGCATGTCCCACTGGGAGGAGACCCCGAGGCAGACCCAGGACTCGGTGGAGAGACTATGTCTCCCAGCTGGTCTGGGAACGCCTTGGTATCCTCTCTGAAGAGCTGGAGCAGGTGGCTGGGGAGAGGGAAGTCTGGGCTTCTCTGCTTGAACTGCTGCCTCCGTGACCTGGACCTCCGGAAAAGTGATGGAAGATGGATGGATGGATGGATGGTTATTATGCTATTAAATGTTAAAACAGCTTGCCATAGACGCACGGCAGAAAGTCTGTCTGAAAAGTGTGCGGATGACCGTCTGTGTGCATTCAGCTGATTTTTCAGCCCATTCTTCACTGTTTGTTCTTTTTAACATTAACTGTGCATCAACTGTGATCGATGTCTTCCTTTTTACCAAGCAGCATTACTATCGGGTGCATTTTAGCTCATACATGTACGTGCTTTGGTCAGTGCAAAACCCATCTTAAACAGTCATGATTACAATTCCCTTTAAATAATGCACCTCTTTGCATTAAAGGGATGGGAAGGAGCACTTTGGATTGAATTATCCAAAATACACATCTGAATGCTTAGACCAGCTTCTTTGCATCATGTGCCGGCAGAATGTTCATTTTTACACCATTGTGACAAGGAACTGAACTTGGACACACCCATAAACGCGTTCTACGTCAGTGACAACTGATCATCTGACTACGTTGTTGTAATATGGCCCTTTATCTGCTCTGTTTGTGTAGGTTTGCAGAGTAGTTGCTAACTTTTAATGCTTTTATAGAGGAAAAGCTAAAAAAAATCCAGGCAAGTTACAAAATGACACTGAAGTGATAAAATCAAAAGAAAATTCTTAGTTTTTATCCCTCATCTTCTAAAGGCAGAAGGAGTATTGTCATCACTCTGCCGGGCAGATGGGCGGCCGTGTCAACACCTACCTTGTGAACGCAATAACTAGAGAAAGAAATGATGTGAGCTTTTCAAATTGACACCATGGGTGTATCTATGAAAAATCTTGGACTAGTTCGAATTTGGGTGATCTCTGACCTCAGAGGTCAGTTTTTTGTAAACCTTGTAATGCGATAATTACACAAAGAAGTTATGTAGCCTTTTCAAGTTGATATCATTGTGTCTAAGACAAGTCTTGGATGGCTTAGACCCTGCCCAGTAACTATGGGTTTGGGGTCAAAAGGTCAAAGGTCAAGGTCAAAATGCCCTATAAACTGTACACCAACAACAATGAAACTTAGGGTCACCAAACTTTGTACACATGTTCACCTTGACACCCTGACCCGCAGAGATAGAATAGAGTGCTCACGGCTAACATTTTGATGGCAAATTTGACCACCATATTGGTACTGGATAAAGTCCTCTTGACCGCATTTGCAGCATTGTGACAATGGGACATCCAAATAATGGTTTTTATTTAATGGTATTTATTGTTATTATATAAGTAAGCTGGACCATTATAAGTTATAATAAGTAATATTAAATGTTATGAAGGCAAATTTTAATGATGCTTAACAACAGTTAACTTTGTATATGTAAATTGACTATTTTTCCTCAGCAGAGCAAAATAGCTGGTTAAACAAACAAATCACAATATTTTGTCCTCTGTTGCTGTCATTTAATAAATTGTGCATGTGAAAATGTTGTATAAAAGCAATATTACACTTGAGGTCATATGGTATCATGAATATATAAATTGTGAGTGATTCGATGCGTAGCGGAGGGCATATGACGAATCACCCACAGTTACTGTTCATTGATACCATACAACCTTGAGTGTAATATTGCTTAAATATATACAGTATATACCTATATCAGATCTTTGAAAGTGTGTGTGTGTGTGTGTGTGTGTGTGTGTGTGTGTGTGTGTGTGTGTGCGTGTGTACACAGACAGTGGTGTGAAAAAGTGTTTGCCCCATTCCTGATTTCTCATTTTTTTGCATGGTTGTCACACTTAAATGTTTCAAATCATCAAACAAATTTAAATATTAGACAAAGATAACACATGTACACACAAAATGCAGTTTTTAAATTAAGGTGTTTATTATGAAGGGTAAAAAAATCCAAACCTACATGGCCCTGTGTGAAAAAGTGATTGCCCCTAAACCTAATAACTGTTTGGGCCAAATTTAGCAGCAACAACTGCAATCAAACGTTTGCGATAACTGGCAATGAATCTTTTACAGCACTGTGGAGGAATTTTGGCCCACTCATCTTTGCAGAATTGTTGTAACTCAGCCACATTGGAGGGCTTTTGAGCATGAACCGCTTTTTTAAAGTCATGCCATCACATCTCAATCAGATTCAGGTCAGGACTTTCACTAGGCCACTCCAAAGTCCATTTCGTTTTTCTTAAGCCATTCAGAGGTGAACTTGCTGGTGTGTTTTGGATCATTGTCCTGCTGCAGAACCCAAGTGACAGAGACGTGATCCAGTCCCTCAAATTTCTTTTGGAGATCAAAATCTATTTTTGAATAATCTTTATCCAGATAGCAAGTAAATGTGTTTTAACTTCAGTGGATCACAGTCTCAGCTGTCTGACGGAAAGTGACTGTTATCACGTCTTCAGTCTGTAACAATGTATCTGGCAATCAGTCAGTTTAATTCTTGCTGGGTCACAAACTACCCAGATGCATACTTGTGCTTGAAATCCAGCCGTGGCTGTTGAGACAAGAGTATTTCTACTTTACATCCAGCTGTGGCTGTTCAGATAGCGTAGATCCACTAATGCGGTGTTGTTGGCATAGCTAGCCTTTACTTAGCACTTACTTTGTCGGAGCTTTGTTGCTGTTTTCAGGTGCTTCTCAAGATTGCAGTAGGTCTCAACCGGCACTTTTGTCATGATTACTAATAATAGATAGATGTACTTTATTGATCCCAAACTGGGAAATTACAGAAAATATCAGCCCACGTGCAAAATGCTACACCAGAGAATGCACACAATGCAGAGAGGCGAAGTTTTAAACACAATTTTATTGAAAAGAGTTTGCAGAGTTAGTGGAAAAGTCACCTCACTCGCCAGAGGAGCGCCCGGCCTGCAATGAGGGATATGAGAGCAGATTATAACTAGAAAAGCACTCGGAGAGCGCAGACCTCCGCCAAGTGCCACAGTTCCCCCCCATACAATGTTTGTGTGTACGTTTTCAGATTGCTTGACCATGAAAACATATGATTAGCAATTGGATTGACAATGATAGGATTAGTGGTTCAGTAGTTATTCACGAAAATGGCATTTTCCGTAATGGCGGCCACAGTTCCCCCCATACAGTGTTTGTGTGCACGTTTTCAGATTCCTTGACCACAAAAACATCTGACTAGCAATTGGATTGACAATGATAGGATTAGTGGTTCAGTGGTTATTCACGAAAATGGCATTTTCCGTAATGGCGGCCACAGTTTCCCCCCATACAGTGTTTGTGTGTACGTTTTCAGATTTCTTGACCACGAAAACATATGACTAGCAATTGGATTGTCAATGATAGGATTAGTGGTTCAGTAGTTATTCATGAAAATGGCATTTTCCGTAATGGCGGCCACAGTTCCCCCCCATACAGTGTTTGTGTGTACGTTTTCAGATTCCTTGACCACGAAAACATATGACTAGCAATTGGATTGACAATGATAGGATTAGTGGTTCAGTAGTTATTCACGAAAATGGCATTTTCCGTAATGGCGGTTTTCTTCTTGACGGTGATCCGGATCACCACCAAAATGTAATCATCTGTAGGATACCCCATTTCTGACAATCTGTGAAAATTTCATGAAAATCCGTCCATAAGTTTTTGAGTTATCTTGCTAACAAACAGACAAACAAACAGACAAACCAACGCCGATGATCACATAACCTCCCCCTTTGGCGGAGGTAACGAGGAGGGAGGCAGGTAATAATGAATCATAGGAAAGAACTCTTACGAGTGAGAGCAGAGAGCCCAACAAGGAACCCAGGAAGGCAAAGATGAGTAGAACAGGAGCTGCAGATGAGTTTGGCTGGGGAGATGTCTGACCGGGTGGGGTAGGCGATCTGGAGTGAAGATGATGAAGAAGCAGGTGAGCGCACAACAAACCTCCGGGGACACACGGCAGAGCTGGCAGCAACTTGAGAAGGAGGAAGAGCGAGATGGATATTTCTCTGGGTTCCAAAAGAATTAATACTTTACTTACTTAATTCTTATAAGGTAGTATACCCAATGAGCCAGCACTGGAGCATTCACAGACTAGTCCTTTCAAGCGCTGGCAGTGAGGAGACAGCAGGTGCGTCCACTCACGCAGGTGAGTTGATTACCTTCGGAGCCGGGGATCCTCCCACAGAACAGGAGGGGGAGTGCGCTCATCAGATCATAACAACTTTAGCTTGCAACCCACCAATATGCTTTTGTCCTGTACCATGACAAAGGAAAAATAATCTATTTCCACAGAAACAAAGTCGCTTCATCTCTTCCTTTGCTCAGTAGTGAAGACTCAGTTCTCAGCAATGGGTCACGTCGACTGACGGCTACGTCTCAGCTACGGTAGGGTCCGTTTGTATATTCATTTATTTGCGCTAAAAATATCTACCCATATTAATAAAATGAGTAATGGGTAACGCATCTGATCAAATTTCAATAACTGTAACGCATTACTGAATTTTTAAACAGTAATTTCATTACACAGCACGTTACTGCAACAGTAGTGGCGTTACAGTAATGCGTTACTTTGTGTCATGATCCCTTGTGTGCCTTTTTAATGACAGTTGTGAATAAGCAATACAGGTAAACAGATGAATCTACGGGATGATAAGCAAAGGTAGTAAGGCTGGAGAAAAGTACTGGAGACAAAGGGATGTCCTCCAGGATGCACTACTGAACAAGTGAGGAGACTAGGGAAAATGTTGCATGGCAGGTGGGACTGCGACGGAGGAACGGAAACAGTCAGTACTCACATTGATTGGTGCAATCCGAGTAAGTCCCAGTGAAAATCCAGAAGCACATAAACACCCAGATACTAATAAGCACGCCACCCAGAGCGAAGCGGTATCGTAGCGATCAGGCAGGGCTTCTAGGCGTGAGTGGTGGCAAACATGCATTGAGGGGAGCAGCAACCATGTAGATTCACACACATACAGTAGATAATGTTCAGACAATCTCTTCCAGCAGCAGCAGGCCTAAATAGTGGCACTCCTAATCAGGAAAGAAATTGCCGGTGTGAGTAATGATGAATAGGTGTGTGGGTGAAACCCACTAATGAGGCACAGCTGATATCATTGACAGGAGAGGGAGGTGTGGCTGAGCTGTCAAGGAGCTGAGCGGACCCCAGAGGCTCCCAGAGAGCGCCTGATGGAAAATAGACAGCAAAAAACACAGAAAGACCAAATAGCCACAGCGTCATAGACCTGGGTTCGAACCCATCGATCATGACAGCTTTGTAATTCAGCTCCTTTGTAACGCGTTACTCCCAACACTGCTGCTGAGTTTCTTAATTTTGTCTGAAAAAATACTACTAAAGCAACAAAAGTGCATGACGGTGGCCGCATACCTACTAAATGGTAAATAAATTAAAACGTGTCGGAGGAACAAACTGGCTCTTAAAGTAACTTGATTTCTAATCATTTTTAATTAGTTAAGTTGTCATATCTGGGCATGGTTTCCGACTATGTCCACACTTTCTGTTGGGTTTTTTGGGTTTCAATTCAATTCAATTTGAATTGAATTCAAACACTTTATTCATCCCCGAGGGGCAATTAAAACGCAGAGAGAGCACTTTGCTACTGTTTACATTCAGTTATTTGTTTCCCTGTTTTCCTTAGCTCTAGCTTGGCTTTTATTTTGAAAGGGTTCTTTGTTTTTTCCTTTTTGACTGTTTCTTTCCCATATGTTACTGTCTAGTTAATTATTGTTCTCAGTTGTCCTTGGTTTGATTAATTTGTGTCACTATTTATAGATGCCGTTTTTGGTTCTTCATTGCTGCAACATTATAGTTATGTTCGTGTCTAGTCTTGACACCAGACGTTTTGTCGGCTCTTTCGCTGCCTAGTGCCACAATTTTTATTACACTGCCTCTGTGCTGTCTTATGTTTGTGGATTTAATAGTTTTTGCACTAGATCATGCCTGCCTTAAGGAGTCATCCTTCCAGTCTGTCGGAGACACCCTATGACAGAATGTTGCAGCCAAAAAGACTCTGCGGGCACGGATAGCTAGTTCTGAAGGAACTCAGCTCCTGAGCTCCTCTACTGCTGTCATCTCTCCTGCTGCTCAGCTTCAGATTGCCTCACCCACAGCTGAGCTTCAGCTTCCACCTCAACCACTGCTCCTACAGCGTCTCTTGAGGTCATCACATCACCAGCAGCTTTACCAGAGACTGTCATCTCAGCAGCAGTTGACCAGGAGTTAAAGCAAGTGCTTTTTCTCTTATTTTTAACATCCGTTTTTGAAAAGACTTGCCTTACTTCTGGTGGGGGGACCCAAGTGGTGGAGTACCGGAATGGTGGCTCAGTTGGTAGAGCACCCGCCCCACACCCGGGAGGCAGGGGTTCAAATCCCGGCCGGGTCATGCCGAAGACCATATAAAAGTGGAACTTCCTGCTGTCCAGCTTGGTGCTTAGCAATAATGGAATGGAGGAGGGAAATCTGTGGCGGCGCCTTGCATGGCAGCGGCCCTCTGATTCTGCACTGGGGTGTGTGTGATTAACACAGTAGATGGGTAAAGCACAATCTCGTTCTGCTGTACATGATTGGTTGTATGGTTGAATGACAATAAGGGTGATTTAATTTAAGTGCATTTCCCATAGGCTTCTGGGTCCTCTCCACTGGTTTCTGCTGTGGGCAATTTTTGTGTGGACTCGACACCAACTTATGTTTTTTTCCTCCCTGTCTGAGGTGGCTGCATCAGGGATGGAATTCCTGGCTCCCAAGCACACCACTCACAAGCCTTCATCGTCATCATCTGGGCTCGACGTTTGCCAGCCTTTATCATCATGATCTGAGCTCGCCATTCTCCAGCCTTCATTGTCATCATCTGGGCTTGCCATTCGCCAGCCTTGATTGATTGATTCTGAACATTCAGACAAAAAGAAAAAAAGAATTTAAAACAAAAATCAAAACCAAAACAAATAAAATGTTCAAAAGGAGTGGGAAGAAGCCGGTGCTTATATAGTCCCACCCCTTTTCCATGCCCAACAAATTACAACATCACTCTAGTCATGATTCATCCCACAACCACAT
This sequence comes from Pholidichthys leucotaenia, assembly GCA_020510985.1. Classification (NCBI taxonomy): domain Eukaryota; kingdom Metazoa; phylum Chordata; class Actinopteri; order Cichliformes; family Pholidichthyidae; genus Pholidichthys; species Pholidichthys leucotaenia. The sequence goes on from CM035837.1 coordinate 108,171,700, forward strand.
TCACCATACAACACCATAATACATAATACACCCCATAATCAAATTATGCAACAGAAATGATACAACAATGACAGTCCACACTGACAACAATACCAACATCCAACAATAACTGCAACAATAATAAACTAGAAAAGCACTCGGAGAGCGCAGACCTCCGCCAAGCGCCACAGTTCCCCCCATACAGTGTTTGTGTGTACGTTTTCAGATTGCTTGACCACGAAAACATATGACTAGCCATTGGATTGACAATGATAGGATTAGTAGTTCAGTAGTTATTCACGAAAATGACATTTTCCGTAATGGCGGCCACAGTTCCCCCCATACAGTGTTTGTGTGTACGTTTTCAGATTCCTTGACCACGAAAACATATGACTAGCAATTGGATTGACAATGATAGGATTAGTGGTTCAGTAGTTATTCACGAAAATGGCATTTTCCGTAATGGCAGTTTTCTTCTGGACGATGATCCGGATCACCACCAAAATGTAATCATCTGTAGGATACCCCATTTCTGACAATCTGTGAAAATTTTATGAAAATCTGTCCTTAAGTTTTTGAGTTATCTTGCTAACAAACAGACAAACAAACAAACAGACAGACAAACCAACGCCGATGATCACATAACCTCCCCCTTTGGCGGAGGTAATAATACCACCTGGCCTATACAATACTCCAAACAACTCTATCCCAACAACAATCCCAGCACTATAATTCTAGTAATAATGATATCAATAATAACAGTACTCAGCATATACTGTATATTCACAATAACAACCTTTCATTACTGAAGACACACTGTAATGTTACTGTCCTTTATTTTTATATTGCTTAAAAATCATTTCTTTATATGTTAATTTAAATATATGAATGTTTGGACATTGGCTGTGTTTCTCCCCCAACCCATTCCCCAATTTTACCCCACATATAGACATACAAAAACCTTTCCTAGTAGATCTTACTAGGTGCATTTTAAATTTTGTGTTCCCCCATAAATTATGTTTCCCTTCTCGCTCACTCAAAAGATTTTGTATATTGTGTGGCACAAGGGTTTTACTGACTTTAAACATTAATTGTGCTGTATAATAATCAACCAGATCCCGTAATTTCAATAGCATTGAATGTAAAAACAATAAATTAGTATGTTCAAGATACCCAACTTTGTGTATAACATGGACTGCCCTTTTTTGTAATATTAGCAATGAATTAAGTGTACTTTTATAATTGTTACCCCAGACCTCTATACAATAGGTCAAGTATGGAAGTACTAATGAGCAATACAAGATATGAAGCGATTTGTAATCTAGGACTTGCTTAATTTTAATTATAATTGCAATATTTTTTGCAACTTTGTTTTGTATGTATCTGACGTGTGGTTTCAAACTAATTTTATCATCTAGTGTTACACCCAAAAACTTGATCTCCTTGACATTTTCAATAATTACATTATCTATATGAATATGTACTGTATGTCTTCTTTATTTTTACAATTACCAAATATCATTACCTTAGTTTTATCTATATTTAGTGATAATTTATTACAATCCATCCATTTTTTAAGCTTATTTAATTCATTATTTAGAGTATGGATTAGTTGATTATAATTATTTCCAGAATAAAATATATTAGTATCATCAGCAAATAATATTATTTTTAATAATTTAGAAACTTGGAATATATCATTTATATATATATATGTTAAATAATTTGGGGCCCAATACTGACCCCTGGGGGACCCCACAGGTAATTCCCATACACCCAGACAAATATTCTCCCATCTTCACAAACTGTTGTCTCTCAGATAAATAACTTGTAACCCAATTCAGAGCCATTCCCCTAATACCATACATTTGCAGTTTATCAAGAAGTATTGAATGATTTATTGTATCAAATGCTTTTCTAAAATCTATAAATACACCAATTGCATATTTTCCTTGATCTAATGCATTTATTATTTCCTCTGTTGCTTCCATTATTGTCAACGATGTTGTACTCTTTGCTCTAAATCCATATTGATTCTGATTAAGCACATCGGGTTTATTTAAAAAAATACTCTAATCTGTTGTTGAAAAGTTTTTCCAGAATCTTTGAAAATTGTGGGAGGAACGATACTGGTCTGTAGTTTGTGTAGTGGTATTTATTTCCTTGCTTGAATAATTGTATTACTTTTGCTATTTTCATTTTCTGTGGAAATGAGCCAGTTTGAAATGATAGATTACAAATATACTGTATGTAAATGGTTTTAATATGCCATCAACAGTTCTTTTTTACTAGTGCCATATCAATACCATCACAATCAGTAGAGAATTTATTTTTACACTTTTCAACAACAGATTTCACCTCTAGTTCATCCACTGCTGAGAGAAAGATTGACCGAGGGTTATTTTCAATCAATGTCTCACTCACGGTGTCTCTTTCTTGGTTTGAAATTTTTGCTGCCAACTCTGGTCCAACATTTACAAAAAATGTATTCATTTTATTTACTGCCATGTTCTTATCATAATTATCACCACAATTATCAGTAAAATACTCTGGATATATTGTTTTCTTAGTTCCATTTTTCCTTATTTTATTTAATATATCCCAGACTCCTTTTATATTATTTTTATTTTCATTTAGCATTTTCCTAAAGTATCATTTTTTACTAGTTTGTATTATTTCAGTTAATTTATTTTTATATGTTTTATATCTTTTTTCAGATTCTTTGGTTCTTAATTTAATGAAATTTTTATAGATAATTTTTCTTTTTACAAGCATTTTGTAGCCCCCTGGTTAACCACAGGCAATTTTTGTATTTGTTTTTTATTAATTTCTTTAATTTGACAGTTTTTATCATATAATGATTTAAATATATCAATAAATTTATTGTATGCCAAGTCCACTTCTTTCTCTCTATAGACAACATCCCAATTCTGTAACATTAAGTCATCTTTTAAAGCACTGATTCTATCTTCTGTTTGTATTCTTTTATAAATAATCTTTTTACATGGTTTATTATTATTCTTACTCTCATTAACCCCATAATTAACATATGAGGAAACAAATACAGGCAGGTGGTCACTAATGCCATTTATTAGTATACCACTCACCATGTTATATTCAATAACATTGGTAAAAATGTTGTCTATCAAGGTAGCACAGTGTGTCGTTATTCTCATAGGTTTTGTAATCTTTGGAAATAAGGTTAAGCTATACATTGTATCTAAGAAATCTTCAGTTGGTTTATGTTGTTTTGTTTTCATTAAATCTATATTAAAGTCACCACAAATAAAGATATGTTTTTGTCTTATTTTTGTATACATCTTTTCCATACCATTTCTAAATTTTTCCATATCAGATCCTGGTGCTCTATATATACAACTTACTATTATGTTTTTTTCTATTTTGAGGTCACCTCTCCTCAGCCTTCGCTGTTTAAGGTCGCCGCTTCTCAGCCTTCACCATCAGAGGTCACCGCTCCTCCGCCTTCACCGTCAGAGCAGTCAGCTCCACCCTGGTTGCTGTCAGAGCAGTCGGCTCCACTCTGGTTGCCGTCAGAGCAGTCTGCTCCTACCACGCCATGTTCATCCATCTGGTGGCCCACAGACTTAGGTAGGCCACCCGGCGCACCGTGTCCATCCGTCCAGTGGCCCTTGGACCCTGGTAGGCCACCCGACACGTCATGTTCATCCTCCGCCCTGGGGGGGGGGGGGGTACACTGTCATATCTGGACACGGTTTCCGACCATGTCCATGCTTTCTGTTGAGTTTTTCTGGGTTTGCCACTGTTTGCATTCAGTTATCAGTTGTTTCCCTGTTTTCCTTAGCTCTAGCTTGGCTTTTATTTTGAAAGGGTTCATTGTTTTTTTCCTGTTTGTTTCTTTCCCATATGTTACCATTTAGTTAATTATAATGAGGCTGATTTTGTTTGTTTGTTTTAATTGTGTAACCTTGTGTTTTTGTGTGATGCTGCCATTGTTGACAAGGTCTCCCTTGGAAAAGAAGTTTTTAATCTCAATGAGATTCTTACCTGGTTAAATAAAGATGAAATTAAAAAATAAATTTTAAAAAATGCTCTCAATTGTTTAATTTTGGTCACTATTTATAGATGTTTTTGGTTCTTCATTGCTGCAACATTATAGTTACAGTAGATATAAAAAGTCTACACATCCCTGTTCAAATGCCAGGATTTGTGATGTAAAAAAAATGAGACCAAGATAAATCATTTCAAAACCTTGTCCACCATTAATGTGACCTATAACCTGTACAACCCAACTGAAAAACAAACTGAAATCTTTCAAGGGGAAAAATTAAAAACTTAGAGTAACCTGGTTGCATAAATATGCACACCATTGTACTAATACTTTGTTACAACACCTTTGGCTTTTATTACAGTACTCAGTCTTTTTGGGTAGGAGTCCATCAGCATGGCACATCTTGATGTGGCAATATTTGCCCACTCTTCTTGGCAAAAACATTCCAAATCTGTCAGGTTGCGAGGGCATCTCTTGTGCACAGCCCTCTTCAGATCACCTCACAGATGTTCAGTCGGATTCAGGTTTGGACTCTGGCTGGGCCATTCCTAAACCTTAATCTTCTTCTGGTGAAGCCATTTTTTTGTTAATTTGGATGTGTGCCTTGGGTCATTGTCATGTTGAAAGATGAAGTTTCTCTTCAGCTTTCTAGCAGAAGCCTGAAGGTTTTGTGCCAACACTGACTGGTATTTGGAACTGTTCAAAATTCCCTCCACCTTGACAAAGACCCCAGTTCCAGCTGAAGAAAAACAGCCCAAAGCATGATGCTACCACCACCATGCTTCACTGTAGGTATGGTGTTCTTTTGGTGATGAGCAATGTTGTGTTTGCACCAAATATACCTTTTGGAATTATGGACAAGAACTTCAACCTTGGTTTCATCGAACCATAGCATATTTTCCCACATGTGTTTGGGAGATTTCAAATGTATTTTTGCAAAATGTAGCCAGGCTTGGATGTTTTTGTTTGTAAGATAAGGCTTCTGTCTTGCCACCCTACCCCATAGCCCAGACATATGAACAAGATGAGAGATTGTTGTCACATGTACTTAACACCCAGTACTTGCCAGACATTCCTGCAGCTCCTTCAGTGTTGCTGTCAGCCTCTTGGCCGCCTCCCTGACCAGTTTTCTTCTCATCTTTTCATCAATTTTGGAGGGATGTCCAGTTCTTGGTAATGTTACTGTTGTGCCATATTTTCTCCACTTGATGATGACTGTCGTCACTGTGTTCCATGGTATATTTAATGCCTTGGAAATTCTTATGTACCCTTCTCCTGACTGATACCTTTGAACAATAAGATCTCTCTGATACTTTGGAAGCTTTCTGGGGCTTGTGCTGTAAGATGTGACTAAAAAAATGTCAAGAAAAGCCTACTAGAACAGCTGAATTTTATTTGGGATTAATCAGAGGCACTTTAAATGGTGACAGGTGTGTGCTGACTCCGATTTAACAAGAGTTTGAATGTGATTGGTTAATTCTGAACACAGCCACATTTCCAGTTATAAGAGGGTGTGCATATTTACAGTGGTATGAAAAAGTGTTTGCCCCCTTCCTGATTTCACAATTTTTTTGTATGTTTGTCACACTTAAATGTTTCAGCTCATCAAACAAATTTAAATATTAGACAAAGATAACACAAGTAAACACAAAATGCAGTTTTTAAATTAAGGTGTTTATTATGAAGGATAAAAAAAATCCAAACCTACATGGCCCTGTGTGAAAAAGTGATTGCTCCCTAAACCTAATAACTGGTTGGGCCACCTTTAGCAGCAACAACTGCTGTCAAGTGTTTGCAATAACTGGCAATGAATCTTTTACAGCACTGTGGAGGAATTCTGGCCCACTCATCTTTGCAGAATTGTTGTAATTCAGCCACATTGGAGGGTTTTCAAGCATGAACCGCCTTTTTAAGGTCATGCCACAACATCTCAATTGGATTCAAGTCAGGACTTTCACTAGGCCACTCCAAAGTCTTCATTTTGTTTTTCTTAAGCCATTCAGAGGTGAACTTGCTGGTGTGTTTTGGATCATTGTCCTGCTACAGAACCCAAGTGCGCTTCAGCTTGAGGTCACCAACAGATGGCCGCACATTCTCCTTCAGGATTTTTTGGTAGACAGCAGAATTCATGGTTTCATTTATCACAGCAAGTCTTCCAAGTCATGAAGCAGCAAAACAGCCCCAGATCATCACACTACCACCACCATATTTTACTGTTGGCATGATGTTCCTTTTCTGAAATGCTGTTACTTTTACGCCAAATGCAATGGGACACGCACCTTCCAAAAAGTTTAACTTTTGTCTCGTCAGTCCACAGAGTATTTCCCAAAAGTCTTAGGGATCATCAAGCTGTTTTCTGGCAAAACTGAGACAAGCCTTTATGTTCTTTTTGCTCAGCAGTGGTTTTTGTCTTGAAACTCTACCATGCAGGCCATTTTTGCCCAGTCTCTTTCTTATGCTGGAGTCATGAACACTGACCTTAACTGAGGCAAGTGAGGCCTGCAGTTCTTTGGATGTTGTTGTGGGGTCTTTTGTGACTTCTTAGATGAGTCATTGCTGCGCTTTTGGGGTAATTTTGGTCGGCTGGCCACTCCTGGAAAGGTTCATCACTGTTCCATGTTTTCACCATTTGTGAATAATGGTTCTCACTGTTTTTGCTGGAGTACCAAAGCTTTAGAAATGGCTTTGTAACCTTTTCCAGACTGATAGATCTCAGTTACTTTGTTTGTCATTTGTTCCTGAATTTCTTTGGTTCGCAGCAAAGCTAGCTTTTGAGGATCTTTTGGTCTACTTCACTTTGTCAAGCAGGTCCTTTTTAAGTGATTTCTTGATTGAGAGCAGGTGTGGCAGTAATCAGACCTGGGTGTGGCTAGAAAAATTGAACTCAGCTTTCCAAAGATATGATAAGCCACAGTTAATTTATGTTTTAACGGGGGGAAGGGTCACTTTTTCAAAGAGGGCCATGAAGGTTTGGGGTTTTTTTTACCCTTAATAATAAACGCCTTCATTTGAAAACTGCATTTTGTGTTTACTTGTGTAATCTTTGTCTCATATTTAAATTAGTCTGATTATCTCAAACATTTAAGTGTGTCAAACATACAAAAAAATGAGAAATCAGGAAGTGGGCAAACACTTTTTCACACCACTGTATGCAACCAGGTTATTGTAAGTTTTTATTTTTCCCCTTAAAAGATTTCAGTTTGTTTTTCAATTTGGTTGGACAAGTTATAGGTCACATTAATGGTGGAAAAGGTTTTGAAATGATTTCACTTGGTCTCATTTTTTTACATCACAAAAACCTGGCATTTGAAGAGGGGTGGATAGACTTTTTATATCCACTGTATGTTAGTGTCTAGTCTTGACACGGGACGTTTCTCCGGCTGTTTCTCTTCCTAGCACCACAATTGTTTTACACAGCCCCTGTGCTGTCTTTTGTTTGTGGTTTTAATAGATCGTGTTTGCACTACATCATGCCTGCCTTAAGGAGTCATCCTTCCTGTCTGTTGGAGAAGCTGTATGACACATGTAGTGATAATGAATAGATGAAGTCATCTCAAATGCACAGAAAAAACAATTTTTTTTAACAATGCTGCAAAATTAAAAGAGGGGAAAAGGGTGCATAAAATTAATGATAGATGAATTTGTACAACTGATTTTTTTCACCATCTAATTTAAAATGTAGAAAAAGAGGGTCCTTTTTATTGGTTGTTATATATATATAAGATAAGATAAGCCTTTATTAGTCCCACAATAGGGAAATTCCAGGACTGCAACAGCACAGGGATAGCAACACTCAGAGCAATAATTTAGAAGATAAGAAAATAAGAGCAGTGAATACACATATGTACACATAAATATATAAATGTATATACACAGTGCGGAGCATTGTAGCTAGATGGAATAAACAGCATAACCGTCTATTTAGTTACACCACATAGTATGAATATGTACCCATACATATTATCACCCTCCGTAGCAATTGATATTGTCCTAGTTGTATACTGGAGGGGACCATTTTGTGTAAGTCTGTTGCATCTTTTGCATTCAGTGCTATTAGGTTGTCACGTTTTTTTGCTATCTCTGCGAGCAGCCCTGCTTAGTTTATACAGACTGACAGCCGTAGGTAGGAAGGACCTGTGAAACCTCTCAGTCCCGCATCTAGGATGATGTAGCCTACTGCTAAATGAGCTCCTCAGTGCGTTCAGTATGTCCTACATAGGGTGGGACTCGGACTTCAGCAGAGATGACAGCTTAGCCACCATCCTTCTCTCTCCTATCTCCTCCACTGGGTCAAGGCGTTGCCCCAGGACAGAGCTAGCTTTCTTGATCAGTTTGTTCAGTCTCTTCCTATCGGCTGCTGTAATGCCACTGCCCCAGCAGATCACTTTAAAAGTGATGGCTGATTCCACCACCGAATCGTAGGTCTTCAGGAGCACCCCTTGTACACCAAAAGACCTGAGCCTCCTCAGTAGGAACAACCTACGCTGTCCCTTCTTGTAGAGTGCATCGGTATTGTGTGACCAGTCTAGTTTATTGTTCAAATGAACACCCAGGTACTTGTAGGATGTCACCATCTCAATGTCTGTTCCCTGGATGTTTACTGGTGCTGTGAGGGGTTGTCCTTGCCTGCGGCAGTCCACCACCAGCTCCTTAGTTTTTCTTGCGTTGATCTGGAGGCAGTTCTGATGGCACCAGTCCACGAAGCCCTGGATAAGTCCTCTGTACTCAGCTTCATCTCCGTTGGAGATGAGGCCGACGATTGCAAAGTCGTCAGGGAACTTGTGTAGATGGCAGTGTGTTGTGTTGTGTGAGAAGTCCGCAGTATAAAGGGTGAGCAGGAAGGGAGCCAAAACCGTTCCCTGGGGCACCCTCGTGCTGCCGATGATCATGTCGGACACACAATCCTGGGTTCTCACAAACTATGGCCGGTTTGTGAGGTAGTCCAGGATCCGCGATGACAAGTGCTGGTCCACCCCTGCGCACAGCAGCTTGTTCCTCAGGATCATCGGTTGGATAGTGTTGAAAGCACTGGAGAAGTCAAAGAACATGATCCTCACCGCGTTCCCAGGCTTTTCCAGGTGGAACAGGGAACGGTGAAGGAGGAAAATCAGAATCAGAATCAGATTTATTGCCATTGTTCATGTAGTACACAAACTAGGAATTTGTCTCGGTGCAATGCTGCAACATTAAACATGGAGTAGCACTAAAGATAAAAATAAAAAACTATGCATGCAATAAAATGTAGAATATGAATGAGTAATACTAATCTATGCAATTTAAAATATATTAATAAGCAGCAGATATTGTGGAGTTCCACATAGTGCAGTCGGTAGTGCAAAAGAAAACAGTGATAATTATCATGAGTCCGGTTGAGCTGCTGTAAGTAGTGCACGAGAGTCTAATAAGTCACTTGGTGTTCAGCAGTCTGATGGCAGAGGGGAAGAAGCTGTTCATGTAGCGGGAGGTTTTTCGTCTGAATGGACCGAAGTCTTCTACCTGAGGGGAGGGGGGCAAACAGTGCGTGTCCAGGGTGTGAAGGGTCAGCTATGATCCGACCTGCACGCCTCCGGGTCCTGGAGATGTACAGGTCCTGGAGGGATGGGAGCTCGCAGCCGATCACCTTCTCAGCAGCGTGCACAACACGCTGCAGTCTTAGTCTGTCCCTGGCGATGGCTCCTGCGTACCACACGGTGATGAAGGTGGTGAGGATGGACTCGATGATGGCCGTGTAGAACTGCACCAACATCTTGGTGGGTAGCTTGAGCTTCCTCAGCTGCCGCAGGAAGAACATCCTCTGCTGGGCCTTTTTGATGAGGGAGCTGATGGTCGGCTCCCACTTGAGGTCCCGGGTGATGGTGGTGCCCAGGAAGCGGAAGGAATCCGCAGTGGTGATGGGAGAGTCTGTGAGGGTAAGGGGGGGCAGAGGGGCTGTGACTTTTCTGAAGTCCACGATCATCTCCACTGTCTTCAGAGCGTTCAGCTGCAGGTTGTTGTGGCTGCACCAGGATGCCAGCTGGGCCACCTCTCTCCTGTAGATGGACTTGTCGCCGTTGGAGATGAGCCCGATGAGGGTGGTGTCGTCCGCAAACTTGATCAGCTTGACAGACTGGTGGCTGGAGGTGCAGGAGTTGGTGTACAGGGAGAAGAGCAGGGGGGAAAGTACACAGCCCTGGGGTGATCCGGTGCTGATGCTAACAGAGTCTGAGACAGTCTTTCCCAGCCGCACATGCTGCCTCCGGTCCGTCAGGAAGTCGGTGATCCACCTGCAGAGGGAGTCAGGCACGTTGAGCAGGGACAGCTTGTCCTGGAGCAGAGCGGGGCGGATGGTATTGAATGCAGAGCTGAAGTCCACAAACAGGATCCTGGCGTAGGTTCCCGGGGAGTCCAGGTGCTGCAGGATGGAGTGGAGGGCCAGGTTGACTGCATCATCCACAGACCTGTTGGCTTTGTAGGCAAACTGCAGCGGGTCCAGGAGGGGAGTGGTGATGGTCTTGAGGTGGGGCAGGACCAGGCGCTCAAAGAACTTCATGACTACAGAGGTTCATGACTACAGAGGTGAGCGCTACAGGTCTGTAGTCGTTAAGTCCAGTGATCCGTGGCTTCTTGGGGACAGGGACGATGGTAGAGGTTTTGAGGCAGGCCGGCACGTGGCATGACTTCAGGGAGGTGTTAAAAATGTCTGTGAAGACAGGAGTCAGCTCCTCCGCACAGTGTCTCAGGGTGGACGGAGACACGCCGTCCGGACCAGGGGCCTTGCGCGGGTTCAGTCTGGAGAACTGTCTGTGCACGTCCTGCTCACTGATGGCAAGGGCGAGGGGGGGGGAGGAGGGGGGGGCTCCTTTGATGAAGTGGGGACCATGGAGGCAGTGGCGCTGGGGGGAGGAAGGGAGTTGGACACAGCTGACGAGGTGTCAAAGCGGGCATAGTGTTGGGACAGACTTTGACAAAGGGCTTTGTCATCCTGACCCTTAGAAGCCTGAGGCCAATAGTTGGTGATTTGCCTCAGTCCTCTCCACACAGAAGCAGAGTCGTTAGCAGTGAGCTGTTGCTGGAGTCTCTCAGAATACACAGATTTAGCTCTCCTCAGCTCTCTGCTAAACTGGTATTTGACCTCCCTGTAGCAGTCCCTGTCTCCACTTTTCAACGCTGCTTCCTTCTCCTTCCTGATCTGTCTGAGCTTACCTGTGAACCAGGGCTTGTCGTTGGAGTATCTCACCCTGGTGCGCGATGGAAGAATGCTTTCCTCACAAAAGTGGATATATGAGGTCACAGTGTCCGTGTATTCATCCAGATCATGTGTGGCTCCTTTAAACATGCCCCAGTCAGTTATTTCCAAGCACGTGCTCAGCTCCTCCCCAGCTTCACTGGTCCATTTCTTCGTAGTGCTCACAACAGGTTTTGTGAGCTTCAGTCTCTGTCTGTATGTGGGAATCAGGTGGACCATCACGTGATCAGATAGTCCGAGCGCAGCGCGGGGAACAGCGCGATATGCGTCCTTAACTGTAGTGTAACAGTGATCCAGCGTGTTCTCTCCTCTGGTGGGGCATTTAATAAACTGTTTGTATTGGGGGAGTTCGTGGCTCAGGTTGCTCTGGTTAAAGTCGCCAACCACAATAACCAGAGAGTCCGGAAAAGTCCGCTCCGCTTGTTGAATGTGATCCGCGAGCGCGCGCTGAGCCTCGCGCACGTCCGCGTCGGGCGGGACGTAAACAGTGGCCAGGATGAATGAAGCGAACTCACGCAGGGAATAAAAAGGCTTGTAGTTGATGAATAAATATTCCAGAGCGGGAGAACAGTGTTGGGAGATCACAGTTACATCGGAGCACCAGCTGCTGTTGATGTAGAAGCAGACTCCTCCGCCTGTGGTCTTGCCGGAGAGCCCCGAGTCTCGATCAGCACGAAACAGCTGAAATCCCTCGAGGAGGAGCGCGCTGTCCGGTGTCCTTTCCTTGAGCCAGGTCTCAGTAAAGCAGAGGGCACACGAGGTGGAGAGGTCCTTAAATCGCATCAGCAGTCTCAGTTCATCTACCTTGTTATAGAGAGAATTGACGTTGGACAGAAATATCCCAGGCAAAGCCGTGCGCGTGCCTCTCCTGCGAAGCCGCACGAGAGTGCCCGCTCGTCTTCCTCTCTTTCACCGTCTCACTTTTTGGGCTAAAAGGTGAACCAGATCGGCGGCAGGAGCCAAAAAAACTGGGAGTAGGTCCGTGGGAGTGAAAGTCCTGATATTTAGTAGCTCTTCACGGGTGTAAGAGCAGGCAGACACACAATTGACGAACAAAAACAAACAAAACAAAGCGCAGCAAAGCACCATGGCGACCACTGTGGGCGCCATCTTGGGTCCCAGGATGGGGTGAAGATCACTGCATCCTCCACCCCAATGCCATGCTGGAAGGCAAACTGGAGTGGATCCATCGCTGGTCCCACCAGGGGGCGGAGGTGAGCAAGGAGCAGTCTCTCCAGGGTCTTCATCAGGTGAGACGTCAGGGCCACTGGCCTGTTGCTGTTCAGGTCTCTGGGGTGGGAAGTCTTTGGTACGGGTACCATACAAGATGTTTTCCACAACTGTGGTACCCTCCCTAGCTTCATGCTCAGGTTGAAGATGTGCTCCACAATCCCACACAGCTGGTCTGCGCAGGACTTGAGGAGCTTTGCGCTGATGCAGTCCGGACCCGAAGCCTTCCTCGCCTTGATCTTCCTCAGCTTCGTCCTCACCTGGGTCTTAGTGAGGGTCAGGTTGGGGGGCTGTGTGCTGGGATTGGGGGGTGTTGGTGGGTGGGGGGGTGGACAGCAGGTCTCAATGACGGTACAGGCAGCAGTGGTTGTTGTGCAGGCGGGGGGAGGGCGGTTGGTCAAACCTATTAAAAACCGGTTCAGATTGTTCACCCACTCCCTGCCCCCCGTGGCCTGGGAGGAGGTATTCTGGAGCCCAGAGATGGTTTTGAGGTTTCTCCAGACCCCGCTGATGTCGCTCTGTTGCAGCTTGTCCTCCATCTTCTTCCTGAAGCTGTCCTTGCCTTCTCTGATCTTCCTCCTTAGCTCCTTCTGTACGGACTTCAGCATCTCCCTGTTCCCCGACCTGAAGATACTCTTCTTCTTTCTCAGAAGTGATTTTATCTCAGGGTTGATCCAGGGTTTGTTGTTCGAGCAACACCGTATGATCTTGATGAATATGGTGTTGTCCACACAGAAGTTGATGTAGTCCGTGTTGGTGTGAGTGAGGCCATCAATGTCCTCACCATGTGGATCACAGAGCTGCTCCCAGGCAGTGATTTCAAAACAGTCCTTTAGCGCGTCCATTGCCTCCTCAGACCATATCTTCACCGTGCGCATAACTGGAGGTTGTCTGTGTACTAGGGTTTTGTACACCGACAGGAGATGAACCAAGTTGCGATCCGATCTCCCGAGTGGGGGGAGTGGTGATGAAGTGTACGCCTCCTTAGTGTTTGCATAGAATAAGTCCAGTGTTTTATTGTCTCTAGTGTGGCATATGACATACTGGGTGAACGTGGGCAGAATGGAGGACAGTGAGATATTGTTAAAATCACCAGAGATGAGGAGGAGAGCATCTGGGTGTTGTCAGCAGCCTGCCAGTTATTGAATGGATGGCGTTACGTGCTGCCCCAGCGTTCGCCGTCGGATTTGCATAAATAACAATGCAGATCACGTGTGAGTATTCCCTCGGGAGATAAACAGGCCACATGCTAACAGCTAGCAACTCAGTGTCTTTGCTACAGTGTTGCTCTTTAACCATGATATGTCCTGGTTTACACCAGCTGTTATTGACATACATTATCACTCCTCCGCCCCTTGCCTTCCCACTGTCTGGTGTCCGGTCTGCCCAGAATGCGTGGAAACCCTCCAGTTCAATGTTAGCATCTGTTGCTAGTTCTGTTAGCCACGTCTCAGTAAACAACATCATGCTAATCTCTCTGAAGACACTTTCGTAGCGGGACATAGCCACTAGCTCATCTGTTTTATTTATTTTTTTTTTACTTATTTTGTACCCGTAGGTAGATTTGTTCTGCAGTCTGGTGACAAGCCACCAGCTGCCGGTCGCTGCATGTGCAAGCGCCCCATATCCCTAACCTGCATGTTTTTGGCATGTGGGAGGAAACCGGAGAAATCCCGGAGTAAACCCACGCAACATGGGGAGAACATGCAAACTCCACACAGATCACTGTTGGCCGGGGGCAGGGATCGAACCCAAGATCTCATGATCCCCGCGATCCCCCGGCCGAGGGTAAACTGTGCTGCCGCAGTGGTTAGCACTGTGGCAGCACAGTTTTACCCTCGGTCAGGGGATCGCGGGGACTGTGATATACCCACCACTGTTGTTGGCTTTTGTTTCAATAAATTGTTTGAGATGAGGAAATCACCATCCCATGCTTCTACTTAAATGCCCTATCTTTATGATAATATCACTGTAGCATGAACATTTTAAATTTTCCATACCTTTCACCCGAAAGCCAAGCCAAGCTGCACGGTGGCTCCTTACTCCAGCTGGACATCCACCCCGTTTCCGTCTTATTTCTCCCTATATGTCGAGTTTTTGCGTTAGCACCATGGGCCGGTTAAATGCTAACAGCTGGTCCCTGTTGTACTGTCTCCTGCTATAAACAGTGGCTCCATCCGCCGGCTCAGGAGACATTTGGGGCGATCTGTGTATCCATGATGGATAAGGTATCGCCGGATCAGAAAATTTAGCGAGAGAAGCCAGATAGTAAATAAGAAATAGGAAGAAAAACTTATATCCACTAGTTTCTTCCGAGCGTGAGAAACCAGTGATGCCCTGTGGGATCAGATGTGCTGAAGTCATTCAAAGCAAGGGCCTCTACGCTTCCTATTAATTTTTGAATCCTATAGCCCTAAAAAACATTGTTTAAATCTTCTCACAGTGGTTACTGTTCTCCAATTTTGCTCACTTTTTTTTCTTACAAAGTAAATGTTTGTGTTGAAGTCCCTTGGTTATTTAGAAAACATGCTTGTACAGTAGTGGAATTGCCACAGCTGATATTCTGTCAAATTCTGAACAATAAAGAATAACAATATTTCAGAATAAATCAAGTGTCATGAAGCTGTGCATGGGCAGTGTACCGTGCTCACTCTTTCAGGCATTTCTATTAGGTTTTGTACTTTCTTCTTTTCGGTTTATTTTGTATTGGAGTTGGGCTTGTCTGTAGTTTATTTGTCATTTGTTCTGTTTGTTTTTTTATCATAATTTCAGTTTGGTCATCGTTGTCTTCCGTACTATTATTTTGTGCTATTGATTATCCTGCTTTATCAATAATATTGTCCTGTGTTTATATTTGAGCATTCTCCATCCTTGTCCTCACCTCTCCTGTTATATTTTGGTGTTACTGTATATTATACGGGGCAGCGCGGTGGCAAAGTGGTTAGCACTACGGCAGCACAGCAACTCACCCTTGGCCGGGGGATCCTGGGTTCGAGCTCAGCCTCCGGACAACAGTGATCTGTGTGGAGTTTGCATGTTCTCCCCGTGTCTGCGTGGGTTTACTCCGGGATTTCTCCGGTTTCCTCCCACATGCCAAAAACATGCAGGTTAGGTTAATTGGGATCAAAACTGGGGATTCTAAATTGTCCTTAGGTATGACTGTGAGAGTGAATGGTTGTCTGTCTCTCGGTATTGGCCCTGCGATGGACTGGCGATCTGTCCAGGGTGTACCCTGCCTCTCGCCCTAAGATGCTGGGATAGGCTCCAGCCCCCCCGCGACCCGAAAAGGATTAAGCGGAAGAAGATGGATGGATGGATGTATATTATACTATTTGCATCTCTTGTTTGTATTATCTTGTCTTCACCTTTATGGGTTATGTTCCTCTTTTTGTATCATCCGGTCTGTGTCAATATGAATATGAAATGCGGCAGAACGAGAGTTACCTTTTTGTTCCCTGGTGCTTTTACTTTGATAGTTACCTGTGTTTAATTCCATGTGTCAAACTCTGTTCACAGGCTGTCACACCTGTCATTAGTTTAATTATATTATCCTCATGCTTGTACCCACACCTGGTATCATTTGTAATCATCCCTGCTTGGCCTATTTAACGACTGCTGCGTCGATTACTTGTTGCAGCGTCCTTCTAAGTGTTTCTGTGAGTTTGGATGGGTGTGCTCCGTCATGGCTCCTTCTTTCTCTGGCGTTTCCGTGTGCTACAGCCTGGCTCCGTCCACGCTGTTCTCCCAATTTCCTCCAGACGTGAGCGCCATCATCCCGCACACCATTTTTGTAAGTGTTATGTTTTTGTGTGGTTTTATATTTTTGTATTTCGTGTTTTTTGTTATTAGATGTTGCAAACTCACAGGTGACGTTTGGGTCTTCAGTCCTTCCTGCCCTGGTAGGGCGAATTATGACAGAAGGGTACTGCCAGTGTAGACACCAGCCTCTGTGAGTTTTGCCTTTTTTTCCCCCTCCCGTATTTTTTGTTAAAGTCCGTTTTTTTGCAGGAATGTCAGTCCGCATGGACTTTAGTGCTTTTGGGCTGGACAAGGTGGAGTGTTGGGCGGCAGAGTTAGTGGAGGACATTATCTTGGATGCTCATTCTTCCCACACTCCCGAGGGGGCTCTGCGATGTTGGGATAGCACGGCACAGGTGATTAAGGCATACCCAGCCTGTGGAGCAATCCGGAACCTGCAGTTCTCCTCACCTCTGTGTTCCACACTCAACACCGGCTCCGCGGGCTGGGGTAAATTTCTTCCCCATCCGTACCTGTGCCGACGAAGAAGCGTCCCCGGGTACGGAAGTCTCAAGCCCATCGCCATCATTCAGCTGCAGCCTTATCTCCTCCTCCTGAACAGTTGCCTGCACCATCTGCCATCACTCCAGTGCTGGAAAAGCCCGCAGTCTGCCAGATTGGGTACGCAGCCCTTGTGTCCCCTGACGGTCCCACCCCTGAGGAGATGGAGGAATGCTGGCGGGTTTTGGTGGTGGAAACGGAGTTGTTGCTGGATTGGAAGCCATGGTTCCTTTCAGAATTAGCTGGTTGGAGGTTCCCTAGGTGGAGAGGAGTCTGAGCCGATGATGGAGCATCCCTTGATAATATCCCTTCATAATTTAAAAATTAAATGTGGTTTGTTAAATATTAGGTCTCTAACTCCCAAGTCTCTGTTAGTCCATGATCTGTTAATTGATCATCAGATTGATTTAATTTCCCTTACAGAGACTTGGTTAGGACAAGAGGATTATGTTGGTTTAAATGAATCAACCCCCTCTGGTTATTTAAACTGTCAAAATCCCAGAAGTTCTGGTCGTGGAGGAGGAGTAGCAACAATTTACCATTCCAAATTACTAGTTAATGTAAAGCAAAAAACATGTTATAATTCCTTTGAGGGCCTGGTCCTCAGTAATGGGCACTTTAGCAATTTCAGGTTAAACCCAATTTTATTTGCCATAGTTTATCGTCCCCCATCAACCTATTCAGAATTTTTATCCGAATTTGCTGATTTCTTAGCTGATTTAGTGTTGAAATCTGATAGAATAATTATAGTAGGGGACTTTAATATACATGTGGATGTAGATAGTGACTGCCTTAATGTGGCTTTTAATTCAATATTAGACTCGATTGGGTTTTCTCAGAAAGTAGGAAATTCTACTCATTACCTCCACCATACATTGGACCTTGTTCTGACATATGGCATAGAAACAGAAAATCTTGTAGTGTCTCCTCATAACCCTGTCCTGTCAGACCATTGTCTGTTAACCTTTGATTTTACTATTTCTGACTATTTGGCTCCTAAAGAAAAATATTATCACAGTAGATGCCTCTCAGATGATGCTGTTTCCAAATTTATGCAGATTGTTTCCTCTATGCCATGTGTCAACACAACGGAAATAAGCTATAGACAGCTTGCTCCTTCTGTAATTGATAACATGGTGGATAGTGTTTCAGCTTCTCTGCATCAGGCTCTAGACTTGGTGGCCCCCTTAAAAAAGAAAAAGTCTAATCAGAGATTTTTAACTCCTTGGTTCAACACAGAAACTCGTAGCTTAAAACAGAAGACTCGTCAATTAGAAAGAAAATGGCGCTCTACTAATTTAGATGAAATCTATTTAGCTTGGAGAAATCATCTTTTAATTTATAAAAAATCTCTTAGAAAAGCTAGAACGAGTTATTACTCTGCATTAATAGAAGAGAACAAGAATAATCCCAGGTTTCTTTTCAGTACTGTAGCCAGGTTGACAAAGAGTCAGGACTCTGTCAATCCTAGCATCCCCTTAGAGCTTACTAGTCAGGACTTTATGAACTTTTTCAATAATAAAATTTCATCCATCAGAGATAAAATCAATCAGATTCTTCCCACAGTTAACTTAAATACTGTAACTACTACAACTCCTTCTATTGATGTCTGTCTTGATGAGTTTACTCCAATCGACCTTTGTGAGTTAGACAAAGTAGTTTCCTCATCCAAACCTTCAACTTGTCTTTTAGATCCTATTCCTACCAGGTTATTTAAAGAAGTCTTCCCACTTATTGGTAGCTTTATTCTTCATATAATCAATTCTTCATTAACTTTAGGCCATGTACCGCAGGCTTTTAAAACGGCTGTAATTAAACCCTTACTCAAAAAGCCAACGCTAGATCCAGGAGCTTTAGCTAACTATAGACCAATCTCTAATCTCCCTTTCATTTCAAAAATCTTAGAAAGAGTTGTTGCTACGCAATTATTTGACCACCTGCAGGGATATGGTTTACTTGAAGAGTTTCAATCTGGGTTTAGAATCCATCATAGTACTGAAACAGCCTTAGCGAAGGTCACTAATGACCTCCTCATTGCATCTGATAATGGACTAGTTTCTGTACTTGTCCTTTTAGATCTTAGTGCAGCTTTTGATACTATTGATCATAATATTCTACTTGATAGATTAGAACACTATGTTGGACTTAATGGAACTTCGTTGCAGTGGTTTAGATCTTATTTATCTGATAGGTTCCAGTTTGTTCATGTAAATGATGAGTTTTCTTTCAGCTCAAAGCTTAGTCATGGAGTTCCACAGGGATCTGTGCTAGGCCCTACTCTTTTTAGTTTATATATGCTTCCGTTAGGCAACATTATTAGAAAGCACTGTATACATTTTCATTGTTATGCAGATGACACACAATTATACCTGTCAATGAAGCCAGATGATACTAATCAATTAGCCAAGTTAGAAGCCTGTCTTAAGGAAATCAAAGCTTGGATGACTTGTAATTTCCTGCTATTAAATTCAGATAAGACTGAAGTCATTCTTGTTGGTCCAAAAAACCTTAGAAATTCCTTTCCAAATCAAACTTTCAGTTTGGACGCAGTTACTCTTTCTCTTAATAGCTCTGTGAGGAACCTTGGAGTTATTTTTGATCAGGATTTGTCCTTCAATTCACATATTAAATTTGTTTCTAAGACTGCCTTCTATCATTTGCGTAATATTGCCAAGATTAGGAGCATCTTGTCTCAGAGTGATGCTGAGAAGCTGATCCATGCTTTTGTTAGCTCGAGATTAGATTATTGTAATTCTTTATTATCAGGCTGTCCTAAAACATCTTTAAAAAGTCTTCAGCTGATCCAAAATGCTGCAGCAAGAGTTTTAACAGGTACTAGAAAGAGAGATCATATCTCTCCGGTTCTGGCCTCCCTTCATTGGCTTCCCATAGAGTTTAGAATTAAGTTTAAAATCCTTCTTCTCACTTACAAAGCTCTAAACAATCAGGCTCCTTTTTATTTAAAAGATCTGATACTACCGTATTATCCTAACAGAGCACTACGCTCTCAAAATGCAGGATTACTTGTAATACCTAGAATCTCCAAAAGTACAATGGGAGGCAGAGCCTTCAGTTATCAAGCTCCTCTCCTGTGGAATCAGCTGCCAATCTGGATTCGGGAGTCAGACTCGATCTCTGTTTTTAAGAATAGGGCTAAAACCTACCTTTTTGATCTAGCCTACAATTAGGGAGGGATCATGTGTTTCTGAACCCTCCCTTAGTTATGCTGCTAATAGGTTTAGTCAGCCGGGGGACCTCCAGTAATGCACTGGGCCTCACTCCTTTCCTCACTCTCTATGAAATATTTTTTTTTTGCTGGTCATTAACATTTGTTTGTTCTCTCCCATAGATTGAGTCCCCATCGTGCTGTTTGCTCTCTACATGTCTGTTCTTTTCTTCTTCTCTATCCCCTCACCCCCCAGCCAGTCACAGCAGATGACTGCCCCTCCCTGAGCCTGGTTCTGCTGGAGGTTTCTTCCTGTTAAAAGGGAGTTTTTCCTCTCCACCGTCGCCAAGTGCTTGCTCACAGGGGATCGCCTGATTGCTGGGGTCTTTCTGCAACTGTGGGGGTCCCCCCTACAGTTGATAGTGCTATGAGATGACTGTTGTTGTGAAATGGCGCTATATAAATAAAGTTGAATTGAATTGAATTGAATTGAATTGAATTGACTCCAGTGCTCCACTCACCTCGTCAGACAACTTCCACCGTCCACAGAAGGGATTCGCCTTGTCCTGCTGCAGCGACTACAGGAGCTCCCCAGGAATTAAGGCAAGTACCTTTTCATTTTTTTTAACACCAATGAATGAATTGTCTTGCCTTATTCCCAGTGATGAGGCTCAGCAGCAGCTATCCACATTAGCTGAGCCCTCACCACCTGCTGCTGCTATTATTCATTCATCCTCACCTGCTTCTCCCATGTCCCTCTCCACTTCTCTTGAGTATTTGCCAGTCCTGGGAGGGGGCCGCCAGACTATGGAGGGGCCTGGGGCCCTGGAGAGTACCGGTCCAGCCCCGCAGCCATGTTCTGGATGGGAGAATAGCACTCCCTATGTCCTGAAGCCTGAGCCAACAGGAGAGTGTCCCCTGCCATTGGTGAGACGATCTCCAGCATCAGCTGCCATGCCAGGAGCTCCACCAGCATTAGTCATGTGACCGAATTTTACAGCCCTTTATTAGTGTCCTGAAGTGAAATAAAGAGACACAATTCTGCCAGCTGGATAACCTTTATTTCTCTGTATACAGGAGAAAAGTGGAGAAGAGACAAAATCTGCTCCCACTGTTCTGCTTTTGCCAGCAGTTTGGCTACCTTTATAGTATCCCTCTCTAACCCAAATATGGTAGCAGCCTTGAAGATAAGACCCAAAGACGCACTGTCAGAGCATGCGACTCACAAGAATGTGATCTGACCTTACTTGACATTCTTAACAGTTATTCTCTACAAGGCTCACCCACTCCCCTGCTCACTGAGAACATTCCATACAGAGGAGATATAAAACATACATGCTGAGTATAAATTCATTATGATTCACCTCTCACACTATGCACTGAATATGTAGACACTACATTACTGTGTATGTCGTCTAAATCAATCATTACACAACAGGTTAATATATGAGCAACAATTTCCCACTACAATAAAAGATGTGAATAATAAACGGTGAATTTCTACTGCATTTCCCTTCTTTTGATCATATATTATCACTAAAAAATGTACAAGACAGTCAAAACAAAGACATCAGTGAAAGTACACCGTAACAGGTTTAAACTAACATGTCATCAGCCATGACATAGAAATTAGCATGTGTGGAGGGTCACAAAGAAGCTGTTTTTGAGGGTGTAAGCACTCGATGTGGAGCAAGCAAAGTAGGGAAGCATTCATCTACAACATGTGAACTATGTATCAAGGGAATTGGTAACACAGTTTCCATAATCATCGTGGAAGGGAAGTTGATACATGTCCAAAGTAGTATAATTCAGAGCTGAACTGTCAGAAGCATTTGCGGGCATATAGTGTAGCATATTGGTAAAAAAAAAAAAAAAAAATGAAATCATATGCCTGATAAGGGGAAGAATACAACAGCTACAGAATAGAAGCATCACTACTACCAAGAGCCGTATTGGCCGTATTAAGCCAATATGGACAAGCAAATTCCGCCAACCCCCACTATGAAGCCAGTCATACAAACCTCCCCCCCCTGAACATGGTCACGAAGGGAAGCATCACGAAGCACAGTTAGATTTTGTATGGCCTGGGAGATAAGGCCACCATCCTGATCATGGGGAGGAATGTACGTACATGCAGCAAGAAGAGCCCACAACTGCACACCCCCCCCCCCCCCTGTGAGGCTGTGAGCTTGTCCAGGACCATTCGGTCTTGGAGCTTCATAAGCCATAGAGCATGCAACTCGGCTTTAACTCCTTCCAAGGCCTGAAGGGTAGAATTTGCAAATAGGCCAAGCCTGTAATCAAAAGTGTCCATACGTAACATAACCTTCCCTACCCCTAACCAAGGAAAAAGTGACAGGGTGACTTCCTGAGCATCTGTCCACAATTTGTGGTCTTTAGGAACATCCGCTCCCCAAATAGAGTCTTGGCTGGACAGTGTTGAGCGTTTGGTCCTTCGCACTGATGTGAGGTTAGCAGTGACAAGGAAAGAGTGGCCTGCGGCCTGAATCAGTGCACAGCGTCCCACTCACCCAGCAGGCAGATCCTGAAAGACATGGGAGCCATATAACCATACAAAGTCTGACTGGGGTGTAAGGGAAAATGGGAATATTAATAAATAATAAATATGATCAGGTATGAATTATTTAATTTATATTGATGTATTGGAATCTGAGCTCAAATCTCATTTCATATACATCAGAAAAGTTAATAACACTTGTAAGGGGCACCAGCTTCTATCTTTAAGAAGCAATTTGATCTTTAATTTCACTTTATACCTGTTTGATCACTCAATAAATTAATCAATAATCAGTCTCAAAAATTTTCTGTGAATTCGATACCTGGGCTTGAAACAGACTCAGAATGAAATAAATTCCCAACAACTTCTCTCACTTTTAAATATTTATTAAATGAAATGATTAACAGACATTGTAGTAATTTCATTAATAATTATAAAATCAATCTTGTAAATGATAGATTAACAATGTCAATATTTTCGGAACCAGGGTTAAACTGAGAGATGAATTTCTATCAGTTTGAGTTAACAGATTATTAAAAACAACGCAAATTTATGGAGAAAGTTTATTACTTATATGAAGAAGTCCTAAATTAATCTTAAGAAAATAAAAACGGAATTTTAATGAAAAGAAGAGTTATGTTAAGGGCTTCTTAATTTGCATCTGATTAGATATACAAATTATTACCGAACCTCAGAAGTTTATTCAGCAGTTGAATTAAAGTTTGCAGCTCACGTGATCCTTGGTCGTCGTCCTCAGCCCAAGATTTCGTGGATATTAGGGGAAATATCTGCCCGCAGATATTTCAAGGTCCACAGTTCGACCTTTAGATTCAAGCGGTCGAAGGAGGCTGGATTCTGGGCTGTATGACCCAGAGTTGTAACTGGGTTAGATGACTTTTCTTCAGCGTTTGATGAACACCCTTGATTCCTCAGCTGCACGTGACGTGGAAGGCTGCGTCTTCTCAAGAGGTCTTCGATAATAATTAAAAGATATCTAATCCGATCTCAAATTAAAAAGGCTTCGGACTTTAGATAAAAATAGTAGCTTCTGGTGGGTGCTTGGTCAAGAAAAATATTATAAAAATAAAGTCAAGATTAAGTTTACATTAAAATCAAACAAACGGGGGTTTTACAGAAAGTTTAACAAAGAAAAAGTGATGAATAAAAATTGGAGTTTAACTCCGATTAAGAATTGAGCTCAAAGAAATAGGAATTCCTAGGTATTTAAGAGAAAAAGAAAATACAAAGTTACATAAATTACGAGTTATCTGCTCTGTGTTCAGAAAAGCGACACATGGTCAGACGGTCCTTTGTTCTTCCTTGCTGTGTCCGGAGCAAAAGAGTTGACGAAAAGGAGAGTGAAGCAGGGTCTGACGAAGAAGAGGCGACGAAAAGAGAGAGGCGAAAAAGAGCATGGGGGCAGGGGTCTCTCTGCTTTTATAAGCTCTGTTGAGTTTCGCGGGCTCCCGGCCTGACCGGAATCTCAGCCAATGAGCGTCCTTCGTGGGCAGGCTCGATGAACTTTTAGTCCAATGAACAAACAGTCTATTGTTCGGAGTCCTTTGGGATGGAGAGTTGTCATGCAGAGATTGGCTGTTGGAGTCACATGTGATATCGAGGCAAAACTTTGATACATACTGGAAGTCAATATTTCCCTTTATGTATTAAACTAAGATAACTTTAGTGATTAGTATAAATTATAAGCAGTGCTTCTAAATCAACATGCAGGAATAAACATTCATATAAACATTAGCATGCATATATATAAAATCACAGATTAATGCATTTCACACATATTTTCCATATCAAAAACATCAGAGTCCATCTGCATTTTCATAGTTCTGAAAAGAATGAAGGTTTAGAATTGAGTTTGTAATAAGGTACTTTAAAATTCACTGGTTAAATCCAGCGTGTCCCAAAGTTTAAGGAAATTAACTGAGTTGTGGATCTGTGTAGGCCAGGTCTGTAGCATGTTTATGGGGGCAATAAAAGTGAAGCCGGACATTGGGGAAATTCCTTAGGTTGGTTTTAACAAAACAAAGGGGATTTCAGCTGTGGCCTGGGGGAAGAAAATCCGTTTATTTGCGTTATTCCTGGATGAAACAAAAATGTCTTTAAGCAGAAGAATAATTGTTGCTGAGCCAAAGTGAGATGATGCTACAGGGGCATGACGCCTAAAGCATCTGGTGCAGTAAAGTATGGTTTGCATGTGGCATACGGTGCAGCTTGGGACTGATTTAAAGTGCCAGTGTTATTTGCTGTGCATGGGGAGCTGATATTGCTACAATGCCGCTTTGGTATCCTGCCCATCTTATAGACAGTCGAGGAGAAGGTTAAAGTTATTAGCATAGCACTGAAATTTTGCATGAAGGGGTATAAAAACAGGACCATAGAGTGGCTCATTTCTTGTGCTGTTCAACCTAAGCAATTTGGTGAAATTGCAGCCAGTATAGCTGGGTATCTGGGGAAACCCGCCACCAGTTTTGCTCTGCAGTGAAATATTTAGAATGCCAGGCGAATGCAGGGAGACAAGTATGTCTGTAAAGAGATCGGTGCCATTAATGGGCAGTGGCACGATGCTTGGGTTAGCTGCAGCTATGGGTATCTTAGTGCACACATAGCAGCTAGTGGCATTTTCAGTTTTTTGCCAAAAATTTTACATATTGATACCATATATTGAGTTGGAAAACATTGGTAAGGTTTCTCCCCCACCCAGGGGAAAACAAGTAAGGGTCAACCTGTGGGTCAACCTATGCCCTTTTGCTCACTATGGGGTTCTCCTGTGTTGGTAAGAAAAAAATAACAGGTTAACAGACATATAATAAGTTCCAACAACATCACAACAAAAGTGGTCCAGCTGCGGCTGGCGTAGTCTTTCTCCCGATGTTTCTGTGGGGTCTGTGCTTCGGCAGCCTGCTGTGGCAAAGGATGGTCGATGTCCTGGCCATCCATGTCTGGTGGCACTCTGGCAGGGAAACCTAACAGTATATCTCCCCTCTTATCATGTGTACCCCATCTGTTTCTCTATTGCAAACATTACGCCAGACACCAGAGGCGCCATCAGCAAACCTTTGCACAGGTAAACAGGTGGGCACCTGTTGTCAAAAGGCATTACTTGGTCATCTTCTTCTCGTCCAGGTCTACAACGTAGGATGGTGGTCGTGGCTGACCACTTCTCTTCTGCTTCTCGTCTGTGTCTGGTCTAGGTTCTTCTGGCTTGACTTCTGGGATCTTCTTGCAGTGTGTTGCGCGGAACCACGTCGCCCTTTCCGCAATTTTCACAGCCGTGAATGTCATCATAAGGACCTGGTATGGACCCAACTACCGTTTACTTTGCCAGTTCTTCCGTTTGAAGCTTTTGATGACCACCCAGTCACCCGGTTTGATGTCGTGCAGGACTCTTTCTGCTGGCCTATGCAGGGCAGCCTTTACCTGCTGTGAAATGTTTTGAAGTTGGCAGGACAGTGCAGACCAATAAGATAACATGGCATTTTCAAAATGTGAAGTAGTTAGTGGAGGTGCAGGTCTCTTTTCCATGGAGAAACCTAGAGCTGGGGGTCAAGCAAACAGAATCTCAAAAGATGACATGTTATATTTCTTCGTAACTCACATGCGCATGTACATGAGTGCTAATGGGAGGAACTTAGTCCAGGGTAGGCCAGTTTCATCTTCAAGATTGGCAAGTTTGTTTTTCAGAGTGCCATTTTCAAGCTCGATGGCGCCACCTGATTGTGGGTGGTAGGCACAGTGTTTTCTCCAATCAAAGCCCAATGTGATGCTCAAGTTGGTCAATGCTTCATTTACAAAATGCTTACCATTGTCACTGGAAATTTTCTCTGGTATTCCCCATCTGGGAATAATTTCTGACAATAATGCTCCGGCCACAACAGTGCTTGTTGCATGTTTGGCTGGAAAGGCCTCTACCCATTTGGACCACATGTCAACCATTACCAAGCAGTACTTTTTACCCTCAGCTGGGGTGAGCTCAATGAAGTCCATGCTGAAAAAGTCCTGCAGGAAGCGGATGTGCTGCTGGAACCTGTTTGGGAACCCTGTGGGCATTATTAGTGGCACAGATTAGACACTTTTTGCAAAAATTGTCAGCATATACAGTGAAACCAGTAGTGAACCAATTTGCATGCAGTGGTTGTACCATCCCTTCTCTTGACACATGGTCTCTCCCATGTGTCAACTTAGAGAAATGATTAAAAAAAAGTGAGCTGGGAAACAGGGGAGAGTATTAGGACCTCTCCACACCCCCTCCTGGTCTTTGTAGCATCCTTTCTTTGTCCACTTCTGACGTTCCTACAGGGAGGAAAGAGACTGCATGGTAAGAAGTGAGTCAACAGGAGAGGGGGGTTGGTTAGTAGGAGGGCAGACACACGAAGGGGAAGAAAGGGTCATGACATGGGCTGCAGCAAGAGACAGGGGTGCAGCTTTAGCCGCAGCATCAGCACATGCATTACCCTTGGACACAGGGTCAGAAGACGAAGTGTGGGCTGTGCATTTGCACACTGCCACAGATAAAGGAAGGAAAATAGCTTCCAGCAGGCATGACACATATACAGAATTTTTTCCCACCGGTGAGCTTGCAGAGGCAAGGAAGTTACGTTCACACCAAAGGGCACAAAAGTCATGCACCACTTTAAAGTGACCGATTGCCCCATAGCATAAGTGCATGCCTCTGCCAAGGCAACTAATTCAGCAGCCTGTGCAGAAAGATAAGATGGCAAAGAGCCAGAAAACAATGTGCAATGGTCATTACAGACAGCCCAACTCACTTTGTTGCGGCCTACAGAAGGGTCAACAGATGCAGAGTCGTCAACATAAAGGACAAGGTCAGAGTTGGGAAGTGGAGTGTCAGAAAGGTCAGGTCCGGGAGAGGTGACAGAGTCAACCAAGGATAAACAGTCATGGTCACAGAGTGAGTCAGAATCACACTGTGGAAGAGGAAGGTATGAAAAATCAGGAATGAAAGAGTGGCAATGAGATGCCATGCCAAGGAAAGAAAGGAGCTCCTTTTAGTTTGAGGCCTGGCCATGTGACAAATGGCATCCACATGTTTGGGAGAGAGATTTGCCCTGAGCCAATATTCGATGACCCAAAGAGGTTACCACAGGTTTACCAAACTGTAGTTTGGGCTTGGAGGCTTTGTGGCCTTCATCAGCCAAATGGCAGAGAAGTTTGATGGAGTCTGTTTGACACTGTGATTCATTAGGTGCACACAGCAAGAGGTCATTGACATACTGAATCAGGACAGAACCCTCTGTGAGTGTTAATGAGCTTAATGAGTCTTTTAAAGCAGCTTTATAGATAGTAGATATCTATAATAATTCTATCTATAATAATCTATCTACTATAGATAGTAGATAGATTATAGATAGATAGAAATCAGACTTTGGAGTAGTAACCACCGGAGGGCAGTTTTTATAAGCCCTACATCGTATTTGTGTGCAGCCCACAGAGATGATGGAACATGTGAAAGCATGTGATCTTCCTGCGTCTGTACAGAGGGCATAATAACAGGTTTCTTCCATCTGTACTGCCTGTTAGCATCCAGCATTTGGATGAAATGCTCACAGGGAAGTGAAACCATATACTCTGCACGAAACATTTGCAGAGAGGGGGAGAATAAAACTGTGGTGAGGCCGGCATAGGGAAGTGGTGGGGATGGGACCCAATCGTCATTGGGCTCGTGCACCCATGTCATGCCACGCTGAGGATGGGGTTTTCATGAGTGAAATATGTAGGTGGCTGTGTGGAACTGAGAACATGGTAGACATATGAGGTGTCAGTGCAACCAACAAAAAGCTGAGGTCAGCAGTCCACACGACGTGTGTCATTTGCAGTGGTGTGGGGTGAACTTGTAAGCATTGTTTTTCATATGCTGTGTCAGGGCCCTGTGAAAGGTGTGATGTGCAATGCATCCTGTGTGGTGACATGGAAACTGTGGCATGTGGCGAAAGCTTCTTTCTCACTTCAATCAAATGGGAGCTTCACCCTTCATCTGTCAGTGCCCATTCATAAATGTACAGCTGAGATGGTACTTTAGCAAAAGTCGAGCTGGGTGTTTCAATTTGAGTTCCCTGCAGGGTGCAGGAGAGAGAGAGTGATAAACTGCACATCAAATCTCGACCTAACAGGCTGAAAAGGCACTGAGGAGAAAACAAGAAACCATGACTAAAAGTTTTTCCATCCACCACACATGACAATGGTTCAGTGAAAAATTCATGTGTGAAACCGCCACTTGTGACTTGTGATGTGAGTCAGCGGGAAGTAAGAGGGGGCTTCAACTCAGATGCTGAAGACAACTCTGAATTAGTAGCTCCAGAGTCTACCATAAAATCCATCATTTTCACGGAAACTTCTACTGGCAGAATTGGCAAATCTTTGAAATTGGAAGTTGAATACCTAACTAAAGTGGTGTGCACATTTTTATGATGGTATGTGTGTGTATGTGTTGCTGCAGCAGATTTTTATTAGCAAGCTCATGTACGGCATCAGCTGGGGGTGAAAATAAAGAAGGCACGCATGCACCAGTCTTATCTGCCTGACATCACTGTTGCTGCTGTTGTATCAGCCCTTGACTTTGTGCTTGTGAATGGGGCTGGGGTGGTTGTGGTATGTCGCACTGCTGCCAGGACCAATGTCCTCCACGCTGAAAATTGTCCCTGCCTCTTCCTCTGCCTTGGAAGGTATGCCTAGGTTCTATCAGGCAGTCTCTCACCCAATGTCCTTCTTGTTTACAGTAGGTGCAGCTGGAGAGCTGTGGGCATTCCCTCACCCAATGCATGTGTTCTTTGCATCAGAGGCCAAACTGGGAAGAAGGCCTGCCGTAAACTACATGTCGAGGTGCATGCCATACGCCCCTGTATCTATCATGTAGTCTTCAGGGCAGGGAATGGCTGCCGCTCCATTAAAACTTTCCTCAGCCAGTGAAAATAGTCACCCGGCGGTTTGTCGTCCTTCTGCTTGCAGTTCGCAATCTTGCTCACATCCAAGCATTTTCTACACTCTGTGATGATGGCCTCCATCAGTTTAAAGAGACCGTTCTTGTAATCTTCATTGTGTGTGTCTGACGATGTGCCCCAGTCCTTGTGATCCGGTCGAACGTCTTTTTCAAACAAAGGCATCAACTTTGCCATATTTGTTGAGGTACATTTTTGTGCCATAATCCGTTGAAGCTCATGGAAAGTGGCCTGATACGTTCGATAGAACACGTCCAACTATTCACAAAAATACAGTGGGTCATTCTCCAACTGTGGGAGTGTCGCTGCAAACTTTGGTATGTCCTCCGGTGCCCATGGTCTAAACACTGCTTCGGGTCTGTCTTGCCCCATAACCTCTACCATTGGCACAGTGGTAAGAGGGTCTGGTTGAGGTTTGATGTCCCCTCACCTTTTATGTGCTGCTGGTTGGCCATGGATTGAAGGTCCCAACAATTCCTCAAGTTCCCATTGTCCCTTACGCTTCATAGCACCTGACAGTGTCTTCTGTTCAGACTGGATGTGCTTCTGTTCGGGGGGAGATGTATCATCTACAAACATCTTCTGTGTGGGGGGGAGGCGTATCATCTTCAGGTGCGAGTGAAAATGCCCCAGGCAGAGCTGGATACAATGCCACAGTAAAAGAGTTAGTGGGAGGGGAAGTGGGAGGACCGGACAGTCGCACTTGTAGGGAGGGAGAATGGGATCCCCAGCAGAGTGTAAAAATTGTTTTTGTATAGTATATTTTCCCTGTTCTTTTTTCTTTCATTTTGTAATTTATTCTGCTCTTGCTTATCTCTACAGGTCTTTGCTTCTGTCAGCCACATCTCAGCCTCACCCTTTTCTAACTGCAACTGTGTCAGCTTTTCTCTGTCCTTCATACTTTGTTTCTTACGTGTCTGTACCTTCTGAATTTCACCATTGATGCATGCTGAGCATAAATTTATTATGATTCACCTCTCACACTATACACTTACTACCACAGTCACCATGTCTGGGGCTTCACCAGCTTCACCTACAGCTTCACCCATCATGCCTGCTGCTAGGTTGGCCACAGCAGAGTCGCCGGTGTCCTGGACAGCAGTGGAGCTCGAGTTGAGGCAAGTACTCTGTTCTGTTCTTACACCATCAGTTCTAGAGATATCTTGTCTTGCTCATGGGGGGGAGGATCGGTTGCAGATTTCCTCTGTTCCTCAGTACTCCTCGTTGGGCTCCACTGCTGCCTGTAATGATGTTTAGGTGCTGTTCCCTTCCTCCACGTCTGAGGTGACCGAGTCGGGGTTGGAGCCCCAAATGAGTGGAGTTGAGACATCCCAGCCTGGATCGCCGGAGTCCTGGATGCCAGTGGAGCGCGAGTTGAGGCAAGTACTCTGTTTTGTTATTACACCATCAGTTCTAGAGAAATCTTGTCTTGCTCGTGGTGGGGAGGATTGGTTGCAGATGTCCTCTGCTCCTGAGTCCTCCTCACCGGGCTCCACTGCTGCCTGTACTGATGTTCCGGTGCTGTTCTCTTCCTTCCCATCTGAGGTGGCTGAGTCGGGGTTGGAGCCCCGGGCAAGAGCACTAGAGATGCCCCAGCCTGGATCGTCGGAGTCCTGGACGGTGGTGGAGCTCGAGCTAAGGCAAGTCCTCTTTTTTTGTTTTCATTATGTTGGTATTAGAGAGGTCTTGTTTAGCTCTTGGAGGGGAGAGCCAGTTTTTGTAAGTATTGTGCTTTTGTGTGGTTTTGTATTTTTGTATTTCGTGTTTTTTGTTATTAAATGTTGCAAACTCACTGCTGGTGTTTGGGTCTTCAGTCCTTCCTGCCCTGGTAGGGCGAATTGTGACACAAGCATTAATAGATTGTTCTACATTTTTGATCTCCGCTGTATATCTCGAAAGATCTCATCCAGGTATCGCTTTTTTCAGTGAACAAGTGAAGTCATTTTCAGTATTTGTTATCCTTTAAAACAGTATGGGCTGTATTACAAGGATGCAGTCGGTCAGTCAGTTATCACAGATGCAGAACACGTTTATGGGCATTTCAAAGTTCATTTCCTTATCACAACAGCATAGAAATGAATTTTCTGCCGGGCGCATGCTGCAAAGGTCTAATTATTCAGAGGTGTGTTTTGGGTAATCCAATCCAAAGCGCTCATGCCCATCCCTTTAATGCAAAGAGGTGCATTATCTAAAGCAGGGGTCTCCAACCTGGGGCTCCTGGAACATTCAGGTTTCTGTGGGAAATTTTCTAATTCCATCCATCCATCCATCTTCTACCGCTTTTCCAGAGGTCCGGGTCACGGAGGCAACAGTTCAAGCAGAGAAGCCCAGACTGCCCTCTCCCCAGCCACCTGCTCCAGCTATTCAGAGAGGATACCAAGGCATTCCCAGACCAGCTGGGAGACATAGTCTCTCCAGTGATTCCTGGGTCTGCCCCGGGGTCTCCTCCCAGAGGGATGTGCCCGAAACACCTCAACTGGGAGGCGTCCAGGAGGCATCCTAATCAGATGCCTATACCACCTCAACTGACTCCTTTCAATGTGGGGGAGCAGTGGTTCTACTCTGAGCCTCTCCCAGATGACTGAGCTCCTCACCCTATCTCTGAGGGTGAGTCCAGCAATCCTACGGAGAAAGCTCATTTCAGCCGCTTGTATCCGCGATCTCGTTCTTTCGGTCACTACCCCAAATCTCATGACCATAGGTGAAGGTAGGAACATAGATTGACTGACATAAATTGACATAAATTGACAGCTTTGCCTTAGAGCTCAGCTCCCTCTTCAATCCGTCTGTCAGTCTCTCACTCCATTCTCCCCTCACTCATGAATAAGACAAGATACTTAAACTCCTCCACTTGGGGCAGGAGCTTGTCCCCAACCTGGAGAGGACAATCCACCTTTTTCCGGCTGAGGACCATGGACTCAGACTTGGAGGTACTGATTCTCATCCCAGCCGCTTCACACTCAGCGACAGACTGTCCCAGTAAGACCTGTAGGTAATTGCTGGATGAAGTCAGCAGGACAATATCATCTGCAAACAACAGAGATAAGATCCTGTAGTCACCAAGCATGACACCCTCCATTCCCTGGCTGCACCTAGAAATCCTGTCCATAAAAATTATGAACAGGATCGTGACAAAGGGCAGCCCTGACGGAGTCCAACTCTCACTGGGAATGAGTCCGACCGAGTGTTGGCAATACGAACCAAACTCTCACAACGGTCATACAGAGACCAAATAGCTCGTAACAACAAGCCCGATACCCCATACTCCCAAAGCATGCCCCACAAAAAACCATGAGGGACGCAGTCGAATGCCTTCTCCAAGTCCACAAAACACATGTAAACTGGTTGGGCAAACTCCCAAGAACCCGCGAGGATTATCGAGAGAGTAAAGAGCTGGTCCGATGTGCCACGGCCAGGATGAAAGCCACTAATTTCACTTCTTAATTGGTCCAAACATTTGCAAATAATTTGTCATTGTTGTGTATGTGTTCTGTAGGCACCCTTGCACCCATGCACAACAACAGCAAATTATTTGCAAATCTTTGGACCAATTAAGAAGTAAAATTAGAAAATTTCCTGCAGAAACCCAAATTTTCCAGAAGTCCCAGGTTGGAGACTCCTGATCCAAAGTGAACTCTGACCATCTCAGTTTAATACTGATATTGCACTGACCAAAGCCCATATGTGTGAGCCAAAATAGTAATGCTACTTGGTAATAAGGAAGACATCAATCACAGTTGATGTCCAGTTAGTTATTTTAGAAAGAACAAACGGGGAAGAATGCTGAGCTAAAAAATGAGCTGAATGGTTTAATGTAGTGCGCACGGCTGCAACACACAAACATGAATGGGTTTGAAAGTTCAGGAAAAGAGGATGATGCCTGTGCAAACTTTCACAAACTTTCACTAACTATGGTGCAGAAGTTGCTTCCAGCCCGTAGGGAAATGGAGTGCTCTTTCTCCTGTTGCTTTCGCCGATTGAGGGTCTCCCCCATCTGGTGCGGGGGTCTGCTGTGGTTTGTGGCTCTCTGTCCCAGTCCCTTCCAGGTGGGAGGAAGGAAGGAGATCTGGCGCATCAATGGGGTCCGCTGTGCACGTGTTTGATTATGTCTGATTGTCTGTATCAGCTACAGTATGTGACAGCTGCTAGCTAGATGAATGAATGAATGAATCTTTATTTCGGATAGTACAGGTTAAAAGAAACTGAATAATATAACAAAGGGGGAAAGAAAATCCAACAAGGTCAAATTAGACAATAACTCCTCTGATTATACAGTTCAGCATAAGTTATCCGAAATGGGTGATGGCTGAAGCCGCAGCTTATATTGCCCACCCATGTTCCATCCAAGAATTCAAAAGAAAAAAACAAGATGGTGATATCATGTTTTAACTGGATGTCATTCACAAGTGTAGATTGGATTTTGCATGTCAGTTTTGAATTTTACTATTAGTATCCACTATGTCCACTTAAAAAAACATTATTTATGCTCACTGTGCATAGTGTTTGGGCATTACACCACTAGGTCCAGCTATGGATGTGTCTGCTTGTAGTGCTACCTATGAGATTCTTTAGCTTGAAAAAAAGCCTCTAAAATACTGTAATCTTAGGTCAAATTAGCTTTGATACAACATTGCACTGTCACGAACTAGGTTCTGGATTTTCTGCCAGACCCAGTCTCGTGACGTTTTCTGGGTATTTATATGTTTATTGTATTCTTGTGCCTTTTTATTTGTTACTGCTTTTTATTTTTTGCATTTTCAGTTACAGTATTTTGAACATGCCTTGTTTGATTTGTAATTGTCTTCCTGTCTGCCTTTGGATCATGTTTATGTTTCATATTTATTCTGTGGGCTGGCAGCTGTCAGACGACACTTCCGGGTTTGTACTTAGTCTAGGCATTGTCTGTCAAGCTGTCAGCCCAGCTCCTCCTCCCTCACCTCTCCAGCTGATCTCAATTGCCATTAGTATCCCCTTTTGCCCTCTCCTGCGAACCCACACCTGTGAGCACTCAGGTGGTTAGTTTCTTACTATTTAAGCACAGCCTGTTCGTTCTGTTTTTGTGGCACTATTGTATTGTCTAACGTTGCTTTGGATTTATGTGGACTTATCCCTCTGAATATGTTCTCCTCACCTCCAGAGTAAAGTCGGTTCTGGGGGGGCTTCTTCCCGTAACTCATTCCTGTTTGCATTTTTGTATGGTAGCACAATTTTTGGACTTTATTTTCTTTAATAAATGTCACAAACATGATTCAGCACTTGGGTCTGTCTTCCTGCCCCATAGGGGCGCGTACATGACAGAATAGTGCCGCCAGAAATAAGGATCCAGCTGTCGTGTTTGTACATTTTTCCCTTTTTTCTTTTTCCCCTTCACACGGAAAGCACCATGTCTGACCTGGACTATGTGGAGCGGTGGGCGGTGTGCGTCCTGGAGGGCATTTGGTCGCTGACACAGGCTTCCCGTACTCCTGAGATGGTCTAAGAGAGTTGGGACAGTGCAGCGCGGGTGATGGAGACATGCCCCAGCCTATGGAATCACCCTGAGGCAACAGGCATACTCCTCTCCATATACTCCTTCTCGTGTACGAGTGATAAGCCGGGGGAAGCAGCTCCGATGCCTGATCCGACTCCAACAAAGAGTAAGCGTTTGCACATAAGGAAACCTCCAGCCTCTCGCAGCTCTCCTGCAGCAGCTTCACCTTCTCCTCCTGAGCCCTGGCCCACTCCATCGGCCGAGGAGCTGGAGGAGCGTAGACAGGTATTGTTGGCTGAGACTGACCTCCTCCTGGAGATTAAGCCATGGCTCCTCCCGGTTTGGGCCCATGAATTGGAGGAGTTTTCTCTGAGAGAACCTGAGTTGGAGCCGATGATTGAGTGTTCCCTGACCTCGGAGCCTCCTCTTCTCCACGATGAGCCCATGCCTCCTTCTCCTCATCACCGCCGATCCCAAAGATCTCGGCAGAAGAACACCATCACCTCTCAGCTAGCAGCCCCTCCTTCACAGAGGGAGAAGATCTCCGCAGCAGAGCATTTTCAACTATTTCCCCTTTCAGCTGCCTCGCCAGCACCTACTCCTTCCTTCCCCGGGTCCGCTCGCCTCCATGCCTGCTGGGGAGGCTCTTCAACAATCCGCAGAGGAGCCCAGGCTCACCATAGGCACAGAGAGGGATGACTGTGCACCTGCTGCAGCAGAAAACATCACACACCAGGATGACAGGTAAGAGTCATATATTTCTTCTTTAACTCATGATTATGTTCCTTGCCTGATCCCTGGCAGGGAGGTTCAGGAAACACAGTCCTCTGAGCTCTCTCCGCCTGCTGCAGCAAACAATTCCTCACCTGTCCTCTCCGTGTCTTCCTCATCTTTCCCTGTGTGCCCACCGGTCCCAGAACTGAGCTGCTGGATGATGGAGGAGCCTTTGGCCCTGGAAGAATCTACTCCACCAGCTCCAAGACAACGCCGTCATCCCGTGCCGGACCACCGGAAAAATAATCCTGCCTCTCTGACAGCCACCTCTCTTACACCGAAACAGAAGCTCTCCTCTATGGTACAGACCTCCCTCCTCTCTTCTTCAGCTGAATCTCCAGCTTTCCCTGGGCCTGTAACTGCCATCTCCAGCTTCACTTCAGTGTCCTCTTCTGCTGCCGAGAGGTCATTTTTGGTTTCTCCGGTGACACTGGTCTCCGTGAAGGAAGGGGCAGCTCCTCCACAGTCCTCAGGGGGGCCCACTTTCGCCATGGCCACGAAGAGGGATGACAGTACACCTGCTGCAGTAGACAACACCGAATGCCAGGAGAACAGGCAAGTCACACTTCATTCTACTTAAATTAATGATGATGCATCTTGCCTGATTCCCAGTGATGGGGCTCAGGGTCTGCAGTCCCCTAAGCTCCCACCATCTGCTGCAGTAACTAATTGCTCACCAGTCCTCTCCGCGTCTCCTTCCCCGGTTCCTGAGTGTCTACTGGCCCCAGAACAAAACTGCTGGACATCGGGGGAACCCATAGCCCTGGAAGACCCAGTTCCTGCACCAGCAGTGAGCCGACCCCCAGCCACCACGCCAGATGAGCCACCAGTGTGGGGAATATTGCCTGGGGGCCCTAGGGATGCAACCACCATCACGCCTGCTGCGGAGTCTGCCGCAGCAGAGGTCAAAGCTAAGCTGAACCTCCAGGGGGCTGAGCCTGAGTTAACATCATCACCTGGATCATCGGAGTCCTGGACGGCGGTGAAGCTTGAGCTCAGGCAAGTGCTTTCTGTTGTTTTTCCTCTTCTTTGTCTTGGAGCAATCTTGCCTGGCTCTTGGTGAAGAGAGCCAGGTGCAGCCGCCCGCTGCACCTGAACTCGCCTCGCTGGGCTCCGCCGCTGCCGGTGACCCTGATCCCCCTTCTCTCTGTGTTGTGTCTGAGCTCTCTCCCAGGGTTGCTGGGGAGGATCCATCACTGCCAGATGTCTCCAAAGGTCCAGGTTCACCACTGGAGGTCACACAGGGTCCAGCTTCTCCTGTTGAGGTCGTCACCGGTGTCCCGTCCCAGCCCGGGGCCTCCATGGGTGCAGTTTCGGCCCAGGCTGGGTCCTCCATGGGTGCTGCTCCCCCTCCTGCTGCGGCCGTCATGGGTGCTATGTTGGCCAAGTCTGGGCCCACCGTTGGTGCAGCTCAGACCCAATGAGGGTCCACTGTGGGTGCAGCTCAGGCCCAATCTGGGTCCGCTGAGAGTGCTGCAGAGCTCCTGCCTGGAGCCACCGTGGGTGCTGCAGAGCTCCAGCCCGGAGCCACTGTGGATGCTACGTTGTCTCAATCCGAGACCACCGAGGGTGCTGCAGTGCTCCAGCCCGGAGCCACCGAGGGTGCAACAGTGCTCCAGCCCGGAGCCGCCGCGGGTGCTGCAGAGCTCCAGCCCGGTGCCGCCGCGGGTGCTGCAGAGCTCCAGCCCGGAGCCGCCACGGGTGCTGCAGAACTCCAGCCCAGAGCCGCCACGGGTGCTGCAGAACTCCAGCCCGGAGCCGCCACGGGTGCTGCAGAACTCCAGCCCGGAGCCACCGCAGGTGCTGCTATGTTCCAGCCCGGTGCTGCTGTGGGTGTAACCTTTCCTCAGACCACCAAGGGCGTCATGGTCCCCCTTCCTCCTCTGCCACCAGACATCGTCGGGGTCCCCCTCCTTCAGCCCTGCTCCCTGTCAGGATGCCTTCCTGTGAGGGAGCCGCCTCCTGGGTCACCTCTCCGGTTCTGGTGGCTCAAGAACTCGGGCCGGCCACCTGAAAGACTGAGCTGCCAGGTCGGGTGGTCCATATTTTCCAGCAGGCACCCGACTCGTACCACCTGGCCATCCGGTTGGCCCTGGACTTGGGCTGACCACCCGACTTGTTCCCCCTTGCTGTCCACCGGGCCTGGGACTCTGGTCGGCCTCCTGAACACTCGAGCTCCCTGGGCCGGTGGGGCCTAATTCTGTGTTTGTCTGGTGTGGGTCCTGAGCAGGGTTTGTTTTGTTCCCTCCTGGCCTGTTCCCCCCACCACCTGCCCTGGGTAGATCGTTGGGGTTCTTGCTGGGGGGGGGGGGGGGGGGTTCTGTTTCTTTTGGTGTTACCTTGGGGTGTCTGGGTTCCACCCCTTGAGGGAAGGGGGGCTCTGTCATGAACTGGGTTCTGGATTTTCTGCCAGACTCAGTCTCATGGCTTTATCTGGGTATTTATGTGTTTATTGTATCCTTGTGCCTTTTTAGTTGTTACTGCTTTTTACTTTTCTGTTTGTATTTTCAGCAATTTTGGCCATGCCTTGTTTGATTTGTAATTGTTTTCCTGTCTACTTTTGGATCATGTTTATGTTTCATATTTATTCTGTGGGCTGGCAGCTGTCAGACGACACTTCTGTGTTTGTACTTAGTCTGGGCATTGTCTGTCAAGCTGTCAGCCCAGCTGCTTCTCCCTCACTTCTCCAGCTGATCTCAATTACCATTAGTAACTCATTTTTCCTGTTCCTGCGAACCCACACCTGTGAGCACTCAGGAGGTTTTTTCTTACTATTTAAGCACAGCCTGTTCATTCTGTTTTTGTGGCACTGTTGTATTGTTTAGCCTTGCTTTGGATTTGTGTGGACTTATCCCTCCACATACTTTCTCCTCACCTCCAGTGTTAAGGTGGCTCTGGGGGGCTTCTTCCCGTAAGTGATTCCTCTGTCCTCTATCCAGACCCTGAAGCCTTTTGATACAATTTGGGGAAAAGGGAGACTGTTTTGTTTTGATGGGAAAAAAGCCGAACTGAACTGCTGTATTGATGACCACCCGGACAGATTATGGCACGAGCCCTTGAGCGCTGTCCTGCTGCAGATTTCCCTTCACTGTTCCATGAACGGCACTCTCACTCTCACTTTTGTGGCTCCAACCACTCCAGAATATGTGCAGCAGGTCGCAAATTCACGGTTCACTACCCCGCCCCTCCCCCTTAACACAAGGCCAACAGCCAGGACATCCACCCTGGACAGACGTGCTTTGTTTAAGGTCTGTATCCACAAAATGAAGTGCAGTTGTGAAATTGAATGTATTTACCGGGGTACTCCTTCCTCTATTCTGCCCAGAGTAGTCCGTGCTGGGATGCAGAGGTGAGGTCATTGGTTATGGAGGCCCTTTTCGTAGCCTTCAATATCATACAAAAAGCTCCATGTGTGACGGAACATGAAAAGTTCCACCTCCCCTTTTCCTGTAATCATGGAGTTCCAGCTCCATCCATGCTGTAACACAGTTTATTGTTGGGATAAAAAAAAAAAATGTTGGAGGAATTCTGTAGCATGGAATTATATTTTGTGTGGGGTTTTTTTTTTTGTCTTAGTTTAAAACAGCCTTTTCTACACTGAAAATATTGTATAGAGGTGGACTTTTTGTGAAATTTTGTTTTTTAGATATTAATCTTTTTTTTTTTAAATGTAACACAATTTAGTTTGTGTTCTCCTGGAAAACATTTTTAGGATTATGGCGCGCATTTAGGGCGCATATATGGTATGCATGTATGGTATGCATTTTCCCTCACATATATTTAGTAGGCATGACGGTGCATACTCTGGAGGCTTCACGTCTAAACGTCCAAGAGGACCTGACCCGGCAGAGACCTCGGGAGGTGTGAAGTGGTTTCTTGAGAGACGGGAAGTCAGAGAGAATGTCCCAGCAGGAGCCCCCGAGGCTGAGGAGTTGAGAGACAATGGAGACGCCAAGGAGCCTCGGAGGCTATATGTTTACTGAAGGACTGTGGGTTGGGGATGTGATATTTGATGTTGGGGGTTTTGTGTCTCTGGAGAGTATAAGAGCTGTGAAAAATGATTGTTCTGCCTCTTTGCTGAGATACTTTGCTTGTTAGAGGATGTAGACTCACAATAAACCTTTCCTGAGAAATAAACTCAGTCTCGTTTGTGAAAGTCATCCTCTACAGGATGTTATTTGTGGATTTTTGAATTTTAGACCTATTTATTTGGAGTCAACAAACACATTTAGTGTTCTCGTCTATTATAAAATTTTAAATGACATTTTGTTTGAAATTGAACAAAGAATTCATTTTAATTTTTTGTTTAAAAATTAATATTTCCCTATTCTGGGACAAGTCTTATCTTATCTTATCTTATCTTAATATAGAGCTAGAAGCAGCTAAAACATGAGCTTAATAAAATAATGTGTGAATGCAAGTTACATGATGCTGGCCTGTCTGTAGACAGATGTGGTCTTCTGAAAGAATGTCCATGAAAGGATGGTAGTTTTTCAAAGCACATTTTGAAATAAATTTGTCCATGTGCCAGATTTCTTTTCCATGTGTTTTAATAAAGGATGTTGGAAGTAAATTCATAGGTCATTGCAAATACTTTGCTTTAAAAGGACCAAGTTCTCACAACAGTTGAAAGGAAAAATCCTGAATAGGAAAAAAAAATGCATCATGATGCACTGAGAATGGTTTTAGAATCAAATTGGAGTTCTGAATCATAATCAAATCATGAGGTGCCTAAAGATTCCCACACCGAGCTTGGACCTCGGCTGGGGAGGAAGACCTACTTATCGGCCCTCTTGCAGTTTTAGTTGGCGACCCCTGTTTTAGAGGTTTTTTGCACTGAAAGTTGTGTGAGGAAGTACAGATTTTAAAGTCGCTGTTTTTTCCATAGTTTACACTCAGTGATGCTATTCTATGTAACACCACAAGAAAAGCACAGGATTGGCAAAAATTTACTGTTAAACAGTGATTTATTTAGAATTAAATGCTTAGTAAGGTTGGCAAAAAATGACCAACATTGTATTCTTGCTGATAACTTAAATAAAAAAAGAAATAAAAGAATTGGCCATTACAGCCATTATGCAGTAAATTACATTGAATGCATGTTAGAGTATGAAGCAAATTATGGCAGCACATTTTTGAATCTTGAATTTGAAAACTAAGACCCCTGGAAAATTTGAGGTCTTTTTCTGTGCTGAAATCCACAAGGATGCAGGGATGGCTCCTCCACTGACAATCTCTTCCCTTCAGAATGTCTCAGTGCAGGATGGATCTTGAAGTGGAAATACAGTCTTCACAGATCTTAAGGGGATATGAAAAGGAAAATATATTTCAAAGTAAAATTAATCATATTTTTAAATCCCCACACCACAGTCAGGTTTAATAATTTAGTTTTTTATTTCTTGTTTATATTTTAACTACAAACTAACTTTCAGTTACTGAAAAGGGTTTCAATTGTTCATTTGTTCATTTCAGTTTAGTTCTATTGAGTAAAAATGGCTCGTTGTACTGCAGCCTTTATTAATTCTGCCATTTTCATTTTGTTGTGATTTTTATTATTATCTTCAAATCTCTCTCTGAAGTGCTAGAAGTCCATAAGGCTGCTTGTCCACCAAACCCATTTTTTTCAGCTGTGAGCAACTATTTTCCATTCATTCTCTATGAAGTTGCCCTCGGCACTCAAACGCTCTCAGCAGTGGCCGCTTTTTGTCGCAGTGCTCAGGGCGCTCAGAGTTGAAAAAAGTTCAACTTTTCAGAATGCAGCTGAGCTCATCAATGTCAGGCCTTTCTAAGCAGCCAATCGGAATAAGGAAGGGCGGAACATAGGATGCCGGTACAGTCTGTACACAGACTCCTGCTTTCCGTGTCATCATATTTTGCATCCAGAGCTGTTACCAATGCTAGAATACGTTTCCTCTCCACTGTTATTTAGAGACTGCAATTAAAAAATAAGTAGAAAGTCTGACCATAGAGAAAGCGGAAGTGCTGAGCTGTGACTGACAAGCTGTTGCTGCGATACAGTGCACAGACTGTGTTTTTTCCAGAGCGCAGCACACAAACGCTGAAAAAAAGACGTTCAGGGCGGTCAGGTGACAAAAAACGCGTTTGGTGGACACGTAGCCTAATCTTATAAAATATACCTTTATTCTGCATTTATTCACAGCGCTTAAGCAACAGTTAACTACTGTATCCATAGTTTGTAAAAGAAAACACCATCATGCTGGATGAATTACACAGGGTTACAAAAATAATTTTTTTGTAAGTTGTCTGTGTTTTTTCAACTGATTTAAGACAATTTTGTACCGCTGAATCCAAAAATGACATCCGTTTCTCTCGATCAGGTGCTAAGTAAAAACCTGTACTTACTTAGTACTTACTTAGTACTGTGCATGTACTTCATCATTGTTCAAAATTCAGAGAATTTCAAGACATAAAAAATTTTGCATCATATAAAGCGAAAATACCTGTACATGTAAACAAAAACGTATAAAACATGTGGCCATAATTCAAAACGTTGACCTGATTGAGCAAAACCAATGTAATTTTTGGATTCAGCACATCTAAATTGTCCTAAATCAGCTAAAAAAAAAAACTTAGACAATAAATTTGGTGTTGGCCAGTGTTATTAATTTACTTTACTTTAATTAACACCAAACTTAACACACCTGCTCCCCGTTCACACCTGAGACCTTGTAACACTAACGAGTCACATAACATCGGGGAGGGAAAATGGCTAATTGGGCACAATTTGGACATTTTCACTTAGGGGCTTACTCACTTTTGTTTCCAGCGGTTTAGACATTAATGGCTGTGTGTTGAGTTATTTTGAGGGGACAGCAAATTTACACTGTTATACAAGCTGTACATTGACTACTTTACATTGTATCAAAGTGTCATATCTTCAATGTTGTCCCATGAAAAGATATAATAAAATATTTACAAAAATGTGAGGGGTGAACTCACTTCTGTGATATACTGTATTATTACTGCTACTATTATTAGTAGTCCATCCATCCAGCCATCCATCTGTCCATCCATCTGTAGTATCAATCCATGTGGCTCCAATCTAGAAAATCACTCTTCACCTTAAAGAAATTGTTTCGCCCAAAAGTCTGGTCAATTGTTTCCTTCACCTAAAGACCACAGTTTGAAAACACATTCCATGGTAAAAGGGCTGATAAGGATCACATTTCGTGCCAGGAACAGATTCTTTTACGAGTCATAAATCCCGAAGCTTCCTCCCCAACCAGGCAGTTTTATGCTTAGATACCCAAGATCCCTTGACTGCATTCCACAAGTCTCTTGGAGTTATCCACAGCTCAACATTGCCCCCTTCTGTCAACTCATGGACATATTGGCTTTAATCAACATTGGAATTTGGGGTTTTATCTGCTGAAATAATCCTTTCTCCTCAAGACTTTATTTTTCCAGGAAATACTGCTCAGAACACTGTTGAAGATGACTGTCTCTGTGTTGGACAATGATGGGTTCAAAATGTTTCATTAATCATTGATTTTAAATGTGTTGCATGTTTGAAAATGCTTAAATGTGTCATGAACCGAGCCAATGTTTCCTGTAAGCTTGGTTCTGACTGCTTTCTGTGGCTCGGGCATCGGGTGATTTATGTATTGTTATCGTTTGAGTTCTTGTTGTGTTTGTGTCTGTGTTCTGGTTCTTTTCCGTGCCTGTAGTCACTGCTCTGGCCGGGGGCTGTTAGCCAGCCTCTTTGACCCACTTTTGTGTGGGCATTGTCTAACATTCGCCGGTCCGACCACGCCCCCTCTCTCTTTTGACAGCCAGCTGATTCCTCCTCAGTGATTGTCTTTCCCGTGCCTCGCCCAGGTGCTCCTAATCACACCATCACCAGCAATGCGTGTACTTAAGCAGCCTTTTGCCAGTCACGCCTTGCTGGGTTATTGTATTGTCTGCTGTATTGTCAGTGAACTGCTAGTGAATTAGTCTGTCAGGATTGCAATGACATGTAGCCACTCTACGTTCTTCG
This sequence comes from Pholidichthys leucotaenia, assembly GCA_020510985.1. Taxonomy (NCBI): domain Eukaryota; kingdom Metazoa; phylum Chordata; class Actinopteri; order Cichliformes; family Pholidichthyidae; genus Pholidichthys; species Pholidichthys leucotaenia. Next base: position 108,215,358 of record CM035837.1, read on the forward strand.
TGGTTCTCTCGCATCCCTACAGCGATACCGGCTATGGGACACCAGTGTGGCTGCACGTTTCTCCTCCTGTGTTCGAGGGGCAATGCCGGCCCCCAAACACCAACTGTAAGTGTGTTTTTGTATTTTTGTAAGTCTTCACCTTTTGGACTGTTTGCACCACAATACATTTATTAAAGCAAGGCAATCTGCACATAAATCCTCATCATTTCTCCCCTCTCCGTGCGCTGCATAAAAGCACATGGGGAGTCATAACAGAATGACCCAGCCAGAAAAAAGGATTTAGTGGATACACCCACACATCACTTTTTTCCTTTTTTGAACTGTTTTTTTGTGACTCACCTGATTTTGGAGATGGCTTTGATGGGTCGGAGTTATCCAATGAGTCTGGGATGGGAATGCTGCTGAACCTTGATGGAGATAGACGGCCTCCTCTCTTCGGCAAGCATGTATTCCATCCCGGAGGATGTGCTGTGGTATGTGGGCCTGGCGGAGGCAGCAGTTCGCCGTTGCCCACAGCTCTCTGAGCATGCTGAGGGGGTTGAGAGAATTTCCCTGGTGGCAGTGCTGCGGCGTGAGTATGGCGTGAGGGAGAGGAAGTCCCCCAAGAAGACCAGGCTCGCGCTGAGGGGAGGGCGCTCCCAGGGCGCCATCACCCCAGCATCTCGCCAGCCCTCATTGCCCGTCCCCACTCTGGTCAAGCCAGCACCAGGGAGTCAAGGTCGTCCTGCATGGAAGCATTAGGAGAGGCCCTCCACTTCCTCGGCAGCCATATTTCCTCAACCTGCCGGAAGGTCTGCCAGGCCCACCCCAGGAACACCCACCTCCGTTGCCAGGGAGACAGCTCCTCCACTATCCAATAAAGGGGCCAAGATCACCGTGGACATGGAGAGGGACGACAATCCGCTTGCTGCAGCCGTGAACAGTAAACGCCGGGATGGCAGGCAAGTGTTTTTTCGTTCTACTCAGTTAAGCCATAAAAAACCTTGTCTGCCTCCCAAGGGAGAGGCCCAGTCTCAGCAGTCCACTGGGTCCTCTCCTCCGGCTGCAGTTATAAACTTATTCCCTATTTCCTCTGTGTCTTCTCCTGTTGTCCCTGAGTGTCCGCCGGCCCCGAAACCAAGCCGCCGGATGTCGGAGGAGCTTGGGGCCCTGGAAGAGCCTGCCTATGGGTCCGCACAGAGGTGTTTCCCTGCAGCCGCACCGGTGGAGTCTCCGGTGTTGGAACCACTGCAGGGGTATGAAAGGACTGCAACTACTATCTCGCTTGCTGCGGTGGAGTGGGAGCCGGAGTTGGACCTCCTTGAGGTCGGGCCCGGGATTTCATCACCAGCATCGACAGAGTCCTGGACGATGGTGGAGCTCCAGCTCAGGCAAGTTCTCTCTTATATTTCTCATGTCAGTATTGGAGAGATCTTTCTTGGCTCTAGGTGATGGGAGTCAGGTGCAGCCCTCGGCTGCATCTGAACTCACTTCGCCAGGCTCTGCCACTGCCGGCGACCCTAACCACTTTTCTTCTCCTGCTGTTTCTGAACCTTTGTCTAGGGTCGCCGGAGAGGGTGCACCGTCGCCAGAGGTCGTTGTGGGTCCGGTCCAACCAGCAGAGGACACCACTGCTCCAGCTCCTCCTGCCAGGGTTGTCAGGGCACCTCATCGACCATTGCCTCAGCTTGATGCTCCTGCGGGTTGGCCCACTCACCGTGGGTGCAGCATTGGCCTGGTCGGGGTCCATCGTGGGTGCTGCAGAGCTCCAGCCGGGAGCCACCGCGGGAGCTGCAGAGCTTCAGCTGGAGTCCACCGTGGGTGCTGCAGAGCTCCAATCAGGAGCCACTATGGGTGCTGCAGAGCTCCAGCCAGGAGCCACCACGGGTTCTGTATTAGACTGGTCGGGGTCCACCAAGGGTGCAGCATTGGCCCGGTTGGGGTCCACCGCGGGTGCAGCTGTGTCCCAAGCCGGAACCGCCAAGGGTGCTGCGGGTCTGCCTGAGGACGCTGTGGTCCCCCTCTCCTCCCTGCCCGACGCTGCGGGGGTTCCCTCCCTATGGTCCAGTCACCCACCAGTGAGCCTCCCGGTGGGCAGGCCGCCTTCTGCTTCAGCCCTTTGGTCCTGGTGGCTTAACAACGCTGGTCGGCTGCCGGAGGGACTGAGTCTTTGGGTTAGATGGCCCGTGTTTTCTGGTAGGCCACCGGACTCTGTTCGCCAGACTGCCTGCTGGGCCTGGGACTCTGGGTGGCTTCCCGAGCCTCCACGCCTTTGTACTTGGGGGGGGGGGGGGTTAATTGTGGACCCTGGGCAGAGTATTGTGTTTCCTCCTTTCCTGTTCCCCCTACCTCCCACCTGGGTTCGTGTTGTTTCTTCCATAGAATGTTACCGTGGGTGTCTGGATTCCACCCCTAGAAGGGGGGGGGGCTCTGTCATGAACCGAGTCGGTGTTTCCTGTAGGCTCAGTTCTGACTGCTCTCTGTGGCTTGGGCATCGGGTGATTTATGTATTGTGTTATCTTTTGAGCTCTTGTTGTGTTTATGTCTGTGTTTTGGTTCTTTTCCGTACCTTTAGTCACCGCTCTGTCCAGGGGCTGTTAGCCAGCCTCTTTGACCCACTTTTGTGTGGGCATTGTCTAACATTCACCAGTCCGACCACGCCCCCTCTCTCTTTTGACAGCCAGCTGATTTCTCCTCAGTGATTGTCTTTCCCATGCCTAGCCCAGGTGCTCCCAATCACACCATCACCAGCAATGCATGTACTTAAGCAGCCTTTTGCCAGTCACACATTGCTGGGTCATTGTATTGTCTGTTGTATTGTCAGTGAACTGCTCGTGGATTAGTCTGCTGTCAGGACTGCAATGACGTACAGCCACTCTATGTTGTGGTTCTCTCGTGTCCCGACAGCGATATTGGCTGTGAGACACCAGCGTGGCTGCACGTTTCTCCTCCTGCATTCGAGGGGCGATGCCAGCCCCCCAAACGCCAACTGTAAGTGTGTTTTTGTATTTTTGTAAGCCTTCACCTTTTGGACTGTTTGCCTTGCTTTAATAAATGTGTTGTGGTGCAATCTGCATGTACATCCTTATCATGTCTCCCCTCTCCATGCGCTGCGTAAAAGCGCACGGGGAGTCATAACAAAATGAACCTTATTCTAATGCATGTTAATTATAGAACGACAAGTTTATAAAAGTGCATGCTCACTGAAAATTAGTCATTAATCACTGAAGTTTGCTTAGATTTCATATTAAGTATATAATGAATTTCACAGTTAAAATGTGTATATATCTGACTGATACCAGCCAATCACCAGGCTGTCTCTGTGGGGTGACACCCCTTTCATTCTATTGGTCAGTTACAGACAAAGGACTGCTTTCTTATTGGATCATAGCCCATTTGAATCGCCGATGATGGCCGATAATTGGTTCCTCCTGCTGCCAGTCATATTTTATGGTCCAAGGAGTGCGCTCTGTTAAATAGAGGAAACACCCTAGCAGTTCAGTTCAGTCTTTGTTTTTGTCTTTGTTGAGTTTTCTAAAGTTCTTAAAGATGTTTTGTGTTAAGTCTTTTTCTGTTTTTCCTTGGGATCTGAGGAGAGATCATCTTTTTCTTGAGCTCAACCTTCTTACTTGTAGTGAAACTCCAAAACACCTTTTTCCCTCTCCTCAGAGGCCGTGTTTATTCTCAGAATCAGAATCAGAATCAGAATCAGAATCAGGTTTATTGCCATTGTTCATGTAGTACACAAACTAGGAATTTGTCTCGGTACAATGCTGCAACATTAAACATGATAAGATAAGAGAAATAAACTATACATGTAATAAAGTGTAGGATAAGATTAAGTGATACTGGTCAACAGTTAAAATATATATTAGCCAGCAGCAGATACTGTGGAGAACTATATAGTGCAGTCGGTAATGCAGGAAGAAAACAATGATGATTGACATGAGTCTGGTTGAGCTGCTGTACATGGTGCACGAGAGTCAATAAGTCACTTAGTGTTCAGCAGTCTGATGGCAGAGGGGAAGAAGCTGTTCATGTGACGGGTGTCACCACGGGTTGAGATGCCGTCTCGGCACTCAGCCCATGTTTTCCCTCATCCCTGCTTCCCATTGAGCAGCGTCTCAGCAGGCTCCCAGCTGGCAGCATTATGGACAGCTGGGGCCAATTAGTCCTCATCAGCTGGGGCGCTGCCAATGAGGATAAATAGGAGCAGCCTCGATGACTCGGGGCTGCGACATAAACACATTGCTAAGCTGAAGCCCCTTCGTCTGGTGTCAGCTTTTACTCCTCTTGCAGCATTCTTGTGTTTGTATCCCGCTGTGAGTATGTACGTCTTGTTACCCCCATGTCCGGTACGAGCTGCTTACCTCTGCGCTGTGCAACCTGTGAGTGTACCTCTGCATGAGTATCTGTGCTCTCCTCATCCCTTACCCTTTACCCTAAATAAAACATCACGACTCACTGGCTTGTCCCCGGCTCTGATTGCCCGGCTCCCTAGAGCCGGATATGACAGTATGTCGCAGCCAGAAGAGTTACCGGCGGCCGTGAGTCGCCGTGGAAATGTACCTTTCTGTCTGGGTGTCAGCGCTGCTCGCATGCCGTTTCCCAGGAGTCACTTCCGGCGCCAGGGCGACGAGCTGAGGTCCATCTCGGAGGCTGTCGACGGGACGCTCTTCACCCTGCACGACGCCTCCAACGCGAAACGCTGGCATCCGGGCCGTGCTGAGGAACTCCTGGACTGTCACCCTCACTCTCTGTACCATCTGGAGGACAGTGCCAGGATAGACGCTGCAGGTACACAGCGAGAGAAGCTCCACGGGGTGGATGGAAATCCCGGCAGGGAGTCGAAGTGGGCGACGTCTTTCCCCGCTTCGGAGTCCCGTTCCTGCCGCTATTCCAGTCCGGGAGTTCGCGCCAACCAGAGGACTTCCCCCGACCTGCGCCACGTCACTCGGGATTCCCTTCAAGGAGCCGCAGCTGACAGCAGTTATGTCTGGGGTCGAGTGGCTGTCGCGAGCTCCACTGTGTTTCCTGTCACCACCTTCAGGCATGTGGCGGCGGCAATGAGGTTGATGGTGAGGACTTCAGGGCTACGAAGCTTTCCTGTGCTCGACGCCTTCCTCGTCTCGATCTCCGATCTGGAGCGGCGAATCCTGGGTTTCCCCCTCGCTTCGTCCCCTGGGAGTAGCCGTCATCACATTGCCGAGTCACCTCTGCACGAACCTCATCCGGATCCAGTTCTGGGCCATCGTCAGGACAGTTCCTCCCACGCAGCTGTCACCTCTTCGCCTCGTCTGTGTGGAGATTCTACAGCCCCGTTTCCTGAGCCTCATTCCCCCGCTGTCATTCCTGGACATTCGGGCTGGCTCACCCCGGCTGTTTTCCCCTCCTCCTCGACGCGCTTCCTGACTGCTGTGTGTGCCTGGAATTCCGGCCTGGTGAGCTCTCTGCTGGAGACAACGCAAGCGATCCTCAGACGAACTCCCGGGGGGTCCTCCGTTATCGCCGGGCGGGGAGAGGAAGAAGCAGAATCCACTACAGCAGGCGATACTCAACCTCCAGGGGGCAGGCAAGTCATTGTTTTTTCACACCTGCTTAATGATTTGCTCTGTCACATCCCTGGAGGAGAAGTTCAGGGTTCGCAGCTCCCTGAACTCCCTCCACCTGCTGTAACCTGTATTCCTAATCCCGCATCCTCTGTGTCTCTCTCCGCCGAGCGGTCCCCGGCTCCGGGTCAACGTGGTGGGATATGGAGAGGGCCTGTGGTTCCGCAGCTACATTGCGGACGGAGGAGGGGGACTGACTGCTGCGTGGAGTCTACGCCGACGATTGAGCGTCCCCGGGTCTCCACGGAGGAGCGGTTCGGTCCAGCGGGACGAGATTCTTCTGGCTTCACGCCGAGTGGATCGTCGGCGGGGTCACCGGAGCTGGAGGAATCTCAAGCTGCGCTGACCATCATGCTGGCTGCGGGGCCCGACGCGGCTAGATGGGAGCCTGACAACGACCTCCTGACGACGGATCCTGGATCTTCGCAGTCCTGGACGGCGTCAGAACCCGAGATCAGGCGAGTGCTCTCCTTTCTTTTCTCTTTTTTTATCTTTGAGCACTTCAGCCTATCTCTAGGGGAGACGAGCAGGGTGCAGCCGCCCGCTGCGTCTGAGCTCGTCTCGCCGGGTTCTGGCGCTGCCGGTGATCCTGATCCCGGTTCTGTTTTCTCTTCTGAGCCTTCTTCCAGGGTCACCGGCGAGGAGTTGCTGTTCCTCGTGGTGCTGGAGGGTCCGGGTTCAACGTTGGAGGTCGGTTCTGGTGCAGTGTCCAACGTGGGTTCGCCCGAGACCCAATCGGGGTCCAACGTGGGTTCGCCTGAGGCCCGATCGGGGTCCGACGTGGGTGCTGCCCCAGTATTGTCCAGGTCCGGTGAGGAGGTGGCCGTTTTCCTGCGGCCTGACGCCCGCCGCCCTCGTCATCGGCTCTCCCCTGAGCCTCTTCCACCGGGATCCGCTCTGATCCTTCGCCCGTCTCAACGGTCCTGGTGGTTGAGTGATGCGGGTCGACGACCCGACCCACAGAACTTTCGGTTCGGTGATCTGGTTCCCCCCACTGGTCTGTGTTTCCTTCTGGGCGGCCTGGTTCGGCTGCCGGTGGACTGGATTCCTGGGATCTGGGTCCGGAGTTCGCCGTCCGAACACTTCTCTTCCCCTGATTCGCCAGCTGGACAATGGGCGGGGAGATCTCCGGAGCCATCTCGGCTATTTTTGGACTCTGCCTGCCGTACACCTCGGGTGTCACTTTTTCTTTTATCGTTATCAAGGTCGCTCGGGTGTAATGTTTTGTCCTGTTGGTGGATATGTTTTTATAGTGCTGTTTTCCATCTCACATACTCAGCATTTTATTTTTTGTACCATGTTTTTAGTCCCGTTTTTGCATTGTAGAGTTATGTTTTGTTTCCTTTCAGACCATGCTCTGCAGTTATCCATTTATTCCAGTCACTTTCATTTCTTTAGGTGACTGTGGGTATTTATATATTCGTGTGTGGGGGTTTTTCTTTGCCTGCACTCAGTATTTCTTTTTTATGCCCTGTTGGTTCATTATAGAGTCATGTGCCTTGTTTTCCGTAACACCATGCTCTGTAGTTGTCCATTTGTTCCAGTCACCTTCTCTTTTCTTGGTGACTGTGTATGTACTTAAATTGGCGCTGTGTATTGTGTTCCCCTTTATTTAACCATACTCAGCATTTTTGCCCTGTACCTTTTTGGTGGTTTTTTGTTTCCTTGCTCTGGGTCACGCATTGTTGGTACACTGAGTAGTGTGTAACCGGTGTGCTGACCCAGTTCTTCTCCCCATTCGAACCTGGGTTGATTATTCCCTGTTTTGTTCAGTATTGTATTTGGGTTTTTTTCCCTGCCACCCTACATTGCCCCATTGGTGTTGTCCTTCCCTTGGCTTCTTCCCCTCCAGTCCTGCCTCCCTTCCTCCCACCCTAGGTGGGGGGGGGGCTGGGATGTTCCTGGTCGTTCAGGAGCCCGACCTTGAGGGGGGGCCTCTGTCACCACGGGTTGAGATGCCGTCTCGGCACTCAGCCCATGTTTTCCCTCATCCCTGCTTCCCATTGAGCAGCGTCTCAGCAGGCTCCCAGCTGGCAGCATTATGGACAGCTGGGGCCAATTAGTCCTCATCAGCTGGGGCGCTGCCAATGAGGATAAATAGGAGCAGCCTCGATGACTCGGGGCTGCGACATAAACACATTGCTAAGCTGAAGCCCCTTCGTCTGGTGTCAGCTTTTACTCCTCTTGCAGCATTCTTGTGTTTGTATCCCGCTGTGAGTATGTACGTCTTGTTACCCCCATGTCCGGTACGAGCTGCTTACCTCTGCGCTGTGCAACCTGTGAGTGTACCTCTGCATGAGTATCTGTGCTCTCCTCATCCCTTACCCTTTACCCTAAATAAAACATCACGACTCACTGGCTTGTCCCCGGCTCTGATTGCCCGGCTCCCTAGAGCCGGATATGACAACGGGAGGTTTTAGTCTGGATGGACCGAAGTCTTCTACCAGAGGGGAGGGGGGCAAACAGTACGTGACCAGGGTGTGAGGGATCGGCTATGATCCGGCCAGCACGCCTCCAGGTCCTGGAGATGTACAGATCCTGGAGAGATGGGAGCTTGCAGCCGATCACCTTCTCAGCAGCGCGCACAACGCGCTGCAGCCTTAGTCTGTCCCTGGCAGTGGCTCCTGCGTACCACACGGTTATGGAGGTGGTGAGGATGGACTCGATGATGGCTGTGTAGAACTGCACTAACATCTTGGTGGGTAGCTTGAGCTTCCTCAGCTGCCGCAGGAAGAACATCCTCTGCTGGGCTTTTTTGATGAGTGAGCTGATGGTCAGCTCCCATTTGAGGTCCCTGGTGATGGTAGTGCCTAGGAAGCGGAAGGAATCAGCAGTGGTGATGGGAGAGCCTGAGAGGGTGAGGGGGGGCAGAGGAGTAGTGACTTTCCTGAAGTCTACAATCATCTCCACTGTCTTCAGAGCGTTCAGCTGCAGGTTGTTATTGCTGCACCAGGACGCCAGCTGGGCCACCTCTCTCCTGTAGGCGGACTCGTCGCCGTTGGAGATGAGCCCGATGAGGGTGGTGTCGTCCGCAAACTTGATCAACTTGACAGACTGGTGGCTGGAGGTGCAGGAGTTGGTGTAAAGGGAGAAGAGTAGGGGGGAAAGTACACAGCCCTGGGGTGATCCGGTGCTGATGCTAGTATAGTCTGAGACAGTCTTTCCCAGCCGCACATGCTGCCTCCGGTCCGTCAGGAAGTCGATGATCCACCTGCAGAGGGAGTCAGGCACGTTGAGCAGGGACAGCTTGTCCCGGAGCAGAGCGGGGCGGATGGTGTTGAATGCGGAGCTGAAGTCCACAAACAGGATCCTGGCGTAGGTTCCCGGGGAGTCCAGGTGCTGCAGGATGGAGTGGAGGGCCAGGTTGACTGCATCGTCTACAGACCTGTTGGCTCGGTAGGCAAACTGCAGCGGGTCCAGGAGAGGGGTGGTGATGGACTTGAGGTGGGACAGGACCAGGCGCTCAAAGGACTTCATGACTACAGAGGTGAGCGCTACAGGTCTGTAGTCATTAAGTCCAGTGATCCGTGGCTTCTTGGGGACAGGGATGATGGTGGAGGATTTGAGGCAGGATGGCACGTGGCATAACTTAAGGGAGGTGTTAAAAATGTCTGTGAATACAGGAGCCAGCTGTTTCGCACAGAGTCTCAGGGTGGAGATTCTGCTGAACTTCTTCTATTGATTTACCTTAACTCACCGTTAAAGTGGACTGATAGTGATTTTTGAACTTTTTACCCTCAAGACTGCCTCACCCACATCCCACGACGTCAGAGGAGCTAGGATTTTGTGGGTGGAACTGTCTAAATACAGTTTTTCCTTCAGCCTGTGGTTTTCTTATCAGCTAGTGGACATCCTAAATTTGCGGGCCAGGAAAGGATCTGTTGCCCAGAGGAGACGTCACACCTGCCCAGGGGGCTAGCCGTTCATTCTACCACCGGCTCCACTCTCCGGACACCAGCTGCCATACCCGCTGCTAAGTCTATGCCATAACCGCTGTAACAACTGGACAGGTCTGCTGGCAGTCTTTCCTTCTTTTTGCCATCTGTTGGCGTTCAAGATCATTGCTGTACTATGAATACACAGCTGTTCATAAGCCAGACTTCCACTTCCTATCTGTTGGGCTAAATGTGATGTCTAATTCTAATTGAATATGACCAATTATTTATGTTAAAGTTTGTCCATAAGCTACGATAGTAGCTATAAGCTGAAGGAAAATTAATATTCCCTTTTTAATAACCTCCGTTCTTTTTGAAGAGTAACTCAAATTTTCTTTTTCATATAATCAGCTTTTGCCATTTTCTTCATAAAATTGCGTCCAATTTTATGCATATTTTTGTTAGGTATTTCACAGTCCATTGCATCACTGTTACAAATTTAAAATCTGTTTTTCTTTTGTTTTCACAAAAGTTTAAATATAGACTTTATGCTCAGGAATCCATTAACAGTTAATATGATATTTGGTATTTGTTGATCATTTCACCTGCTTACAAATCAATTGAATGTAATGTCATTTAACCAGAGTTTGATCATTAAAACTGTTAACGGTATAGATAAGTTTCTGCTTGATTTCTTTTGTGTGTGTGCTTTTCTAGGTCACGGCAGAAGAATTCACAAATATTGAGACTGGTTAATGAAAGGTTCAAGGATTATTTATTAATAAATTGTCCAAGTTGGACTGGTGCCCCTTTACGAGTGTTTTCCTCTTGTTGTGTTTGTGGTCATGAAGTAAACCTCCGTCTCCACACACACCTCTAAATATAAGTTAAATAGTCCTTGTACCTTATCACACTTATAATCAATTGTTACTACGTGCTATACATCCAACCATCCATCCATCTTCTGCCACTGATCCGGGGATCCGGGTTGTGGGGGCATCAGACCAGGCAGAGTAGCCCAGACTTCCACCTGGTTCATATAGCACCATGATCCCCATAATCCCTCCTGCAGGTGGTGAGCCCACTGAAGGGCAGACCCATGTTCATGGGGTCCTTGATGTAACGTTTTTCATGGAGATCCACTCTTAGTCTGGCCCTTCACCCAGGACCAGTTTGCCTTGGGAGACCCTACCAGGGGCAAGTTGCCCCCGACAACATAGCTCCTGAGATCATGCGACCACTCAAACTCTCAACCACGATAATGATGATCCATGGAGGAGTATTATTAGTAGTGTTATAATTATTGTTATAATTATTAATAGTAGTAGTATTAGTATTAGCATTATTAAAAATTAAAAAATAGTGCATACCCATAGAAACCAAGTATAAGCATGTATTTCTGCACACAGATAGACATGTCGCGAGTCCTATGATGGTTTTTTATTTTTTATTTTTATTTATTTATTTATGCAGGGACATGCACAATATACATTGACCTTAAAGAGGAAAGATGCATTGTACCAGGTTATAGCACAAGTGCTAATTTCCACCTGTAGTCCCTGGGCAGGCTGGTGTTGGCATTAAAAAGCAGACATTTGCTAAAACTACAAGTAAGCATTGATAAAAAACTAAAACCAAACAGTGATTAAAAAAACTAAAAGATAAGATAAGCCTTTATTAGTCCCACAATGGGGAAATTCCAGGATTGCAACAGCATAGGGATAGCAACACTCAGAGCAACAATCAGAAGGCAAGAAAAAACAACATCTAGTAAACATATGTCCATATTACTATAAATGTATATATATAGACACACAGTGCGGAGCATTGTGGTTGGTGAATGTGCAGCAGAAAGTCTAAGCTCTCTCTCCGCGGATGCAGCGGGCCAGCTGGAAGTCTTTGGGCATGATGGTGACCCCCTTAGCGAAGAAGAGACCCACCAGGTGGGCCTCGCTGGTCTCCTGCAGCGCCATGACGGCGAAGCTCAGGAAACGCAGGACGGTCTTGAAGTCCTGAGCGATCTCCCTCACCAGGCGCTGGACGGGCAGCTTACGGATGAGCAGCAGATGAGATTAAATGTTTTTTCACCAAGCGTGAAAATGTGTGATAGTCTGTTACTGCAAAACCAAGCATTGCTAAAAACTAAAAAACATTAATATCATTGATAAGAACCCAAAACACTGATAAGAACTAAAACATACAATAATACATTTTTATAACTCCATCCTTATAAACAATTTTTCACATCAAACCACTGACTCTTATTGGTCCCACTGTCAACATCACACACTCTAACATCTTTACATCACAGTACATTATGGACACAGGTTTGCTTAGAGATTAAATGTTTTTTCACCAAGCGTGAAAATGTGTGATAGTCTGTTACTGCAAGTAACTCCATTGGTAACATGTTCCACTGTTGCATAGCCACACATGAAAATGTTGAATTTGCTAATGTTGTCTTGTGCTTAGGAATCCTGCACTCGCCGCGTGCTGTTGATCGAGTTGTCCGAGATGTATTTACAGAACTTAATGAAACAAACCTTTTTAAGGGAGGAGCAGCAGAGTTATGGATTATCTTAAACAAAAGACACACATTTGTATACATAATTGGATTTTCAAAGCTCAACAGGTTGTATTTGGACAGGATTGGGCAGTGATGGTACGTTCGTCTTTTCTTGTCATGAATCTTGATAGAATACTTGTATAATGATTCCAGAGGACTCAGGGCAGATTTACACGCCTGTGACCAACTTGTCATACAGTAAAGAAAATGTGGAATTGAGATGAGAGATGAGATGAGATGATATCATAGCATTTAGATACATACTTGATGCTTCAGTAGACAGTGAATTTCTGATATGTTTAAAATTAGCACAATTATATATGACCGTGTTTGTCATCTTTTTAATGTGTTTTTTAAAGCTTAAATTTGAGTCAAGTGTAATACTTAAATATTTAAATTCAGTCACATTCTTAATTTTTTGTCCTTCTATCAAGATATGACAAGAATTCTTGGATTTGTAGTGATTTGTAAAAAACACTGACACAGTTTTATCGATGTTTAAGGTTAAACAAGAATTCCTCAGCCAATGTGAGACTTTCTCCATTTCCTGTGTTAATTTTTCAGTCACCTCTTCAGTCGTTTTACCATGAGTATATACCTCAGTGTCGTCAGCATACATAATTATATTTGCATTACACACAGACGGGAGATCATTAATCTATAATGTAAACAGCAAAGGCCCTAAAATAGAGCCCTGCGGTACACCCATACTGCATGCTTTTAAGGGAGATGTAACATTATTTACATTATTTATCTACATTTTTTTTTTTTTCTCTCGGCGCCACACCAGTCGGCTGCCTTTTGCAACAGCGGCTCGATTCCGAGTCTTTTTCCCTTCCTCTCTCTTTTGATCCGTCTTTTTTTTTTTTTTTTTTTTTTTTTTCACCCCACTTATATCACGGACACACAGATCGTCCTAAATGTCTCCTGAGCCGGTGGACGGAGCCACTGTTTATAGCAGGATACGATACAGCAGAGAACAGCTGCTAGCATTCAACCGCCACCCGGTCCCATTGGAAAAACTCGACATACCAAGAGAACTGAGGCGAAAACGCCACGGCTGCCGGGCTGGAGTAAGGCGGAGGACAAAAAATATAAGGTACAGACCCTCCCTTCCATCTGTTGTCATGGGAAATGTACGGTCGATACTGGGAAAGTTAGATGAGCTAGCGGCTATCTCCCGTTATGATAGCACATACCGGGAGTGCTCTCTCCTTTTGTTTACTGAGACGTGGCTAACTGAACTAGCAGCAGATGCTAACATTGAGCTGGAGGGTTTTCACATGATACGAGCTGACCGAACACCAGACAGTGGCAAGGCTAGGGGCGGTGGAGTGATAATGTATGTTAACAACAACTGGTGCAGACCGGGACATATCACTGTTAAACAACGACACTGCAGCAAAGACATTGAGTTGCTAGCTGTTAGCATGAGGCCTACATATCTCCCGAGAGAACACTCACACGTGATCTGCATTGTTGTTTATGCAAATCCGACGGCGAACGCTGGGACAGCACGTGACGTCATCCATTCAGTAACCAGCAGGCTGCAGACAGAACACCCAGATGCTCTTCTCCTCATCTCAGGCGATTTCAACCATGTTTCACTGTCTCCCATTCTACCCACGTTCACCCAGTATGTCACATGCCACACTAGAGACAATAAAACACTGGATTTATTCTACGCAAACACTAAGGAGGCGTACACCTCATCACAACTCCCCCCACTCGGGAGATCGGATCACAACTTGGTTCATCTCCGGCCGGTGTACAAACCCCTAGTGCACAGACAACCTCCGGCCATGCACACTGTGGAGTTATGGTCTGAGGAGACAATGGACACCCTAAAGGGCTGTTTTGAAGCCACCGCCTGGAAGCAGCTCTGCGATCCACATGGTGAGGACATCGATGGCCTCATTCACACCTTCACGGGCTACCTCAGCTTCTGTGTGGACAAATCCGTTCCCACCAAGACCATACGGCGTCACTCAAACAACAAACCCTGGATCAACCCTGAGATAAAAACACTTCTGAGAGAGAAGAAGAGGATCTTCAGGTCAGGGAACAGGGAGATGCTGAAGTCCGTACAGAGGGAGCTGAGGAGAAAGATCAGAGAAGGCAAGGACAGCTTCAGGAAGAAGATGGAGGACAAGCTGCAACAGAGCGACATCAGCGGGGTCTGGAGAAACCTCAAAACCATCTCGGGGCTCCAGAATACCTCCCCCCAGGCCACAGGGGGCAGGGAGTGGGCGAACAACCTGAATCTGTTTTTCAATAGATTTGACCAACCGCCCTCCCCCCTGACTGCACAACAACCACTGCTGCCTCTAAAGAAATCAAGTCCTGCTGCCCACTCCCCACTCCACCAACACCCCCCCACTCCCAACACACAGCCCCCCATCCTGACCCTGACCAGGACCCAGGTGAGGACGGAGCTGAGGAAGATCAAGGCGAGGAAGGCGCCGGGACCGGACGGCATCAGCGCAAAGCTCCTCAAGTCCTGTGCAGACCAGCTGTGTGGGATTGTGACGTATATCTTCAACATGAGCCTGAAACTGGGGAGGGTACCACAGCTGTGGAAAACATCTTGTGTGGTACCTGTACCAAAAACTTCCCACCCCAAAGACCTGAACAGCTACAGACCGGTGGCCTTGACGTCCCACTTGATGAAGACCCTGGAGAGACTGCTCCTTGCTCACCTCCGCCCCCTGGTGGAACCAGCGATGGATCCACTCCAGTTCGCCTACCAGCATGGCATTGGGGTGGAGGATGCGGTGATCTTCCTCCTTCACCGTTCTCTGTCCCACCTGGAGAAGCCCGGGAATATGGTGAGGATCATGTTCTTTGACTTCTCCAGTGCTTTCAACACCATCCAACCGATGATCCTGAAGGACAAGCTGCTGCGCGCAGGGGTGGACCAGCACCTGTCATCATGGATCCTGGACTACCTCACGAACCGGCCTCAGTTTGTGAGAACCCGGGACTGTGTGTCCGACACGATCATCAGTAGCACGGGGGCCCCCCCAGGGAACGGTGCTGGCTCCCTTCCTGTTCACTCTTTATACTGCGGACTTCTCACACAACACAACACACTGCCATCTACAGAAGTTCTCTGATGACTCTGCGATCGTTGGCCTCATCTCCAATGGAGATGAAGCTGAGTACAGAGGGCTTATCCAGGACTTCGTGGACTGGTGCCATCGGAACTGCCTCCAGATCAACGCGAGGAAAACTAAGGAGCTGGTGGTGGACTGCCGCAGGCATGGGCAGCCCCTCACAGTACCAGTAAATATACAGGGAACAGACATCGAGATGGTGACATCCTATAAGTACCTGGGTATTCATCTGAACAATAAACTAGACTGGTCACACAATACTGATGCACTCTACAAGAAGGGACAGCACAGGCTGTTCCTGCTGAGGAGACTCAGGTCTTTTGGTGTACAAGGGGCGCTGCTGAAGTCATTCTATGACACGGTGGTGGCATCAGCCATCACTTTTGGAGTGGTCTGCTGGGGCAGTGGCATTACTGCAGCCGATAGGAAGAGACTGAACAAACTGATTAAGAAAGCTAGCTCTGTCCTGGGGCAGCGCCTTGATCCGATGGAGGAGATAGGAGAGAGAAGGACGGTGGCTAAACTGTCATCTCTGCTGGAGTCCGAGTTCCACCCTATGCAGGACATACTGAATGCACTGAGGAGCTCATTTAGCAGCAGACTACATCATCCCAGGTGCACAACCGAGAGGTTTCGTAGGTCCTTCCTACCAACGGCTGTCAGACTGTACAACCTAAGCAGGGCTGCTCGCAGAGATAGCAAAAAGACGTAACAAACTAATAGTTTTTAAATGCAAAAGATGCAATAGACTTACACAATGGTCCCCTCCGGCATACAACTAGGAACTTACCGGTCGCTATGGAGGGTGAGAATATGTATGGGCACATAATCATACCATGTAGGATAACTAAGTAGACGGTTATGCTGTTTCATTCCATCTAGCAACAATGCTCTGCACTGTGTGTGTTTATATATTTACATATTTATTCCATCTAGCTACAATGCTCAGCACTGGGTGTGTTTATATATTTATATATCTACATATTATTCCATCTAGCTACATTGCTCCGCACTGTGTGTGTTTATATACTTGCATATTTATTCCACCTAGCTGCAATGCTCCGTACTGTGGGTGTTTATATATTTACATATTTATTCCATCTAGCTACAATGCTCTGCACTGTGTGTTCATATATTCATATATTTATTCCATCCAGCTACAATGCTCTGCACTGTGTGTCTGTGTGTGTGTGTATATATATATATTTTATAGTAATACGTACATATGTATATTAGCTGCTCTTGCTTGCTTGTTTTTTTTTTTTTTTTTCTTGCCTTCTGATTGTTGCTCTGAGTGTTGCTATCCCTGTGCTGTTGCAATCCTGGAATTTCCCCGTTGTGGGACTAATAAAGGCTTATCTTATCTTATCTTATCTTATCTTATTACACACTGCTGTCTGTCACAGAGGTATGACCTTGTCCAATTTTGTGTATTTTTATGAAGGGAGAATTGTGATAATTTGTTTAAAAGTAACTCATGGTTAACTGTATCAAAAGCCTTTCGCAAATCAAGAAAAACAGCCCCCACTGTGGGCTATATTAATCATATATTCCATAACCTACATATGTTGAAGCATGTGGAAATGTTTGGTAATTACATATGTAGAGCAACTTCACACCTCTGAAAGGACAAAGGCTCTCAACCGCCAAGTGAAGAACAAAGACGTTCCCAGACACTGCGGTGGAGACCGGAAGAGCTACCCTCACCCCCTGGGCGAAGAGAGGAAACACCAAGACAATGGGGGGATTAAGATAATGAGGGATGTCAGCCTTTGTTATGCATGTCTTTTGTTATGTGCAAGTATAAAGTCAGTGAGCCGGAGATATTCGGTCTCTTTTCCTTCTGCTACCTCTGCACTAGATGAGACTTGTTAGGAGAGCGCTGATGATTAAACTTTGGTTTATATATCAAATCGCCTCATCATTTCAAGCTCTTCTACACTGGTGACCCCTGACGCGAGTATGGACCTGAGGCGTTCCCCCGCAATCGACTCATCCGTGGCGACCCAGGCAGACGCCAGCGACCACGCAGACGGGGGAATAGATGGACGACGTTCCCCCCCGGCAGAAGGGATTGAGAGGGCTCAACCGAGCACCAGCACCGCTGTGAGAGCCGAAGCAAGGCACTCTCACCCTGCGGACACAGCAGTGATGGTATACACGAATGCCGTCGCTGTCAAGCTGCCAGACTTCTGGCAAGAAGACCCGCCTCGTGGTTTCAGCAAGCTGAAGCCCAGTTTGCACTGGCGGGCATCACGGCTGACGATACGAAATTCTATCATATCGTCTCCAAACTCGACGCCGCCACTTCGAGGTGTGTGCGGAGCATGATCCGGCGGCCGCCGGCCCAAGACAAATATGAGATACTGAAAGCAACCATCGTGGCAAATTACGTCCCCTCAGCTGAAGAGAGAGCCGAGAAGATCCTGGCGGTCTACGGCCACAGAGGGTGCAAACCTAAAGCCCTCATGGAGGATTTGCTTCAGCTTAAAGAAGAGGACAACGACAACTTCCTCCTCCAATTCATATTCCTCAGCACGCTGCCACCACACATGAGAGGGACACTCGCCAACATGAGATGCAGCACCCAGCAAGACTTCCGCGTGCTCGCCAACGAAGCTCAACGGCTCGTCAACGCCTGCAAGGAGCAGACACCCATAGCAGCATCCGCAGACCTCAACGCTGATGCCCAGAACCACGAAGAGCCACAACCCACTGAGCAGATCCAGCCCGCGGTGACAGCGACACGGCCAAAACGTAACAGACGGAGCAACGTCTGTTATTATCACCACCGTTTCACCAAGAAGGCTCACAAATGTGAGCGCACGCAGCGACCAGCAGCCGGTGGCTTGTCACCAAACTGCAAACCAAGTCTACCTACGGGTACAAATAAGTAACAAAAAAAAAAATGTGTTCCCCCCTGCAAATTTAAACGCCAAAGCCGAGAGCCGTTAACGGCAGCGGTTCTCGGCGAGAAGAATAAGCTGTTGTATGTGACGGATGGACACACCAGCGAGCAGTTCCTCATCGACACAGGAGCTCAGCTGAGTTTCGTCACACCCTCCCACGCAGATCGAGCCATGGGCACGCGGGGCAACGGAGCGGTGGCAGCCAACAGCTCTAACATCGACACTTTCAGCGAAAAGAGCCTGCACCTCCACATCCACGGCTGCAACTACAGATGGACATTTGTTGTAGCGGCGGTGAGTTTTAACTTGTTAGGCGCAGATTTTTTGTGTGCACATGGGTTATTAGTGGATCTAGCAAATAGGCGCTTGGTTAATGCACTGTCCTTTGCCTCTATTCCATGCTCAGCTCGAGTTTCTCCACCACCTGTGCAGGCTAACGTCACCACGGCAGGAGGTAAGTTTGAGCAACTCCTCACCCAATTTCCAGCACTCACAATTCCCAAATTCTCAGCCACTGTGGCTAAACACAGGGTTGAACACTTTATTCCCACAACGGGCCCACCCGTATTTGCCAAAGCTCGCCGCTTAGACGCGGCCAAGCTCAACATAGCACGGGACGAGTTTACGACCCTTGAAAAATTGGGCATTGTTAGACGCTCGAAGAGCCCTTGGGCCTCACCACTTCACATGGTTCCGAAATCCGACGGTTCTTGGAGACCGTGCGGAGATTACCGCAGATTAAACAATGCTACAGCGCATGACCGCTACCCAATTCCTCACATTCAAGATTTTTCACTACATCTGGTGGGTGCGCGCATTTTTTCAAAAATAGACTTAGTCCGCGGTTATCATCAAGTCCCAGTCCGAGCGGAGGACATTCCTAAAACAGCTGTAATAACCCCTTTCGGCCTTTTTGAATTTCTGCGAATGCCTTTCGGCCTCAAAGGCGCTGCTCAAACTTTTCAACGAATGATGGACGCGGTCTTACGCGACCTTCCTTTTGTCTTTGTCTACCTCGACGACATGCTGGTAGCCAGCTCGTCTGAGGAAGAACACGAGCAGCACCTCACTACGGTTTTTCAGAGACTAGAAGAGCACGGGCTAATAATCAATCCAGCCAAATGCAAATTCGGCGCGTCACAAATTGATTTTTTAGGACACAAAGTCTCTCCGAAGGGGGCAGTTCCACTTCCAGACAAAGTTCACGCGATAAAAAGTTTCCCACGGCCACAGACGGTCAAATCGCTACAAGAATTTTTAGGAATGGTTAATTTTTACAACCGTTTCCTCCCCCACGCAGCTCAGCTCATGCAGCCCCTATATGACGCGCTCAAAAAAAAAAGAAAGCTTCCAACGCGGTCGAATGGACCCCGGAGCGCGAACACGCCTTCGCGGAAGTAAAGAGCGCTCTAGCTAACGCCACATTGTTAGTTCACCCAGATCCCTCGGCCCGCATCGCGCTAACCACAGACGCTTCGGACCTGGCTATAGGAGCAGTTGTAGAACAACATGTCAGCGGGATCTGGCAACCTTTAGCATTCTTTAGCAAATCGCTAAACCAAACTGAGCGTAAATACAGCACTTTTGACAGGGAGCTGCTAGCGCTTCATTTATCCATCCGCCACTTCCAGTTCTGGTTAGAAGGGCAGAGTTTCACGGCTTTTGTAGACCATAAACCACTCACCTTTGCTATGGCTAAAATTTCAGAACCATGGTCAGGCAGGCAACAAAGACAGCTGGCTGCGATTTCAGAGTTCACCACAGACATTCGACACGTGGCAGGCAAACTTAACGTGGTAGCAGACTGCCTCTCTTGCGCTGTGACATCACCAGAGCGCGGGGAGACAGATTAAACTGCCTCAGCAGCAGAACTCTTCACTAACGCAGACACATACGCAGCACCTATCCATGCAGGGATAGATTATGCAGCCATGGCAGAGGAACAAAGCAGTGACGCGGACGTGCGCGCACTCCTGTCTGGACCAACAGGGTTAAGGCTGGAGAAAAAGGGTTTACGCGATGGCGTGCCCCCCCTAATATGCGATGTTTCAACCGGCCGACCTCGCCCGTTAGTACCAGCTACATGGCGCCGCCGTATTTTCGACGCAATTCACTCCCTCGTGCACCCAGGTGTGCGCGCCTCGGTTAAAATGGTCGCCGAAAAGTTTGTGTGGCCAGGCCTGCGCAAAAACGTAAAAGAATGGGCAAAAACTTGCATTTCTTGTCAGCGCGCCAAAATACACAAACACACAAAAGCCCCTCTGGAGCCTTTTCCAATCCCTGCTAGAAGGTTCGACCACGTTCATGTTGACCTCGTGGGGCCACTACCTTCCTCCCAAGGTTTCACACACCTGTTAACAATGATAGACCGCACCACACGCTGGCCAGAGGCAGTCCCTCTAGCGGCAACCACAGCGGAGGAAGTCGCTCGTGTCTTTTTGACAAACTGGGTAGCACGTTTCGGCGTCCCATCGGACATCACGTCCGATAGGGGGCCTCAATTTGTCTCAGAGCTTTGGTCAGCCATGTCCAGCAGCTTAGGGGCAACAATTCACCGCACCACCGCTTATCACCCTCAGGCTAATGGGTTATGCGAGCGTTTTCACAGGTCTTTAAAGGCTGCCCTCAGAGCCTCACTAACGGATACAAATTGGGTAAATAAACTTCCCTGGGTTTTATTGGGGTTGTGTGCTGCGCCTAAAGAGGATCTAGACGCCTCTCCGGCAGAATTAGTTTTTGCACAGCCTCTCAGGCTCCCAGGTGAATTTTTACCAGAGAACCCAGAGCCAGGGCATCTTCCAGTCCCAAGGTTTTTAGGCAGCAATGGACCGGACTCTCTCCCCGGTCCAGCTCATCACTCCTTTCCACGGGTTTTTGTCCCTCAAGCTTTAAAAAACGCTGAGTTCGTTTTTGTTAGGCATGAAGCTTTAAAACCAACTTTCCGCCCAGCATACGATGGGCCATTCAGAGTGCTGGAACATGGTGATAAACACTTTGTGCTTGATTTTGGGGATAGAAAAGAAACAGTCAGCATTGACAGACTTAAACCTGCCTTCTTGTTGAAAGACGAGCCTGCACAGTTGGCGAGAGCAACTCGGCGGGGTAGACCCCCCCAAGAGAAAAGACTCAGCCCCCCTGCAGGGAACAATTAACCACTCTCCTTCCCACGCTGCAGATTCCTCACAAGAAGGTCCCAGCAGGATGCCTAAACGAACCCACAGCAGTTTTGGGAGAAGATTAAAACCCAGACAGCACAGGGACTGATGCAAACTACTCCACAATTGTTCACTAATTGTGCTACAACAGTTTAGGACTGACTTATGATTTTACTATGCTGTTATGATTACCACTGAACTCTCTTAGGGGCATGGCTGCTGGAAAGTTTCTTCTGTGGCAAGAGATGTAACACTTAGTATGTCATAGTAATTATCTTAGACTGTGAACCTTTATGTTGTCCTTTCTTAGTCGTTTGGGGGGGGGGGCTGTGGGCTATATTAATCTTATATTTCATAACCTACATATGTTGAAGCATGTGGAAATGTTTGGTAATTACATATGTAAAGCAACTTCACACCTCTGAAAGGACAAAGGCTCTCAACCGCCAAGTGAAGAACAAAGACGTTCCCAGACACTGCGGTGGAGACCGGAGGAGCTACCCACACCCCCTGGGCGAGGAGAGGAAACACCAAGACAATGGGGGGATTAAGATAATGAGGGATGTCAGCCTTTGTTATGCATGTCTTTTGTTATGTGCAAGTATAAAGTCAGTGAGCCGGAGATATTCGGTCTCTTTTCCTTCTGCTACCTCTGCACTAGATGAGACTTGTTAGGAGAGCGCCGATGATTAAACTTTGGTTTATATATCAAATCGCCTCATCATTTCAAGCTCTTCTACACCCACTACCCCTCCCCCATCCAGGCTGGATTTGATGTTTTCTAATAGATAGCAGCATGCTGTTTCAGTGGAATATCCTTTCCTAAAACCAAAGTGAAAGGGGTTAAGTGCTGCCATGGAGTCAAGGTGGTCCACCAGCTGTTGTGCTACAGCTTTCTCCAAGCCTTTGGAAATGGTTGGGAGTACGCTGATGGGTCTGTAATTTGCGACCTGGAGCTTATCACCTGATTTGTACACTGGCCGTACAATGGCTGTTTTCAAAATTGTGGGAAAGGTACTCTCATTTATGGATTGATTTATAATTTTTGTTAATACTGGTGTTAAAATTTCTTTGTGTTCTTTCAGAAAAGCTGTATCCATTCCAAATATGTCTTTAGCTTTACTATTGTTAAGATTGGATATGATTTTAGAGATATTCCCTTCATCTACATTACTCAATTTAAAAGAATGAGCATCACAGTGGAATTCAGGAGTGCAGTTTGGCTTAGAAAAACTCTTTGCCAATTGTGACACAGAGTTTATAAAATAATCATTAAAATGTTTTGCCAGCTCAGTGTTGTTATTTTGGATAACAGAATTTATTTTTAACTTTGTCATCACATCTTGGTTTTCTTTTCCTAATAGTTTATCCATGCTTCTCCAAATAAGTTTATTGTTGCCTTTTGCATCCTTTATTATATTGAGAAAAAAGTTAGCCTTTGCTTTTCGAAGTTGTATAGTGACTTTATTTCTCAAGCTTCTATAAGTGTAATGATCAGGGGTTAGCCCTGACTTAAGACATTTTTTGAGGGTCATATCTCTTTGTTTCATGAGGCCCCAAAGAGAGGTGTTAAACCATGGCAGCCTCTTTTTATTGGCCTTTCTTTGTTTCAATTCTGTAAATTGCAATAATATATGTTATAGCTGTTGTAATATATCTGCATGACTGGTCACAGGTTTTATCATTTTGAAACTCTGTGTTTATTTTGCTTAAGTCATTCTCAAGGAAGATTTGATTTTTCTTTGGAATGTAAGAAATTTTAGATGATTTTTTTTTTTTTTTTTGGTATACTTTATTGATCCCCAGGAAATTGAGGGCATCCACCTGGATGGATGAAGCAGCCACTGTACGGCGCTATCCCTTAACCATTCACACACACATTCACACCTTTGGCCACTTTAGAGTCTCCAATTAACCTAACCTGCATGTTTTTGGCCTGTGGGAGGAAACCGGAGAAGTCCCGGAGTAAGCCCACGCAAATACGGGGAGAACATGCAAACTCCACACAAATCACTGTTGGTCAGGGGCTGGGATTGAACCAGGGATCCCATGGCCAAGGGTGAGTTGCTGTGATGGCGCAGTGCTAACTACTGCGCCACTGCACGGACATCATGCAGACATCATAGGCGGTTCTATGATCGTGACCCGTCCATGCCTGTAGAAAGCAAGTATAAGCAAGTATTTCTGCATGGCCATTGCTGAAGGGTCTCCTCCTGTCTCAGATGGCTGTGTTGTTCACAGTCATGGCTGTGACGTACTGCTGGAACCTCAGGTGTTTCATCTTCACAGCATCTTTTCTGATGTGCAGCAGTTCTCCTCACTGTATTGCTCTCCATGTCGTAGAACATCATCGGCGACTCAATACTATGGTGTCTATGTGATGTCATGTAGGCATCATATGATCGTGACACACAGAGACACACAGACAAACTGACAGATACCTGTGCATGCCCGTAGAAACCAAGTATAAGCATGTATTTCTGCATGTCCGTAGAAAACAGATGGAAGCAAGGTATGCCTGCAACGTACTGCTGGAACCTGAGGTGTTTCATCTTCACAGCATCTTTTCTGACGTGCAACACAGTCATGCCTGGGAGGTACTGCTGGAACCTCAGCTGTTTCATCTTCACGGGATCTTTCCTGACATGCAGCCGTTGTCCTCACTCTATTGCCGTCCATTTATGTAGCACCTGGTTTAAATTGGTGTGTCATCTTCTTAATCGGGTGATGAGTATCTCTGCGTTCCTGTTTCTGCCAACTCCCATTCCAGAGTCTACCTGCTTTTGAATGTCATAAAGATGTCTTCCTGTATCTATTGAGTGCCAATAATCTTGCCACTTTTCCACTATATAATTTTTAATTATTGATTTGCCTTCTGTCTTAGTGAGATTTCAAGATTTACTGCTTCACATGATGTCCCTATGTAGGACCGCCATAGCGAGTGCTATGAACGTGTGTGATGGTCTATATGACATCATGTAGACAGCAAGGCAGTCATCACTGACGTAGGAACATCATAGGACAGCATGGTCTGTATGACTTCATATAGACACCAAGGCGTCAGTCTATATAACATCATAAAGACATCAAGACTGGCATCATATCCTAAGCTGTCCTATCATGCTGAAATCATAGGCACATCATAGGCCGTCCTAGGATGTCCTATGATCGTTACAGACAGACACACACAAACTGACAGATTTCTTGAATTTATAGATTAGATAAGGTCTTCTCAAATTATCTACGCTGTCTGTTTGGACTTGCCATCCTCACAGTTACAATTCTGTGAATGAGCATCACTGTAAAAAGCATATGCATAAGAAGAAACAAAAATCCCTTGCAGACAGAAACAGTCTTGAAATGCTGGGTACTTGGGTGCTGAAGATGGTCACATCGGTGTTTAAATTAATAGTGTTAAAACCGAGTAACTTTTATTTTTCTTGATTTTTTTTTTTTTTTTTTTTTTTACTATGCTTAGGCATTGTACCTGACAGTGAGTGCTGTTTATTTTGTGCAAAAATGAAGAAAATGCAGTACATGCCTATGAAGCCACCTAAAATTAGCATGGTGGTTAGCGATGAGCACTCTAGTCTCGTCGGCCTCCGTCGGTCTATGATGACCATGGAAGAGAATCCTAAATGTCTACTCTGGTGGAACAGCACTGCCTGTGGCTGAACAGGCTGATGCGCACCGGTGTTCTCCCTTCCAGCGTTGGGCGCTGGTAGGATTCAAGCCTGGGCAGGAAGATATGGAGGACAAGATGTTACCCATGCAGCATGTCCCCCCTCTCCACGTCACTGATGAATCCAAAGGAACAGCAGGGCTGCTATAGTTTGGCACCAGCGCCGTCGCAGGAGCTGCCAGAACGATGTTGAGCACAACAGAAAACTGCCTTAGGGGCTCCGACTCCGGATTTTTCCTCAGGGTTGACTCCCGAAGCCTTTCCCATGACCGGGTGTGCCGCAAGGCAGCGGAGGTCTGAAATCAGGGTTTACCTTCCCTTAGATGGGCTACCTTCCCAGGTTGACGAACCACCATCTACCCAAAGCATCTGGTTTTAAGGCGCCAGAGATCCGCCCTCGCCCCTTCTATTAGTAAAAGCAGTTCCGCCGGGCTTAGAGACTAAACCACACGGGCAGGCTAGGAGTTGGACTTAGTTGTCAGAGGCTTTTCGAGACGCACGCCGTAAGGGACGTACGTATGAGCACTGGGAGCTTAACCCCAGTGCCGCTCCTGGCTATGACAACCTTGGAACCACTCTATTCTATCTCTATACCCTGACCTCTGACTATGGGTTTGGGGTCTAAAGGTCAAAGTTCACATTTAGCTTTCCCTATGTCCTCTTACTATACTATGAGTAAAGCTAGGCTCACCAAACTTGGTACATAGGTTCTGACATAACGCACGGCTCAGGAGACGCACACACAGGCTCAGAGTAGTTCAAATAGTTTATTAACAACAGGCGTGAATGAGTGCGTGTCTGTGGGATGTCAATGTGTTGGTGGTGGCGTCTGCTTCAGGCACAGAGGCAGGTGACCGTACAGCCGAGCAACCCTATGGGAAAAAGCACAGGGAGAGGGTGACGGGCATACACCAACACAGAGGAGATTATGGCGAGAGAAGGACTTACTTGGATGGGCAGGATAGCTGGCACAGCAAGGGGCGAGACCCGGGAGACAGCCACCTGGAGAGCTCGGTGCAGCAGCGAGGAATGGGCGTTGGAAGGACGTCGTCCGCCGCCGGGAAATCCACCTGTGCACAGGGGAGCAGACTGGAGAAAAAGAAGGTAAGGGCTTCTTACCCAAATGTTTGTGCTGAAGATTTTGGAAGTGACTCACAACGGTGAGGGACGAAGTCTGACGGCTTCAGGCCGAGGCTCCGGGCGAGGCGGCCTTTATCCCTCGCCGCTGATGATGATCAGGTGCGTGAGCAGGTGGCGCCGCTGATGAATGGCGCGGCGTGACAGGTTCACCCTGGGATCCTGGCTTACAACTATGGGTTTGAGGACAAAAGATCAAAGGCCAAGGTCAAAAGGCCCTATAAACTACTATCAATCTCGGCAACATTGACACCTGGGGCCACCAAACTGTACACAGGTTCACCCTGAGACCCTGACATCTGCCTATGGTTTTGGGAATACAAGGTCAAGGTCAAGCTCAAAATGCCATATAAACTCAACAGCAAACGGAGGCTGAGGGGTACCACTGGCCGCCGCTAGCATTGTTGGTTAACAGCCTCTTTTCCACTAGCCCAGCACACCTCGGTACGGCTCGATTCACTTCAGTACGGCTCGGAATGCTTCTGTCTCCATTAGCACGGTGTTGGGCATGGGTGTTGTGCTAGGGTGGGTGGGTTTATAACAGCGAGGCGGTGCCACACTCCCGTGACGTAACGCACGTGACCCAAGCAAAACATTTTTTTTCCAAAATTTTATTGAGAAGACCCAAGCAAAACATAACACAGCTGTACAAGGCCACTCCTCGGTCTGTGGCTTTTTTCACCGTAACCGCCAAAAAGGACCGCCAGACAAGGGTACAGGCAGCGAGATGAAAACACTCTGGAATAGTTCTGCAGCTTCTGGGAGAGCCAAAGGCGTGAGGATACAAACTAGGTCGTATATGACGGTAAGCTAATGGTTGCTAATGCTAGTTTGCTATAAGTACGTCGTGCTACACTTTAATGTCTGCAAGTTATCGCTGTTAGGTACTAAAATATGTACGCTGTGTGTGTTTCAGATGGCTCTGTTGTGGGGAAATTACTTCTTCATTCGCTCTGGGCGTGCCTGTCACGGATGTGATCAGCCTGTCACTGATGTCAACACAGCTTCACAAATGAGCAGTATTGAGCTTAAGAATGTCTGTAGAAACGTTTTATTTCCTGTACAACAAATTGCTCTGATCTGCTTGAAAATCATGGAGAGACAGTTGAGACATCATGGACTTACCTGCTTCTGCAGCAGATTCTGACATGGTATCATAGAAAAAAACGATCAGCTGACACAACTTGATCGCCAGGTTAATATTAGCCACAAAATATATATTCAAAAAGTAAACTTTACTGAGTTAGGTATAATAAGATATATTTGACAGTTATCATGCATTTTAGGCCAAAACAAACTTGATCTAGGATTAAAAGCAATTAAAATAATGCAGTCACAAGTTTACATGGAAACATGTACTGTAGAAATATATATTCTCTGCATCAACAATGTACTAGATATGCATTCATGTTGTATTGCACTGGGATTTGCACTGACAATAAACCTATGAAGTTTTTGCAGATGTCTCTTTTTTTATATGTGAAGGTTACCACCATGTGGCATAAATTAAATACTGAAAGATTGGAAAAACTAAGAATAATCCAGCAGTTTGAGAAATCACTTTTGGTTTGGTGTAAGTCTGTCAACAGAATTATGAACCATAAAGCAGTTTGTGTTAAAATGTTAAATCCAATTAAACCTAATCCGGGGGCTTCAAATCATGTGTCATGGGGGGCCAAGACCCTGCAGATTCTCTCTTCTACCCAGTCTCTTCAGCAGGTGTTGTCACTGATCAGTCAGTGGAAGAAGTTCAGTGGAATCTGCTGTTGAAGACACTGGTTGGAGGTAAAGCCTGCAGGGTCTTGGCCCTCCATGGCACATGATTAGACACCCCCCCCCCCCCCGCCCAACCCCATTATGATGAAGAGCAGATGATCCACAATTCCTCCATATACTAGTACTGTCACTATTGAGAAACGTGTTATATGTCAATTTAATCCTATCCAACTTTTACTTTCAAAATAAGTGTAAATATTTGCAAAAAGCAAACATTATTAGAAATATGTTATATTTCAATTTAATACTATCCCACTTGTACTTACAAAAATGTGTGAATATTCATAAAAAGCACACACATGAAAGGTAGCACCACAAGCAGTGGGTCACAGCAGTTTCGGGCAACAGCAACACAATTGTGTATCCTTTGCCAATCTGTCTGCTGTTATTTAATGTTTAACAGTTAAGGGACGGATGATTATATGCTCCAAAACTGGAGAAACTCTCTGATAAAAAAAGCTGCAACAACACAAGTCACTTTTGGTTTGAATTAACTGCCAAATAACCTAGAAATAATGAGCTGAAACTTGTTTTTATTCGTATTAAATAATGAGACAGTGGCACACTGGCCAACATCAAATTGTATTATTTTTTACATCCTAGGGCATTTTGGATGTACTGAATAAAAAAAGGTTTTTCACCTTCAGGTCGTTTGGAACAACAGTATTAGTATTTTCCGTTTAGATGATGCTACACTCCTTCTAAAGTATTGTAATTCTCTGAATTTGGAATGCCGATAGAACATTCAATTTACATATACTTACTTTTTTACCTACTTTGACTTGTAAGCTTGATCAGTCTCTCCTGCTGCATTTTAAAGTCCAACTGTGCAACTTCTTATAAGTTAACATAAAAAATTTACCCAAAGTTTAGAACTGGATCATGTGGTGCTAATTTTTTATGATATTTCAATAAAAAGAACAGAAAGCTTACAAAAACATTTGTTTTTTGGTCTAGTTAAAAATTACATTACCTTTACAATGGTTGACCCCTGACAGGATGATCAGCATCATTTTGATCAGATTAGGCAATGGAATTTCTATGTAATTATACTGTTTTATAATTCAGTGTTATAACAGACAAACCACACTTACAAAAACAATTCCATTTTATGATATACAAAATATTAAAATAAAAAAAAAACTTTGCAACACAACATGAAGGTTAATCGACATTTTATACACGCCAACCACTGAGTGCCTCTACACCAGCTTCCCAATCTGGGTCAGGAAGGCTCGGTTGAATGAAGCCGTCTCTGCCAGCTCTGGGTCAGGAAGGCTCGGTTGAATGAAGCCGTCTCCGCCAGCTCCTGGGATACCCTCGCGTTTTCTGCAACCTCATTTAAATGTTGCAAATATTTATCATTGAATACATTTTGCGCCTGGTGGCGGGACAGATTCACAGTGGAGAATCCGGGCGTGCTGGCGCGGCGGACGCGTGGGATGATTCTACAAGGAAAATGCACACAATAAAATACAGCACGAAAGTGCAAGATATACAGAAAAGACAATAGTTTTTAACAAGATTACATAAGCTTATTTCAGCGTATTGTTCACATGAATAATTAAAAGAAAAGCGTGAGTCCGCAGTGTGCTGCTGCAGAGCGATCATCATCCACAAATGAACAGCTTTTTTATTGCATAAATAAACTGAGCGTCTTACCGAATATATTTGCGAAAAAACGCACAATAAAAAAAAATTAAAACTCACCGTTAAAGGACTCCGATGTCGAGACCTCCCGGTATATTTTTTCATTCCGGGTGGCTCCATCTAACTCGCGCTGGATGCGTTCGTCTGACAATGCAGTGAGCAGACACTGCAGCTCCTTATTGGTCCATGGAACACTTATTACGCGAAGCCATTTTTGATAGAGAATAAATGAAAATAGCACAGCAATACACTGAAAATAAACCGCCAACAGTGGTTGCGCGCTGAGTAATGGCGGTCGTGAAGATTCTTTTTTTTTTTTTTTCAAAAACTTTATTGAGAAGGTCGTGAGGATTCGGCAGAAGAGGAGGAGGAGAGGGGCGGTTACAACCTGACCAATCAGCGCCGGTTATGACCTGACCAATCAGCGGCGACCAGTCTGTTAACGTCACAACACGGCCCAGCTCAGCACTGCTGTACCCTGCCCTTGAGCGGGGCTGAGAATCGCGGCTGTTAAACCGTGTTGGGGCTAGTGGAAAAGCGTACAAAGCGTGCTGAGCCGTCCCGTGTCGCGCTAAAGCGTGCTAGTGGAAAAGGGCCTTAGTGATGCCACAATCAAAAATGGCTTTAAATGTAAACAGTGCTTTTTATCATCTTCTTTCTCCAGCTTTGAAATGGCATTTTTTGAGGTGGGTCGCTCTGACCCGGTGCTGGTCAGTGTCATTTATTGACCCCCCCAAACACAATAAGAATTTTATGAATGACTGCTGATTTTCTGGCAGAAATTATGATTAAGTATGACCAAGTCCTTATTGTTGGATATTTTAATATCCATGTTTGCTGTCCTGATAAGCCACTGGTGAATGACTTTTTAAACCTTATTTATTCTTTTAATTTGGAACAGTTTTTATCTTTTGGTCTTACACATGAACAAGGACATACATTGGACCTTGTTCTCTCACATGGTTTGTCTGTGTTTAACCTGAAGATTGGTGATGCTGTATTTTCTGACCAAATGCCTACAGTATTTTATTTGATGTTGGTTTATCCTGTACCAAAGTTAAAAAACTGCACTCCTGCTCAGTGCTGTTGGATTTTTAACCCACCACTGCTGGTCAGTTTTCCGCTGCTTTTACCCAGCTCTGTGCTCCCCCCGATTCTACTTCTTCTGATACGGAGGAACTCAGTTCCTGGGTTTACTCCTCTTGCCAAGCCATCCTGGACTCTGTGGCCCCATTAAAAATTAAGCAGCCCAGAACCAAACTTCAGCCGTGGTTTAATGTCAGAACTCAAGCAGCCAGACGGGAGTGCCGCAAAGCTGAGCGCAGATGGAAGAAGGACAAGCTGCAGATATCATTTCAAACTTTAAAGTGCTGCTGACATCACTACCAGGACTGTGTTAAAGAGGATAAAAGAGAACATCTATCTAATATTACTGCAGCAAACTGTCATATCTCACATGTGTTATTTAAAACTATTGACTTTGTTCTTAATACCTCACCGACTCTCAGTATGAAAGCATCATCTGAAACAGGGTCCCGTTGTGATGCTCTCCCTCCTCACTTTTTTTAAAGAAGTCTTTCCTTGCATGGGCCAATCAGTTTTATTGATTTTAAACAACAGTTTATCTTCTGGTGTGGTTCCTGCAAATTTTAAACATGCAGTAGTTAAACCCCTGATTAGGAAATCTGGTCTTGACCACACTGTATTGGCTAATTTTAGGCCAATCTCCAAACTGCCTAGTATCTCAGAAATATTGGAGAAAATAGCTTATTTTCAGTTGAAGTTTTTTTGGATAACCATGATATACTGGAGGTGTTCCAATTGGGTTTTAAAACCCTACATAGTACAGAGTCAGCACTGTTAATGACATCCTTTTGATGTCTGACTATGGTGATAATGTGATTCTTGTTCTGTTAGACCTTACTGCCGCCTTTAATACGGTAGACCATAATATTTTAATATCTCGCCTGCAGTATCTTCTGGTACTGCATTGGAATGGTTGAGGTCCCATTTGGCTGATAGAAACATGCGTAAGCCTTGCTGGCTCTGAATCCTCCTCTGCTTCCCTGTCATGTGGGGTCCCACAGGGTTCAATTTTAAGGCCCCTACTCTTTTCACTTTATCTGCTTCCACTGGGTTCAATTCTTAGAAAGCATGGCATCTCCTTCCACTGTTATGCTGATGACTCTCAGATTTATGTTCCATTAAGGTGGAAGGAGGCCTTCTCAATTAAATCACTTCTTGAATGCCTAAATGACATTAAAGATTGGATGGCAGTAAGCTTCTTAAATTTCAATGAAAAAAAGACAGAAGTGATTGTGTTTAGACCCAGTGGCTCTTGTGAGCCCTCCCCCGTTGACTTGGGCCCCTTGGCAGGGTTTGTCCAACCAATTGTTACTAATCTGGATTTTAAGATGGACGGTGATTTTAAATTAGATCATCAAATTAGTGTAGTAGTGAAATGTCGCTTTTATATTTGAAGCAGTTGGCAAAGGTTAAACCCATCCTTTCAAAGCAATACTTTGAAACAGTAATCCATGCCTTCATTACATCTCAGCTGGATTACTGCAATGCACTTTATTTTTGAGTCAATTTAGTCTTCCCTCTCACATCTCCAGTTGGTTCAAAATGCTGCTGCATGTGGCAACCCCACAACAGACTGGGACAGACAGCTCGCTACTTCTGGTTTTTTCCACTGCATGCTGTGATGTAATCTGCCATTTATGCATTGTTTCACTGCTGTGATGCTAATGGGCCATTCATGCATTGTGTTCATGCATCCTGTCCTGTCTGTGCCTCTCATATGCTAATGCCCATATCGACTGCTGTGAATGTCTTTGATGTATTGTCTGAGTTGGTTATATATGCTGCACGAGTCTGTCTCTCATTCTCTCATTCTCTCACTCTGCAACTGCTGTTGACACACACACTCTGTGTCTCTTTGCTGGAGAGCCTCCGAGCCGCCCACTGGGCGAGCTTCGTGACGGCGGTATGATTTACGCACGGATCGCCCCGGGGGTCTCCCGGGTCGGCGGACGGAGCCACGGTTTGCAGCGGGAGACGTTACAGCGGGGAGGAGCTAGTGCTAGCTAGCACTTGGCCGCCGCCCGGTGCTAATGGGAAACTCGACATACCGGGAGCTGTAGCGAAAAGGACGCGGGTGCCGGGCTGGAGTTTAGGCGGCGTGAAAGAAATATAAGACTAATAATAAAGAGCGATGGCAAGAACCAAGCAGACCGCCCGTAAAATCTATTGGAGGAAGAAGCCCCCCAGGAGACAGCTAGCCACCAGGGCTGCTCGGAGAGGCGCTCTGGCCACCGGCAGAGTGAAGAGGCCTCGCCGTCACAGGCCCGTGGCTCTGAGAGAGATCCGTCGCTACCAGAAATCCACGGAGCTGCTCATCCGTAAGCTGCCCGTCCAGCGCCTGGTGAGGGAGATCGCTCAGGACTTCAAGACCGTCCTGCGTTTCCTGAGCTTCGCCATCATGGCTCTGCAGGAGACCAGCGAGGCCCACCTGGTGGGTCTCTTCTTCGCTAAGGGGGTCACCATCATGCCCAAAGACTTCCAGCTGGCCCGCTGCATCCGCGAAGAGAGAGCTTAGACTTTCTGCTGCACATTCACCAGCCATAATGCTCTGCACTGTGTGTCTATATATATACATTTATAGTAATATGGACATATGTTTACTAGATGTTGTTTTTTCTTGCCTTCTGATTGTTGGTCTGAGTGTTGCTATCCCTATGCTGTTGCAATCCTGGAATTTCCCCATTGTGGGACTAATAAAGGCTTATCTTATCTTATCTTATCTTTAATAAACCTGCTTAAAACCTTCACCAACGCTGCTTTATTTTATCATCCGCTTCACTGCACATCTTTTAACTGGTGCAAGAAGAAGGCAGCACATTACACCCATTTTAGCTCCCCTTCTCTGGCTGCCTGTACACTATATGGTTCATTTAAAAATTCTTTTATTTGCTTTTAAATCATTAAAGTGACACTCCAGCAAAAAAAAAACAAGGTTTTTTTTCTGTTGTTTACGTGTCTGTAACATGTTTTTGTGACTTTCAAGACATATCCAGAGCAAAATTCACCGCAGTCCCAAGCCTGTGTTTTTCTGCTGTGAATTTCCAGTTTGGAAACATGTAACATGGATAGGCCGAAGGTAGTTAAAAACAAAACTTACATGGTTCTTTAAAACCAGGTGAAGAGTCACAGGTAGCAATCAAAGGGGAACTTATGAGGATGTTTAAAGGAGTTTTATTAGGACCTGTACTTATATAGCGCTTTTCTAGTCTCAAAGACCATTCAAAGCGCTTCACTGCTACTAACCCTCTATTCTAAGGGCCTATAGAAGACATATCTAGGGATAATTTAGAACAACCAATTAACCTAACATGCATGTCTTTGGATTGTGGGAGGAAAAATATGTACAACAAATGCCCACTAAAACAAAAAAACTAAACTAAAACCTAAAAATTAAAATTAAGTTAAGTTAAACTAAAATAGGATAAATTACAGGCTAAGAAACTTAAGCTAAAAAAACTAAAAGTGGGCTAAAACAATCTATAAAACTCCTTAAAAGCTGAGGAGGGGGATCCACTCTTCCCGGCCAGGCTCCATCTGCCACCACGACACCAACGCCCTCAGGAAACCTATACAGGGGAAGACACTTGCCAGCAGTATATCCAGATTTCTATTGTCAAACATCATCATCATCGTCATTGTCATGGGGTGCTGCTATCTGGGAAACAGATACTTACGGACCAGGCAGAGCTCCTCACTCTGCCTCTTTCTGTCCTTTGCCTGCAGCACCACCAACTGCTCCACACAGAAGTGTCTCCCCCCAAATGGCCAGGATCACCATCATGGTGATCCTGCCCATTACCACTCCTCCTCAGTCATGCCCTCCTGCAGCCATCTTTCTAGGACCAGCAGCCTCCTTTTGTCCAGCTCATCTGGCTGGCTATCTAGGCAGGGTACTCCTCACCAGGCAGGACTCCTTCCTCCTGGCAAAGCTCTCTCTTCAAGCAGGACCTTCATCCAGCCAAGCCTTCCCTCAGGCAGGGATCCTCCCTCCGGGCAAAAAGCTCCTTCCTCTAGTGATGTTACGCTCAACACCGCCCACTCGAGACTGACTTGAGAAATATAACATGGAAGTGTCTAGTGAGCAGAGTGTCAAGCACTGTGTCAACATGCTCACAGTCATGTGACCGTAGCAAGCGAGGCCTCGTTATGTCGGTGACATCACATGACTTGAGGGCTCGTGGGAAGTTTGAGGGGGAATTAGGTTTTTTGTTTGCTTTGTATTGTTTGTTCCTGCTATCCAGTTTTGAATTGACCTCGGATAAGATAAGATAAGCCTTTATTAGTCCCACAATGGGGAAATTCCAGGATTCCAACAGCACAGGGATAGCAACACTCAGAGCAATAATTTAGAAGATAAGAAAATAATTTGGATGGCACAAATGCTCAAAAAAAAACCCAAAAGTACTGAGATTTTTTTCAGGTTTTTCCAGCGCTGATGCAGTTCTGACAGTCAGTCACCAGATGGCAGTCTTTATTAGATGTTTCATAACACTGTGTTGCTCATGAAGCTATTGTCTCAAAATTGCTCATTGTTTCGTGAGGCCTTTGTTTTAACATCACTACTCTCCTCAAGCAGGCTCTCATCCAGCCAGGCCTTCCTTGAGGCAGGGCTCCTCCCTCCTGGCAAAAAGCTCTCCCCTCAAGCAGGACTTGTCTCTGGACTGCCAAAGCACCTCTTATATCCTGTGTAGCCTAGGTGCTGTGTTGCGCCCTCTGCTCCACAGTTTGGGAGAGGTACGTGGTACTTTTGAGCAAAAAAAAATAATGAACAGAGTCGCGGTCTACATCTTCACTCCATTCTGCTTTATTCAAAAGAACATGGAAACTTCTGCACAAGCGCACAACGCAGTTCTCTCTCTGGACAAAAGCAATCAACCTGTGAATCACTGAACTCTCAACAAACTGCAAACAGTGCACACAGTATTCAAACCTTTTTAGCACTGTATTAATGTTTTTAAATGTGACAATCATGTGCAAAAATAATAATGAAATATTAATCTTTTTAACTCTCATTTTTAACTATATATTGTCTACATTCAGCTTTTTAACTGACTTTTTAACCTGTAATCTGCTTTTTAACTTGTGTATGATACACTTTTAATTAATTTATTAATTTTTATTTTTAACCTGTCACATACTCCCCCTCAAAATAGATATTGTCCCCAACATCAGGACATGTGAAATGCACTTCCGGCGCCACACGAGTCGGCTGCCTTTTGCAACAGCGGCTCAATTCTGAGTCTTTTTTTTTCTTCCTCTCTCTTCTGATCCGGTGACAACTCTCTGATCCGGCACACCTTTCACTCCATATATATCACGGACACACAGATCTCCCCAAATGTCTCCCGAGCCGGTGGACGGAGCCACTGTTTATAGCAGGAGATGGTACAGCAGGGAAGAGCTGCTAGCACTCAACCGCCACCCGGTGCTAACGGAAAAACTCGACATACCGGGGGAACTGAGGCGAAAATGATGTGGGTGTCGTTCTGGAGTAAGGCGGAGGGCAAGAAATATAAGGTACAGACCCACCCTCCCATCTGTTGTTATGGGGAATGTACGATCGTTACTGGGAAAGGTAGATGAGCTAGCGGCTATCTCCCGCTACGATAGCATATACCGGGAGTGTAGCCTGTTTCTATTCACAGAGTCTTGGCTAACTGAATTAGCAGCAGATGCTAACATTGAACTGGAGGGTTTCCACGCGATACGGGCAGACCGAACATCAGACAGTGGCAAAGCAAGGGCCGGTGGAGTGATAATGTGTGTTAACAACAACTGGTGCAGACCGGGACACATCACTGTTAAACAACAACACTGCAGCAAGGACATCAAGTTGCTAGCTGTTAGCATGCGGCCTACATATCTCCCGAGGGAATACTCACACATGATCTGCATTGTTATTTATGCAAATCCGACGGCGAACGCTGGGACAGCGCGTGACGTCATCCATTCAGTAACTGGCATGCTGCAGACAGAACACCCAGATGCTCTTCTCCTCATCTCAGGCGATTTCAACCATGTTTCACTGTCTCCCAATTCTACCCACGTTTACCCAGTATGTCACATGCCACACTAGAGACAATAAAACACTGGACTTATTCTACGCAAACACTAAGGAGGCGTACACCTCATCACAACCCCCCCCCCCCCCACTCGGGAGATCGGATCACAACTTGGTTCATCTCCGGCCGGTGTACAAACCCCTAGTGCACAGACAACCTCCGGCCATGCGCACAGTGAAGTTATGGTCTGAGGAGGCAATGGACACTCTAAAGGGCTGTTTTGAAACCACCGCCTGGGAGCAGCTCTGCGATCCACATGGTGAGGACATCGATGGCCTCACTCACACCATCATGGACTACATCAGCTTCTGTGTGGACAACACCGTTCCCACCAAGACCATACGGTGTTGCTCAAACAACAAACCCTGGATCAACCCTGAGATGAAAACACTTCGGAGAGAGAAGAAGAGGATCTTCAGGTCGGGGAACAGGGAGATGCTGAAGTCTGTACAGAGGGAGCTGAGGAGAAAGATCAGAGAAGGCAAGGACAGCTTCAGGAAGAAGACGGAGGACAAGCTGCAACAGAGAGACATCGGCGGGGTCTGGAGAAACCTTAAAACCATCTCTGGGCTCCAGAATACCTCCCCCCAGGCCACAGGGGGCAGGGAGTGGGCGAACAATCTGAATCTGTTTTTCAATAGGTTTGACCAACCGCCCTCCCCCCTGACTGCACAACAACCACTGCTGCCTCTAAAGACATCGAGTCCTGCTGCCCACTCCCCATTCCACCAACACCTCCCCACTCCCAACACACAGCCCCCCAACCTGACCCTCACTAAGACCCAGGTGAGGACGGAGCTGAGGAAGATCAAGGCGAGGAAGGCGTCGGGACCGGATGGCATCAGCGCAAAGCTCCTGAAGTCCTGTGCAGACCAGCTGTGTGGGATTGTGGAGTACATCTTCAATCTGAGCCTGAAGCTGGGGAGGGTACCACAGCTGTGGGAAACATCTTGTGTGGTACCTGTACCAAAGACTTCCCACCCCAAAGATCTGAACAGCTACAGACCAGTGGCCTTGACGTCCCACATGATGAAGACCCTGGAGAGACTGCTCCTTGCTTACCTCCGCCCCCTGGTGGGACCAGCGATGGATCCACTCCAGTTCGCCTACCAGCATGGCATTGGGGTAGAGGATGCGGTGATCTTCCTCCTTCACCGTTCTCTGTCCCACCTGGAGAAGCCCGGGAATGCGGTGAGGATCATGTTCTTTGACTTCTCCAGTGCTTTCAACACCATCCAACCGATGATCCTGAAGGACAAGCTGCTGTGCGCAGGGGTGGACCAGCACTTGTCATCATGGATCCTGGACTACCTCACAAACCGGCCTTAGTTTGTGAGAACCCGGGACTGTGTGTCCGACACGATCATCGGTAGCACGGGGGCGTCCCAGGGAACGGTTTTGGCTCCCTTCCTGTTCACCCTTTATACTGCGGACTTCTCACACAACACAACACACTGCCATCTACAGAAGTTCTCTGACGACTCTGCGATCGTTGGCCTCATCTCCAACGGAGATGAAGCTGAGTACAGAGGACTTATCCAGGACTTCGTGGACTGGTGCCATCGGAACTGCCTCCAGATCAACGCGAGGAAAACTAAGGAGCTGGTGGTGGACTGCCGCAGGCAAGGACAACCCCTCACAGCACCAGTAAACATACAGGGAACAGACATCGAGATGGTGACATCCTATAAGTACCTGGGTGTTCATCTGAACAATAAACTAGACTGGTCACACAATACTGACGCACTCTACAAGAAGGGACAGTGCAGGCTGTTCCTACTGAGGAGACTCAGGTCTTTTGGTGTACAAGGGGCGCTGCTGAAGACATTCTACGACACGGTGTTGGCATCATCCATCACTTTTGGAGTGGTCTGCTGGGGCAGTGGCATTACAGCAGTCGATAGGAAGAGACTGAACAAACTGATCAAGAAAGCTAGCTCTGTCCTGGGGCAGCACCTTGACCCAGTGAAGGAGATGGGAGAGAGAAGGATGGTGGCTAAACTGTCATCTCTGCTGGAGTCCGAGTTCCACCCTATACAGGACATACTGAATGCACTGAGGAGCTCATTTAGCAGCAGACTACATCATCCTAGGTGCACAACCAAGAGGTTTCACAGGTCCTTCCTACCTACGGCTGTCAGACTGTACAACCTAAGCAGGGCTGCTCGCAGAGATAGCAAAAAGACGTGACAACCTAATAGTATTGAATGCAAAAGACGCAATAGACTTACACAGTGGTCCCCTCCGGTATACAACTAGGAGAATACCGGTCGCTATGGAGGGTGAGAATATGTATGGGTACATAATCATACCATGTAGTATAACTAAGTAGACGGTTGTGCTGTTTCATTCCATCTAGCTACAATGCTCCGCACTGTGTGTGTTAATATATTTATTCCATCTAGCAACAATGCTCCATACTGTGTGTGTTTATATATTTACATATTTATTCCATCTAGCTACAATGCTCCGCACTGTGTGTGTTTATATATCTACATATTTATTCCATCTAGCTACAATGCTCTGCACTGTGTTTATATATTCACATATTCATTCCATCTAGCTACAATACTCCACACTGTGTGTTTATATACTCATATATTTATTCCATCCAGCTACAATGCTCCGCACTGTGTTTATATGTTTATATACCTATCCCATCTAGCTACAATGCTCCGCACTGTGTCTATATATACATATGTATACTCGCTGCTCTTGTTTTTTCTCTTGCCTTCTGATTGTTGCTCTGAGTGTTGCTATCCCTGTGCTGTTGCAATCCTGGAATTTCCCCATTGTGGGACTAATAAAGGCTTATCTTATCTTATTTTAATGACCACTGTCACAGTGCAAAATTCTCAAAAAGTGCACAGTCAACTAATTCAAAAAAGGTTTACAGACTGAAACTCTTTTCATACGTAAATTCTGGCTTTGAGATGAACTCATTCGCAGTCTCAAGTGTCCATTACACTTTAAGTGCATATCCTGTACATACTGGGATAAACACAAACACAGTCCCCCTTTTTTTTAAGTCAGTCCCAATGAGTCAAACAACCTAAAAACTCAGTCTTTCAGTGTGAGTCCAATGTAACTGCATTTACTTCAAGTATACAAAATGACCACCAACCCATTAACATTGACCACAAAACTCTTGGAAGTAGAAAGGATCTACACTGTATACCCATGACATGGCCTGTTCAGGATAATAAGGCAACGTCTGTATGTTATACTGTAACATGCTGGTGTACCCAATATATCATAAGTGAATACTTTCGGTTTTCTAGCGTTACGTCTAGGTCTCTGATTCACTTCCTCACCAGGATCACTGTAGGTAGGAGAAGGAGGGTGCGGTGAAGGAAGGCTCACCTCCACAGGTAAGTCCTCTACCTGACCAATGTCGTCCTCTGTGGCTGGTCAGCTGCTGCAGCTCAAGCTCTGTCTCCTGCTGCACCTCTTCAGGTATGTTGTCCTCCTGCTGAGCTGGGTCTGCGGCCCTCTCAGGCGGTGGCGAATCAGGACGAGTGTTCAAGTGAAGTGGCACTGGATAATACTCGTCCTCATCATCGTCATCCTCTTCTGAGTGAATCTCCAGTGTCTCCGCTGATCTGGTAGTGGCGTATTTCTTTGAATGAGGCTGCAAAGAAGTCTCCAAGGGCAAATGATCACATGGCAGAAGAAGATTGCGATGCAAAGTTCTAGATCTTCCCTTGCCTCTCTCAGGTTTCAGCTCATAAATGGGACTATCCTGCCCAACTTGCCTTACCACAGCATGGATTGCGTCCCCCCCAGTGATTTTGCAGCTTATCAGTTCCTCCACGTGGTGAGTTGGTGTATGGGGGCCGGTGGCCGTAGCGTCTACGTACAAAGTGTGGTGGGAAGCGCTGTCTCCCAGGGTAAGTGGGTCTGCGCCGTTGTTGCTGCTGGTCTCCTTCGGGGGCGTTCTCTCCATCACTGTGGTAGTTCTCTGGATAGTCTCCACGGGGAGGGCCTCTCCTCCTGGGGTAGTGCCTATAGCGGCTCCTGTCAGCGGCATACCTGCTTCCCTGGACTGCAGTGCCTCCTGGGCCGGTAACATTTTCTGCCTCTGCTCCCTTTTCTCCCTCAACTACATCAAACTCCACAGTTTCGCCATCCCCAGCACTGCGAAGGTATTTCCTCGGGTTGTTCTTTTTGATGGCTGTCTGGTGTACAAAAACGTCTTCTTTTGTGTCATTCCTATTAATGAAACCATATCCATTTCTGACGCTGAACCATTTGACTGTACCCAAGACTTTTGTTGCGATGACCTTCTTTTTATTCCCCGCTGGAGCTGCGGCTGCTGGGCTGGATGGGCTACTGCCTTTCAGGCTCTCTGCTTCCCTCTCTCTTGCGGCATTATGCTCCCTATATGCTCTACAGCCTGCCTGAAAATGCTCACTACTCCCTTTACAAATACTACCACAGGTGTAGGGCTTACATTTGGCTTTGTGTATGGGCCAGTGCTCTCCTCAACACTTTTTGGAGCAGTACAAGGCACTTTTACACACTGAACAACATTTCAAACTCTGGTTTTCACCCTGTGTAACACAGCTATAACAACACTGGGACCTTTTTATGTCACTGGTCACACCATGTCCCATTGGAGTGACCCCTTCTAGTTTAAAGAGTTACCTATGGCTGGTTTCACTGGCTTCTGTGCTTTACAGCCTGCTCTAAAATGCTCGCTGCTCCCACAGCTAAAACAGTGCTGGCAAAACTCTTCACCTGTCTGAATGCAATAATAACACCTTGGTTGTGGGCGGGGCATATGGTACCACCGAGGAGCGAAGCGCTGCTGGAATTGTGCAGTGCCTCTCATTGGTGCCAGGCCTTGCGCTGGATAGTACTGCTGAAGAGCTGCTTGGGGCCGCTGTTGAGGAAAGTAGTACTGAGCAGATGGGTCCAGCTGGTATTGTGGGTATGGTGTGAAAGTCGGCGCTGGGGAGTGGTTTTCAGGTCCTCCGCTGGTGGTGGGTTGTACTGTGGCTGAAGACTTCTGCATGGTTTCTCGGATTTGGGACACTTCAGCTCGCAAGTCCTTTAAAAGTACCATCTCAGACCGCATCTCTTTAATCTCTGCCAGCAGATCAGGTGACGGAACGGCTGTGCTTTGTTTTTGAACTGTCTTTTTTTTCTGCAGGTGCAGGGGTGTCACTGGGCTGAACAGTATTCACGGCGGCCGCTCGCTGGGGGACAGCATGTTTCTTCTTGTCTTGTCTTTCCTTTTCATTTGCGCCTGCAATATTCACCTTTTCCAATAAAACTTCAACAGGTGTCATGGGCTGAAGAAGGTACGGCTGCATGTCACTCTTAACATTGTCACTCTGCACACCTGTTAGGATGGTGTGCATGAACAAACTTTGGACCAAGGTGGGATCATATTTTAGACCCGACTCATCTTCCTGGGATGCGAAGAGAATCTTCTGGCGAAGGTCCATGGCTCTCAGAAGGAAGTTTTGAGGAGTCTCTTTATTGCTCTGAGCTTCTGAAGAAAGCTGCTTGTACAGTTCAGTAGCCCCTCTCTCCTGATAGTGAGACCTTAGGATCCTCCGCAGGGCGGGAAGAGTAAGATTACCTTTGCCTTCTAGGTAACTTCTCAACTGCAGGCCTGGTGTGATGGCGCAAATCACTGCGTCGATGATCTCATCCTCATGGTAGCCTTTACTGAGCCCACTTTCAATCTGCCTGGCCAAATTGGAAAATGTGAGCTTGTCTTTCTGTCCCGGCTCCCCTATTTGGCCTCATATCTTAAAGTCTTTACACCACATAGAGTTATATGGAGGCGCTGAAGCTCGTCTGTACATTGGTGTGCTCTGTAGGCTCAGTTTATTACTCATTAGCTGATGCATAGCCTCTTCTTTGGCTTGAAGTGTGGCCCGTAAAGCGTGTACCTCTTTCTGCAGGTCTTCGTTCTGTTTATCTTTACCCGCTATCTCTAACTCTGGCATCTTTGCATTTTCAAGCAAGTCCTTTATATTTACCAAATGAGACATTCCCTCATCTTCTAGCTCAGCTAACTCAGCTCTTTCAACATAACTTGTGACAAATGTGATTAGCTGGCCTCGAGTTTTGTCTGCAAATTGCTCTTTTCCCATTCCAGATATTTGTAGTCCATTGCATACATTAAGCAGTTGTTCAACATTCAGTTCGTATAATGCACCTTTAACTTCTAACTGCACTTTCTCCAACTCCGGCTCCATTTTCATCAGAGAAGTGAGCATAAAACAGTTCAACATAGGCCTCTTTTTACCTTGTGGTGTCGTGGTGCCCTCTAGTGGTGATTGTGGCACTAGAGTTACAACCTTTGCACGTGGTGCCAAAGCCACGGTGAATGTCGGCGGTACCTTACGTCTCTGATGCTAGGGTTCATGGAGGGATATTCGGCTCGAGTTTCCACTTCAGTTGGAGGGTTTTTCTCTCACCAAAATATCCCAGCGGTGCCTCCAAAATGTTGCGCCCTCTGCTCCACAGTTTGGGAGAGGTACGTGGTACTTTTGAGCAAAAAAATAATGAACAGAGTCGCGGTCTACGTCTTCACTCCATTCTGCTTTATTCAAAAGAACATGGAAACTTCTGCGCAAGCGCACAACACAGTTCTCTGTCTGGGCAAAAGCAATCAACCTGTGAATCACTGAACTCTCAACAAACTGCAAACAGTGCACACAGTATTCAAACCTTTTTAGCACTGTATTAATGTTTTTAAATGTGACAATCATGTGCAAAAATAATAATGAAATATTAATCTTTTTAACTCTCGTTTTTAACTGTATATATTGTCTACATTCAGCTTTTTAACTGACTTTTTAACCTGTAATCTGCTTTTTAACTTGTGTATGATACGCTTTTAATTAATTTATTAATTTTTATTTTTAACCTGTCACAGCTGCACATCGCCAATCAACCAGGTGCTACTGATCAGTAATTAGGGAAGCAGGGTGGAAGCAAACAGCATTACCAACTTAAAAGCACACTGATTAAAGTATTAAAACCTACAAAACATGCAAACTTATAAAACAAGCAACACAAATTTAAAAACTATATAAACCCCCCCCCCCAAAAAAAGCACAATAAAATACTTCCACCCAGTGACAAACACCCCCTTCAAATGTGCGAGTTTGGACAGATCGTTTCTAGCAACATAAGCACTTGAACAACGCTCGAACAACAAACCCTGGATCAACCCTGAGATAAAAACACTTCTGAGAGAGAAGAAGAGGATCTTCAGGTTGGGGAACAGGGAGATGCTGAAGTCCGTACAGAGGGAGCTGAGGAGGAAGATCA
Organism: Pholidichthys leucotaenia; assembly: GCA_020510985.1. Lineage (NCBI taxonomy): Eukaryota > Metazoa > Chordata > Actinopteri > Cichliformes > Pholidichthyidae > Pholidichthys > Pholidichthys leucotaenia. The sequence goes on from CM035837.1 coordinate 108,259,256, forward strand.
GAGAAGGCAAGGACAGCTTCAGGAAGAAGATGGAGGACAAGCTGCAACAGAGCGACATCGGCGGGCTCTGGAGAAACCTTAAAACCATCTCTGAGCTCCAGAATACCTCCCCCCAGGCCATGGGGGGCAGGGAGTGGGCGAACAATCTGAACCTGTTTTTTAATAGGTTTGACCAACCGCCCTCCCCCCTGACTGCACAACAACCACTGCTGCCTCTAAAGACATCGAGTCCTGCTGCCCACACCCCACTTCACCAACACCCCCCCCCACTCCCGGCACACAGCCCACTAACATGACCCTCACTAAGACCCAGGTGAGGACGGAGCTGAGGAAGATCAAGGCGAGGAAGGCCTCGGGACCAGACGGCATCAGCGCGAAGCTCCTCAAGTCCTGTGCAGACCAGCTGTGTGGGACTGTGGAGTACATCTTCAACCTGAGCCTGAAACTGGGGATGGTACCACAGTTGTGGAAAACATCTTGTGTGGTATCTGTACCAAAGACTTCCCACCCCAAAGACCTGAACAGCTACAGACCATGATCATGGCCCTGACGTCTCACATGATGAAGACCTTGGAGAGACTGCTCCTTGCTTACCTCCGCCCCCTGGTGGGACCAGCGATGGATCCACTCCAGTTTGCCTACCAGCATGGCATTGGGGTGGAGGATGCAGTGATCTTCCTCCTTCACTGTTCTCTGTCCCACCTGGAGAAGCCCGGGAATGCGGTGAGGATCATGTTCTTTGACTTCTCCAGTGCTTTCAACACCATCCAACCGATGATCCTGAAGGACAAGCTGCTGTGCGCAGGGGTGGACCAGCACTTGTCATCATGGATCCTGGACCTACCTCACTAACCGGCCACAGTTTGTGAGAACCCGGGACTGTGTGTCCGACACGATCATCGGTAGCACGGGGGCCCCCCAGGGAATGGTTTTGGCTCCCTTCCTGTTCACCCTTTATACTGCGGACTTCTCACACAACACAACACACTGCCATCTACAGAAGTTGTCTGACGACTCTGCGATTGTCGGCCTCATCTCCAACGGCGATGAAGCTGAGTACAGAGGACTTATCCAGGACTCCGTGGACTGGTGCCATCGGAACTGCCTCCAGATCAACGCGAGGAAAATTAAGGAGCTGGTGGTGGACTGCCGCAGGCAAGGACAACCCCTCACAGCGCCAGTAAACATACAGGGAACAGACATTGAGATGGTGACATCCTACAAGTACCTGGGTGTTCATCTGATCAATAAACTGGACTGGTCACACAATACCGATGCACTCTACAAGAAGGGACAGCGTAGGCTGTTCCTACTGAGGAGGCTCAGGTCTTTTGGTGTACAAGGGGCGCTGCTGAAGACATTCTACAACACAGTGGTGGCATCAGCCATCACTTTTGGAGTGGTCTGCTGGGGCAGTGGCATTACAGCAGCCAATAGGAAGAGACTGAACAAACTGATCAAGAAAGCTAGCTCTGTCCTGGGGCAATGCCTTGACCCAGTGGAGGAGATAGGAGAGAGAATGATGGTGGCTATACTGTCATCTCTGCTGGAGTCCGAGTCCCACCCTATGCAGAACATACTGAACACACTGAGGAGCTCATTTAGCAGCAGACTACATCATCCTAGGTGCACAACCGAGAGGTTTCGCAGGTCCTTCCTACCTACGGCTGTCAGACTGTATAACCTAAGCAGGGCTGCTCGCAGAGATAGCAAAAAAACATGACGACCTAGTAGTATTGAATGCAAAAGACGCAATAGACTTACACAGTGGTCCCCTCCAGTATACAACTAGGACAATATCAGTCGCTACGGAGGGTGACAATATGTATGGGTACATATTCATACTATGTAGGATAACTAAGTAGACGGTTATGCTGTTTATTCCATCTAGCTACAATGCTCCACATTGTGTGTATATATATTTATATATTTATGTGTACATATGTATATTTGCTGCTCTTGTTTTTCTTGTCTTCTTGATTGTTGCTCTGAGTGTTGCTATCCCTGTGCTGTTGCAATCCTGGAATTTCCCCATTGTGGCACTAATAAAGGCTTATCTTATCTTATCTTATCTTATTCCTGCTTAGCCTGATTGGTTATAACATTAACCAATCAGACGGATACTCTTGGCTACCTTGGGGGAACAGGGAGGAGCCGAGGAGCAGCAGAGAGAGGCAGAGGGGAGGGAGAGGAGAGGGGAGGGGGGACCCGACTTCAATGTGGCCTCAGCACCTGCTCTCAGCTCACTTCGCCAGCTGTTGGGGCACCGTGAAACTCACCGAACTGTGGAATGTGTGCTGCTCAGTGGGCCACTTTTAGTAAGCAGAACTGGTGCCGGCTAGCTGCAGTCGCCGGCAGGCGGGGCGTTGCACTTGACAAGACCGTGGTCTCGCCGAGCTGTGCAGTTGCTAGTGGACGGGATGACATGCTCGGCGAAACCGCGCCAGTTCTGCTTAGTAAAACTGGCCTACTGGATGGCTTACATTCCAGCCTCCAAGCAGGGCCGGTTAGCGACTGTCCGCTACACCAAGAATGATCCTTCCCCAGGTTGGAACGCCCTGGCTCAAAGTCCTCTTCTTCCAGCTATTGTTGGAATGGGTATGGTATGGGTGGAGCTAATTAGAATATTCATAGATTCACACATACTTAAGTAGGTGGAAGAAAAGCTAAAAAGCTCTTTCCAAGCAATTCAAAGGCAATGAAAATTTTTTTGTGTTTAAAAAGCCACAATATACAATTTGAGGCAATACACATTTGTTTTTGATTGTGTTTTTGGTGGTTTTAGAGCCGCCAGAGTGTGTCTTTAAATGGCCTTGCCCACCTTACCTGTCTAAGCTGTTCCATCCTTACACTCCTGCTCAGTCTCTTAGGTCAGCTGATCAACTGCTCCTAGGGGTATCAAAAGCTAAGCAGAAGCTCTGAGGGGACAGAGCTTTTTCTGTTGCTGCTCCTAAACTGTGGAGCAGTCTCCCTTTGCCCATTAGACAGACCCTTTCACTGTCCATTTTTAAAACTCATCTTAAAACCCATTTTTACTCCTTGGCCTTCAACCCAGCATGAGACATAAGCCATGTTTACATGCGCAAAAGTTCTTCAATCTGATTACTGTTCAGATCAGAACTTTACTGTTTACATGGACCCTGAAAAAGTGGATCCGATTATGTCATGCGCTTACATATGTCACATGTTTGAACGGACTAAATCGCAGAATTTTCTGATATTCCGGAAATAGTAGCAGAAGAAGCAACTTCCGATGTAAACAAACCCCACTTCGTGTCTTTCTCTTTTTGAAATGGACCTGTATTGTGTTATTCAGACTGTAATTTTGCTTCTGCTGGTCTCCATAATGAAGCTACAAGCCCAGCAGTACATACTTCTGCATATGACGAAGAGAGGGAGACAAGACGATACAGACCAGTTCTGTTTTACTCCCGCCATGTCTTCCACTAGCTGCTGTAAAGGCGGAAATACATCATGTCGACATATGGCTGACGTACTAGACATGCACAGTACACATATTTTCTACCCAAACTTCAGAAAAAGTGTTTATATGTACACCAATTGGATCAACAACTGGCATAACCCACCCGCCTCAGTCGGAAGGAAATTTTGATCCAAAGGAGTGTGATCGGGTCAGGATCTTCAGATTGGCATGTTTACATGAAGCATTTTATTCCGATCAGGCTTTTAATCCGGTTACTTATTTCCATGTAAACATGGCGACTGATTTTACTTGTTTTATTGCATTTATTATATGATTTTTATACTTTTTAGCTGTTTTATTGTTGCTTGTTTATTTTTGTGTTTTACATTTGTCATATTTTATCTATCCCTGATGTACAGCACTTTGTGTCAGCTGTAGTTGTTTTTAAAGTGCTTTAGAAGTAAAGTTGCAGTGTTTCCTCTGGCTTAAAGACCTTGGCATGGTAGCGACATATTTTTACCGGGGGAGGCAGAAAACACATGACACTATTGTAAGTGGAATATGTTCATTTTACACTATTTATTTCTTTTTTAAAATTTTGCACAGGAACTTTGCATTTGGAACTTACTGAAGTTTTGTACAACTGAGGCTTGAATGTTGGAATATTGGGCCATTTGGGGTCCCACCCAGACATCCTGTGTTTGGACTGTTTAGTGGTGTCATCCTTCTCTCCTTTCTTTGCTCTCACCTCTCCTGGACCCTCTGCCTGAACACTTTCCTCTCCTTGGCTCCTCTCTTCTGTCTCATCTTGCCCTCTCTGAGCTCTGTCTAATTCAAGTTCTCTCTTTGTCTATGGTGGTATACAAACAGGTTAGAAAATATCAAGTGTCATGTTTTGTATTTTTATTCTAGTGTTTCTTTTTTCCATTGAGAGCAGGGAAGGGGAAAAACACATTTATAATAGTAATTTACTCATGCATCCTTAAATGATATGATCAGAGGTGGGTATAGTAGCCAAAAATTCTACTCATGTAAAAGCAGTGCTTTGAAATTAATAATTAAAAGTAGACAACCAAAAATTTCTAGTTAAGGATACAAAAGGCACCCACTTAAAAACTTGAGTAATGACTTCAGTCTTGAAGGTTTGAGGTTTTTCTCCAACATTTATAAAAATTTTCTTAAAGTTTTCTACTTTTCTCTGTAAATTTATCTAAATTTGAAACCATTTTCCTCAAATTTGTAATTTCCTCTTGTAAAATTGACTTTTCTTGTACATTTGAGACGTTATTATAAATTTGTGGATTATTTTATGGTTATTTTTTGTCTATTTTGTTAAAATAAAATTACTTTTTTTTATAAATTTGAAACAGACTGTGGTAAAAAAAAAAAATTTTTACTTTTTCCTTATAACAATTTACAATTTTGACCATAATTTTGAAGAGCCAGAACAGAACAATAATTTAACTCTGATTTCAAAGAAAAAATATTAATAAAATTGTATTTAATGAAATAAATTAACTGAAATGACTAAAGATGCAGTTATTTCTGTTATAATATTTGTATATATTTATATTTTTTTAGAACTCTCCTCAAAACCCTGACAGCAGGAAAAACCTCCCTTATTTTGAAATCCAAATGTTAGCACGTTTAGTTTGTCTGAAGGCTGCTGACAGATTAAAGTCATTGACTTTGTGAATTTCAGTCATCTAAACTTGCCAGGTACATAATAATGAATATAAATTGGTTAATATTAACTAAGGTAAAGGTAAAAACATCTTTTTATTCTTGTCTGAAATAAGAAAAACAAAAAACTAATAATTAAAAAGAAGACAAAATGAACCAACTCGAGCTCCTAACCACACTGACATGGTTTTCTGATCCAGAGAGCAAACTCAGACTCAAGAGTAGATACAATTACGTATTTTTATTGTGTTCAGTGTATGTGTGTGCGTGCGTGTGTGTGATAGTGTAACAGCCAGGGGCGAGCAGAGCACCGTGCAACCTGGCAACCCCATGAACAAACAGAGACAGGGAGAGTTAGAGTTGAACCCCTGAGGGGATGTACAGAATTGTCCAGTGCTTACTGTTTGTAGAGATGGCTTTTGGCTCAGGTTCAGCTCAGAAGCTCCGGCCAGGAAGACAGTGCCCGCTGTTCCGGTAGCAGCTGGAGGTGGTTGGTGATTTCGTGGAAAGCGCGGTGCAGCTCGGTCCGCCGCCAGGAGAGAGAGTGGTCCGCCACCACAGATCTCCACCTGTGCACAGGGGATGGGCTTTGACAAAGATGAGTAGAATGAAAGCTTACTTGGCGTGAAGATGATGATCCTCCCTGATGACGGATGACAGGAGGCGATATTCTTAGACGAGGGTAGGCTGTGGCAAGGAGAGTCTAAGACAAGGATGAAGGCGAGTGTAGGTCTCATCAGGGTAAGGAGACAGACGACTCCATGCTGATGTGAGGGCAGCGCAGTCTAAATAGCCCCGGCAGTGATGGAGAGCAGGTGTGCGCACAGCTGCGGATAATGAGCAGACAGAGCGAACCATCACACACACCTGTTAGCTAAGGAACTCTTCCATTATTGCTCCCATTACCAGCGGGTTAAAACCATGATAAATGCCTCCATAGATTACATACCTCTTCTGGGGGTTTTTTTGTTTTTGTTTTTTTTTTACGCATTTAAAGCACTTTGATAAGTTCATGTTTCTCTTGGACTCGGATTTCCAAATACTGCTGTTGGTTTATAAAGCTCTGAATAGTATAGGGCCAAAATACATTTCAGATCTGCTAGTCCATTATGAACCACCCACCCTCAGATCATCAGGGTCAGGCCTACTATCTGTGCCCAGAGTTAGAACCAAACATGGTGAGGCAGGGTTTAGTTTTTAAGCCCCTCACATATGGAGCAAACTCCCAGAAAGCATCAGAGCTGCTGAAACTCTCAGCTGCTTTAAATCCAGGTTAAAAACTCTCCTATTTGCCGTGGCCTTTCAGTAGAACAATTGTCAGTCTCCTACAATGCACTGTAAATTTTTATTTCCGTCATATTCCATTTTAGCCTGCTTTTGTTTTTCTTTAATTTACTTATGAGTTTGCTTTTTAATTCTTATGTATTCCTTTTGCAAGTTGCTCTTATGCTTTAATGTTTTTATGTAAAGCACTTTGAATTGTCTTGTACATGAAATGTGCTATGCAAATAAACTTGGGGCAGCGCGGTGGCGGAGTGGTTAGCACTGCGGCAGCACAGCAACTCACCCTTGGCCAGGGGATCCTGGGTTCGATCCCAGCCCCCGACCAACAGTGATCTGTGTGGAGTTTGCATGTTCTCTCCGTGTCTGCGTGGGTTTACTCCGGGATTTCTCCGGTTTCCTCCCACATGCCAAAAACATGCACATTAGGTTAATTGGCATCAAAACTGGGGATTCTAAATTGTCCTTAAGGAATGACTGTGAGAGTGAATGGTTGTCTGTCTCTCTGTGTTGGCCCTGCGATGGACTGGCGATCTGTCCAGGGTGTACCCTGCCTCTCGCCCAAAGATGCTGGGATAGGCTCCAGCCCCCCCGCGACCCGAAAAGGATTAAGCGGAAGAAAATGGATGGAAATAAACTTGCCTTGCCTTGCCTTGCCTCGGACAATGACGCTAGCAAGACACTCTGCTTGCCAACTGGAGTGGTCACACGGGTGGGGCGCTTCTGAACTCTGCGCGGATGACGGTCACACACGTTGTTTGTGCGTGTGCTTGCGGACTGTCATTCCTTCATATTTTTATCTTAAATTTATATTCCCTCGTACAGTGGTGGCATAATTTCAAGCGTGGCGGGCCGGCACCTGGAAATGTTACCAGAGGAAACCCTGAGTTGGATTGGATTGGAAAGAAACATATACAGCATATAAGGCTGCTATAAGCTATGGGGCCTAACTTCAGAAAAAAAAAAATATGTATTGGAGTCTATGGGAAGGGAGAAATTGTTTTTCCATCCCAACTGTGTTATGTTATGAATTACACATATAATATTTGTCAATTTTAAAGATATTTTTCCGCATATACAAAGTTGCAACCTTAAGCTTTAACTGTTAGACGACAACCTACAGCATTTTTTTAATGTGGAAAATTATCTTTCAGATTCACAAACATCACATGTAATTCATGGCAAAATTCAATCAGGATTGGAAAATAATTTCTCTCTTGCCATTCACTCCAATACAGATTTTTTCGAAGTTCCATATGAAGAAGTAAAGGGGAATTTAGGCTTCCTATATAAGGATTAAGCATCTTTAAAGGCAACTGGGGAGGATTTGAAGTGAGTGCATTTTTTCCCTCTTTGCCTATCAATAATGATTAGCACAGATAGAATACATTCTTCTGAGGACTGCAATGTCAAGATTCATGCAGTAGCAATATTTTATTCTATTCACAACAGGTATCTTCTTCCGGTTTTGTCTAAGTCAGTGTTTTTCAACCTTGACTGAGCCACAGCACCCTTTTTACATTGATAAAAAATCACTGCACTCTACCAACCAAAAATGTTACAAATTGCCTCACTTGTAGCCTATTACAGCATATGTAATAACAATTTAGTCAATTTAAAAATGTAAATACGCATGAAGTCGATGACTGAATGAGTTGAATTTTGTTCAACTCTGGCAAAAATTTCACTTGATGCTTGGTTGCAATAGCCAGTCAGCACTGATATTCCACCATTACCAGGAGAATAAATTAGTTTCAAAATGAGACTCAGCAGAGACAAATGGACTGATGGAGCTCTGTGACAGTTTGTATCCACCATTTATTTAGTGCTGAAAACAGCAAACATCAGGATGCAATCTCTGGACGAGGTAGGAACATTTTCCCAGCAGCGTGGCCCTCCGGATAATGTGAATTCAAATATGACACCCTTCTTTTGGGATTTCCACAGCAGGTGCAAAGCGGCTGCAGAAGTTACAAAGGTAACCTGACTTCTCGACAGGGTGAATTTTCCATCAAGAAGAAGAAGAAGAAAGATTGCATTTATACTGCTACCCACTGACATGAAAGAGCCACTACAGGCACAAACACAGAACAACAGCAAATTATTTGCAATTTTTTTTGATCGATTGAGTAAAATTAAACAGTTTCCCGTGGCACCCCAGATGATCTGTCTTGGCATCCCAGTTGACATATGGTGCTGTCCTTTTGAAGCCACAAGTCAGACTCAGGGAAATGCCCTTAGAAGTCGCATTTCATTTCAGAATGTGGGGCGGACTGTCATGCGCTGGCCCTTGCGAGCCAGCATAAGACGCACACAGAGTAACCAGTGAGTTTTTCAGTGAGTTTATTTACGGTGAAAAAGGTGTTAACACAAGCTGCTGAGATAATGACAGGAGTCTTCACATAACAGGAGGCATAGGGCTATACAGCACACTAAAGGTCCAGAGCAGGAGACGGTCACACACAGTCAGGCTTGGTAATAATAATACACTGGCTGCTAAGGCAGGGACTTACAGATCATTATACGCCGGGAGGAATAAGGCTAATACAGCACACTTACTGGTACCGGTGAAAGACGGTCAAGCCCAAGGCAGCCGAGGTGTAAATACAGTCCAGGCATCCGCAACGTGACGGTGGGTGAACAGTTAAACGACCAGGTTGGCGATCAGATTAGCGATCAGTTAGCGATCAGACACTGCTGCGTCCTAACGACGCCAGTGCTCAGCTTAAGTAGACAAGGTACTAATGACAATGATGACACACAGCTGGCCGACCGTTGACAGGCGGAAGCCCCACCGAGCACTTTCACAATAAGAGCCCGGAGAGGCCAGAATACCGCCCGCAGCTGTCAAGGCCGGCAGCGAGACATAACTTTAACCCGAGAGCGATCAGAACCGACGCTCGGGTCATAACAGTACCCTCCCTCCACGGGCGGACTCCGAACGCCCCAAGGAACCAACCTGCCCCCCCCCGCCCCCCCAGGGTGGGAGGTTGGGGGACAGGTGCGGAGGGAGAGAAACCAACCCAAGAACAAGACAAAGACCAGACAAGAAAACCATACAAGAAATACATACAAACACATGACTCTGGGAACAAAAAAAAACAAAGGAAAGAAATACATGACTGGAACCATGGACACAAAACAAATACGTGCTAAACACGACGACTATGAAAAACAAACACACAAGACCAAAAATACAAGTAAACCCCTGGAAACTAAGAACAAAAACCTCCATACTATAACCCCTCAAGAAGGAGTGGAGAACAAAACAACAAGGACAAAATGATCCAACTTGGCTATGACAAGACTGTGACTCTCCCAGAAAAACAAAACAAAACATGAGGCAATCCAAAATTGCTCTGACTTGGCTAAAACTAAACTATGGCCCTCAAAAAAAAAACAAGAGGCAATCAAAAAAAATGCTCCGACTTGACTAAGACAATGACTGTGGCTCACAAGAAAAAAGAAACAAGAGACAATCTAAAATTGCTCAAACTTGACTATGACTATGACTTACAAGGAAACAAGAGGCAATCAAAAATTGTTAGGACTTGACTAAGACTATGACTTACAAGGAAACAAGAGGCAATCCAAAATTGCTCAGACTTGACTAAGACTATGACTTTGATAAACAACAAAAAATTGCTAGACGTACAAAACATGATTTGGCACCATATGGGCCCACAGAAAATCCCACAGTACATGATCAGTCAGGTGGCCTGCCCCAGTCCCATGCCCCCAGAAATAAGTCCTCTGGTGGCCGAACCAGGTCACCCCGTAACACACACAGTTTATTGGGTGGCCAACCCAAGATGCCGAACGCTCCAAGCAGTTCCTCGGGTGGCCGACCCGCATCCCACAACCAACAGGACCGTGGAGGGATTGCATGCAGCCGCTCACCTGAAAACGACAAAACAGGAGAGCGCCGATCTGCCAAACAAAACCCACTAATGGCCCCCAGCTGGTGGCTCCTGAGAGGGGGACAACCAAAAACCTGGACCCCCTCGAATCCTGATTGGGTCGCAGCCGCACCTGCGCTGGACCCCCACTGGACCTCGTCGGACCCCGATTGGGTTACAGCCACACCTGAGTCGGAACCCGACTGAACCCCGTCGGACCCCGATTGGGTAATCGCTGCACCCATGTTGGACCCCGACTGGGTCAGGACGGGCCCAGATTGGGTCACCGCTGCACCCACGTTGGACCCCGACTGGGTCATCTCAGCCCATGCGTCGGACCCCGACTGGGTCAGGACGGGCCCCGATTGGGTCACCGCTGCACCCACGTTGGACCCTGACTGGGTCACCTCGGCCCATGCGTCGGACCCCGACTGGGTCAGGACGGGTCCCGATTGGGTCACCGCTGCACCCACGTTGGACCCCGACTGGGTCTCCTCGGCCCACGCGTCGGACCCCGACCGGGTCACCTCGGCCCACGCGTCGGACCCCGACTGGGTCAGGACTGCTCCGGCGACGACTTCCATCTCCAAACCTGGAACCCCCAGTCCCGTGACCTTGACTGGCTCTGGACCGGTAATGCTGTGGAGGTGCTCAGAAAACAAGGGAGGACCGGGATCAGTTCCACCGGCAGCGCCAGAGCCCAGCGAGACGAGCTCGGGTGCAGCAGCCGGCTGCCCCTCACTCGCCTCCCCATGAGGCAGGCAAAAATGGTCTAACACACCATACAGGGAAACAAGAAAGAGCACTTGCCTGCACTCGGGCTCTGGAGCTGTCCAGGACTTCGCCGATCCAGGTTCAAGAAGAAACTCGTCGTCGGGCTCCCACTCGGCTGTGTTGGGTTCCACAGCCGGCCTGATGGTCTCTGCAGCTGGATCCTCACGCGCTGGCGTCCATGCCAATAACCCGTATGGCGTGGGGGCAGAGGACCCTGGACCTGCTGACTCGGGCTGCATCCCTGAGGAACCCTGGGGACGCTCTCTCGTCGGCTCTGGCTCCTCACTGCAGTCTGTTCTGCTCTGTCCAAAGTAAGGCTGCAGGACCAGGATATCTCCCAGAGCTGCAGGCTTCCCCCTCGTTCGACGGCGTGGGACTGACGCCGAGGACCGCTCCGCAGGAGGAGACACAGAGGCAGCAGGTTTAATACAAATGGCTACAGCTGGGGAAAGAAACTCAGGGAGCTGCAAACCCTGAGCTTCACCCCCAGGAGTCAGACAAGACAGATCACTATTATTACTAGGAAAGTGAACTTGGACTTGCCTGTCTCCCGGGGGGAGGATGTTGTCAGCTGTAGCGGACGTTGCTCCTTCCCTCGCTCGCTGGATGGTAAAGGATCCAAGAACGGAGCCCACCGGCACAGGACTCAGCTCACTCTCAGCAGCTGGCTGGTTGAGGGGGTCATCCCGGCGGCCCGGAACTGGATCCGGAGCAGGAGCTTGCCGAAGATGCGCCCGGCCGTGACGCCGACGCCTTCGCCGGCCCCCAGATGGTGCGAACTCCCGAAATGGATCGAAGGCAGGATCAGGATCCATAGGCGAAGAGCAGGAGTGCCTCTTCACCTGCTTCATGCCGCGTTCCTCCTCCATCATCAGGAATAATTCGCGTTGTGCGGCGATGTCCTCCCTCCTCGTGTCGACTTCCGGGTGGTTGGCGTAGCGGGGAGAGAGATTACAGAGAACATCTTCGGCGGCGTCCAGGTACCAATGTATGCCGTGGTCATAGTCCAACAGGGAAGCGGAGATGAGCAGCTCATCCATGGCTTCCAAAACACTCGTCAGCACGTGGCTCTTCGGTGACGGCATTCCCCACATACACAGGACCCAGACAGGGAAAAGCAACGTCCAAAACTCAAACTCACTGGTGAATAGCGTCTCAGGTTCGCGTCACCGTAAACGCTGTTTGGGCAGCAGTGTACTGTCATGCGCTGGCCCTCGCGAGCCAGCATAAGACGCACACAGAGTCACCAGTGAGTTTTTCAGTGAGTTTATTTACGGTGAAAAAGGTGTTAACACAAGCTGCTGAGATAATGACAGGAGTCTTCACATAACAGGAAGCATAGGGCTATACAGCACACTAAAGGTCCAGAGCAGGAGACGGTCACACACAGTCAGGCTTGGTAATAATAATACACTGGCTGCTAAGGCAGGGACTTACAGATCATTATACGCCGGGAGGAATAAGGCTAATACAGCACACTTACTGGTACCGGTGAAAGACGGTCAAGCCCAAGGCAGCCGAGGTGTGAATACAGTCCAGGCATCCGCAACGTGACGGTGGGTGAACAGTTAAACGACCAGGTTGGCGATCAGATTAGCGATCAGTTAGCGATCAGACACTGCTGCGTCCTAACGACGCCAGTGCTCAGCTTAAGTAGACAAGGTACTAATGACAATGATGACACACAGCTGGCCGACCGTTGACAGGCGGAAGCCCCACCGAGCACTTTCACAATAAGAGCCCGGAGAGGCCAGAATACCGCCCGCAGCTGTCAAGGCCAGCAGCGAGACATAACTTTAACCCGAGCGCGATCAGAACCGACGCTCGGGTCATAACACGGACTTCTACATGCCCAACTATTTATTAGCGCTTCCGTTTCAGTATAGCCGTAGTTTCTATCTCTGAACATATTACTACGGTGATTTTCATAGGCAAATTACTGTGTAGCTACGGTTGGCACTGATAACAATGGCTATAACAAGCAAGTTGGCATTTTCTGACTTGTGCTATGCAGTAAACTCAAACCTGACGTCATTCTGACTTCAGGTTTTCAACCTCACACATAAAGGAATGAGCCGTCACACAGTTTTGATGACAAAATTAGTGTGTATCATGAATATGAGAATGCAGTAGGGAAAGAAAAGGGCAGCTTTATAATTATCCCATCTCAATGCTGATTTTGAAATTATGCTTTTATAAAACAGGTTAGAAAAAATGTTTTAGGTTAAAAGGGACAATAGTCCTTTGAGGGCATTAGAAGTAACTTCATTCAGCTCAACAGTAGTTGCAGGTGCAGCAAGTGTAGACCACCTGTGGTCTATGCCGAGGCTGAGTGGCAATTGCTTCCATTAATGTACCAGCTCACTTGGTGGTCAAACATAAATGACCTACATTAAACAGCTTTGCTTCTCTAGGCTCTTTTTCAACTGTGTCTGAACATCATTTTCTTTCTTTTCCTTTAACAGTTAATGGTTTCGTACATACAGTATGTTGCCATGTACAGAGAAAAATTTTGCAAAAGTCTCATTTCAGTATTGAAGCCCAAACTTATGATTCTTAGTTGCTAATTACTTCTTCCAGCAGGTTCTAGATGCCTATTCCTGCATGGCTTCTCATTTTTCACCTTGCACTCAACATTCCCTACCTGCTGTTCATATGTGGTTGCCTTCCCTGGAGAAGTGTAAGTTGTCTGATATATTCATGGCATTAGTAAAGTACATCTGCTTTCAGGTATGGGTATATTGAATTTCAGCAGTAGAGGGCACAATGGTACTTTTGAAGTGGTCTCCAAATTGACCCATTTAATTAAACTAATTAGATCTACCTTTTGTGAGAAATCGACAAACTCCCAACATGCATTATATCCTCCTACCGCTAATGTTTCCAAATAAAAGCTCCTAAATGCTGCTGCCAGAATACTTTGCATTTACTTACTTTATATTTTACTTTATACTTCAATACTTTAACTAGTAATGCAGACTAAAGTCATGTTCAAGTCATGGTCCCTGTATTCAAATTGAATGAACTAGGAAAAATGCATGTTCTATTTTAGGCCTGTAATGATGTAAGTCCTTGAAATATAGTTCTGCTGATACATCTAAAACCAACATGAAGACATTTCGCTCTGTATGTTCTGAAATTCAGAATGAGACATTTTCTTGTTAAGGACTCACAATGGCTAATCTGCACTTTTGTCAGTGCAAGAACCGAATCATTTTTTTCTGAATGTTCTTTACTTTCAACCTTAGTTTCTAAACCAAGAAGCGATATATAATCAATGTCAAAGAGATGATGGCAACAAATACACATTAGCTTTGGTTAACAATGGAGGTACCTGTTTTCATTGTGGTAGTCAGTGTCACACTATCAAGATGCACATTGCTCAGGACTGCTCCCTTAGAAAAAAAAGGAACTAGGGACGTTTATTAAATTGAAAAACTGATCCCAGGTTTCTCCAATCACCTTCACAGTCTGATTTCTCCCACCTAGCACAAAAATAGACTACGAAGACAAGCAAGCAGCAGCCAGACTATTACAGGCACATTTATTTATACATTTTTTTCATGTTAGAACCTGATGTATCTACATGAGATTTATATATTATCAATCTAGTGCATACAGATCAAGGTTGTTTTTTGTTACTGAAATCCACAAATGTTTCCTGATTGCTTTATATGGCAGTCAGTAGTTGTGAAAGCAACACAAACCAACTTTTATGGGAACTTAAATCTCCTGACACTGTATTTTTGTTTGCCTCCAGTACTACACCTGCCGAGTTTGGCAGTGGCTCAAATGAGTGGTGGTAAGCTAGGAGACAGAGACGCAAGCATGAAGAATCCTTATGAGGAATTAAGTAGCAACTCTTGGCAGGATTAACATTCACAAATATTTGTTGAAATATTTTACTTTTGATTTGTTTCTATTCAGGGTTAGTGTTGTGAAAAAGTATTTGCCTTCTTCCTGATTTCTCATGTTTTTGCATTTTTGTCACAATTAAATGCTTCAGATCATCAAACTAATTTTAATATTAAACAAAAATAATCCGAGTTAATACAAAATGCATTTATTACGGGAAAAAAGCTATCCAAACCTACCTGGCCCCTTTTACATCATGAATTAACTGTGAGTAACCACATTTTTTGGAAAGCTGAGTTTCATTTCCCTAGTCACACCCAGGCCTGTTTAATCCTGTTGATTAAGCCTGTTGAATCAAGAAATCACTTAAATAGAACCTGTCTGACAAAGTGAAGGAGTCTAAAAGATCTCAAAAAGCAACACATCATACCACGATCTAAAGAAATTCAAGAACAGATGAGAAACAAAAACCCAAAACAACATCTAAAGAACTGTAGGCCTCATTTGCCTCAGTTTGGACACTGGTCCATGATTCAACAATAAGAAAGACTGGGCAAAAATGGCATCCATGGAAGAGTTCCAAGGTGAAAACCACTCCTGACCAAAGAGAACACAATGGCTAATCTCACATTTGCCAAAAAAACTTCTTGATGATCCTCAAGACTTTTGGAAAAATATTCTATGGACTAATGAGACAAAAGATGAACTTTTTTGATGGCGTGCATCTGTTACATCTGGCATAAAACAAACAGTGTTTCATAAAAATAACATTATACCAAAGGTCAAACATGGTGGTGGAAGTGTGATGGTCTGGGGCTGCTTTGCTGCTTCACGACCTGGATGACTTGGCGTAGTTGATGGAACCATGAATTCTGCTCTCTGCCAGAAAATCCTGAAGGACAATGTCCAGTCATCAGTTTGTGACTTCAAGCCATCCAGTATGGCTGAATTAAAAGAATTTTGCAAAGAGGAGAAAATTCCTCAACAACTATGTAATAGACTCATTGCCAGTTATCACAAACGCTTGATTGCTGTTGTTGCCACAACAGATCGGACAACCAGTTATTAGGTTTAGGGGCAATTACTTTTTCACATAAAGCCAGGTTGGCTTTTTCCCTTAATAAATGAAATTGTCATTTAAAAACTGCATTTTGTATTTACTCAGGTTATCTTTATCTCATATTACAATTAGTTTGATGATCTGAAACATTTAAGTGTGACAAATATGCAAAAATATAAGAAATCAGGAAGGGGGTAAATACTTTTTTACAACACTGTACTGAATTGCTCAAATTCTAATTGCCAACTTAAATAATAGAAATACAGCTCAAATTCTACATTTTTTGTCGTTGTAGCCTCCTTGTGAAATTCCTCATTTTACAAATCCCCTTTTCTGGTGATGCCTTTAAACAGCAGAGGGTGAATTTCAATCAAGGCTCAAAAGAATCAATCCAGCACAGACGTGTTGGTCTTTTTCTCCCTTTTTCTTCATTTTGCCGTGAGAACCTTCACATTCCCCGTGGACCATGCCTGTCTAAATGTAGACCCTCTCACTTGATTAAATGTGTCGGGTAGTATTTGGCCTTCACATCACTGTAGTGTTGCCAACTGCCTGGGGGCTTCCAGAGAGCTGTAGTTTCCCGACAGCCTCTGGATCTGATCTCTGATCTCTGTTTTTTTTTTTCTTTTTTTTTATAGACATGAGCCCACCATTAACAGTTGTACCTCATGATTAAAGCTACCTGACACTGATTTATTTAACAGACCTAATCTGTTTATTATTCTGAGTGTAGATGGGTGTTCCTGCTGCAGATCCAGGGTGGGGCTTTCAAGCACCTGCTCGCTTTGTCTACGGCTTGGTGCCGTGCAGAGTATGTGCACTGACTTTTTAAAGGTTTTTGGTGAATCAGGCTGCTTGTTGCAGCTGGATACAAGATTACAAGGAATTAGATGATAATTTGCGGATTATGTGTTATTAATATAAAAGCAGTGATTACAAAAGCCTCGTAGTGTGCCGTGCTTTATCCCTGATGTTATTGTTCACATAATCAGCAGTGTAATTTTGATTAGGAAAAAATGTGCTGCATCAAAAACCTTCCTGAATTTACCAGTTATTTTTAGCAAAAGCATGGACAGACTAGAGAAAAGGTGTTGACTGATGGACAGTAATAGAGTAAAAACTTAACAGAAATTTAAGGCATGCATTATAAAATTTTTACTTTCATATTTTGTCTGTTTGAGAATTTGCATTTACTCGTTTTCAGCTTGTGATATCTTTTCCTATCTGTTTTCCTTACTCTTATTTCATTAGTAGTCAACATGCACTTTTTAATGGTTCTTTCAGGAGTGTCTCCTATCATTCAATAATGTGTTGTACTGTGTGCCAGTTTCTGTGTAATTTTCACCAGGGGTGTATGGACATTTTATATCACAGTAATGATGGCTCATTGATGAAACTTTTTTTGTGCTTTAACAAAAATCTCAATGAGTGGGAGGAATTCTGCTTTCATATTTTTTTTTAACATTTTACAGTTAATCTGTTTAATAAATAACATAGCAGATAACAGAAACTGCAGGACTGTTGAATAATTACAGTGTAATCTTTATAGTCTACAGTGAATTTTCATGGTACACATCACCATGGCTCACCACCTTGTCGTTCCCCGGTCCTTGCTGGAGTTCTCTGCTGGACTCCACTGCTCAAGCTGTAATTATTTTCCCTTTAGAGAATCTGTCTCTTATTATCTCTGTCTGCTCTCTCCCGTAGGCTGCGTGCACTCCAGAAGGCACCTGCAGGGTTTCCTCTGGTAACATTTCTCGGTGGTGGCCCACCTCGCCAGAAATTTTACTGCCATGCCAAGGAGATATGAATTTATTAAGAAAAATGTATGACGCAATGACTTTCTGGAAGCGCGCACACGAACAATGCGCGTGGCTGTCATCCCCGCGGAGTTTAGAAGCACACCGCCCACGCGAGCTTTCCAGTAAGCAAGCAGTGTCTTGCTAAGCGCAACTATCCAACAGAAACATGAGTTTGTTTAAGTACTTTAAACATGGAAAAAAAATCAGAAGAGGTATGTAAGCACTGGAGCATTTATCATGGTTTTAACCTGCTGGAAACGGGAGCAATAACGGAAGAGTCACTTAGCTAAGAGACGTGGTTAGAATTCATATGCAGCCAACTTCATACAGTATGAAGGGAAAGGCAAGAAGGACTATTGAATTGCTGAGGATATATTTTATCAGCCACTACAATATTAAGTTATGTTTCCTATTATGTACCTGACAAGTTAAGATGACTGAAATTCATGACGGCAATGACTTTAATCCATCAGCAGCCTTCAGACAAACTAAACGTGCCAACGTTTGTATTTCAAAATAAGGGAGGTTTGTCTTGCTGTCTTGGTGGTGAGGAGATTTCTAAAAAAAACTATAAATATATAGAAATATTATAACAGAAATAACGGCATCCTGGTCATTTAAGTTAATTTAAATCATTAAATACAATTTTATTAATATTTTTTTCTTTGTAATCAGAGTTAAACTACTGTTCTGTTCTGACTGCAAAGTTATGGTCAAAAATGTAACTTGTTATAAGGAAAAAGGAAAAAAAAATTACCACAGTCTGTTTCAAATTTATTAAAAAAACAGTAATTTTATTTTAAAAAACAGACAATCATACAGTCATAAAATAATCCACAAATTTATAATAAAGTTTCAAATGTACAAGACAAGTCAATTTTACAAGAGGAAATTACAAATTTGAGGAAAATGGTTGCAGATTTAGATAAATTTACAGAGAAAAGTAGAAAACGATAAGAAAATTGTTATAAATTTTGGAGAAAAACCTCAAACCTTCAAGACTGAAGTCATTACTCAAGTTTTTAAGTGGGCGCTCTATGTACCCTTAACTCAACTAGAAATTTTTGGTTGTCTACTTTTAATTATTAATTTCATAGCACTGCTTTTACATGAGTATAATTTCTGGCTAATATACCCACCTCTGACCATATAATTTAAGGATGCATGAGTAAATTACTATTATGAATGTTTTTTCCTTCTCTGTCCTACTTTTTCTCAATAGAAAAAACACCAGAATAAAAATACAAAAAAAGAAAAATACATATTTTTGTCATTTATGTAAACCATGGCAAAAAAATCCTGCAGGACAAAATGTGACACTTGATATTTTCTAACCTGTTTGTATACCACCATAGACAGAGAGAGAACCTGAAGCAGACAGAGCTCAGAGAGGGAAAGATGAGAAAGACGAGAGGAGTCAAGGACAGGAAAGTGTTCAGGCAGAGGGTCCAGGAGAGGTGAGAGCAGAGGAATGAGAGAAGGATGACACCAGTAAAAAGTCCAAATACAGGACGTCTAGGTGGGACCCCAACTGGCCCAATATTCCAACATTCAAGCCTTGGTTGTACAATACTTCAAATGGTAAGTTCCATATGGAAAGTTACTATGCAAAATTTAAAATAAAAAGAAATAAATAGTATAAAATTAACATATTCTGGTTACAGTAGTGTCATGTGTTTTCTGCCCCACCCCACCCCCATCCCAGAAAAATATGTTGCCACCGCACCAAGGTCTTTAAGCCAGAGGAAACACTGGCCCTGTCTTGTGAAGATTTAAGAAGTTGGTGTTTTTGTGTTTCATTTTCTTTGAGTTTGCATTTTTATTTTCTGTTTTTCAATAAAATTATGAAACTTTTCATGGGAGTCTGAGTGATCGTTCTGGCAGCTATGCTTTTGAGTCATCTTTCAGCACGACAGTGAACCAAAGCACACATCCAAATCAACAAAAGAATGGCTTCACCAGAAGAAGATTAAGGTTTAGGAATGGCCCAGCCAGAGCCCAGACCTGAATCCAATCAAACATCTATGGGGTGATCTGAAGAGGGCTGTGCACAGGAGATGCCCTTGCAATCTGACAGATTTGGAGCATTTTTGCAAAGAAGAATGAGCAAATATTGCCATATCAAGATGTGCCACACTGATAGACTCCTACCCAAAAAGACTGAGTCCTGTAATAAAAGCCAAAGGTGCGGCAACAAAGTATTAGTTTAAGGGTGTGCATATTTATGGAAACAGATTATTGTAAGTTTTTTATTTTTTTTATTTTTCCCCTTAAAAGATTTCAGTTTGTTTTTCAATTGTGTGTGTGTGTGGTCATGTGAAAAAATTAGGACACCCTGTATAAGTCTGTTGTCAAATGCGTGCGTCTTAGTAAAGCACACGTGGGAATTGAACATGAAAACCAAATCCAGGAGTTAGTTGAGTGTGTTTATTAACAAAACGTGAGAGTGTCCAACATACAAGCAATGAATGTCACAAGCATACAAGGGAGACCGTCCGGATGCTCTACAGCTCGAGGAAAAATAGAACTTGGAAGAAATGGCCCAGGCACTACAGGCGGAACTGAATAGGCGTGGGCGAATATGGGAAAAACTTACAGATGACAAACAGCTGTGGCTCTGACAGGAGGAGGAGGCACGGCTGTCGGCTGTCAGGAAGCAGGTGAATCCCAAGGCTCTCAGCAGCCTGACATACAGACCTGACAGACGACAGACACAAAAGAAATAATAAAAGGAAACGAGCCACGTCATGGAGCAGGGTAGGAAAAAACTTAAAACCCCTGCTCATGACAGAGCCCCCCTCGATGGGTGGATTCCAAACACCTCAGGAGGAAACAAGGCCACAGAAAAAGAAAAGAACCCTGCCTCCCCCAGGAGGCACTATCAACACTACCCAGGGTGGGTGGTGGGGGGAACAGGTCAGGAGGGAACAAAACCAGTAAACTATCACAGAGGCCACAGTGAAAACCCAGTAACCGTTTCAACGCCAACACCAAGAAAAAGGAGTTCACAAGGTCAGGGGGTCGACCAAAGTTCCAAACCCCAGGGTCCCAACGGTGGGGCCAGTCAGGTGGCTGACCAGCATCCCGGGCCAGCCGAACAGTCTGGGGAACCAAGTCAGGTGGCCTACCAGGAAAATTAGGCCACCCAACCCAATGGCACAGTACATCAGGTGGCCGGCCTGGGAACTTCAGCCACGAGTTCAGGAGTTCAACCAAGAGCCCCACAACTAGGGAGGAGCAAGGAAGCATAGCTGCACCCATGACGGTCCCGGTCCGGGACATGGCAGCACCCATGGTGGACCCGAACCGGGCCATGGCTGCACCTGCGGTGGCCCCAGCCTGGGACAATATTGCTTTTCCAGAGGACTCCGACTGGGCCATGGTTGCACCCACGGCAGAGCCCGGCTGGGCCCTTGCTGCACCCTCAAAGGTCCCGGGCTGGGACACTGTAACGCCCGCGGTGACTCCGGACTGGAGCTCAGCCGTACCCGCGGTGGTCCCATCCTGGGACATAGCAACGTCCATAACGACCTTCACAGCAAGGATCCTCAGCGGCCTCAGACGGCGTTGGCTGTGCTCCGGAGACCCCGGCAGGGAGCTCAGAGACAGGAGCAACAGAGACCGGGTCAGGATTGCCGGCAGCGGCAGAGCTCAGCAAGGTGAGCCCGGGTGCAGCGGTGACCTGCACAATAGGTAAGAGAGAAACTAAGGCGCGTACTCGCCTAAACTCGGGCTCCACCGCCGTCCAGGACTCCGACGATCCAGGATGCGATGGCTCATCAGACAGAGGAGGTGCAGCACCCACGGAGGTCCCGAATCGGGACGGAACCCCCACCTCGACCTCCAACGGGAAAGTTGGACTCCTGTCGTTGTCTACAGGGGCCCCAGATGGTGGTAGATCCTCTCCGGTGACCCTAGAAGGAAGCTCAGGAATGACAGGAGAGAGAAGATGGTTAGGGTCACCAGCAGTGGCAGAGACCAGCGAGGTAAGTTCAGATGCAGCTGAGGGCTGCACCCGACTCTCCTCACCAAGAGTCAGACAAGACCTCTCTAAAACTGACATAAGAAAAACTACAGAGAGAACTTGCCTGCACTCAAGCTCCACCGACATCCAGGACTCTGTTGATCCCGATGACGATGTCCTGGCCCCGGTCTGCAGGAGGTCTGGTTCGCTGGGTGACTCTGCCGTGGCGGCCTCTGCAGCAGGCATGATAGTGGTTGCAGTCTCAGAGACCCCAGGCGTTGGGTTCCCCGCTGGTGGCTCATCCAGCGTGGTGGCTGGGGACTACCATACCGCCGACCCTGGAACTGGATCCTCCAGGGCCTCTGGTTCCTCCCCCCTGTGGCGACTTGGTTGTGGAGCTGGCAGACTCTCAGGAGCACACATAGGGGACACAGAGAGGAATGGTGAGGGGTTATGATGTGCCGCTGGTGCAGAGAACTCAGGGGACTGCAAACCCTGAGTCTCTTGGCCAGGGAACAGGCAAAATTGTTCATCAATAATATAGTGAGAAAGAGAAAGAACTTGCCTGTTCTCCTCACCTCCAGTATATTCAGCGGCATCCGGCGCATCCTCCTCTTTCCCCGTGACTAGCACAGGCTTGGGCTCCTCAGTGGGTGGTGGAGAAGCCCCCCAAGTGGGCACGGGGGGGGGGGGAGTCCGGAGAAAAAACTACCTCCTCCACCTTGGCGGATGTAAAAGCTACAGGGGAGATGGCTGCAGGCGAGGCGGCAGGAGGAAAGAACGACTCAGCGGCTCGTCTGTCCTCCTCCATGAGGCAGTCAATGTCTGCCAATAGTAGTAGTAGATTAGTTTATTTGACAGGGACAGTGCAATAAACATAGACAATTAATCAAAGACAATCAATCTGATGTGTTGCACATAGAGTGTATAGCTATTAGCTAATTTGCAACTCTTGTCCCTGGATGGGCTTTAGAAAAAAGAATCAAGATAAAAAATATACACAATAACCACATACATCAATCATCATCAATATCGCCAGTCTGTGTTCCTCCATGTGAACAGTGGATCTAGGCTCTGGAGGCGGAGCCGGTGCGGGAGAGCTGCGGGAGGAGGGAAGCTTCCTCTGTCGCGAGCGCTTCTTCCGTGACGGCTTCAGCTTCGGAGAATCCTCCCCAGACTCCACATCAGGCAGAGTGAGATGGATAGAAGAATGTCGGCTGACTCAGGGAAAAACAAAAGGTCTGGGCATGAATCCAAAACCTCCGCCGCGGTGCCCTGGGCCACACGAACATCCTCGGGGGAACACCGCCCCTGCATCCTGGAGAAAACGTCCTTCAACCGGTCCAGTGCACACAGCTCCTCAGCACTCCAGTAGTCCATAGTGTACTCAGGTGGGTAAAAACACAGACAAAATGGATGATGGAAACTAAAAACACACACTCAACGTCCCCGCTGGTTTTCTTAATAAGGCCAGGTCATTCTGTCAAATGCATGCGTCTTAGTGCAGCGCACGTGGGAATTGAACATGAAAACCAAATGCAGAAGTTAGCTGAGTGTGTTTATTAACAAAACGTGAGAGTGTCCAACAAACAAGCAATGAATATCACTAGCATATACAAGGGAGACTGTCCGGACGCTCTGCAGCTCGAGGAAAAATAGAACTTGGAAGAAATGGCCCAGGCGCTACAGGCGGAACTGAATAGGCGTGGGCGAATATGGGAAAAACTTACAGAGCTCGAGTGGCCTGAGACAGTCCCAGGTAGCCATCCCAGTGGAACACAAACAGCAGAGAACAGGCTGGTGGAAAAGACGATCCAGCTACAGCAGGACTGGCAGTTAGTTCTACACCGAGGGGAACAAACACTGTGTGGACTAAACAATGACCCGGCAATGCACATCAGTGAACACAGACTTTAAGTACTTTAACTAATTAATCAACTGAGTGCATGCTGGTGTGTGTAATGAGTGCATGGATGTGTGTGCATGTAAGTGAGAGTGAATGGTGTGTGGCTGTGCAGAGAACAGCATGTGTGTGAGTGAGTGTGCTGAGTGAAATACAAATGACAAACAGCTGTAGCCCTGACAGGAGGAGGGGCGTGGCTGTCGGCTGTCAGGAAGCAGGCGAATCCCAAGGCTCTCAGCAGCCTGACATACGGACCTGACAGACGACAGACACAAAAGAAATAATAAAAGGAAACGAGCCATGTCATGGAGCAGGGTAGGAAAAAACTTAAAACCCCTGCTCATGACACCTGTGTGTTTTTTTGGTTTTTTTTTTTACATATTTGGACATATGGATATTTAATATCAATGCTAGAAATACTGGGAGATTCACGTAATACAACCAAACAATTAAAAATGAATTAGACTTTAATCAAATTTACTGGAAAATGTAATTCGAAACAAATAGTAAGGAATAAATTAGGACATCCCCCTCCATCTTTTTTAGGAACACTTCCACATTCATTCCCACTTACAATGGCTAAAATAAATTTTAAGAAATGCAAATAATAACAAAAACATTAGACATAGATATGTGAACATTTCCTAATAAAGAACTGAATATTTAAAGGGGTGTCCAAATTTTTTCACATGACCACACACACACACACACACACACAGAGAGAGAGAGAGCGGAGAAAATAAGTATTGAACATGTCAACATTTTTCTCATTAAACATATTTCTGATGGAGCCACTGACCTGAAATCTTCACCAGATATCAGTAACAACCCAAGTAATCCATGTATACAAAAAAAAAAAATCCAGGCAAATGTGTTCACAAAACAAGTTATATTTAATCAAGTGGAATGACACAGGGAATAAGTACTGAACATGCTTGGTGAAATTTGTTTAATATTTAGTAGAAAAGTCTTTTCTGGCAATAACAGCTTCCAGAAGCCTCCTGTATGGAGAAATTATAGGCGTAGACATTGCTCAAAAGTGATTTTAGCCCATTCTTCCACACAAACTGTCTTCAAATCTTGAAGGTTCTGTGGGTGTCTTCTGTGAACTCTGATCTTCAGTGTGTTCCATAGATTTTCAATTGGATTCAGGTCAGGTGAATTCTAGCAGCTTTATTTTCCTTCTCTGGAGCCAGTTGAGAGTCTCCTTGGCTGTGTATTTGGGATCATTGTCTTGCTGAAATGTCCAAAGTTGTTTCATCTTCAGTACCTTGGTAAATAGCAACAGGTTCTTATCGAGGATGTTTCTGTACATTTGTCCATTCATCTTTCCTTCAATTATATGAAGTCTTTCCTGTACCATGTGCTGAAAAACACAACAACACCATGATGGGATGTGCAGTGCCATTTCTTCTCCAAACATGCTGTGTGTTGTGGCTTCCAAAAAGTTCAATTTTGGTCTCATCTGTCCAGACTATATTCTCCCAGTATTTTACTGGCTTGCTCAAATGTTGTGCAGCAAACTTTAAACGAGTTTCAACAGGGATTTTCTTCAGCAATGGAGTCTTGCGAGGTGAGCGGGCATAGAGCCCATGTCGGCTGAGTGCATTACTTATTGTTTTCATTGAAACAGCAGTACCTGCTAACTCCAGGTCTTTCTGGAGCTCTCCATGAGTTGTCTTTGGCTCTTGGATAACTCTTCTGATAATTCTTTTGACTCCTCTGTCAGAAATCTTGCGAGGAGCTCCTGGTCATGGCCGGTTTATGGTAAAATGATGGGGGTTTTTTTTACTTCCGAATGATGGCTCCAACAGTGCTTACTGGAGCATTCAGGAGTTTAGAAATGTGCCTGTAACCAATGCTATCATTATGTTTTGCAACAATAAGGTTGCGAAGATCTAGAGAGAGAAAATGAGAGAAAATGTTGATGTGTTCAATACTTATTTTCCCTGATAAAATAAGTTATATTTTATCAGGGAAAATAAGTATTGAACACATCAACATTTTCTCATTAAACATATTTCTGATGAAGCCATTGAATAGAATAGGCTTTATTGTCAGTGTACAGTTGTACAGTACAACGAAACTGTGGGTGTTCCACCAGGCTACTGCGCAATTAAGTATGAGAGAAGGATTAGATAAAGTACGGTTACAGAACACATAATTAAAAACATGACTGAACTAAAAATAAAAATGGCCCAGGATTATGGAAGTATACACAGGTATGGTAGTGGCTACGCAAGTGGACCTATGTACATAAGAGTGCAGAACACACAACCGAACACACAACTGAGTAAAATGGCCCAAGGAAAATATACATAGTAGCGGTTTCACGGATGGGTCAATATACATGAAAGTGCGGAGTGCAAAGACAGGTGTGTTATCTACCTATAAATGCAAGAAATCTCTGTCTGTTTGTGTGTGTGTGTCTTTCTGTGTGTGTGTTCCGTGCATACAGTATCTCCCAAACCGTTCGCCAGACTGGCCTCAGATTTTATACATGCTTTGCTGAGGTTACGAGAGTGTGCATTTTGGAAGCGCCCCACCCGCGTGTTCCAGTCAGCAGGCAGAGTGTCTCACTACTAGATTCGAGATATATGTACAGGACATACAGGAGAACTGAAATGGCATTTCTCTCTCTCTTCAGTGGTTCAGGTTCAGGTTCAGGTTACTTTATTTGTACCCGTAGGTAGATTTGTTTTGCAGTTGGTGACATCCATATTTACAAGCCACAATTACATTCAACATAGACACAAACACAGGCACACATCTTACAAAATAGGTAAATATAAAATATGTACAATATAATTTTTATAGCTTGTTCAACTCTTTGACAGCAGCAGGGACAAAGCTGTTTTTGTAGCGCTGGGTTCTACTTTTTGGGACAGCAAACCTCCGTCTGGAGGGAAGAAGCTGAAAGTTGCAGTGCAAAGGGTGGGAGTCATCATTTAAAATCGAGTCGGCCATCCTCTGTACTTGTCTGGTGTACAGGGATGTCAGGCTCAGCTGTGACTCACCAAGCAAACGACTGGACCATCTGACTACCTGATCCAAGGATTTCCTCTGTTTCAGTTTTATCTGACCAAACCATGACATTAAAGAAAAGGATAAAACAGATTCAATAAAAGCCCGATAGAACATAGTCATTATGGTTCGGTCAATTTGGAAGCGTGCAAGTTTCCTCAAACAATGCAAATTTTGCTGACCCTTTTTGCACACCCTTTCACAGTTCACCTCAAAGTTCAATCCACTAGCAATAATCGTCCCAAGATATTTGTACGATTGTACACATTCGGTGGTCTGGCCTTTTAGTATGGTGACTTTGTGCCTGGGAGTTTTCCTCCTAAAGTCAATAATCATATCTTTCGTTTTTGTTGTATTCAGCTGCAGGTAGGAATCCTCACACCAGTGAACAAAGTCATCAACTACTGGGCCGTGGCCACTCTCACCATCCTGGAGGAGACTGACAATGACTGAGTCATCAGCATACTTTATAATGTGTCTGTTGTCATGTCTGCTCCGACACATGTTTGTGTACAGGATGAAGAGTAGTGGTGACAACACACACCCCTGAGGAGAGCCAGTAGAAGAGCACTTTAGGTCAGACAATGTGCCATTGACCCTTACTCTCTGCGTCCTGTTGGTTAAGAAATCCAGAATCCAACCCACCAGATTATTGCTTAAATCAAATTGTTGCAGGAGCCTTTCAACTAAAATATGAGGTTGGATTGTATTAAAGGCAGAAGAAAAGTCCACAAATAAAAGCCTGGCGTGTGTCCCATTAAAATCCAGATGTTTAAAAAGCATGTTAAACAGAGTGACAGTGGCATCCTCCACTCCTCTGTGAGGCCTATAGGCAAACTGCAGAGGATCCAATGCATGTTCAGTCTGCTTTAGGACCTCACATCTGACCAGTTTTTCAAAAATTTTCATTAAAATTGAAGTCAAAGCAACTGGTCTAAAGTCATTTACCGTTTTAGGACAGCTGGATTTTGGAACGGGAACAACCACGGCATCTTTCTTTGTGGTGTGCACAA
This sequence comes from Pholidichthys leucotaenia, assembly GCA_020510985.1. NCBI lineage: Eukaryota > Metazoa > Chordata > Actinopteri > Cichliformes > Pholidichthyidae > Pholidichthys > Pholidichthys leucotaenia. Next base: position 108,286,938 of record CM035837.1, read on the forward strand.
TATTAAAAAAAAGAAAATTTAATCACCCTTTATTGTCATTCAACCATACATGTGCAGTAGAATGAAATTGTGCTTTTTCCTATCTACAGTGTCAATCACACACATTCCATATGTAGAATTAGAAGGGCCGCTGCCATGCAAGGCGCCACCACAGATTTCCCTCCTCCATTCCATTATTGCTGAGCACCAAACTGGATGGCAGGAAGTTCCACTTTTTTGTATATGGTCTTCGGCATGACCCAGCCGGGATTTGAACCCCTGCCTCCCGGGTGTGGGGCGGATGCTCTACCAACTGAGCCACCACTCCGGAAAAGGAAAAAGGAATAAGGCTGGAAAAACAACAACAGCAATCTATGTACAGTAATGCTACCCATAGTGCAAATGGCGACAAAAGATGGACCCAGACCTCCCATAGTGCAAATAAAGATAAATGATAAACGATGAGACCCAGCAATCTTATATACAGAAAAGTAGGGCAGTAATACGCATAGTACCAAGTTCAGTGGGTAGTGTAGGTGCAGACAGTGACAGATGGGACTGCACATGATCAATATTGCAATGACAGACAGCAAAAATAAAGCATAGAAACATATAGCAGCAAATGTATTACTGTTGGTGTGGCAGTCTTTCTGTGCCAACAGCTGAGTGCGTTAAGGTCCGGGGGGTGGCCTGGTGAACAAAGCTGTTTAGCAGTCTTGTGGAGTGGGCCAGAGGCTCAGGTACCTTTTCCATGAAGGCAGAGGGCTGAAGAGGGAGTGTGAAAGTGACTTTAATCCGTCAACAGCCTTCAGACAAACTAAGCATGCCAACATTTGGATTTCAGAATAAGGGAGGTTTTTTCTGCTGTCTGGTTGGTGAAGAGATTTCTAAAAAAACTATAAATATATAGAATATATTATAACATACAGTATATAACTGAATCTTTGGTAATTTAATTCATTTCATTAAATACAATTTTATTGATCAGAGTTTAATTATTGTTCTTTTCTGGCTCTGCAAAATTATGGTCAAAAGTGTAAATTGTATAAGGAAAAAAATGTCAAATTTTACCATAATCTGTTTCAAGTTTTTAAAAAAAATGTAATTTTATTTTAAAAAAATAGCCATAAATAATCCACAAATTTATAATAAAGTCTCAAATGCACAAGAAAAATCAATTTTACAAGAGGAAATTACAAATTTCAGGAAAATGGTTCAAATTTAGATAAATTTACAGAGAAAAGTAGAAAACTATAAGAAACTTGTTATAAATTTGAGAAAAACCTCAAACCTTCATGACTGAAGTCATTACTCAAGTTTTGAAGTGGGTGCCTTTTGTATCCTTAACTTGAAATTTTTGGTTGTCTACTTTAAATTATTAATTTCATAGCATTGCTTTTAAATGAGTAGAATTTCTGGCTACTATACCCACCCCTGATAATATAATTTAATTATGCATGAGTAAATTACGATTATGAATGTTTTTTCCCCTTCCCTTTCCTACTCTTTCTCAGTGGAAAAAAAAGAAACACTAGAATAAAAATACAAAGAATACACATATTTTTGTCATTTATGTAAAACATGACGAAAAAATCCTGCAGGACAAAGTATGACACTTGGTATTGTAATGGTTCCTGTGTGTGCTTTGTCTCTCTCTCTCCCTCTGATTAGACTCACTCCTGCAGCCTTGTGCACCATCTGCTGCCAATTAAGAGAGGCCCTATAAAGAGGGTGCTCTCCCCTCACTCTGTCTGGTGACATTACACACAGCTTTAACCATGCTCTGTATCTTATGATTATTTCTGCCTTGACATGCTTTTGATCTTTGCCTGCCCTAGACACTAGTGATGTTAAAACCGAGGCCTCATGAAACAATGAGCAACTTTGAGACAATTACTTCAGGAGCGACACAGTGTTATGAAACATCTAATAAAGACTGACTGTCAGAACTGCATCAGAGTTGATAAACCTGAAAAAAATCTCAATACTTTTTTTTTTGAGCATTTGGCCATCTGAGGTCTATTCAAAACGATGGCAGGAACAAACAATACAAAGCAAACAAACAAAAAAATTAATTCCCTTTCAAACTTCCCGTGAGCCCTCAAGTCACGTGATGTGACCACATAATCGAGCCTCGCTTGCACTACGGTCATGTGATTGTGGGCATGTTGACACAGTGCTCGACAATCTGCTCACGACACTTCCTCGTTATATTGCTCGAGTCAGTGTCGAGTGGGCGGTGTCGAGCATAACATCACTACTAGACACTGAGACTGCCTGCATGATTGGATATGCCTGTCAACCTGCATGTTGTCAACCAAGCCCTGACCTTTGCCTGCCTCTGGATTCTGGATATAGCCTGGTGGATTGGATATTCTCTGATTTGTACACATTGTAGAGGGTGCGAAGGAAAGGATGTGGAGGCGAGGCACGAGCGTAGGTCAGCACAGATTCTTTATTTACCCTCTAACATAAATACAGCCTGTTGACCCCAGCGTTGCTGCTGGGGCCCTCTTGGATGGTCTTGAGAGTAGAGCGTAGAAAGAGAGAGAGCTGAGAGTGAAACAAGCTCTTTGATACCGTGATACAGACAGAAGAGAATGCATGGCACATTAGCATATTATAACAACACTGTACACACAGTATATTTGGGTAACAGGGTAACACCTGTGCTCACCAGATTTTTGTGTGTGACCCTTACAAACACCCACTCACCCTACTCACTTTAGGTGTAGTACCCTTTTTGGTAGCATTGTGTTATGGCAATGTAGTTACCTGAACTTTTCTACCTGGGCAGAGGGATAATTGGGCCAGGTCAGACCGACTCTGCGTTCGTAGGAGCCTGGGAGGTGCAACAACAGATGACACATACACAGCCGTATATGGAACTTGCAACTATGTATATTATTTACAAATATGTACACATAAATAAATATACAGTGCGATAAAAGAAAACACAATCCATAAACTCAAGTTATATTTACAATGTGTTCAGTCCCTTTTTTGTATCAGTCCTAGGTGACCGGTGGGGTCACCTCTAGCAGTTCCTAGGATTTGGGCTTCGGCTCGCCATCCAGATCTGGAAAATCCACAGTCTGGAGAATCCAGCACAAAAAAAAAAACCTGACCTATAAAATAGGTCAGAACACAATGAGCTTAATCTACAATCTAAGTCAAGTGCATTGGAAAGCACTTGACAAGAGAAAAAAAAAAAAAAACAAAACAGAAAAGTGTGCTAGCACAACAATTTATCACAAATTGACACACTAAACACATAAATCACAGATGCATCATTCACCATTGAATAACAATTAAGGGCAAGGGAAATGGGACCATTCCTAACCATCACAGCTCTGAAAAATGCCCTTTTCTGATGGAAAAAGCTAGCCAAAATTAGCGTTGTGATTAGCATGCTAAGCTAGCAATTAGCATTCCCATACACAATGAATGGATAGCACTCACCATGCTAAGTGGCTTGTGCATCAGGGGTTCCCGCGCTCAACGGCGTCGACAGCCTTTGTATCCCAATCTTAAAATTTAATAAATGGGGCGTTAGAATTTGCTAATACAGCAATGTCTCATTGCGTGTATTAATTTAGGCTTACCAATCTCGAATTTTCTCCAAGGCAAAGACTGTTATCAGCACGCTAGCTCACCGTCTCTGTGAGTGATCGTCTCTCTCGGTTGGTGCCTTCCGCTGTGTCTGACAGCGTTCTGTGGATTATGTACAGACCGAGGGAGAGAGTGCGTGACCCCATTGGATGGCGTGACCCAGCAACGGCGCAGCCATTGGTTGCTCAAAATACCAACACACATACCAGGAACCTCATCAGAACTTTCTAGAAAATGTTCCTAACCATCTACGAATACACATCTATCTAAATATTCATACTCAAATCATCCATTCCCATTGTGAAATGGGCGCTTTTCTTTTTAAAAGCGGGATCAATATTTATAATTTAATTCACGTTAAACTATCTACTCCCATTGTGAAATGAATGTCCCCCCTTCTTCTTAAAGCGGTATCGACATTCATAATTCCATCCACGTTTTAAACACTGGGTTACACTATCCCCCCTTAGAATCATGCAAGTCCCTTTGCATGGGATTAGCTAGATAGTAATGACGGGAGAACTAGTGTTCATGGGAATATTCCTAGGATCTGATTCTGTTAAAAGGAACTCCGATTATATTGGCATGTTAGCTCTATATGCTTTATTTTGATGTTAGTAACATAACTATAATATAACTTTTTTGAAAATAATTCCCAGTTTTATATAATTTTAAAAAACTTTATTACGATGTAAATCGCCATTTTTGTTTACGTCGCAATGCATTCTGGATAGTGACATAGATTGGTTGTGGCCGGTATCAGCAGCGGTCTGTAAACAGCCTTTTCAGTTCGAGCCAGTGCGAAGCCAAAGCAATAAAGACAATGACAAAGACACACAAAGTGAAAATGGACTTGAGAATGAAGACAGCAGCCGCGAGGAAGCTAGAGCTGGTCATGTTGGATGGTGTTTTTGTGGCAAATGTTCGCCAATGCTGACGGAGAAGTAGAGCATATGTTGCAAAGAGCTCAACTTAATTTCTGCCACTGTCCATGGTACCTGATGCTATAAATGTATCTTCTTCAGTCACTTGTTAAAGTGGTATAACAGGATGCATGCCTGCTTTACAGATCTGTCCTGTATCACAGCACATCAAAGCTTTGATGCCGTTTGCATTAAGCCGTCGTTTGTAGCCAGACACACCTGTGAGCTCTTTCATGAGCTGGGGGCGACGAAAATTGTCCAAATCCTCAGCGCTAAAGTGATGAGAGCACAGCTGCGGGTCTTTGGGAAGATGGACTCTTCCAACCTCATCCTCCCACTTTTAATAATAATAATAATAATGCATCAGATTTATAGAGCGCTTTATCATAGACAGTCAAAGCGCACGCTCAAGCGCGCACTCAAGCGTGCACTCAAGCGTGCACTTTGAGCGATATAGCGGCTTTATCATAGACACTCAAAGCGCACGCTCAAGCGTGCACTTTGAGCGATATAGCGGCTTTATCATAGACACTCAAAGCGCATGCTCAAGCGTGCACTTTGAGCGATATAGCGGCTTTATCATAGACACTCAAAGCGCTCAAAGCGCACGCTCAAGCGTGCACATTGAGCAATATAGCGGCTTTATCATAGACACTCAAAGCGCACGCTCAAGCGTGTGCTTTGAGCGATATAGCGGCTTTATCATAGACACTCAAAGAGTGACGGAAACGTGGCGGCCAATCTGCGCCAACGGCCTCTCCGGCCACCACCGAACATTTAAACATTTTTACACATTCATACCCAGTGTTATGGGCACTGGAGGCAATGTGGGTGAAGTGTCTTGCCCAGGGACACAACGGCAGGATATCTGGGAGACCGTGATTTGAACCGCCAACCATCGGGTTATTAGACGACCTGCTCTACATCCTGAGCCGCTGCCGCCCCACTTTTTCCTCAACTTTCCCTCTTTAGGAAAGCTAATGAGGCTTACCTCGCTCTCTTTATTTCCCTTTGATTGGAAATTACATCCAAAAGTCGCGCAATGTGGCATTTTCACTGACAAATGGCAGTAGTTCGTAGCTTCACTTCTTGGCTTGTATAAGACAGAAAAAATGGCTGCAACCATTCTACGTCACTACCCAGAATGCATTGCGATGTAAACAAAAATGGCGATTTACATCGTAATAAAGTTTTTTAAAAATATATAAAACTGGGAATTATTTTCGAAAAAATTATATTATAGTTATGTTACTAACATCAAAATAAAGCGTATAGAGCTAACATGCCAATATAATCGGAGTTCCTTTTAAGGCTCTGGTAAAAGCCAGGTTTAGTCCTTGAAACAGGGACTGGGCAACAGTTATGAGAGGGTTTCCCGACTGACTATACTGTAGTCTTTCTGACTGGGAGGTTGTCCTCTCGGAACATTTCACAGTCTTTGGGATCTCTTTTTCAGGTTCTTTTTCTTCCACAGGTTCATCACAGGTACTTTTATCAGGTGAGCTGATTTCACTTTCAGTTCCATTCTCATTGTTCGATGGTTCCACATTTGTTTCAGTTTCCTCCAGGTTTCCATCATTTGGTAAGTTGTCACATCCAGGTGAAGTGACATTTTCTATTTGGTTGTCATTCTCAGGTAAGTGAGTTTCAGCTGGAATGTCTCCTTTAAAGAATGTCTTTGGATGGGGAATTTCATAAACTCGAGTGAGCTTTATGGGCTTTGGAATTGGTTCTTCTCTGTACCAATAGACATCTTCATTTTCTGGTGCTGAATTCTCACATTCCTCACTTTGTTCAGGTGACTGTCTTGTCTTAGGTTTGCGGACACGTTTTGGTTGGACAGGCTCTTCTTCAACAGGGGCAAGAAAACCACAGGGAAGCAAGAGGTCGCGGTGAACGGTGCGAACAGGACCATCTTTTGTCTCAGGTTTTATGGTGTAAACAGGCAAGTCACCTGCTTGGCTCACCACAATGTGGATTTCAGCATCCCACCTGTCTGCTAGTTTGTGCTTGCCTCTGAGGCGGACTGCACGTACCAAAACTCTGTCGCCTAGTTCGAGTTTTGAGGGTTTCACTCGCATATCAAATCTTGTTTTGTTTCTTTCAGCCATCTTGTTAGCATTTTCTGTTGCTAGTTTGTAGCTTTCTTGTAGAGTTGTCTTCAGTTTTTCAATGTACTGGGAATGTGACTTGAAACTTTTGTTGTGAAACGGGAGCCCAAATGCAAGGTCGATGGGCAATCTCGGCTGATGACCGAACATTAACTCATACGGGGCAAAACCAGTAGTGTCATTCTTCGTACAATTGTATGCATGTACAGGTGGTTTTACATAGTTGTGCCAAGGAGATTTGTTCTTTTCCTCCAGAGTACCCAGCATGCTCAATAACGTTCTATTGAAACGTTCTACCAGGTTACCTCTGGGGTGATAGGGTGTCGTCCGGATTTTGCGAATGCCCATGATTTTGCAATGTTCTTTTATAATATGGGACTCAAAATCGGGACCCTGATCACTATGTAACCGTTCGGGTATCCCGTAGTGGACTATAAAGTTGTCCCAAAGTGCCTTTGCAATGATCTGAGCTTTCTGATTGCTGGTAGGGATGGCTATATCATCCCATCATCATCTCATCTCTGCTGGAGTCCGAGTTCCACCCTATGCAGGACATACTGAATGCACTGAGGAGCTCATTTAGCAGCAGACTACATCATCCCAGGTGCACAACCGAGAGGTTTCGTAGGTCCTTCCTACCAACGGCTGTCAGACTGTACAACCTAAGCAGGGCTGCTCGCAGAGATAGCAAAAAGACGTAACAAACTAATAGTTTTTTGAATGCAAAAGATGCAATAGACTTACACAATGGTCCCCTCCGGCATACAACTAGGAACATACCGGTCGCTATGGAGGGTGAGAATATGTATGGGCACATAATCATACCATGTAGGATAACTAAGTCGACGGTTATGCTGTTTCATTCCATCTAGCAACAATGCTCTGCACTGTGTGTGTTTATATATTTGCATATTTATTCCATCTAGCTACAATGCTCAGCACTGGGTGTGTTTATATATTTATATATCTACATATTATTCCATCTAGCTACATTGCTCCGCACTGTGTGTGTTTATATACTTGCATATTTATTCCACCTAGCTGCAATGCTCCGTACTGTGGGTGTTTATATATTTACATATTTATTCCATCTAGCTACAATGCTCTGCACTGTGTGTTCATATATTCATATATTTATTCCATCCAGCTACAATGCTCTGCACTGTGTGTCTGTGTGTGTGTGTATATATATATATATTTTATAGTAATACGTACATATGTTTATTAGCTGCTCTTGCTTGCTTGTTTTTTTTCTTGCCTTCTGATTGTTGCTCTGAGTGTTGCTATCCCTGTGCTGTTGCAATCCTGGAATTTCCCCGTTGTGGGACTAATAAAGGCTTATCTTATAGCGTATTTCGTGAAATGATCAGTTAACACGAGCACATCCTTAGTGTTACTTTGATCGGGCTCAATGGACAGAAAATCCATACAGACAAGTTCAAGCGGTCGGGTGGACTTGATAGTGACAAGCGGAGCAGCTCGCTCTGGAGCGGTTTTACGTCTTACGCAGTGATTACATGTCTTGATCTTCTTTTCAATATCTGCCGCCATGCGAGGCCAATAGAACCTTGTTCTGGCGAGATCCAAAGTACGCTCTGTGCCTAAATGGCCCATGTCACAGTGGAGGCTTTGAAAGACTGAATCACGGAGCTGTTCAGGTAAGACGAGCTGGTAAGTAACATTTCCTCCGTCTTGACGAGTGCGGTAGAGGATGCTATTGCACATTTCAAGTCGACTGAGCTCTTGGAGTAACAAGTTGATGTCAGGAAGTTCAGTTCGTACTGTTGGTGGAACTTTTAGTCCAGTTTCAATTTGTGCAATCACTTCTCTTAAACAGGGGTCAGTTCTTTGTTCGTTTTTGATCTGTTCAGGAGTCATGTGGGGTACAACTGGAACACCACCACAGTCATCCTCATCGGTATAGTCATCTGGAATGGCGGCTACAGAGTGGGCTAATGAGTGAACCAAAGGGAAGGTGTTGCCTGGAGAGCTACACACAAGGTGTTTTGCACATATAGCAGACACTACCTTGAAACTTAAACTGTTCTCAGGAAGAGACAAGTGAGTTTGAGTGAGCTGCTGTATGTGGTCAAGCTCCTTTTGGGACACTAAGTCATTAAGTAACTCACCATGTGGCCATCTAGAGAGGCCATCTGCATCTGAGTTAAGTTTGCCTGCTCTGTATTGGAGCTTAAAGTTAAACGTCGACAGAGCAGCTAGCCACCTATAACTCATGGCATCCATCTTAGCAGTAGTTAAGATGTACATCAGGGGGTTACTGTCTGTCACGACAGTAAAATGGTTGCCATATAGATAGTCTGCAAACTTCTCCGTTACTGCCCACTTTAGAGCTAAAAATTCCAATTTATGGGCGGGGTAACGGGACTCACTTCTAGACAACCCCCGGCTTGCATAAGCAATCACCCTAGTCTGGCCCTCCTGCTCTTGATAGAGGGCGGCGACAAGCCCTGTAGTGCTGGCGTCAGTATGGAGTGTATATGGCAACTGAGGGTCAGTAAAACCCAGGGCAGGCGCAGTACTGAGCTTTTCAATGATGGTTTTGAATGCCAGATCACAGGAAGAAGTCCATCGCTCGCCAAACGGTGTCTTTGGGTCGTGGTACTGGGCAGGCTTAGCTTTGGGCTTTGTGCTTTTGCGCAAAGGAGGGTAGCCTGATGTTAAGTCAGTGAGGGGCATAACGATGCTGGAATAGTTCTTAATAAACCGCCTATAGTACCCTGAAAAGCCTAAGAATGAGCGGAGCTGTTTGAGATCATGGGGCACAGGCCAGGTACTTAGGGCTTTCACTTTTTCGGGGTCGGTCTCAACTCCTTTACTGGACACAATGTGACCGAGGTATCTGACAGAAGTTTGAAAAAATCTGCATTTCTCAGGGGAGAGTTTAAGCCCGTACTCTTTTAGGCGATTAAGAACTTTCATTAAGCGAGCCTCATGTTCTTCGGGCGTCTTGGAGAATACAATGATGTCATCGAGGAACACAATCACCTCATGCAGATTCATGTCGCCCATGCATTTCTCCATGAGGCGCTGGAACGTGCTGGGGGCGTTTGTAATGCCTTGGGGCATTCTATTGAATTCCCAGAAGCCCATGGGACATACGAACGCCATCTTTGGTTTGTCCCGCTCCTCTACCTCAATTTGGTAGGACCCCGACTTTAAATCGAGGATGGACAACCACTGCGAACCGGTCAAGGTGGAAAACGTTTCCTCCAAGTTTGGGAAGGCGTAAGCATCTTTTACAGTCTGCATGTTAAGCTTTCTGTAATCAATATAAAGGCGGACATCGCCATTTTTCTTTCGCACCACTACAATGGGCGAAGAAAATGGGGAAGTAGACTCTCTTATCACGCCTGCTTGTTGGAGTTCTATGAGATGCTTACAGACCGCTTCCAGGTCATTTGGATGTAGGGGACGTGCTCTGTGTTTGAACGGTGTTTTATCTGATAATTTGATTGTGTGTTTCACTTGATCTGTTTTGCCAGAGTCAAGATCGTCTTGTGCAAATACTTCGGGCATTTGACTGAGTCTTTCTGTTAGGTGCTCTTTCCATTCAGCACTAATGGGGGAAGAATCAAAGTTGAACTTCAGAGTGGACTTTGGTTCAGTTTTGGACTTTGTAACTTTCATGGAGTGTTCTTGCGATAGGACTCGTTGATATGCACAGATTTCTCCAATGACACACTTCTGAGGGATTGTCACGTCATGTTCCGATTCATTGGTAAGTACAACTGGAACAAGGTAAGGTGCTCTTTCAGGTAAGTCTATGAGACATGGTTTTACCAGGATACCACCACGTAAGGCTGACACTAACGGTTGTTCTAACAAGAGAGATTTTTCACTGTAGCCGGCTGACACAGCTACAGCGCCATCTAGAACAACTGTTTGGCCTGCAGGAACTAACTGTGGCTCTTTGTTGCGCATGGTCACTAAACCAAGGCTAGTGTCTTTGTACTGTCTGTGCCGTAGCTCAAGGACTTTTAACACTGCCTTATAACCAAGTGACATGGTTGGCTGCAGTTCAGAACATGCATCAGAGTACAGCTCGTAAAGTACATCTAATGTGTTTGTCCCTATTAACACTAAGGACTGATCAGCTGCACGTACATCAGGAACCACTAAGGCAAGTGTTGGCACTTCGGCTTCAATACCGAGAAAGTCTTTTGGGAAAGTGACATGCATTTCAATGTAGCCTAAATAAGGTACACTCTGACCGTTAGCTCCGTCCACTTCTAACAGCTCAAAAAGTGGCTTAATCTCATGGTTGGATAAGTACTGTATGTAATAGGACTCAGGGACAGTAGTCACCTGGGAACCTGTATCTAACAAACAGCTCACAGTACAGCCATTCACTTTCACTTGTGCTGTACTTTTTGTACCAATTAGACCATTAGGAAAGTCAAAGCGGTCTGTTTTGTAATGTGACTTCAGTTTAGCACGTGTCTTGAATGGAGCTTTTGGTTTGGGACGGGTTATCTCTGAACTAGCCTCTGTTTGTCCAGCAACAGGGGTAGACTTCAGTTGTAAAGAAGATTGGGGGTTCTGACTGTCCCAAATCTGTCTTTTTACTCTTAATTCTTTGCGTTTTACAGCTACAAGTGCAGGGTTTGGCTCTGACTCACAAGTGGCTACAATATTTTTTTTATTTTTTTTTTTTTTTGTTACTTATTTGTACCCGTAGGTAGATTTGGTTTGCAGTCTGGTGACAAGCCACCGGCTGCCGGTCGCTGCGTGCGCGAGCGCCCTAAACCTACATGTTTTTCGTATGCGGGAGGAAACCGGAGAAATCCCGGAGTAAACCCGCGCAACACGGGGAGAACATGCAAACTCCACACAGCTCACTGTTGGTCGGGGGCTGGGATCGAACCCACGATCTCATGATCCCCGCGATCCCCCGGCCGAGGGTAAACTGTGCTGCCACAGTGCTAAACCACTGCGCCACCGTGCAGCCCCCAATATGCCCATCTTCGCCACAGCGGAAGAATACCATGGGTTGGGCCGAGTATTGGGACGGCTGGACAAAGGTAAGTTTTCAGGTTTGTCATGGTCAGGTTTTTTATTTCTAGGTTTCTTAGTTAGATCTGTCTTTGGTGATGCTTGTTTCTTTTGTTTCACGACAGCAGCTAATTGGCTCTTTAGATCAGCGACGTGCTTTTTCAGTTCTTTCAGACTGTCCGACTCCACTTCAATATTTGTACTTATTTCGGTGACTGTTTGTTCATAGGAGGCTGCTTTTGGTTTTGTGGCACCCAAGTGGTTTTTCATGTGGGTGTTTTTAACTTCTTGTCTGTTTTCAGCAGTGCGAATGTGAAGCAATAACTCTGCATACTCAGGTGGATGTTTATCTTTCAATTCCAGCTGTAGCTCTTTTAGCAGATTATCATCCCAGCAGCCTCTGTTAAACTGCTTGAGAAGCTGTTTGTTCACTTCTTGTGGCTCTAGACCGCCTCTACGCACTGTGAGATTGAGCGCCACCTGCAAACGATGCAGATATGCCGAGGGTTTTTCTCCATAATCTTGAAAAGTGTTCATGAATCGCACAAGCAGTTCCTCACCATCTTCAACAGTCCCGAAAGCTGAGTCCAAAAGCTTGAGATAGTCGGCAGAGGTGGCTTCAGGCCCAAGAGGGCGAATAACATCGAACGCAGGAGCAAGAAGACTTTCAAGGATCTTGCGAGATTTTTCCAAGTCAGACAAAGAAGTATCTTCCATCATCAAGTCAACATGTGAACGCCATGTTTCATAATCAGCTTCAGTATACGGTCTTGGCGTTTTGCCAGAGAAAGCTCTGATTCTCAAGGAGGAATGGGCGTTTGACGGCTTTTCTGCATTTTTAATGACATGCTCGACTACGATTTTCTGAACCTCGGGTGGATTAAAATTAGCTGGACTCAACATTTGAGGTGTTAAGTTTGGTCTAAGAGGGCTTTGGAAGAGTGCTTGAGTGGTTTTAGGGGTGGGAGGCACTTCAACTTGGAGTGGAGGAGAGACTCCACTTTGTGTGGGTTCTACAGTAAGGGAAGCAGGATCAACGTCAGCAGCGACCGTTTCAGCTGTCTCAGCAGCTTCAATAGACTTCCCTATTGTGGACATAACCTCCCGCAACACTTCTTCAAAACCTTTTCCACTTAGCTTAGCTAAACCCCTCAGGTTGCTAAGATAAGCCTCAGTAACACCGCCCCCTACAGTTTTAGTGTAGACATCGGTTAGAGCTTGAATGCAGTACTTAACCTCAGGATTGTCAGTGGATGGAAAGGAGAACGGCAACATAGGTGCTAATGCTTCAATGGTTAATCGAGACTCGAACTCTACAATATGACTTTTGGCAAAGTCAGATGAGTTATCATTAATGCTAAGCACCCTACGGATAGTGCCATGTTGCTCTAGAAACTCAGAAACATCTGTGTCTCTTTCTTTATCATCGACACCACTGACAATGACTGCGTTAGGAATTTTAACACCATTCTTTTCCACAAAATCCATTTTGGCCGTATATCAACTGTTTAGTCAGGGGTCAAAACAGAATCCTCATCTGTTGTGCGACACTCCAGGCTCCTGGCTGCGCTCACTAAATTTTCTATAACAACACTGTACACACAGTATATTTGGGTAACAGGGTAACACCTGCGCTCACCAGATTTTTGTGTGTAACCCTTACTAACACCCACTCACCCTACTCACTTTAGGTGTAGTACCCTTTTTGGTAGTATTGTGCTATGGTAATGTAGTTACTTTAACTTTTCTACCTGGGCAGAGGGATAATTGGGCCAGGTCAGACCGACTCTGCATTCGTAGGAGCCTGGGAGGTGCAACAACAGATGACACATATACACAGCCGTATATGGAACTTGCAACTATGTATATTATTTACAAATATGTACACATAAATAAATACACAGCGCGATAAAAGAAAATACAATCCATAAACTCAAATTATATTTACAATGTGTTCAGTCCTTTTTTTGTATCAGTCCCAGGTGACCAGTGGGGTCACCTCTAGCAGTTCCTAGGATTTGGGCTTCGGCTCGCCATCCAGATCTGGAGAATCCACAGTCTGGAGAATCCAGCACAAAAAAAAAAAAACCTGACCTATAAAATAGGTCAGAACACAATGAGCTTAATCTACAATCTAAGTCAAGTGCATTGGAAAGCACTTGACATGAGAAAAAAAAAACAGAAAAGTGTGCTAGCACAACAATTTATCACAAATTGACACACTAAACACACATAAATCACAGATACATCATTCACCATTGAATAACAATTAAGGGCAAGGAAAATGGGACCATTCTTAACCATCACAGCTCTGAAAAATGCCCTTTTCTGATGGAAAAAGCTAGCCGAAATTAGCATGCTATGCTAGCGATTAGCATTCCCATACACAATGAATGGATAGCACTCACCATGCTAAGTGGCTCGTGCGTCAGGGGTTCCCGCGCTCAACGGCGTCGACAGCCTTTGTATCCCAGTCTTAAAATTTAATAAATGGGGCGTTAGAATTTGCTAATACAGCAATGTCTCATTGCGTGTATTAATTTAGGCTTACCAATCTCGAATTTTCTCCAAGGCAAAGACTGTTATCAGCACGCTAGCTCACCATCTCTGTGAGTGATCGTCTGTCTCGGTTGGTGCCTTCCGCTGTGTCTGACAGCGTTCTGTGGATTACGCACAGACCGAGGGAGAGAGTGCGTGACCCCATTGGATGGCGTGACCCAGCAACGGCGCAGCCATTGGTTGCTCAAAATACCAACACACATACCAGGAACCTCATCAGAACTTTCTAGAAAATGTTCCTAACCACCTACGAATACACATCTATCTAAATATTCATACTCAAATCATCCATTCCCATTGTGAAAAGGGCGCTTTTCTTTTTAAAAGCGGGATCCATCCATCCATCCATCCATCTTCTACCGCTTTTCCGGAGGTCCGGGTCGCGGAGGCAGCAGTTCAAGAAGAGAAGCCCAGACCTCCCTCTCCCCAGCCACCTGCTCCAGCTCTTCAGAGGGGATACCAAGGCGTTCCCAGACCAGCTGGGAGACTATATAGTCTCTCCACCGAGTCCTGGGTCTGCCCCGGGGTCTCCTCCCAGTGGGACATACCTGAAACACCTCAAGTGGGAGGCGTCCAGGAGGCATCCTAATCAGATGCCCATACCACCTCAACTGACTCCTTTCAATGTGGAGGAGCAGCGGTTCTACTCTGAGCCTCTCCCGGGTGACTGAGCTCCTCACCCTATCTCTGAGGGTGAGTCCAGCAATCCTACGGAGAAAGCTCATTTCAGCTGCTTGTATCCGCGATCTCGTTCTTTCGGTCATTACCCAAAGCTCGTGACCATAGGTGAGAGTAGGAACGTAGATTGACTGGTAAATCGACAGCTTTGCCTTAGAACTAAGCTCCCTCTTCACCACAACAGACCGGTACAACGTCCGCATCACTGCAGATGCTGCTCCAATCCGTCTGTCAATCTCTCGCTCCATTTTCCCCTCACTCGTGAACAAGACCCCAAGATACTTAAACTCCTCCACTTGGGGCAGGAGCCTGTCCCCAACCCGGAGAGGACAATCCACCTTTTTCCGGCTGAGGACCATGGACTCGGACTTGGAGGTGCTGATTCTCATCCCAGCCGCTTCACACTCAGCGGCATACCGTCCCAGCAAGAGCTGTAGGTCATTGCTGGATGAAGCCAACAGGACAACATCATCTGCAAACAACAGAGATGAGATCCTGTGGTCACCAAGCATGACACCCTCCATTCCCTGGCTGCGCCTAGAAATCCTGTCCATAAAAATTATGAACAGGATCGGTGACAAAGGGCAGCCCTGGCGAAGTCCAACTCTCACTGGGAATGACTCCGACCGAGTGTTGGCAATACGAACCAAACTCTCACAACGGTCGTACAGAGACCGAATAGCTCATAACAACAAGCCCGATACCCCATACTCCCGAAGCACCCCCCACAAAAATCCACGAGGGACGCGGTCAAATGCCCTCTCCCAGTCCACAAAACACATGTAAACTGGTTGGGCAAACTCCCACGAACCCTCAAGAATTCTCGAGAGGGTAAAGAGCTGGTCCGATGTGCCACGGCCAGGACGAAAACCACATTCCTCCTCCTGAATCCGAGGTTCGACCAACGGCCGGACTCTCCTCTCCAGTACCTTGGCATAGACCTTCCCAGGGAGGCTGAGGAGTGTGATCCCTCTAAAGTTGGAGCACACCCTCCGGTCCCCTTTTTTGAAGAGAGGAACCACCACCCCGGTTTGCCATGCCAAAGGCACTGCCCCCGACCTCCACGCAATGTTGCAGAGGCGTGTCAACCATGACAACCCAACAACATCCAGGGCCTTGAGGTACTCAAGGCGAATCTCGTCCACCCCCGGGGCCCGGCCACCAAGGAGATTTTTAACCACCTTGGCGACCTCAGCCCCTGTAATAGGCGAGTCATCCCCCTCGTCCCCAAACCCTGCTTCCTCTGTGGAAGGCGTATCAGTGGGATTGAGGAGATCCTCGAAGTATTCCTTCCACCGCCCGACAATATCTCCAGTTGAAGTGAACAGTGTCCCATCCGCACCATACACAGTGTGGATGGGGAGCTGCTTTCCCCTCCTGAGCCGCCGAACAGTTTGCCAGAATCTCTTTGAAGCCGACCGAAAGTCTTGTTCCATGGCCTCACCGAACTCCTCCCATACCCGCGTTTTTGCTTCAGCAACCACCCGAGCTGCACTCCGCTTGGCCTGCCGGTACACCTCAGCTGCTTCGGGAGTCCCACAAGCCAACCAAGCTTGATAGGACTCCTTCTTCAGCATAGCTTCAGCATAGCTCCTGGGATCACTGGGGCACGCAAACCCCCCCACCACGATAAGGTGACGATCCATGAGGAGGTAAAAGCGGGATCAATATTTATAATTTAATTCACGTTAAACTATCTACTCCCATTGTGAAATGAATGTCCCCCCTTCTTCTTAAAGCGGTATCGACATTCATAATTCCATCCACGTTTTAAACACTGGGTTACAATATCAATTGTCATCTAATACACATCGGTCAGTACACATGATTAGCATGGCATTGGTTGGCTCGAGGACGCATGCATACAGTCCCGTCTGACTGCTTCCTGTGGTTCCCTGTCCGCATGTAAATTGTCCTCTGCTTCTTCCAGTCCTGCTGCTGGGTGTGAAGAAAGCTCCAGAAGAATGTCCCAGAGGAATGTCTCCCTGCTGTGTTTAGTGTCACCACACCAGGCCCCCCCGAACACCCAGAAAGTGCTGTGACCCCCCCTGTCGTTTGGGCTCAAGTCGACACCAGTGGAGACTGCAGTGGTGGGGGGGGGGGGGGTTGCTGCTCCGGTCGAACTGCCTGCTGGTGAGGAGTGTTGAGGGCCTGTAAGTCTGTGGGGGGATAAGGGGAGGGGTGGAAAGGGCAGTGGTTGTGAAAATAAAAAGAAAAGAAAACTTGCGTCTCTGACTCTTCTCGCGGCTCGCCCTGCGAGGATGTGGGAAAGGCGGGCAACCAAATTCCCCAAGGATGCGTAGCGGCTATGAAACAACTGTAGCTGTGTGAGGGACTTGGCGGTGTGGCCGTAGATGCGGAAGGGACAGCAATCGGCTAAATCCCCATTGTGTGCCGCAGCTGAGAAACCCATACCAACAATGGAGCTGGTTTGTCCCTGGTGCGTAGCGCACGCTGCGGCCACGTAGCTTCCAGTTGCGCTGTCCTCATAATCCTGCAGTGTGTGCGTGTGGCTTCTGTGCACGGAAGGTCTGTTGCCGAGAGGTGAGTCAGGGTCAGGGAGTTTGATGGAAATCAATGCAGTAGGCGCCGATGGTCTTCCCTGTTTAGGCTGTTTCTGTGCGTTGCTTGTGTTGCTGATCCTCATGCGTCTCAGTCCCAGCGCTGCGCTCTCCGTCCGGCCCTGGAGGTCGCCATTGTGGAGAGGGGACAAGGCGCACGCGCTCCCGTATGGGTGCGAAGGATGTAGGCGATCCCCGGTCTCTGGAATCCACAGCGCGGTGAGAGGGAGAGATAGTCCATTTCACGTTAGGTCACCAATGTAGAGGGTGCGAAGGAAAGGATGTGGAGGCGAAGCACAAGCGTAGGTCAGCACAGATTCTTTATTTACCCTCTAACATGAATACAGCCTGTTGACCCCAGCGTTGCCGCTGGGGCCCTCTTGGATGGTCTTGAGAGTAGAGCGTAGAGAGAGAGAAAGCTGAGAGTGAAACAAGCTCTTTTATACCGTGATACAGACAGAGAGAATGCATGGCATATTAGCATATCAATTGTCATCTAATACACATCGAGAGAAGAAGGACGGTGGCTAAACTGTCATCTCTGCTGGAGTCCGAGTTCCACCCTATGCAGGACATACTGAATGCACTGAGGAGCTCATTTAGCAGCAGACTACATCATCCCAGGTGCACAACCGAGAGGTTTCGTAGGTCCTTCCTACCAACGGCTGTCAGACTGTACAACCTAAGCAGGGCTGCTCGCAGAGATAGCAAAAAGACGTAACAAACTAATAGTTTTTTGAATGCAAAAGATGCAATAGACTTACACAATGGTCCCCTCCGGCATACAACTAGGAACATACCGGTCGCTATGGAGGGTGAGAATATGTATGGGCACATAGTCATACCATGTAGGATAACTAAGTAGACGGTTATGCTGTTTCATTCCATCTAGCAACAATGCTCTGCACTGTGTGTGTTTATATATTTACATATTTATTCCATCTAGCTACAATGCTCAGCACTGGGTGTGTTTATATATTTATATATCTACATATTATTCCATCTAGCTACATTGCTCCGCACTGTGTGTGTTTATATACTTGTATATTTATTCCACCTAGCTGCAATGCTCCGTACTGTGGGTGTTTATATATTTACATATTTATTCCATCTAGCTACAATGCTCTGCACTGTGTGTTCATATATTCATATATTTATTCCATCCAGCTACAATGCTCTGCACTGTGTGTCTGTGTGTGTGTGTATATATATATATTTTATAGTAATACGTACATATGTATATTAGCTGCTCTTGCTTGCTTGTTTTTTTCTTGCCTTCTGATTGTTGCTCTGAGTGTTGCTATCCCTGTGCTGTTGCAATCCTGGAATTTCCCCATTGTGGGACTAATAAAGGCTTATCTTATCTTATCTTATCTTATCGGTCAATACACATGATTAGCACGACATTGGTTGGCTCAAGGACGCATGCATACAGTCCCGTCTGACTGCTTCCTGTGGTTCCCTGTCTGCATGTAAATTGTCCTCTGCTTCTTCCAGCCCTGCTGCTGGGTGTGAAGAAAGCTCCGGAAGAATGTCCCAGAGGAATGTCTCCCTGCTGTGTTTAGTGTCATCACAACATTCTCATTTCCCCCCAAAGTAAGTCGACTTACCACCGTGTCTTCACTGTTTGTCACTTTCACTCCCCAGCACTGAGGCCTGGCCAGTCTGCACCTATTGCCCCTTGGAATAACCCCAGCTGCACTTTGTCTCCTCTCTTCCTGGCAACCTGCTTCCTCAGTACAGAAGTCCTTCACCTGCTACCAGACGTTCTCCCCTGCTGAAGTGTAAGCACACAGAAATAACCTTAGAAACCTCATCATACAATTATCAGTTACACTTACCTGTCCCTCTGTTCTCTCCCCTTAGGGTTGCCAGCTCCACGGGTTCATCTACACTACACATTACCTTGCACTATTATTGTAATAAATATTTGTTCACTACAATTATTGCCTCCTTCTGTGTCCGCTTATGGGTCATATGCCACACAACATAACAGGTATTTTCTAACCTGTTTGTATACCACCATAGACAGAGAGAGAACCTGAATTAGAAAGGGCTCACAGAGGGAAAGATAAGACAGACAAGATGAGCCAGGGAGAGGAAAGCGTTCAGGCAGAGGGTCCAGGAGAGGTGAAAGCAGAAGAAGGAGAGAAGGGTGACACCAGTAAAAAGTCTAAACACAGGATGTTTGGGTGGGACCCCAATATTCCAACATTCAAGCCTTGGTTGTACAATACTTCAAATAGTAAGTTCCATATGCAAAGTTACTGTGCAAAAATAAAAAAAAAGAAATAAATAGTATAAAATTAACATGTTCCGGTTACAAGAGTGTCATGTATTTTTTCCCCCCGAAAAATATGGTGCCACTGCGCCAGGGTCTTTAAGCCAGAGGAAACATTGTTCTGTTATCTTCCTTTTCATCTTTGCTCAATGCAGTGTAGACTTCCCTCTTTCTCTGTCAGCATGCAGGGGGCAGAGCAGCCGCACTGAACTTCTGCTCAGACTACAACAGTGACAAAGATGCAGGTCTCACAGCGGCAGGTCATCTTAAAGTAGAACTGAACCCACCTTTTTGCGCAAAAAGTAGAATAGCGGATTAATTCCTTATTACCTATTGTATTTTTCAACACATAAAATAAATTTTTAGGCCGTGCGATGGCCAAGCTATAAGCCGATAAACTTTTGCCTCTGGCTGGCAGTGCCAAACAAACCGGAAGTAGTGCAGACGACGCTGCGTGACGTCACGAGTGTGAGCCTTAGCAAAACAACAATGGCAGATGATAGCAGTTCCAGCAGTCAAGAAAACCAGAGTTTTCAGAGTAAAGAGGCATTCAGGACCAGTGACGAGACAGAGGAGGATGCAGGAGTGTCAAGTGAACAGGAAGAGAGCGAGGGAGGTATCGAACCGTACAGATTCGAGCCAGAATTGTCGGGGGATTCCGGCACCGACTCAGAGTCAGACCGCAGCAGTGATGGGGAGGAGAGTCGCTTATTGAATACAGAATGGTGAGTCTTTACTTCTCTACTTTGGCATGTTTGGGGTGTCAGGATAAGGAAAATTAAGTCTGGACTGCAGACGATTTTTGTGTTTCAATAACAATAATTCCAGTAGAAAAGGGACAATGCGATCCGAGGGTGGTGCCAATGGTCTGATGCAATCAATGCAGTGACCAGCTGGTGACCATGCAATGCATCGCTTCCCGGTCGCTTTTTTTTTTTTTGTTACTTATTTGTACCCGTAGGTAGATTCGGTTTGCAGTCTGGTGACAAGCCACCGGCTACCGTTCGCTGCGTGCGCGAGCGCCCTAAACCTACATGTTTTTGGTATGCGGGAGGAAACCGGAGAAATCCCGGAGAAAACCCACGCAACACGGGGAGAACATGCAAACTCCACACAGCTCACTGTTGGTTGGGGGCTGGGATCAAACCCACGATCTCATGATCCCCACGATCCCCCGGCCGAGGGTAAACTGTGCTGCCACAGTGCTAAACCACTGCACCACCGTGCAGCTTTTCCTCCCCCTTTCTTTTCTTTCGTCGCCATGACAGCTTTCCTTGGCCACTGAACAGATCTTCCCAGGTGTTGGAAGTGTTTTGTAGTCGACTATCACGACAAAATGCACCAAAAACAACCAGTGTCGACGTGCTCGCAATGGTAAACATGGAGGACTGGCCCATTTCGTGACGTCACGCGGAACTCCGGCTGCACTTCCTGATAATTGGCGGATTCATCGGATTTTTCAGGGCGGGAAATTCAAAATCGCGATTTTCTCCAAGATTCCGGGATTGGTGGAGGGGGTGCCAATGATAAATTATCTTTATAATTGTATGTACTATCACCCAGTGCCATTCAATGCCGTTCAGTTCAGTTCTACTTTAAGTAACAAATACTCAAATATAGGCGATACCACTATTTATGTATCCCGGGCAGCCAAATGTACCGATACAATGAATATATTCAGTATATCACCCAACCCTAATGTAGGCTTTTGCGTAATACACCCTCTTGTGCACAATATAAAAAAGAAAAGGAATAGGGCTGGAAAAACAACAACAACAGCAGCCTATGTACTGTAATGCAACCCATAGTGCAAATGGCAACAAAAGATAGACCCAGACCTCCCATAGTGCAAATAGAGATAAACAATTAACAATGATAAAACGATGATAATGTCATGCGGTGACCCTCGCAGGCCACCATAAGACACCAAAAGTCTCCAGTGAGTTTTGCATTGATGTTTTATTATAACAAGACAAGACGAGACACAAAGCTGTGAGCCGCTGAGGGCAAAACACACACTACAGAATACAAGGGATCGTAGGGCTAACCCCAGCCACTACGACCTTAACTATGACATGAACAAGAATATACACGAACCTGACATGAACGAGGACCAGGAATGTTTGATGAGGAATGTTTGACGATACTCCAGCATCAACCAGCTGTCAGCGCCCGCTAATAAAGCCGGCAGCTAACGAGCGGTGATGCTGAACAGCTGATCGGCTCTGACAGCAGGAAGCCCCACCGAGCGCTGTCACAATAAGAGCCTGGGGAGCCAGAATGTAATCCACTGCTGTCAAAGCTGGCAGAGATGAAGCATAGCCTGAGCGCGGACGAGATCGGCGCTCGGGTCATAACAGTACCCTCCCTCTGAGGGCGGGCTCCTGAACGCCCATAGACATCCAGTCCCCCCCCCCCCCCTCCAGGGTGGGCGGATGGGGCAGGAGAGGATCAGACCACAGATCGAGAACCAGAGCACAGACAGGAAAAAAAAAAAACGACTCAAAAAAATACATGAAACAGTCACACAAACACGAAATAACAGAAAAAAGAAAAACTCCCTACAGTACAAAACATGATGACAGGACAAATGAGGCAACTGCAGAACACAAATCAAACTCCCAAAAGGCACAAATGGCAACTAAAAGAAACAAAACACAGGACAGCGAAAAAAAAAAACAGAACAATTACAGGACCAGACTATATTCCAAAATACATGAAACACAATTACCCAGGTACAAAAACAAAAATACCACACTCTCAGGTCAAAAAGCAAATACAACACAGGACAGAAAAAACCCCAAAACAGAACAATTACAGGACCAGACTACACTCCAAAATACATGAAACACAATTACCCAGGCACGAAAACAAAAATACCACACTGGTCAAAAAGCAAATACAACACAGGACAGAAAAAAAAAAAAAACACAGAACAATTACAGGGCTAGACCACCACCAGGAATGACCTCTACCCCCGACAGTTCATGCCGACCGGCGGGACCAAACGCCATGGGAACAGTTCAGGCGATCTCCCCGCGTCCAACGGCCGACGGGTGGTCATGGGGGGCGGAACATGACCGGGGGCTTGCCACAGTCCCAGGCCCGGAAAGTCCACTCCTCCGGTAGCCGAACCAGATCGCCCAGTGAAACACACAATGTGTCGGGTGGCCGACCTGAGGCGCCGAACCGGCGAAACAGTTTCTCAGGCGACCGACCCGCGTCCCTCAGCCACCAGTACCGGGGGAAAACAGCCCGCGGCAGCCTCCCTGGCGAGGACAAAACACGGGACAGCCAGGGCGAGAAAAAAGGGACCCCCACGGCCCCCGACGATGACGCGCAGGGGCGATGACTCTGTAGAGGGGACAGAAGGCAAGGATGAACCCGAACTGGGTCAGGCGGCGAAGAGTCTGCAGCTCCTCCACCGTCCGTGGACCACACCGGCGCTGCACCTCCACTGGACCCCGATTGGGTCCCGGCTGCACCCACGTCGGACCCCGATTGGGCCAGAACAGAACCTGCGGTGGACCCCGATTGGGCCTCGGACACACCCACGTCGGACCCCGAAGCCACAGCAGCCTCCACAACCGACCCCGACTGGGTCGGTGCAGCTCCGCTGACGACCTCCACCCCCAAACCTGGAACCTCCAACTCAAGGACCCTGACTGGCTCCGCGCCGGTGACACTGCAAGGAAGCTCGGACATACAGAAAAACCGGGATCAGTATCACCGGCAGCAACAGAACCCAGCGAAACGAGTTTGGGCGCAGCAGGCGGCTGCCCCTCACTCGCCTCCCCAAGAGGCAGGCAAAAATGCTCCAACACAGGGGACAGAGACACAAGAGGGAGCACTTGCCTGCACTCAGGTTCTGTTGCCATCCAGGACTCCGTCGATCCAGGCTCAGGGCGAAGAAGTTCGTGCGTAGGCTCCAACTCAGCTGCGTCGGGATCCGCAGCTGGCAAGATGGATTCCGCAGTCTGAGGTTCCTCTCGCGCTGATGCCCATGCCGATGACCCGTATGGTGTGGAGGCAGGGGACCCTTGACCCACTGGTTCGGACCGCTCCAGCAAGGAGACCCGGGGACGCTTCATCGTCGGCACAGGCTCCAGGCTGCAGTCCACTCTTCTCCTCTGTCCACAGCGTGGCTGCGGGGCTGGATCCAGGCTCTCCAGAACCGCAGGCCCCCTCCTCGTCCGGCGACATAGGCCTGGCGTCATGGACTGCTCAGCGGAGGAAGACACAGAGGCAGCAGGTTTGGTTATTGTAACTACAGCAGGTGGTAGGAGCTCGGGGGACTGCAAACCCCGAACTCCGCCCCCAGGAGTCAGACAAAGCAGATCACAATTATCATGTAAAGAATGTACTTGCACTTGCCTTTCTCCTGGAGAGAGGATGGTGCCTGCTGTAGGGGGACGTAGTTCCTCCCTCTCCCCGTTGGATGGCAACAGAGGGCCCCCTGGAAGGATGAGGAGGAGCCGCTCTCGGAGATCCACTGAAGGGCCTCGCCGGCAACGGGTCCAACCGGGGATTCTGCTGAGGTTTACCTTGGCCGTGGCACCGACGTCTTCGGCGGCCCCCAGATGGCGTGAACTCCTGGACTAGATCGAAGACAGGAACTGGATCCCAAAGTGGGGAGCGAGGATGCCTCCTCCTCTGCTTCCGGCCATAGTCCCCTTCCACCATATGGAGTATTTTGCGCTGTGCGGCGATGTCATCCCTCCTCGCGCTGACTTCAGGGTGGTCGGCGTAGCGGGGGAGATGATTAAGGACATCCTCAGCGCAGTCCAGGTACCAGCGTACGTCGCTGTGGTAGTCGAGGAGGGAGGCAGCGATAAGCGTTTCGTCCACGTATTCCAAAGCCTCCGCCAGCTCGGAGTCCCGACTCCGAGCGTGGCCCCTCCGCGACTGCTTTCTCCCAGCACGCAGTTACCCAGACAGGGAAGCACAAACGTCCAATTAAGCAAAAACTCACCGGGATGGCATTTCGGTGTGGCATCTCCGTTTAGACGTCTTGGCTGGAGTATACTGTCATGCGGTGACCCTCGTGGGCCACCATAAGACGCCAAAAGTCTCCAGTGAGTTTTGCATTGATGTTTTATTATAACAAGACAAGACGAGACACAAAGCTGTGAGCCGCTGAGGGCAAAACACACACTACAGAATACAAGGGATAGTAGGGCTAACCCCAGCCACTACGATCTTAACTATGACATGAACAAGAATATACACGAACCTGACATGAACGAGGACCAGGAATGTTTGACGAGGAATGTTTGACGATACTCCAGCATCAACCAGCTGTCAGCGCCCGCTAATAAAGCCGGCAGCTAACGAGCGGTGATGCTGAACAGCTGATCGGCTCTGACAGCAGGAAGCCCCACCGAGCGCTGTCACAATAAGAGCCCGGGGAGCCAGAATGTAATCCACTGCTGTCAAAGCTGGCAGAGATGAAGCATAGCCTGAGCGCGGACGAGATCGGCGCTCGGGTCATAACAGATAAAACCCAGCAATCCTATATACAGAAAACTAGAGATGTAACACCCATAGTTGCAGTTCAATGTGGTAGTGTCGGTGCAGATAGTAACAGATAGGACTGCACATGATCAGTATAGCAATGACAGACAGATAGCAGCAGATATGGCATTTGTGCAAATGGTTGCAGTTAAAGTGCAGAGACGTACAGCAGCAAATGTATTACTGTTAGTGTGCCAGTCTTTCTGTGCCAATAGCTGAGGTAGTTATTGTGTGGGTGATTGTGTTATGGTCCGGGAGGGGGGAGAAGGGGGGCAGAGTTCAGGGTCCTGATGGCCTGATGAATGAAGCTGTTTAGCAGTCCTGTGGAGTGGGCCCGGAGGCTCAGGTACCTTTTCCCCAAAGGGAGGGGGCTGAAGAGGGAGTGCAAGGGGTGGGAGGTGTCACCTGCGATGTTGATGGCTCTGCCGGTGAGGCGGGTGAGGTAGATGTCTGAGAGGGGGGGCAGAGGGGCATTGATGATTTTGCTGGCTGCTTTCACTGTGCATTGTAGTGTCTTCTGGCAGGAGGCAGAGCAGCTTCCATACCACACCATGATGCAGCTGGTGAGGATGCTCTCAGCGGTGCCCCAGTAGAAAGAACACAAGATGTGGGGTGGGACTCATGCTCTCCTCAGTTTGCAGAGGAAATGGAGGCAAGTTTGAGCCTTCTTGGCCAGTGATGCGGTGTTGTTGGACCCGGAGAGGTCCTCAGAGATGTGCACCCCCAGGAACCTGGTGCTGCTCACCCTCTCCAAAGCTGTACCATCGATGATCAATGGGGGGTGCTGTGTGTGACCCCTCCTGAAGTTGACCACAATCTCCTTGGTTTTTCACACGTTCAGGAAGAGGTTATTGTCTTTACACCAATGGACCAGTTGGCTCACCTCATTTATGTATTTCGCCTCCTCGTTGTTGGTGATGAGGCCCAGCACCATCCTGTCATCCGCAAACTTGATGATGTGGTTGGTGCTGTAGGCTGGTACGCAGTCATGGGTCAGCAGGGTGAAGAGCAGTGGGCTGAGCATGCACCCTTGTGGGGCCCCTGTGCTCATTGTGATGGTCTGGGAGGTGTTGCTGCCACCCACGTGTTCTGTGGCCTCCCTGTGAGAAAGTCCAGCACCCAGTTACAGAGGTTTTGAGAGAAAGGTTTTGAGTCCCAAGTGTATGAGTTTTTGTATCAGGTGCTGGAGGATGATTGTGTTGAATGCTGAACTGAAGTCCAAGAACAGCATTCGCATACAGGAGTTGTTTGAGTCCAGGTGGATGAGGGCTGGATGGAGAGCAGCAGCGATGGCATCTTCTGTGGATCTGTTTGACTTGTATGCAAACTGAGATGGGTCGTGGGAGGGAGGCAGAATGGACTTGATGTTCTGCATGACTAGCCGCTCAAAGCACTTCATTATAATGGGGGTCAGTGCTACGGGCCAGTAATCATTGTAGCTGGATGGGACGGGCTTCTTTGGGACTGGTATTACGGTGGCAGTTTTGAAACATATGGGGACAACAGCTTGAGTCACGGAGATGTTGAAGATGTCGGCCAGGACATTCTTGAGCTCCTCTGCACAGTTCCTCACGACGCAACCCGATATGTTATCTGGACCAGCTGCCTTGCATGGGTTGATCCTGCAGAGGGTCCTCTTCATGCTCGCTGGATCCATCCATAGGTCACTGTCATTTAGGGTAGTATCACACGGAATATCGAATGTTGACAAATGTAGCGGTTTTTGGATTCATCAACTTTTCTGATGAATTTTGGCAAAAATCAAGCTAGTATCTCATGGAATGGCGAATGCTATGGAATGTTCAAAAACATTGTAATTTGAGGGGTTCATCAGGGTTCGTAAAAGGTTGCAAAACAGTTTGCATAGGGTTTTTAAGGTTTTGAACAGTTTTGTTGTAAATGTTCTTAAACAGTTGCTGGTGTTTACTGCTTTGTAAATCAAAAAGAACTTTTGCAGATGCTTACAGCTATTTTGCAAGCATTTGCAATTGTCTGCAGAGAAATACATTTACAAAAAAATTTTGAACATTTTTAGAAAAGCTGTTTGGGACCTTAAAAAATGCTTGTGAGCTGTTGTGCAACCTTTTACGCGTCCTGCTGAAACCCCAACAACCGCAACATGTGGAAAAATTCCTTAGCATTCGGCACTCTGTGAGATATGAGCTTTACAGCTTATTCCAACCATTTGCTATAAAAAAAAAATCTTTTACAAGACAGAGAAACACTTGAAAAGGTTCCAGTTTTTTTTTTTTAATTTTTCACTAAATCTACAATAATGTGTACTTGCCCATGTTAATGCTACATAGCTATATTTAAATGAGATTCTCACACATCACTTTCAGCTTAGGCTTTATTAGTGTTTCCTTTCCTGTGTTCCTGAGGCTGATATGTTCCCAGCAGATACCAGGCAAGTATCAATGGACCAAAATTCAAGCAAAAATTCCGCAGTCAAGCAGTCTCCATTGGCTTTACCCTTCTTCATAAATAAATGCATGTCACGTTTCTCTTCACAGCCACCAAAGATGTTGATGCTGTGTTCCATTTCTTAGTGAGCCCAGTTGTAATTCTCCCATGGATGGCTTGTCTTTCATCGAACCACAGGAGTATTGTTTGTGATTATTAAATGGATTCATTTCTCTGGATAAAACAAAGGCTTATTAGTGTATATTCATATCTGTGGTCACTGTCCCCAGGTAGAATCCATCGATGGGAACTGTCACAGCCTGTCACCAGCTGATTTACATAGGCTCATTCACAAGGACTCTGGGAAAAGCCTGCACCTAGCTCTCTTTCTTCATTACACTCCCAATGCACATTCCCTTCATTTCTATAGACAATCCATCTGCTGCTCTAAACCCTGTTTTGTCAAGAGTTGTTAGCCGCTTGGCCCCAGGGATGAGCACCGCAGGCTATTATTAATCTTGTTTGTTTCGTGTTTCTCTGTCTCTGTGCAATAGCAGGATTGAATGCCCAGTGGACTTTCTCTTCCACAGACATAATCAATGATGTAAGTAAGTGCAGATTATCATTGAGACTTGCAAAGGAGGGCTGCCTTTCAGGTCTACAAGTGTCACCTTGTAAATGATTAGATATTTGTACAGAAGCTGTTTAGCTCTTGTAGTGTTAAATATTAACTTAGTGAAAAAGTATGAGCTGAAAGAAAAAAGACATCGAAAGACATATTCTGACAAACATGACTTTTAATTCATTATTACTTTGCCAATAAAAAAAGCAACTGCAGATTTTTTTAATATTATATTATTATAATTGTATTTTGTGGCTGTGATCCTTTGGGGAATATGTCTGTAAATGAAATTTGTAGCTAGTAATTTAACACCCTCAGTAAGTGTCATTTTCAGTAATGTTATGCCGGCCAGTTGATAATGCTGTGAAACCAATGGTGGGAAGAGTTCATAGAATCAGATCCCTGATAATCACAATCTTGTCAGAGAAGGACGAGGCCAGAGAGGAAGGACACTGCTGACTCTGGGTACGGGAGCTTTAAGCTAGCCGGCGGCATTGAAGATTTCTGAGCACTCATAATCAATACGTTTACAGCCATGTTTCTCATGTAAGTAAGATGTGATCCGGAATCAATCCCACTTTGGTGACTCCAGTGCCTTACTGACCTCATCTTTTTTCCATCACATTAGCATTGAATAAATGAGCTGTATCACCTTGTGCTGCCGCAGACCTCAGGAATCAAACTGAAGAAAAATGATAAAAATTTCACATAGGATCTTCTCTCTGTCCTTCACTTCTGAACTCATAAACCTGTAAAATCTGAAAAAGATAATGCTCTGAATGCATAAAACTATTGCTATTACACTTTGATGGAGATTGACTGTAAGAAAAAATCAGCACTAGAATCTGTTCAGACTGCACTGCAGATTGAAAGACTTCTTGATTGTCTGATATATGATAATTTACTCATACTTCATTTATCAGTGGGAGACAAACAATTTAATCATGTCTATGTATAATGCAACAGCGCAAATTACAGCTTTCAAAGTGACCTTAATGTTTTATTAACACGTCCATCATACAGCAAAACCTAACCATTAAAGGTTCAGTTATCCTAACCTTTCTCTCATAAGCTCAATCACCAGTCAAACTTCTCTCCTGCTACATTACATATGGCCTTTTAGTCAGAGATGTGGGTGTCACCATACAAAGTGGAAGGTAGCCATAAGTTTCATGTAGTTTTGCATCAGGGCTGTGGCCTTAACATAACAATGTGTAAGGCAGAGGCGGACTTACCATTAGGCACAGGTAGGCAACTGCCTTAGGCCTCGATCTGCTAAGGGCCCCGATCTACTAGGAGCCCCATATATATTTTTAAATGGTTAGCATATTTAACATCATGTCTGAGGAAATAAAGAAACACGAGTATTTACAAAAACAGCAAATCTGTCACAAGCCTCCCTGCGCGCTTTTATGCAGCGCATGGAGGAGGGGGAAGGAAGAATGGATTTAAGCGCAGGTTGCACCACACACACATTTATTGACACAAAAGGCAAACAATTCAAAAATAAAGACTTTACGAAAAGGCAACAGCAGCGGGCTGACCACTGTGCACCATGGCCACAAGACAAACAACACACAAAAACAATATGACAACTCGGGCCATTTAGAGTCCTCCAGGACGCTCGACTGACACAGGAGAGGGAAACTGGGCAACTGTGCCTAAGCGTAGCAGCCTGACTGCAAAGAGAAGCGCAACAGCTTGTACTCACAGTGCAGGAACAGTCCGAGTAGTCCAAGTGTACCAGCGAACACACAAACAACAGCTACACTGAGGGGAATGGCGACAATGTAGCTCTCCTTCAAAAGACAGTACAACCATGTGGCGATTAACATCCGCATGGCAATGCACAATGGTCCAGCAGTGTTTGACTGGCAAAGGCCGTCTAAGTACCAACACTGCTGGCACCAAATTGGGCACACCTGGGCGAGGATGCGGAAAAGGACAATCACTGGGGGAGGAATCAGTGCCTGCGAAGAGAGAGAGGGCGTGGTCGGACCGGCGAATGTTAGACAACGCCCACATGAGTGTGGGTCAAAGAGGCTGCCTAACAGCCCACCCGGTCAGAGTGGTGGTACAGGTTTGTAAAAGAAAAGAACACAGACATAAAACAAGAACTCAAAAGATAACACAATACATAATAAACCCGATACCTGAGCCACAGAGAACGGTCGAACCGAACCTACAGGAAAGCACCAGCTCGGTTCTTGACAGAGCTCCCCCTTCTAGGGGTGGATTCTAGACACCACTGGTAACGTCACAAGGGAAAGGAACCCCCCACCAAACCCCAACAGGAACAACAACACAACCCCCGGGTGGGAGGTAGGGGGACCAGGAATGGAGGGAAACACAATACCCCGCCCAGGACCCACAATTCCTCCCCCCCCAAGTCCAAAGGCGTGGAGGCTCAGGAGGCCACCAAGAGTCCCAGGCCCAGCAGACAGTCCGACGAACAGAGGCGGTGGCCTGCCGGAAAAATACGGGCCACCTGGCCCCAGAGACTCAGTCCCTCGGTGGTCAGGCAGCACTGTTAACCCACCAGGGCCGGCGGGATGAAGCAGGAGGTGGCCTGCCCACCGGAAGGCTCCCTGGTGGGTGACCAGACCTTAGGAAGAAACCCCTCCCATGGTGTAGAACAGGGAGAAGAAGGCTACAGCGTCCTCAGGCTGACCAGCAGCGTCCATGGTGGTCCCGACTTGGGACACCACTGCACCCTCAGTGGACCCGGACCAGGCCAACGTTGTACCTTCGGTGGACCCCGACCGGGCCAACGCTGCACCCTTGGTGGACCCTGACTGGGCCAACACTGCACCCGCAGTGACTCCCGGCTGAAGCTCTGCAGCACCCGTGGTGGCTCCTGGCTGGAGCTCTGCAGCACCTGCAGTGACTCCCGATTGGAGCTCTGCAGCACCCGCGGTGGACTCCAGCTGGAGCTCAGCAGCACCCGCGGTGGGCCCCAACCGGGCCAATGCTGCACCCATGGTGAGTGGGCCAACCCGCAAGAGCACCAAGCTGAGGAGGCGATCGATGGTAGGAGCCCTGATGACCTTGGCAGGAGGAGCTGGAGCAGCAGCGTCCTCCGCTGGTTGGACCAGACCCTCAACGACCTCTGGCGATGGCGCACCCTCTCCGGCGACCCTAGACGGAGGCTCAGAGACAGCAGGAGAAGAAAGGTGGTTAGGGTCACCGGCAGCGGCGGAGCCCGGCAAAGTGAGTTCAGATGCAGCCGAGGGCTTCACCTGACTCCCATCACCTAGAGCCAGGCAAGATCTCTCCAATACTGACATGAGAAGTATAAGAGAGAGAACTTGCCTGAGCTGGAGCTCCACCGCTGTCCAGGACTCCGTCGAACTTGACGATGACATCTCGGGTCCGGCCTTGAGGAGGTCCATCTCTGGCTCCCACTCTGCTGCAGAAGCCTCCACAGCAGGCGAGATGGTCATTGCAGTCCTATTGTCCTCCTGCAGCAGCTCCAACGTTGGGGATTCCTCCAGCATGGCTGCAGGGGAACCTCTCCATGCTGGCTTCAGGGCAGAATCCTCCGAAGCCCCCGGCTCCTCCACCATCTGATGGCTCTGCCCTTGGTTCGACGGGAGCTCAGGAAAAAAATAGGAGGAGACACAGAGAGAACAGGAAAAGAATAAGCATCTGCAGCTGGAGGAGAGAGCCCAGCGGACTGCAAAGACTGGGCCTCTCCCTCGGGAGACAGACTAGGTTCATCATAATTTAATGGAGTAAAATGAAAAAACACTTGCCTGTCACCCCGGTGTTCGATGTTGGCAGCTGCAGCGGGCGAACAATCATCCCTCTCCGTGTCTGCGGTGATCTGGCTCTTTTCCAAGGTCTGTGGAGGAGCCGTCTCCATGGCTACGGAGATGGGTGTTCCCAGGGCGGCCCTAGCAGGCCTCACGGCAGCTGTAGAGGAAATGATGGCTGCCGAAGACGAGGAAGGCCTCTCCCAGCATCTCCTCGCGGGACGACGCTGCCTCTGGGTGGCCGACACTGATGGCAAAGTGGGTGAGAGAACGGCTGCAGACTGCGGAGCGCGTCCCCACTTGGGCTCCGCGAGGATCGCTGCTCTCCCCACACCAGGAAACATGCACTGGAGCGCGTAGACCAAGGCGATCAGGTCTGCGTGCTGAGGGTAATCCCAGAGACCAGGATGCGCTTCCAGGATTCCCTCAGCTGCATCCAGGCTGCTCCACTTCGCTTTAGGTCCACGGACTTTATGGGCCTGACCCATAAAGTCCTAGATGAAAGTCGACGCCCATTCTTCCTCCTCCGTGGGATGCCTTGCCGTTTGTTTCCTCCGGCCGGCGTGGGAGCGGCGCGCCGAAGGCATAGTGGGGCAAAGACAGGTGGGTGAAAAAACAGTTTGAAGAAAAAAAAAATGATGTGCTGGTGTAATCACTAAATCCTTTTTAGGGCTGGACCATTCTGTCACAAGCCTCCCCGTGTGCTTTTATGCAGCGCACAGAGGAGGGGAAGGAAGAATGGATTTAAGCGCAGGTTGCACCACACACACATTTATTGACACAAAAGGCAAACAGTTCAAAAATAAAGACTTTACAAAAAGGCAACAGTGTGCACAAAATGGCTCGCATGGCGAGTGCGCAGCGGGCTGACCACTGTCCACCGTGGCCACAAGACAAACAACACACAAAAACAATATGACAACTCGGGCCATTTAGAGTCCTCCAGGACGCTCGACTGACACAGGAGAGGGAAACTGGGCACCTGTGCCTAAGCATAGCAGCCTGACTGCAAAGAGAATTGCAACAGCTCGTACTCACAGCGCAGGAACAATCCGAGTAGTCTAAGTGTACCAGCGAACACACACAAACAACAGCTACACTGTGGGGAATGGCGACAGTGTAGCTCTCCCTCAAAAGACAGTATGGCCATACGGCGATTAACATCCGCATGGCAATGCACAGTGGTCCAGCAGTGTTTGACTGCCAAAGGCCGCCTAAGTACCAACACTGCTAGCACCACAAATTGGGCACACCTGGGCGAGATGCGAGAAAGACAATCACCAGGGAGGAATCAGCTGGCTGTGAAGAGAGAGGGGGCGTGGTCGGACCGGCGAATGTTAGACAACGCCCACACGAATGTGGGTCAAAGAGGCTGCCTAACAGCCGCTGGCCAGAGTGGTGGCTACAGGTATGGAAAAGAAAAAGAACACAGACATAAAAACAACAAGAACTGAAAAGATAACACAATACATAATAAACCCGATACCTGAGCCACAGAGAACAGTCAGAACCGAGCATACAGGAAAACACCAGCTCAGTTCATGACAAAATCAGATCATGAACATAACGACCTCCCTCCTTCTCCTCAGACTGTTGGAGTCTTCCATGTCGTCTCTGAGCCATACGCATGTGTGTATCTTTGTTTATATTGTAAACAAACCATACAGCATGTAGAATAGTGGCAAAATGAAACAAAGTTATCCGAGTAGTGCAGAGAAATGGAAAAAAAGGGAAGAGCACAGAAATTTTTTGTCAAGGCAACCCTTTTTCACTTCAAACCAGTGAGGAGACTAACCCCTCCCGAGGAGCCAGATAGAGAGCAAACGCTGCTTGTATGAGCGCATGTTCCTGATGCTAAATGACAGGACACCTGTTGTTAATGAGGAGGCAGTGGTGACACCCTATGCTGACAGTAGAGGTAAACAACTAAAATGTTTTAATATTTTTGTAATAGCAAGATTTTGTAGAGGTCAAGGCTACCAAAGTTAATTTAAATGTGACAAACTGTTGCTCCCAGCCATGCACAGGATATCTGCCAGCCATACAGAAGATGACATTGCATGAGATTAATATAGTAATTTCAAGAATCCATGAAAGCTTTCAACTACTGTTCTGTTTATCCTGTTCATTATTGTAGCAACAGCCCAATGTTGGCTTTGAATGTTCCTTATTAACTCTGTAGCTTGTTGACTGGTGAGAGAATGTAAAACAAACTTGGCCAACAAATAATCTTTAAATGATAATAAAAGCACTGAAAAAGGAAAAGGAGAATAAAATGGACAGAAAGAGAGAAGGGAGAAGAAGAGAAGGATGAACAGTGAGGAAAAATAAAGACAAGGGAAAGTGATGGACAAAGACTGGTGACGATTAGGAGAAAAAAGGAAGAGACAGTCACAAGTGAAGAAAAAAGGAAAACAGTAATCAAAGGGGTATAAATTCCAAGGATCAATTAGGCTTAATATTTTTTTTATATTTATCCTTATATTGTTTTGTATGATATATTCTCCCTTGTGTCTACATAGTACAGAGGAGGGACCACAATAGATGCCTCTGCAAAATGGACTGGTCAGCAGATCATGAGCAGGCCCCTGCTGGTAAATGTGGGTAAGTTAGTTCCTCCAGGATTTCACGGGATGTTTTTATGATTGTTGCAGCCCAAAAAGCCTGAATTTGTGGAGAGCTTTTTAAAAAGTTGCGACTAAAAGTTGTGACCATTTTCGAGGGTATTTTTAAGATAAGATTAAACCTTTATTAGTTCCACAATGGGGAAATTACAGGATTGCAGCAGCAAGGGATAGCCAACACTCAGAGCAGGAGTAAGCTAATAAGATAGAACTTGGATAGCAAAACAGTAAATATACATACGTACACCAGTATATATACCAGTGCAGGAGCAATACAGTTAGGTGGTAATAACAGCATTACAGCACTTTTGCACTAAAAGTTGTGAGAAGAATTCCAATTTATAAGGCAGATGCTTTTAATCCCATAGTTTACTGCAATATTCTATATAACACCACAAGAAAAGCACAGAATTGTCAAAAATTTCCTATTAAATGGTGATTTGTAAATTAAGCAGAAACTTCTGCTACATAGAAACACTTTTCTGTGCAACAGCAAATACAGACTCAAACACAATTAAGTGAGAATGAAGTAGCTACTCATAAATTTGTCATAAAATGACCAACACTGTAGGCTACTTTTGTTAAGAACTTGAATAAAAAGGATGAAAAAATAAGTATCCATTACAAGAGCTAAATTGTACTTCCTCTCCCCAGCCACCTCTTCCAGCTCTTCAGAGAGGATATCAAGGCCTTCCCAGGTCAGCTGGGAGACACTGACCCCGGTTACATGATAATGGCAATAATCAGTTTTCTCGTGTGTACATGCACTGAATAAACAGATTACTAGAGGGTAAATCACTTGCGTTAATAACCCCAGTTACATGGTCTTTATCGGATTATTCTGTTTACATGGTCACATGAGTAATTGGATAACTCCAGAAATCCAATCATAATCAGATTATTCATGTGCATGTAAACATAGTCATAGTCTCTCCACCGTGTCCCGGGTCTGCCCTGGGGTCTCCTTCCAGTGGGATGTGCTGGAAAATCCTCAAGTGGGAGGCATCCTGGTCAGATGGCCAAGCCACTTCAGCTGGCTCCTTTCGATGTGGAGGAGCAGCAACTCTACTCTGACCATTTCCCAGATAACTGAGCTCCTCACCCTATCACTAAGGGTGACTCCAGCAACCCTATGGAGAAAGCTTATTTCAGCTGCTTGTATCTGCAATCTCATTCTTTCTATTACCCAAAGTTCATGACCATAGTGAGGGTTGGAAGGTAGATTGAGTGGTAAATTGACAGCTTTGCTTTAGAGCTCAACTCCCTCTTTACCATGACAGACTGGTACAATGTTTGCATCACTGCAGATGCTGCTCCAATTCATCTGTCAATCTCCCGCTCAATTTCCCCATCAGTCGTGAATAAGACCTCAAGTTACTTGAACTGCTCCATTTGGGGCAGGACCTTGTCCCCAACCTGAAGAGGAAAATCCATCCTTTTTCCGTCTGAGCAATGTGGAATTGGATTTGGAAGTACTGATTCTCATCCCAGCCACCTCACACTCAGTAGTAAATCATCCCATTAAGACCTGTAGGTTATTGCATGATGAAGCCAACAAGACCACATCATCTGCAAACAGTAGAGACGAGATCCTGTGGTCCAGAACATGACACCCTCCATTCCTTGGCTACGCCTAGAAATCCTGTCCATAAATATTATGAACAGGATCAGTGACAAAGGACAGCCCTGGTGGAGTCCGACCCTCACTGGGAAGGAGTTTTACTGATTGTTGGCAATACAAACCAAACCCTGGCAATGGCCGTACGGGGGCCATACAGCTAGTAGCAATGTGCCTGATATCCCCATACTCCAGAAGCACTCCCCACAAGAAACCATGAGGGACGCAGTCAAATGCTTTCCCCAAATCCACAAGACACATGTAGACTGGTTAGGCAAACTCCCATGAACCCTCAAGGATCCTTGAGAGGGTGAAGAGTTGCTCCGATGTTCCACGGCCAGGACAAAAACCACATTGTTCCTCCCAACTCTGAGGTTCAACCAATGGCCGGACTCTCCTTTCCAGCACCTCCTTTCCAGTATAGACCTTCCCAGGGAGGCTGAGGAGTGTGATCCCTCGAAAATTGGAACACACCCTCTGGTTCCCCTTCTTAAAGAGAGGAACCACCACCCCAGTTTGCCATGCCAATGGTACTGTCCCCAACTTCCATGTGATGTTGCAGAGGCATGTCAACCAGGACAGCCCTACAACATCCAGAGCCTTGAGGTACTCAGGGTAAATCTCATCCACCCCGGGCCCCTGCAACCGAAGAGTTTTTTTTTTTTAACAACTTCAGCAATCTCAGTCGGTGTGATGGGTGACTCATCCTCCTCGTCATCAGGCTCTGCTTCCACAATGGAAGACGTGTCAATAAGATTGAGGAGATCCTCAAAGTTTTCATCCACCGATCGACAATATCCCCAGTCAGCAGCTCTCCATCTCCACCATATACAGTGTGGATAGGGAGCTGCTTCCCCCTTCTGAGTTGCTGGACACTTTGAGTTTGCCAGAATCTCTTTGAGGATCGCTGAAATCTTGCTCCATGGCCTCACCGAACTCCTCCCACATCCAAGTTTTAGACTCAACAACCACTTGAGCTGCACCCCGCTTGGCCTTCCAGTACAACTCAGCTGCTTCAGGAGTCCCACATGCCAACCCAACTCAGTAGGACTCCTTCTTCAGCTTGATGGCTCCCTTCACCTCTGGCACCCACCATTTGGCTTAGGGGTTTACACCATGAGAGACACTGACAACCTTACGGCCATAGCTCTAAGCAACTGCTTCAGCAATGGAGGTGGAGAACACGGCCTATTCAGATTCCATGTCTCCAGTCTCTCTCGGAATGTGTTTGAAGCTCTTCCGGAGGTGGGAGTTGAAGATCTCTCGGACAGAGGCCTCAACCAGATATTCCCAGCACACCCTTACTATACGTTTGGGTCTGCCAGGTCTGAATGGCATCTTTGCCTGCCATCGGATTCAACTCACCACCATGTGGTGATCAGTTGACGGGTCTGCACCGTTCTTTTTTTCCCCCTTGTCCTGTCAAGCAGCTAGGTAAGCAGTACAGAAATCTCCTTCCCCTATTGTGCCAAAAGAAGCTTTCAACAGTACATACTGTATATGTGTACTGTATATTATTTATAAACTCCTCTTGTAATAGCTTTTAATACTTTATTTAAATTGTTTCACCCATGAAGGACCCGACGGAGGGAATGGGGAAAGGAGGGATGGGGAAGGGGAAAGAAAAGAGAGAGGAACAAGCAGAAGACAAACAGACTAACACAACTGAGACATACAGAAGACAAACTGTTTCTTCTACTTATAAGGTCTCATCATGAGTCTGGTATCTGCACCTGTTAAAGGAGAGACATGTGTGTGTCTGCATGTGCGTATGCAAGCACGCGCAAAGTAAGTGTGTGCATGTGAGTGGTTTGCCAGAAAACATACAAAGAGGGTGGCTGGTCACAGCAACCCCCCCCCACCCACAGAAACCCCAAGCAAGCAAGACAGTACCACCAACACCCAAAGAGCACAAATGTCCTGAGGCCAACAAGCCCCAGGACAACCAGGCATACATACGCACCATCACATACTGTATATCCACTTACACCCAGAAGCAACCTCGCATGTTTACACACAACACACATACCCACACGTTCACACACACATGCACGCACCCATATCCACACCCACACATATACAGTACATGTGAACCCACACACTCCCATACTCACACACACCTGCACATACGCATGCATACACACACTCACACACATGCACGCGCACACACATACACATGCACACACATAAACACACACACACACGCACACCCGTCAGCCCTGAAGAGCACCCTGGGACGCAGGCACCAGCTCCCGAGTGCTGTCAGGGCTCCGGGGATGGTGCGACCCTGCCATGTGGGGACACGCCAGGGCCAGCCCGCACCACCGGCACACCCACGACCCTGGCCCAGAAGGGGAATGGCCCCCCTAGCACCAGGGGCCCAAGACCAAACCCAGCCCTACCCAGGAGGCAAGGCCAGCCAGGGGCCACCCCCCCCCACCCCCACAACCACACACACAGCCACCCTGGGACAGGTGCCCCAGACACTGGCTCTAGTGGTTCACAGAAACCCCTCGCGGTCAGGGCGCAGCCAGCCACCAGAGGCGCCAAGGAGGATGAGCCACTGCCCAACACCCCTCAGGGTGTAGAATCAATAAGCGGGACCAGAGAGAACTGAATTCAGCCAGTTTGTTTTTAGAGGAGGCAAACATTCTCTCCAGACTAATATAATCTAATAAGAGGTTTTAATAGTGAATTGTACATAAATTATTTCTTGATTTCCAATTTATGAGGATAGTTTTCTTTGCGATGCATAAGGCAGTGAGAACTATATGTGACATCTTTACCTCTATATTTATTTCACTTAAATCACCCATTACGCAAAGGTCTGCACCTCTCTTCACCCGAGTGTCCAAGACATATAATCACAGGTCTGATGACATGATAACAAAATCGATCATCGACCTGCAACCTTGGGTGTCCTGGTGCCAAGTGCATATATGGACACACTTACCCAAGATTTACACTGACTCCGGATACAGTCCATTGTCATGCAGTGCGGATGGCCCCTTGCATTCATTCCTACCAGCTCTGTTTGTGTTTTGCAGTGGCATGGATAAGAACAGAGTTTGAAATACAAGATTGCGCGAGAATTATACAAAATAACGCGAGATCTCAAGAAAGACTCAAGCATGACCGAAATGAACCAATCGTGATCACGTGATAACAACAAGGAACAGTGATGTAGTGGCTCTCCACCTTTTTAGGCTCTAAATAAAGTGTAAGTAGCCTGTTAATTTTAATTTTATGAAGTGTTTGTATATTATGTCAAAGTTTTTATCTTTTCTGACACAGTGGTGGAGTAGACCTCTGAAAATAACGGATGATCCTTAAATCATTTTTACTGAACAAACGGCTATTAAATACTGCGAGATACTGTGACATCTCCTTGCAGATTGGATCCGGCATCTGTCAAAAACTCGTTGCGTTTCATTAGTGAACCAAATCTAACGGCCCGGGTTCATTCCGCAGTGGTCCGGACCAGGTGGGGATTAGAAAATTGATGAGAATGGGAACTACTTGCTGCGGAAACTGGATCGCATCCATAATGGACTGCATCCGGAGTCAATGTATATCCAGGATTATGCTTCAACATGGTATTCATTATGGACAAACTGTAGTTAACAAAGAAGTCCAATAGCCGAACACCACTAAGGTTCAGATCATGCAGGCCGTTTCTCCCAGTCACATCCCTCCAGGTTTTAGTGTCATTGGTCACATGCACGATGAAGTCCCCCAGTAGGACAATGGAGTCTCCAAGAGGAGCACTTTCCAGCACACCAGTCAGAGATTCCAAAAAGGGTGGATACTCTGAAACATCATTTGGCGCACAGGCACAAATGTTGGTCAGGACCCATTTCCCAACCTGAAGGCACAGAGAAACAATCCTTTCTTCCTCTGGGGAGAACTCCAACATACAGGAGGACAGACAAGTACACGAGACTACCCACTCCTGCTTGCTGCCTCTCACCTGGGGCAACTCCAGAAAAGGCCAAGGTCTAACCTCTCTCCAGGAGACTGGTTCCCGTGTGTGTCAAGCCACAGCTCACCCGAGCTGTGTGTCAAGGTGAGCCCAACTACATCTAGTCGATATCTCTCAACCTCATGCACAAGCTCAAGCTCTTTCCCCACCAGAGAGGTGATGTTCCACATTCTAAAAGCCAGTTTACTAAGTCAGGGA
The DNA here is from genome assembly GCA_020510985.1 of Pholidichthys leucotaenia. Lineage (NCBI taxonomy): Eukaryota > Metazoa > Chordata > Actinopteri > Cichliformes > Pholidichthyidae > Pholidichthys > Pholidichthys leucotaenia. The sequence goes on from CM035837.1 coordinate 108,327,371, forward strand.
TCGGACCACCATGGTCAACTGCCACCCGATCCACGTTGCACTGGACCTCCATTTTGCTGTTAAAGACAGCAACATCGCTGTGCTCCACAGTGTTTCACAATTTGAAAACTGCTTAAATCCACATAGAGAAGTGGTTGGTGGCACAAAAACTTCACTTCCACATTGGAGCCCCGTGTTCACACCCCACCTCTTGCCATTTTCTCACTGCATCGGTGTTTACTTTCACATTTTTATTTACAAGTCACTTCAAGTTTCATAATTGGTTTCATTTTAGCAGCAAACACCACTGGAGGTTGTTAAGATTTGGGTTAGGAAAATGTTTCTGTTAGGCTTAGGAAAAGGTGTGGGTCTACTTTATGCAGATTTTCAACTCCTACCCTCATCTTGCTATTTCTACAACCACTAGAGGTTGCTTTATGTCAAAACATAGCTTTCATATACAAGAGGAAAAAGTATTGAGCACATAATAGTTTATTGAGAACATTTTTAGTTTCCAATGAGGCTACTCATGTGAAATTTTCACCAGATGTTAGAATTAACTAAAAAAAATCTACTTATAGACCGAAATCAAACGATATAACTTCTTAAATAAATTGAAATGACACAAGAATAAAACACATAATAAGCAGTATCCCAAGGCATAAAAAGGCAAGGAACCAGCTGAAATCCATAACTTGTTAGAAAGTAGTTGTCATGATCCTGAGCATGGTTGGACGCCGTGCTCAGTCTCCAGTTTGAGTTTAGTCCTTTTTCTGTTTGTTTGCTTCTTGGTTTATGTTGCAGGCATTATGGTCTACTGTGTTGATCTCTGTTTATTTATGGAGTGTTTGTATTTGTAGTTTGACCTTACTGTCATGTCTATTTATTGTGTGTCATTTTGTATTTATGGTATTTTGGGGTTGTGTTATCTTATTCTTGTATTATTATTTAGTTTCCCATCTGTGCACCTGCTGTTTATTAATCATGTGTTCCATGCAGCTATTTAAGGATACAGCAATGTTTCCCCTGTTGTCGTGTCCTACTGTTAGCCTCCTCAGAGGAATCAGTCTTACTCTGTGTGAGCTTAGTTTTCCGCTGAGGTGAATGGGTGCGCTCCTACTAGGTAATATTTATACTTTTTTCATTTTCCTCAGCCGTGAGTCCCATCTCCTTTTGGGTGTGACTCCGGCTGGAGTTCATCTCTTTTCCATCATGTCCGAGCGCCTCAGCCAGTGTTTCGTCCAGGCTGTAATTTCCCCACTGGTCGTGAGCCCCGCTCTCCTCCTGCACCCTTCTTTATTTCATTATATGTAAGTGTAGTGTTCTGTGTCGTGTTCACCTTTCTGTTAATAAATGTGCAAACTCACGGCATGTATTTGGTGTCCTTCTACAGCCCTTGAAAAGGGCGATTTATGACAGAAGGACACGGCCAGTGTGTGGAGACCAGTTGCTATGAGCTTTGCATTTTTTCTTTTCTTTTTCTCTCCTGTTATTTTGCTGTAGTCCACATTTTTCCCCGTTTTTGCTTGGATGTCTGCCTGCACTGACTTTAGCACTATTGGGCTGGATGAGGTGGAGTGTTGGGTGGCGGAGTTTGTGGAGGATATAATCTCGGATGTCCGCTTTTCGCACACTCCTGAAGAGGCACTGCAAGTCTGGGATAGTGCAGCACAGGTACTAGAGGCATACCCTAGCCTGTGACGCTATCCAGAACCTATGGGTCTCCTTGTCTATGTATCCAATGCTCAACATCTCTGCGGGCTGGGGAAAACCTCTCCCCCCGTACCTGTGCCGGTGAAGAAGCGGGTGCGGAAGTCTCCAGCCTCACGCTGTCATCTAGCTACAGCCCCGCCCTCTCCTCCCAAACAGTGTCACACATCATCTGCCATCACGCTGGCGCTGGAGGAACCCGCAGTTTGCCGGATTGGGCACATAGCTTTCATGCCTCCCGGCGGTCCCACTGCTGAGGAGCTGGAGGAACGCCGGCGGGCCCTGTTGGCAGAGACAGAACTGTTGCTGGATTATAAACCATGGCTCCTTCCGGAGATGGCGGCCCAGCTGTATGGAGGTTCACTGGGTGGACTGGGGTTTGAGCCGATGATGGGGTATCCCCCGACTCCAGCTTTTCACCACCCTTGTCAGACGACCTCCACAGCCTCTGGAAGGGTTTCACCTGGTCATGCAGCAGTGGCAACTGCAACTACCTGGGAATTAAGGCAAGTACCTATTCACTTGTTAACCTCTGTAAATGAATTGTGTTGTCTTTTTCCCGGAGGGGGGGCTCAGCAGCAATTATCCACAGTGGCTGAGCCCTCACCACCTGCTGCTGCAATAATTACCCTATCCTCACCTGCTTCTCCTGTGTCCCTCTTTGCTTTCCCTGAGTGTCCACCAGTCCTGGGAGGGAGCCGCTGGATGATGGAGGGGCCTGTGATTCCGGAGAGTCCTGTTCCGGTCCTGCAGCCACATCCTGGATGGAAGAGGAGCACCCCCTGTGTCCCGGAACTTGAGCCAACAAGAGAGTGTCCCCTGGTTTTGGCATCACAGGACCTGGTGCCATCGGTGAGATGACCCCCAGCTTCAGCCGCTACGTCTGGGGGTCCATCAGCGTTAGACGCTTTATCTGGGGTCCCGTTCGTGTCAGCCGCCATGACTGGGGTTCCGACAGATGCACCTGACATCATGCCTGCTGTTTGGGCTGCCACAGCAGAGTCGCTGAAGTCCTGGACAGTGGTGGAGTCCGAGTCAAGGCAAGTTCTCATTCCTGTTTCTTCATTATTTGTTTTTTAGAAATCTTGTCTTGCTCATGATGAGGAGAACCAGTGGCAGATGCCCTCTGCTCCGGAGTTCTCCTTGCCGGGCTCCACTGCTGCCGGTGGTAGTAACCCGGTGTTTGTTCCTTCTTTCCCATCCGAGAATCTGAGCAGGTGCTACCTTGCCCGGAATCAGGCAAGGTAGCACCTGCCTGTGTTCCAGGGGCACGGTGGTTTCTGCTGCAGCAGACCCAGAGTCATTCCTCTCCATGGCTGCGGTGGTTGTGGGCCTCCCTGCAGAACATGGAGGAGCTGCCCCTGCAGCCTCAATGATGGGTGAAACTGGGGAAGAGACAGCCGGGCTCTCAGCAGCGAGAGGAGGCGCCGTGAAGAAGAGGGGGACGGCAGCGACGACCCAGGAAGAGGGAGTTGACGAGAAAGCCGGCAAGAAAAACCTAGAGGAGGAAGCTGCTGTGGTACCCTTTTGAAGCAGTGATGAGGAAGCTGCTGGCTGAGAAGCAGAGGAGTTCCTCCGGCAGCTTGTAGCTGGATAATGGCGGGAGGTTTGCCGTGTCTTCACTCGGTGACTCTCCTCCATCTGATTCGTTATGGCCATGTCTCAGGGAAGAGTGAAGGTCTGCTCCGGGAGGCGACGTCTTGGAGCAGGTGGAGCTGGAGTTGGAGCAGGAGCTGGAGCCTGGTGAGGAGCCGAATGGAACAAGGCCCGGGAGCGCATCCCCATCGGCGCAGATCTAGACTTCCTGGTGGAACTCTTCACCAACTCACAGTTCTCCCGCTGCAGAGCTGTCACCAGGAATATCCTCTCTCTTCCTTCAGCATGCTCCGAGAGGCAAGGATGATGCAGCACGGACACCTCCGCAAGGTTCAGGTACCACAGAGCGTCCTTCAGAGTAGAATATTTACGAGCTATGGCTAGAAGATTATCAATCTCCATTAAGGCCTGACAGAGCTCCCACTCCAGGCTCATAGAGTACCCTCTCCCAATCACTGCCATTCCAGAAAAAATGGACATCCAGAAAAGGGGAAAAATAGAGCGACCGAAAAAAGGGGGAAAAAAAGGCAAAATCCACAGCCGTTGGCACCTCCTGGCAGCGACCTTCTGTCATAATTGGCCCTTTCAGGGCAGAAATAAGGCACCAATCCCCAGCTGTGAGTTTGCACATTTAATAATAAAAAACACGAATAATAACCACGAAGGCTAACTTACAGGAGACACAAAAATAACCATGAAGGGCAACTTACAAATAGACAGGTGAGGCTGAGAACTGAGCAGAAATAAATAGGCATCAAATGGAGATTCCTGTCTGAGCACAGAGAAGGTCGTTGCGAAGAATGAACCCCGCAAGCGAGCTTAAATAATAATAAGGGGGAAACCCAAATGTGAATCAGGTGTGGAGGCATGAGTGAAAAAATAATTAAAGACAACTAAACAGCTGTGACAACCCACGAAAAGATTTGACAGGAGGAAGTCACATAACGGCGCTGTCAAAATAAAAGCACAAATCATAATGGAAGAAAAATCAAGAACAATGCATATACAGACTAGAAAAGCACTCGGAGAGCGCAGACCTCTGCCAAGCGCCACAGTTCCCCCCATACAGTGTTTGTGTGTACGTTTTCAGATTCCTTGACCATGAAAACATATGACTAGCAATTGGATTCACAATGATAGGATTAGTGGTTCAGTAGTTATTCATGAAAATGGCATTTTGCGTAATGGCAGTTTTCTTGTGGACGGTGATCCGGATCACCACCAAAATCTAATCATCTGTAGGATACCCCATTTCTGACAATCTGTGAAAATTTCATGAAAATCCGTCCATAACTTTTTGAGTTATCTTGCTAACAAACAAACAGACAAACAAACAAACAGACAGACAAACCAACGCTGATGATCACATAACCTCCTTGGCGGAGGTAAAAATGGGCAGCAAAACCTTGAGACCCGAGCACGGCTCTGACCCGCACTTGGACAGGGCCATTATCTGCAAGTGGAAGAAAAGTCACTCTACATCAACCAACCATGCACAGGAGCTCCTTGGAGGATATTTGACCAGGGAGTCAGAAGGATAGTCCGAAGATTAGTCCAAGACCCTAGGACAATTTGAAAAGAGCCCCAGAAAGACCTGGCGGCAGCTACAATTGTAAAAGAGAAAACAGTGAGTAGTGCATTCCCCTGTCATGGCCTCCATGCATGTTCACCTTGCAAGAATCCATTAAAGTGGTGCTTTTCAATTTTTGAGGCATGACTCTTTTTTTTTTTACATTGAAAAAATACTGTGGCACACCACCAACCAAAAATATTACAAAATGACACACTGTAGCCTATTACAGCAGATGTAATGACAATTTAGTCTTGTCATTTGTTTATACTCACTCATCCATCTTGTCACCACCTATGCTGTGGCATAGGTGTAGTGTGATTGACTTCTGATGGGAGGGTCAGTGGTTCGATTCCAGCTGTCTTTGCAGTCTGCATGTCGAAGTCTCTTGAGCAAGACACTGAACCCTGAGTTTCTCGTGGTGGGTCAGGCCAGCGCCTTGCATGGCTGCTCCGCCACCATCAATGTTTGTGTGTAGATGGCAGGATCTGTAAAGCGCTTTGGTCATCCAGAGATGAGAAAAAAAAAAGTGCTATATAAGTGAACACCATTTACCTCTCTGGTTTTAAGCTTTACATGTATCCTCAAGCGCGAGGCAGCCAAAATGACCATGTTTACTGTGCGCTGACTACACATGCGCAAAGATCCAACATCCCATTCAAAAAGTGGCGCCACTGATATGTAACTGACGTTTTTGTTTAGTGGTCACACACTATACTTCTCTTTCTTTTTTAGCGTCTTCATTTACCAAAACTAGCTCCTCTTCTGGCCTAAATACAGTCGCCGTAGTCTTTGCTAAAATGTGCATGGCCCTTGCTTTTCTTCTCTTTTGTGTAGCCAGTGAACAAACTGGTGTGTCAGCACATTTGCGCTACCTGTGGGGCTGGGGTGAAACTACAGATGATGGTTTTCCGCATGCGTCAAACGCTTGAATGAACAGCAGATGCAAATGAACTATAAATAATTTTTTTAACCAATTAAGTGAAATTAGGCAATTCCCCACAACTTACCACTGCTGGCACAGTGCTTAAAAATCACTGCTTTAGAGAAAAGCCAGGTTGAAGCTTGTTTTAAGTTTAAGCATTTATATAAACCTATGAAGGACTGGGAGAATGCAGTGTGACAGATGAGATGGAAATAGAACTTTCTGGCTGTCATACTACACCATATATTTGGAGGAACAATTACACTGCATGTCAACCAAAAAATACTACTCCAACAGTGAAGTTTGGAGGTGGAAGCATCACTGGCAGATGTCATATAATTAAAGAAACAATGAATGGAGCCATGTACAGGAGTATTCTTGAAAATAACCTGCTGCCATCCACCAGAATGATGAGGATGAGACAAGGGGAGACCTTCCAGCAGGACAATGATCCCAAACACGCAGCAAAAAAAAAAAAAAAAAAAACTGTTTGCAACAAAGAAAATCAAGTTGTGAAATATGACCCAGTCAGTCACCTAACTTAAATCCAACTGAAAATGTGTGGAAAGAACTAAAGATCAGGATTCACAAGTGGGCCATCCAGAATCTTCAGGATTTAACGGCAGTCTGTTTAGAAGGATGAGCCAAGCTCCCACCTGAGCACTGCAGGAGATTAGTTTGTTTATACAGGAAGCATCTCGAAGCTGTCATCACAAACAAAGGCGTCTCCATTAAGTATTAAATGCATTTCCGTTACCGTGTTCAGTACTTTTTTCACCCTTTCATTCCATGTTATTACACATAACTTCATGAACTTGTTTTGATTTCTTCATATAATTCTTGTTTAATTACCAAAGTTTGCTGAATATTTCATGTGAGTAGCCTCACTGGAAATATATGTACTAAAAAATAATGTATCATAATCATAATGCCTACTGGTAACAACAACCATATAGAGCATTTTCTGTTGGAGGACATTCTCAAATAAGAACATGTTTAGTCTGCATATGCAAAATAAAGTAAAAGAACTACAACAAAACAAAAGAATCATATGAACACATTAAAGCTAAAGCGATCAAACAAGATTCAAACACAATCCCAACTAATATTTCAAACGTGTAAATGCTGGGATCACCTGAAAGAAGCTTAAGAAAAAAAATCCCATCTTTAATTTCTACCTAAATCTGTTGGGTACGTGCACAAATTATGTCATTTGAAGGGGTTCAGTTTTTTTAATCAGACATTTATTAGCTACTTGGTTTTTTTGTCATTATTCCTGTATGGCTTTTAGCAAAACTTGGAACAAAAGAAGGCTCTGCTGCCTGTTGTGCGTCTAGCACCATGGAGGTGTGAAGAGAGAGAGGTGTTTATTTCATTATTATTTGTTCCATTTATTGTAAATACAGAGATAACGTTTTACAAATAAACAAAATGTGTGAACTTAACTATGCTTTTGTTTCCCGTGGTACTGTGGTTTATACCTTAACTGTTATATTTTCTATTATAAAAAGGTGAAAAAAACAAACTCGACTAACCTAAAGATGTAAGTGATAAAGTAATTTCATGCATGAATCATACATGTACAAAAGCCATGTTGTTTGCATGATCAGTGTGATAACAAACATAAAAATCATGGAAATGTGTCTAAATAGCAAGCTGCTTGTGTCTTTTATGTCATATTTACACATTTTTTTTAATCATGTTTCATGTGAATGGCAATAAAATCAGCAGACTCCCGAAATGCAAGTAGGATACAGACAATGCAAAAACAATTTGGAGTCATAGCATGGGGCATTATTCATGCATCATTATACACTGTACCATGCTGCCCTGAACATAATCCACCCAGAGATACAACTGGGAAAACAGTTATCTGGACATAATCCCTTGGTTGCATAAAGCGGTAAATGCAGGGGTTATGGTTGTCATGTCCAAATTATCCACACATTCTGGAGTTCTTGCTTTTAGTTTCACATCAGGAGTGGTGGCCTAGTTGATCGAGCATCCGCCCCACAACCAGGAGATTGGGGGTTCAAGTCCCAGCCAGGTCATATTAAAGACCATATAAAAAATGGTACTTCCTGCCTTCTAGCTTGGTGCTCAGCATAATAGAATGGGGGAAGGAGAAGTTGTTTGTGGTGGTGCCTTGCACGGCAGTGACCCCTCTGATTCTACATATTAACTGTAGGCAGGAGAAATGTAATTTTGTTCTACTGAATGATGATGGCTTCTTCTTAATTTTCATTTATCTTTTAAAGACCAGGTTGAAATGAGATTCTTCCACTAAATACTTCAATGACAGTTTGCAGTAATTCAAAGTCGCTTGTGAACCCATGTGGAGTTTGTTGGGAAAAGATCGAATTATTTCATATGTTCTTGTGACCGTAGTGCAATTAACCTGCTGAACTCCGGGATTCCTCGGGCGGTCACGTCTCTGCGTCATAGTGCGTCTCAGTGCGCACTGAAAAAAAAAAGCTGCATTTCCGTTCTTCCAGTACAGACACAGTCGCGAACAGAAAGCCAAAGGAGTGTTTGATTGGTTTAGATTTGATTGACCTCTCATTCGACTAATAAGAGCCTTGAATTGGGTTTCTGAAACCTTGAAGAACCAATGACTGAAAACCTAGCAAGAAGGACCTGCCTACCAACGACAGCGAATACAACGAGCCAATTGAAGCAGAGAAGTTTGACGATTGCAACGCGTGCGTCCCCGTGCGTAAAATCTTTTTTGTCTAAGCTGCTGGGTCACATTGAGACCTGTGTGTAACGGTAGCATTAGCCACTCTCAGCCGTTAGCCAGTCTTTTTTTATTACGGTACTACTGTTCTTATTTGTTTTGAAAAATGGTTTGCAAAAACCGCAATCATGGAAGCAAAGATGGTTTGACCAGGTCGGGTGACCAGAACCACGAGTCCGTAACAACGGGACCAGCTTCATGTTTGTCTGACAATGAGGAACAGATGTTCGCCAACGACACTGCTGTTGTGGACAGGTAAGAGTTATAAGCTAAATTATTCTTTATCAATGAAAATAGTAATAAAAATGATTTTTGACCAATCGGTAATTACAACGGTCCGTCATGGCCACAAGTTTTTTTGTGCGCCGAGCTCCTCTGTAGTGGGGGGGGGGGGTTGTTATCCTCTACATTGCAGATATTTTAGGATAATTTTTATTGCACTGTAGGTTATTTTTTTCTTGTAAATAAAGGCCACACATTTTTTACATGGCATGTTTCTTTGTGTGTGGGGGGCTTGTTTGTTCATTCATTTATTCATGAATGAACAAACAACCCCACCACCACACACACACAGCCCTGAGTATCACCTTTCATTAGAGCCCAAGATGAAGCTTCTATGTTGAAGCATTCAAAAGTTATAGACATTTTTCCAAAATGGCACAGTTTGGCACAGTTCAAAAACACCTGGGAATAACCTGGGAAAAAAGCTGTGTAATATATTCATTTTTTGTGGTATTGTTACAAAATTTTGACCTCAGCTTGATAACACTTGGCTCTACATTTCTGTTGCATTTTCCAGCCAGTATCTGACAGCTGTGTGTTATTTGCAAGCATTTGTATTTTAAAAAAAACACCCAGGCAAACTTTTATTTCTTCAAATTCAGTATGTTTAGATGACTGTTACTCAGTGGCATGAGCACTTAGAGAGATTATGACTGTTTTGCCAAAAAATTCAAAGTGTTTTCTTTTAAATGAGACCAACCCCATGAAGATGCTGCAAAGGGTTGAAGAAGAGCTTTTGATTTACTTTGGGTATGCTATTTTAGAGGCGTTTTTAGAGAAATTGACCAGAGTTCAAGGGGTTAAGCATTTCGGAGCTACATCACTCTATTAAAGCAAGAAATCTCTGTGTGCCTGTGTGTGTGTGTGTGTCTGTCGCGTTTATAGGACATCACAGGACGACCTATGATCTCTGCCTGATCATCATAGGACGCCCTATGAACTCAGGCATCATAGGACTCGCTATGCCGTCATAAGGATATGTCTATATGACAGTTATCATAGGATGTCCTATGAACTCAGGCATCATAGGACTCGCAAAGCCGTCATAAAGATATGTCTATATGACGGCACATAGACAAATGTGTCTTTATGATGTCATATAGACCATCACTTGTGATGCCTAGACAAATGTGTCTTTATGATATTATTGTTGCTCAAGATGAAGAAACTAAGCAAACGAGTCTCTTTCTCAGCAATGTTTTTAAAGAGGTGCTGACAGAGTAAAAATGTGTAACCTTGAAGAATGCCAGTCTACACTACAAATGTGTAAAATGCCAAGCAAAGCGCTAATTTTCTCCAGGTGCTCTGGTTTCTTGGTTTCTACAGGCATGCATGGGCCTTCCTGAACAGGGTTGAAAGCCATTTTTGCTCAGATCTATTTTCATGATCCTGCCCATGAACTGGAATTGAATCGGTGAATTCAAAAAGGGCCCAAGTCCCCTTTGAAAAAGTGTGGACTTGGGCCCTTTTTGAATTCACCGATTCAATTATGACGCACCTATCCCTCAGCCAGTGGTCTGAACGAAGAAGACCCACCAGATGGAGAGCAATAGAATGAGGAGAACTGCTGCACGTAAAGATATGTCTATATGACGGCACATAGACAGAGCATACAATAGGATGACCTATGATGTCTGCATGATGTTCTTTGATGCATGATGTCCTACGATGACCCTAAAAGATATGATGTCTTTATGATATCATATAGACATAGCACATCATACAACGCCCTATGATGTCTGCATAATGTCCTATGATGATCCGATGACGAACTGAAATTACGATGCACCTATCCCTCAACCAGTGGTCTGAAAGAAGAAGAAGAAGACCCACCAGATGGAGAGCAATAGAATGAGGAGAAGTGCTGCACGTCAGAAAAGATGCCGTGAACATGAAACACCTCAAGTTCGAGCAGTACGTCGCAGGCATAACTGTGAACAACACAGCCGTCTGAGACAGGAGGAGACCCTTCAGCAACGAGCATGCAGAAATACTTGCTTATACTTGGTTTCTACGGGCATGGATGGGTGTGCACGGGTATGTACTAGTAAATAAAAAAGAAATTAAAGTGTGATTTTTTTTTTAGCAGAGATCTCCCCAAGCATATAATTAGAATTGTTTCCTTGAGATGAAGAAAGTGGATATGATTGTAAAGTTTTGTTTTAATTTAATTTAATTTCTTTTGTATCCACGCAGACTCATAAATAGTGTGAATGATCAAGCAGTGTGGTCATTTAGAAATCACTTACATTACGGTAGATTTGTTTCAGGTGAGGTTTGCTATGAGAGCGACTTTTTTAGCAGCTCCAATTTCTAGGTTTTCAGTGTACATATATCTTATCAGACATCACCTTATGCATCAGCTATCAGCCTTTGATATTATATGAGTTTTAGATCCTTTGCATCAAAGACCCTTGCATCGCCCTGCTAAGTGATGGGAATGGAATGTTTTTTATATTTTGTCATGCACAGTTTCTTTTGTGAGGTGCAAAGTGTCTTGATGTGCACAGCTTGTGATGAGCCACATCTGTAGACCATGTATCTGTGTATATAACCTGAGGCAAGGTTTTAATGAGCATTTACAAAACAAAGAGAGGGCTGCATATCAAATAGGAAGAGGATGGCCCTTGAGATTTCCAATCTGTTGTTGAAAAGATTTTGACAGTCAAAGATAAAAAAAAAAATTGAAGTCAGACAAATACTCCAAATTAATAATTGCATATTAATCAGTATTCATTTGCATTGTGAACAACAAATTAATAAATTAATTTGTGGTCAGACACAAAAATACTTAATACTGATCTTGATTTAAGCAACAAGGAAATGTTTTTGCTCATTAAAATATAGAAAAACTCATGAGGCATGGGCAACATTTGTAAAGAATAAGTGAGTTTACTTTATGGTCGGCTGAAAAAAGTATTGGGTTTGGTCGAACATAGTTTAGTTATTATTATACCTAATTAATTATACAATTATATCCCATGTAAACAAAGTTGCATATGGGTATAATTTTTTGGACCCGTCCATCTGTAAATTCTTTCATTTAATGATTAGATTTATATGGCGCTTTACTGACAAGTGACATCCCAACGCACTTACAGTGAGGTCCATTATTCATTCACCCCCAGACAGACATTGGTAGTGGTAAGCTTACTACTGTAGCCCCAGCTGCCCCTGGGGCAGACTGACGGAAACATGGCTGTACATCCGCGCCAACGGCCTCTCGACCACTATCAAACATTTATTCACGTTCATACCCAGTGTCATGGACACTGGAGGCCAAGGTGGGTAAAGTGTCTTGCCCCAGGGACACCAACAGCAGGATGGCTGGAAAGATATAGAAGCCTTGAATTCATCAGTACCTTGGGTTCATTCGATTTTCAGACATATATTGAAAGATGCTATGTATTTTGGGGAGGGGTCTTTTAATGTCAGCATTCTAGTTTCTACACTTATGATCAGGTTCACTTCAAATTTATACAGAAGCTTGAACTCATCAATACCTTGGGTTTGTTTAATTTTCAGACACATATAATTAGGGGTTCCATGTGTTTTGGGGAGGGGTCTTTTTATGCTGTCACTGCTGTAGTGTCTGCAAAACTGATCAGATTTATTTCATTTTGATACAAAAGCTTTAACTCTTAATACCTTGATGCATTGATTTTCAGACACAACTAATGAGGGGTTCCATGTATTTTGGAGATGGTCTTTTTATGTTGTCGCCACTATAGCTTCTACATTTGTGATCGGATTGACTTCCATCCATCCATCCATCCATCTTCTACCGCTTTTTCGGAGGTCCGGGTCGCGGAGGCAGCAGTTCAAGCAGAGAAGCCCAGACTTCCCTCTCGCCAGCCACCTGCTCCAGCTCTTCAGAAAGGATACCAAGGCGTTCCCAGACCGGCTGGGAGACATAGTCTCTCCAGCGAGTCCTGGGTCTGCCCCGGGGTCTCCTCCCAGTGGGAGGTGCCCAAAACACCTCAAGAGGGAGGCGTCCAGGAGGCAGCCTAATCAGATGCCCATACCACCTCAACTGACTTTTTTCAGTGTGGAGGAGCAGCGGATCTACTCTGAGCCTCTCCCAGATGACTGAGCTCCTCACCCTATCTCTGAGGGTGAGTCCAGCAATCCTACGGAGAAAGGTCATTTCAGCCGCTTGTATCCGCAATCTCGTTCTTTCGGTCATTACCCAAAGCTCGTGACCATAGGTGAGAGTAGGAACGTAGATTGACTGGTAAATCGACAGTTTTGCCTTAGAACTAAGCTCCCTCTTCACCACAACAGACTGGTACAACGTCCGCATCACTGCAGATGCTGCTCCAATCCGTCTGTCAATCTCTCGCTCCATTTTCCCCTCACTCGTGAATAAGACCTCGAGATACTTAAACTCCTCCACCTGGGGCAGGAGCCTGTCCCCAACCCAGAGAGGACAATCCACCTTTTTCCGGCTGAGGACCATGGACTCGGACTTGGAGGTGCTGATTCTCATCCCAGCCACTTCACACTCAGCGGCAAACCGTCCCAGCAAGAGATGTAGGTCATTGCTGGATGAAGCCAACAGGACAACATCATCTGCAAACAACAGAGACGAGATCCTGTGGTCACCAAGCATGACACCCTCCATTCCCTGGCTGCGCCTAGAAATCCTGTCCATAAGGACGAAAACCACATTGCTCTTCATGAATCCGAGGTTCGACCAACAGCCGGACTCTCCTCTCCAGTACCTTGGCATAGACCTTCCTAGGGAGGCTGAGGAGTGTGATCCCTCTAAAGTTGGAGCACACACTCCGGTCCCCTTTTTTGAAGAGAGGAACCACCACCCCGGTTTGCCATGCCAAAGGCACTGCCCCCGACCTCCATGCAATGTTGCAGAGGCGTGTCAACCATGACAGCCCAACAACATCCAGGGCCTTGAGGTACTCAGGGCGAATCTTGTCCACCCCCGGGGCCCGGCCACCAAGGAGATTTTTAACCACCTTGGTGACCTCAGCCCCTGTGATAGGCAAGTCATCCCCCTCGTCCACAAACCCTGCTTCCTCTGTGGAAGGCGTATCAGTGGGATTGAGGAGATCCTCGAAGTATTCCTTCCACCGCCCGACGATATCCCCAGTCGAAGTCAACAGCGCCCCATCCGCACCGTACACAGTGTGGACAGGGAGCTGCTTTCCCCTCCTGAGCCGCCAGACAGTTTGCCAGAATCTCTTCGAGGCCGACCGAAAGTCTTGTTCCATGGCCTCACCGAACTCCTCCCATACCCGGATTTTTGCTTCAGCAACCACCCGAGCTGCCCTCCGCTTGGCCTGCCGCTACACCTCAGCTGCTTTGGGAGTCCCACAAGCCAACCAAGCTTGATAGGACTCTTTCTTCAGCTTAATGGCCTCCCTCACCACTGGTGTCCACCACTTGGTTTGGGGGTTGCCACCACGAGATGCACCGACCACCTTGTGGCCGCAGCTCTGGGCTGCCGCTTCAACAACAGAGGTGGAGAACGTGGCCCATTCAGACTCCATGTCTCCAGACTCCCTGGGAATGTGGTTGAAGTTCTTCTGGAGGTGGGAGTTGAAGACCTCCCGGACAGGGGTCTCAGCCAGACGTTCCCAGCACATCCTCACTATACGTTTGGGTCTACCAGGTCTGAATGGCTTCCTCCCCTGCCATCGGATCCAACTCACCACCAGGTGGTGATCAGTTGACAGCTCTGCACCTCTCTTTACCCGAATGTCCAAGACATACGGTCGCAGGTCTGATGACACGATAACAAAATCGATCATCGACCTGCGACCTAGGGTGTCCTGGTGCCAGGTGCACATATGGACACCCTTATGCTTGAACATGGTGTTCGTTATGGACAAACTGTGGTTAGCACAGAAGTCCAATAACTGAACACCACTCGGGTTCAGATCAGGCAGGCCGTTCCTCCCAATCACCCCCTTCCAGGTTTCACTGTTGTTGCCCACGTACGCATTGAAGTCCCCCAGTAGGACAATGGAGTCTCCAAGAGGAGCACCCTCCAGCACCCCGGTCACAGACTCCAAAAAGGGTGGGTACTCTGAAACATCATTTGGTGCATAGGCACAAATGATGGTCAGGACGCATTTCCCAACCCGAAGGCGCAGGGAAGCAACCCTTTCGTCCACCGGGGAAAACTCCAATATAGAGGCAGCAAGGTGGGGGGATACAAGAATATCCACCCCTGCTCGTCGCCTCTCACCCGGGGCAACTCCAGAATAGGCCAAGCTCCAGCCCCTCCCCAGGAGACTGGTTCCAGAACTGGAGCTGTGTGTTGAGGTGAGGCCGACTATATCTAGCCGGTATCTCTCAACCTCGTACACCAGCTCAGGCTCCTTCCCCACCAGAGGGGTGACATTCCACGTACCAAAAGCCAGTTTAGAAGGCTTGGGATCAGTCCGCTAAGGTCTCCGCCTTTGACCGCCACCTAATCCACATAGCACCGGACCCCCATGATCCCTCCTGCAGGTGGTGAGCCCACTGGAGGGCAGACCCATGTAACTCCTTCGAGCTGAGCCCGGCTGGGTCCCATGGGTGGAAACCCGGCTACCAGACGCTAGCCATCGAGCCCCTCCCCCTGGCCTGGCTCCAGGGTGGTACCCCGGTAACCCCATACCGGGCAGGGTACACTGAATCCTTGATATAGAATTTATCATGAGAGTCTGTTGGATCGTTCTTAGTCTGGCCCTTCACCCAGGGCCAGTTTGTCTTGGGTGACCCTACCAGAGGCAAATTGCCCCGGACAACATAGCTCCTGGGATCACTAGGGCACGCAAACCTCCCCACCATGATAAGGTGACGATCCATGAGGGGGGGATTGACTTCCTTTTTATAAAAAAGTTTGACGGAAATGAGGGGTTCCGTTTTCAGGGAAGGGGACTTTCTTTTCTTTAGTTTTCTTTCCAGTCCATTCTACTGTATGTTGGTCACATTTCTCTTAAGGGGCCACTGATATGCAGATACTGTATGTGGGGCATGTGAGCTTGCTTACTAAGTTTCTTTATGTTGATGATCCCTCCCTGGCTACTGTCCAACATTAATTTGCCAATAAGAGTCCACCTACTGCCTGAAAATGTAGGGCGTAATAATAACCAGAAAAAAAAAAAACAATGTAGTTCACATAAGTTAACAGAAAAAAAAAAAAAACTTGTCTAGACTAGGAGAAAGCTTCACGTTTGTGCCTAGTCTTGTCTCTTAATGCATAAACTAGTGATAAAGGAGTTAATGCATTAATTGTGTATTAACGTTGACAATTTTTTTTATTGTGATTAATCACTAGTGTGAACAGGATTGTTGACCTTGCTGCTTTCCATATGGCAGTGGCTCAGGAGGTACAGCGGGTCGTCCAACAACTGGAGGGTTGGGGGTTGGAACCCCTCTTTCCCCAGTAATCCTGCCGTTGTGTCCTTAAGCAAGACACTTTACCCACCTTACCTCCAGTGTCCATGACACTGGGTATGGATGTGTATAAATGCTCGGTAGTGGTCGGAGAGACCGTTGGCATAGATTGGCAGCCACGTTTCTGTTAGTCTGCCCCAGGGCAGCTGTGGCTACAGTAGTAGCTTAAGGTGGATTCATACTACAATGTTTCAACCGACTTTTACTGATGTTTTGGCAAACGTCTGGCTCTGCTGGCAAAAGTTAATGATAGCTGGTGTTTGCTGGCAAACGCTGGTGAGAGTTGTGTTCTTTGAAAATTTTCAGCATGCTGAAAATTTGCTGACATTTGGAAATACATACTGGTGAAAGTTGTGCTCAGTTTGTAAAAGTTCTTGATCGCTAGGCTAAGTTATGCAGCACTTACCTAAGTCAGCCTAAGTTAAAGTTGGGTTCACACTATAGCGTTTGAACCGACTTTTACAGACGTTTTGAAAAATCAGAGAAATTAGTCCAAACGTCGGTGAAATTACATTCATGAGCAAGTTTTTGTTAATCAAGCACACACTAACTTTTATGAACTTTTGCTAGCATTTGCCAGCGTTGCATTCAGAGTTGGCAAACTTTTGCCAACTCAGGCTACCATATGTGTAACTGTTGCCAGCTTAGGTTAACTTAAGCAAACAAATACTCAGCGCAGGTCAGCTGACATCAGCGTCAGGAGACACTCATATAAAGATCAGTGTTTGTGGAGGCTTTCTGCCGTTCTGGACCTGCTTTTGGAGTGAACACATCTCCCTTGGGCATACGTTTCAGTATTTATTTTCGTTTTATATTCCTATGTAGTTACTTCTGCATGCCCTTTTCCCCCTGTTCATTCATTCATTCATTCATTCCTCTAAATAATATGGAACAAAAAAAACTATTTAGTGTATGATCAGAAATAAAATGACAGATGATTATATTTTGACTGTTACAACTCTCTCCATTAAAATAACATAAAATCCTGTTAAATGTCATTTATTTTTGACACCACATCAGTGCTGTTTGATTTCACACAATGGAAGTGAACTAATAAATCCTGGACAAGGATTACGCATGGTGCAGAAAATTAAAAACCGTAAATTTCTCAGTGAGGAGATTTTTTTTTTCTTTTGGGCTGTCACATTTTTGGGAGATTTTTTTTTCTTTAATTCCCACTTCTCTCCATTTCTCTTTCATCCATGCATGTCTGAAGTGAGTTTTGGTCCAAAAACATCTGCTTCCATCGGCATTTCAGTCAACGTTTGCCAATGGAGCTAAACTCTGCATAATTTAGCCCAGTGCTCAGGAACTTTTACAAACTGAGCACAACTTTCACCAACGTTTATTTCCAAACATCAGCAAATTTTCAGCATGCTGAAAATTTTCAGGGAATACAACTTTCGCCAGCGTTTGCCAACAAACACCAACTATCAACTTTTTTATCAACTTTTGCCAGCAGAACCAGACATTTGCCAAACCGTCAGTAAAAGTTGGTCCAAACGTTGTAGTGTGAATCCACCCAAAAAAAGCAGGTCCAGAATGGCAGGAAGCCTCCACAAACACTGATCTTTATATGAGCGTCACCTGACGCTGATGTCAGCTGACCTGTGCTGAGTATTTGTTTGCTTAAGTTAACCTAAGTTGGCAAAAGTTTGCCAACACTGAATGCAATGCTGGCAAATGCTAGCAAAAGTTGTAAAAGTTGGTGTGTGCTGGATTAAAAAAAAAACAACAACTCATGAACGCAAATTTCAACGTGTGGACGAATTTCTCTGATTTTTCAAAACGTCTGTAAAAGTTGGTCCAAACGCTATAGTGTGAACCCAGCTTTACTACAGTCAATGTCTGTCTGGAGTGTATGAGTAATGGACTCACTGTAAGTGCTTTGAGATGTCACTTGACATGTAAAGCACCATATAAAGCTACTCCAACAAAAACTTGCACAAGCAACAAAAACTTATGGCAAAAACTTGCACAAGCCGGCAGGAACACACAAGTAAATAACCAGGGAGATAATAATAAGAACAGCCTGGACGGAACACTGGCTGAGGCGTGGAGTGCACGCCGGTGAGGAAAAAATAGCTTACGCTAAGACGGGGGACTCCCATCTGAATACAGAGAGAAAACAAGACGTAGAACTAATGTCTGGGAATTGAGAAGGATGCTGTGCCAAGAACCAGAGCAGCAGTCCTTAAATAGGCAAAAAGGGAAATGAACACAAATGATTACAAGTGTGGGCAACATGAGCGAGAGTAATTAGACCAACTACTAACAGCTGTGACAGCCCCCAAACTTAAGCTACAGAAGAAGTCAACACAGGCTGCTGTCAAAATAAAAGAATCGGAGGAATATGGCAACAGGTGACTGACTATAGATATGGAAAGATTACAAAATGAGGAACAGACCAGAGAATACAAAAAAGGGAAAAATAACCATCAAGGCGATTACAGGATAAATACAACAAACTGTGGAGAATGGGGAAAGATGAGGCTGAGTTTATTTCTCAAGTCAGATTTATTCACATTCTCCAACATCATCCAAACACAGAAAGAGAAAAGAGAATGAATCTTCCAACATCTGTCCCTTTTATACCCAGGACATCAAACATACAGTCACATGGTACTTAATCCCAGTCACAATGTAACTTTCCCCCGATCGTAACACACTCCACCTCTCAGTCTCTGGCCGCTGGGCGCTGGGCGAAATCACCCAAGGCTGTCTCTTTGCATGCCAAAGACTAAACTTCACACCCTCGTGTTATCTCCAGAGCGGCTCAGTCCTTTGTTCCGTCTCAGATGTGAAGCCTAAGGTGGTATACGTATGAATCATGCAGTCATATACATATGTGCATAAATAATGCTATACAAATATCAATATACAAAAGAGGACCAAAGATAAAGGTGGGGGTAGGCTCATGTCAAACCAAACAGATGTAATTTATAAAGGGGAACCAGATGGCCATGGATGCATGATAATAATAACAAGATTATAGTAATAACAAAATCCGGAACTCTCATAAACAGATAGAAACAAATAACAAACTCCAATAACTGTCATGAATTGCCCCTCAGGGCAGAGAGAGAGATAGACCCACGCGCCAACTGCAGTTTGTGGCTTTTATTGAAAACAAACACAAAGTTCCAAAGTGCAACAAAGTAAAAATTCAAACAAAGAAAATCAGGTAAACTTACACACAGTATTGAACTTGGAATAAACTCACCAGAGCAGGATTAGGGATCTGGTGGTGAGGAGAAAGGATCATTATCGTCAAGACTGCCACAAAAATAAAATGAGAAAGCAGTCCTTAAATAGGATCAGAACAAATAACACAAGTGAAGACAGGTGTGGAATCACATGAACGGGAAAAGGGTAATAATGCTAGATGATTGAGATCAGCTGGAAATAAGGAGAGGCGAGCGCACCGGCTGACAGCTGACAGGGCTATGCCCACACAGAGCACCAACCAAGAATGCCCTGACAGCTGTCAACCGCAATAATAAGGAATAGAATAAAATATAAACAAGTACAAACTGAGAACTAGATACTAATGAATACAGGATCAGAATGTAGTAAAATTGAAACATAAACAGAAAAATAAAAAAAACAAGCAGGGATAACAAAACCCAAAAGGCACAAAAATACAACAAATATACATATATACAGAGAAAAAAGCCACGAGACTGAGCCTGGTGGAACCTCCAGTGCTCAGCTCATGACAGAGCCCCCCTCTCAAGGGGTGGACCCAGACACCCCAGGGTAACATCAAAAAAAAAAAGAAAAAGGAATCTACCCCCTGCCCCCAACAGGAGCACAACAATAACCCAGCCAGGGTGGGTGGTGGGGGGAACAGGTTAGGAGGAAACGAAACAACCCCACTGAGGACCCACACCAGTCAGAATCTAAGACTTAGGCCCCACGGACCAAAGAGCTAGAATGTTCAGGTGGACGACTAAAGTCCCAGGTCTGGCAGACGGTGGGATGGTACAAGTCGGGTGGCCTGCCGGAGAATATGGGCCACCCACCCCAACGGCACAGTCCATCAGGTGGTCGACCAGAGTTTTTCAGCCACCTGAACAGCAGTGGTGGTCCAGGGGGCAGCTGCCCAACAGGAAGAGTCAATGGCGGGCAGGATAGAAGACTTGGGGAACCATGACGATGTCTGGGTGAGGAGAGGGAATCATGATGATCTTGGGCAGAGAAAGGGGAACCACAACGGTGTCTGGCAGAAGAGAGGGGCAATGATGGCATCTGGCAGAGGAAGGGGAACCATGACGTGTCTGGCGAAGGAGTGGGAGCCATGACGCCCTCGGACTGGCCAGCAGCACCCTCAGTGGTCCTGGGCTGGGACATGATTGCATCCACAGAGACTCTGGACTAGAGCGAAGCAGCACCCGCAGTGGCTCCGGGCTGGAGCAATGCAGCACCCGCGGTGGCTCCAGACTGGGACATAGCTGCACCCACGGTGGCCCCGGACTGGGCCAAAGCTGCACCTACGGAGGACCCGGACTGGGCCAGTGCTGCACCCTCGTAGGCCCCGGGCTGGAACGGAGCACCCGTGATGACCTCCACTATAAGGGAAGCAGCACCCTCAGTGGGCCCGGACTGGGCCATGGCTGCACCCTCGGTGGACCCGCACTGGGCCAAGGCTGCACCCTCGGAAGCTCCGGGCTGTAGCTGAGCACCCACGACAACCTCCACGGAAAAGGAAGCAGCACCCTCGAAGATCTCAGCCGGAGGGGGAGCAGCACCCATGGAGGTTCCGGGCTGGGACGGAGCACCTGCGACAACCTCAGCAGGAGGAGCTGGACCCACGATGATCTCAGGCGGCAAGCCTGGACCCACGGAGACATCTGGCAGATCTGGAATATCCTCGGCGACTCTGGGGGACAGCTCAGACAAGGCAGGCAGAAAAACAGGGTCAGGGTCACCAGCAGCAGCGGAGCCTGATGAGGTGATCTCAAGTGCATCTGAGGGTTGCACCCGGCTCTCCCCACCAAGAGCCAGACAAGATCTCTCCAAAATAGACACAAGAAAAACAAAGGAGAGCACTTGCCTGAGCTCGAGCTCCACCACCGTCCAGCACTCCGTCTATCCAAGCGATGGTTCCTTGAGCCTGGCCCTCTGGAGATCCAGCTCTGACTCTGCTGCAGCGGCCTCTGCAGTGGGAATGGGGGTAGGTGCAGTCCTGGTACCCTCCAGTGAGGTGACCCACGCAGGTGGCTCATCCTGCATGGATTCTGGAGGTGGATTTCCTGCTGGCGCTGGATCCTGTATAGCTGAAGCCAGGGGATGCTCTATCATCAGCGCAGGCATCAGGTCAGAGGCAGTGCTCTCCCTCTGTCCAGACCATGGCTGCGGGACTGGAACTTGGTCCTCCAGGCCCGCAGGCTCCTCCATCACCTGGCGGCTCAACCCTGGGACCGGTGGGCACTCTGGGAAAATAGGAGGAGACACGGAGAGAGCAGGTAAAAGGTGTGTAGCTGCAGCAGATGGTGAGGACTCAGGACTGCACAGTCTGAGTCTCACTACTGGGAAACAGACAAGGTAATTCATGCGTTAATGATAGAGAATGAAAAAAACACTTGCCTGTATTCCTGGGGCGTGATGTTTTCTGCTGCAGCTGGCTTAGAATCCGCCCTCTCCGTGGCTGCAGCTGTTGTTGGCCCCTCAGAGGAACGTAGAGGAGCCGCCCCTGCAGACGTGGTGACGGGCAAAGCCGAGAAGGAGGTGACCAATCCTTCAGCAGCTGGAGGAATCACTGAGGAGGAGGCAGCAGTGGCAGGATTGGCTGATGGAACAGCCGGAGAAGAAAGATCAAAAAAAGAGATTGTTGTGAGAGTTTTCTGTCTCGGCGAAAGGGGCTGCTGAGGAGGAGGTGGGGGCGTTCCTCTGGTGAGATTTCCATGGGCAACAGCGGGGAGCGGAAGGCGGAGACATCGGCTCCTGGAGAGAAGGAAGAGGGCCCGCTGGAACCTCCTTCAGTTCCTGGGTGATATCCAGGAGGAGCTATGGCTTAAATTCAAGGAGGAGCTCAGTCTCTGCTATCACAAGACCTGCCTGCGCTCCTCCTGTTCCTCGGCCGATGGAGAGGGCCAGTGTTTGGGAGGAGGAGGCAGAGCTGCCGCCGAAGAACAGTGAGAGGCTAGAGGCTTCCGTGCACGCGAGCGCTTGCTCTTCATCGGCGCAGGCACAGACCCCTGAGTGATTTCCCCCAGCCCGTGAGCCGTGGATGGTGGGAGGAATACGGAGAGAAGTAGGTCGTTGAGCTCCAGTTGGTCCCACAGGCAGGGGCATGCCTCGGGTATCTGTGCCGCGCCCTCCAGACACTCTAGGGCTGCTTCAGGGGTTCGGGAGGCACAAGTCTGCATGGCAATGTCCTCCAATACGCGCACAGACCACCGCTCAGCTTCACTTAAACCCAGGGTTGATAAGTCCGGGGTTACAGACGTGGTAGCCCCACAGAACAGGTGAGTGAAAACAAAAAAAGGCAAAAATCCACAGACTGCAGCGGCTGGGTCTATTACCGGCGGCAGTCTACTGTCGTGAATTGATTCTGGTGATTATGTGGTTCTTGTTCTGCTGGACCTAACCGCCGCTTTTGATACAGTGGACCATGGAATTTTAATTTCTCGGCTGCAGTATCTTGTGGGTATTTCTGGTACTGCATTGGAATGGTTCAGGTCCTATTTAACTGATATAACCATGTGTGTAAGCCTTGCTCGTTCTGAATCCTCCTCAGCTTCCCTTTCTTGTGGGGTCCCACAGGGCTCAATTTTAGGGCCTCTGCTCTTTTCACTTTATCTTCTTCCACTGGGTTCAATTCTTAGAAAGCATGGCATTTCCTTCCACTGTTATGCTGATGACTGTCAAGTTTATGTTCCAATAAGGAAGAAGGAGGCTTTGTCAATCAGATCACTTTTTGAATGCCTTAATGACATTAAAGATTAGATGGCAGTGAACTTCTTAAGTTTTAATGAAAAGAAGACAGAAGTGATTGTGTTTGGACCCAGTGGCTCCTGTGAGTCCCCTCCCCCTCCCCCCCCCCCCCCCCCCCGTTGACATGGGCCCCTTGACAGGGTTTGTCCATCCTACGGTCGCTAATCTGGGTTTTAAGATGGACAGTGATTTTAAGCTAGATCGTCAAATTGCTGCAGTAGTGAAGTGCAGCTTTTTTCATTTAAGGCAACTGGCAAAGGGTAAACCCATTCTCTCTAAACAGCACTTTGAAACAGTAATCCATGCCTTCATCACATCTCGGCTGGCTTATTGTAATGCACTTTATTTTGGAGTCAGCCAGTCTTCCCTCTCTCGTCTCCAGTTGGCTCAGAATGCTGCTGCACGTCTTTTAACTGGAACACGTAAGAGGGACCACATTACACCTATTTTAGCTTCCCTCCACTGGCTGCCTGTGCACTTTGGGGTTCATTTTAAAATTCTTTTATTTGTTTTTAAATCACTGAATGGCCTTGCCCCACCTTACCTCTCTGAGGTTCTTCACTTTTACACTCCTGCTCGGTCTCTCAGATCAGCTAATCAGCTGCTCCTGGAGATTACCAAAATCAAAGAGGAAGCTCAGAAGAGACCGAGCTTTTTCTGTTGCTGCTCCTAAACTTATATGGAACAGTCTTCCTTTGCCTATTAGACAGGCTCCTTCACTGTCCACTTTTAAAACTTACTGTATTGTAAAACTCATTTTTACTCCTTGGCCTTCAACCCAGCATGAGACATTGATTGTACTTGTTTTACTGCTTTTATTATATGATTGTCAATTTTATTTGTTTTGTTTTATACCTTTTTAGTTCAGTTCAGTTCAATTCAATTCAATTCAACTTTATTTATAGAGTGCCA
The DNA here is from genome assembly GCA_020510985.1 of Pholidichthys leucotaenia. Taxonomy (NCBI): domain Eukaryota; kingdom Metazoa; phylum Chordata; class Actinopteri; order Cichliformes; family Pholidichthyidae; genus Pholidichthys; species Pholidichthys leucotaenia. The sequence goes on from CM035837.1 coordinate 108,351,428, forward strand.
TTTCACAACAATAGTCATCTCATAGCACTTTCAAATGTAGGGGAAACCCCACAGTTTTTTAGAAATAAAGATTGATTGATTGATTGATTGATTGGTTGATTGGTTGGTTGATAAATACAGAGAAAAAAGCCACGAGACTGAGCCTGGCAGAACCTCCAGTGCTCAGCTTGTGACAATAACAACATACATCCAAAACCAACCAGAATAAAAGCTAAACTAAAGTGGGGAAATACAGAAAATAATCAAGTTGAACTTAAAGCCTGAGCACGGCTCTCTACCCCTGCTCAGCATCGTGACACTTTTTCCATCATAAATTTGTGACCAAGATTTGGGAATATTTTCAAATAAATATGCAACATTTTTCCTGTATTTTTTTTTTATCCTTTTCTTTGAATTCACTATTTCTCCGTCAAAATTTAAACCATTTTATCTGATAAATATTTAATAATGCATCAGATTTTATATAGTGCTTTATCATAGACACTCATAGACGCTTTTAACGATACATTATTCACTCACTCCAGACAGACAATGTAGCAAGCTATAGTAGTGCCAAGCTACTACTGTAGCCACAGCTGCCCTGGGGCAGGCTGACAGAAGCGTGGCTGCCAATCCGCGCCAACTGCCTCTCCAGTCACTACATAAATAAATATGTGACTGATAAATATGTGACTTTTTTCCCCACTGTAAATCGGACTTTTCACGTAAATTTTCTACTTTTTCAACATACATTTATGACCTGATTCCTATTGCATCTGGGTCTTTTTTTTCCACAGGAATTGCCCATCTGTTTTGCACCAGCAGTACTTCTGAGGTTTTTGTGAAGAATATTGTGGGTAGTATTTGTTATTATGTTGACAATAATAATAAACCTGCTGTTGCAGAAAGCAAGCACATTTGCAATTAGACTTTTTCATCGACTTTCTCCACGAGCATAAACACCTGAGATGTTTTTTTGTCTGTTTCAGATCTATACTTATTGCAATCTTGTGTTCCTGCATTTGTATTCAAGGCCTTGTTTGTTTCTGGGGTTTTTTCTTTTTTGTTAATTGAACTATGTTTTGGCTCCAAGTAACAATCATTATGCTCTTTTGGCCTCTGCTGCTTAATTTGTTGAGCAGTAAAACAACACCACTATGGGCCAAAAGGGCCAATTATCAAGACCGGTGTCAGTGCTGTGTGTAGAGGTGGCAGTCAGAAAGTCCTACCATGGGAACCGTTTACTCAGTAGCTTGTTTAAGGTCTGCCAGTGGGTCAGCCTGTTGATCCCTAAAAGAAAGTCTTACTTCAATATGTGGAGATAAGCCTGTACTGTCGGGCAGCCACACAGAGTATTATTTTGCATTGATGTCAGGAATCCAACAAGTCCTCCCAACTGTCATGTTTCTTGCATTGTCAAAATGACACAGAAATGTGTGACATGGTTTTCAAATATGTTGAAGACTGAATAAGGAGACAGTTTTAAAATGGATCTTCTTTTTCTTCTTCTTTTAGCTGCACTCTTCAGAGGTCACCACAGTGGATCAGCTGCCTCCTTCACCCCATCCCTTATATCCTCTTCTCTCATACCAGCCCTCTCCATGTCCTCCTTCACTATATCCATGAATCTTCTCTGTGGTCTTTCTCGTTTCCTCCTGTCTGCCAGCTCCATCTTCAACATCTTTTGTCCAATATATCCACTATCCCTCTTCTGCATATATCTGAGTCATCTCAACCTTGCCTCTCTTATTTTGTCTCCAAACCTCTCAACCCGAGCTGTCCCTCTGATATACTCATTTCTAATCCTGTACCTCCTAGTCACTCCCAATGAGAATCTTAGCATCTTCAACTCTGCCTCCTCCAGCTCCACTATCTCCAAATCATATATCATAGCAGCTCTCACTACCATATTGTAAATCTTTCCTTTCACTCTAGCTGCTATCCTTTTGTCGCAAATCACCCCAACTCCACCCATTCCACCCTGTCTGCACTCTGTTCTTCACCTCTTGTGCACCGACCATTGCTTTGGATGGTTGATCCCAGGTATTTAAACTCATCTACTTTCACGATCTTTACTCCTTGCATCTTCACCATTGCAGCTGCCTCTCTCTCATTCACACACATGTTCTATCTTGTTTCGACTGACTTTATTCTTCTTGTCTCCAGTGCATACCTCCACTTCTCCAGGTTCTCTTCCATCTGCTCCCTACTCTCACTACAGATCAGAATGTTGCCTGTGAATATCATGGTCTATTGGGAATCCTGCCTTACCTCGTCTGTCCACCTTGCCATCACCATGGCAAACAAGAAGGTGTTTGAGGATGGATGGTGGTACTAAAACATCCATCTGCAAGCGAGTTGACTTTTCAGTTTCAGTTAACTTCTGAGTATCTGGGTCCCTTTAAACAATATACAGTATTTTTACATTTGCTTAACATTATAGATATACAGGAAGGGTTTGCTTCTAAAAACACTAAAAAGGGGAGAAGGTTAAGGTTAGAAGAGGCTGAACCTCTCACACATTAAACCTCTCACCTACATTACACCTCCATCCTGAGTCTGTCCTCCAACAGAATATGCCCTATGGGTATGTTTTAACATCAAGTGAACATTACGCAACCTCTAGTGATTGTGAAAGTAATGACATCACGAAACGTTGCAGTCAGAACTAGCCGCTAATTTTTCCCTAAAATTCATCCTAATCATTACTGTAAACATAACCAAAATATTTTTGTTGACTAACCTCCATTATTACCCTAACAATAACCACCTAAAGATATGAATTTAAACCAAGAAACAAGAAAGTAAACGTAAGCAGATAACATGAACTCGGAGTGCATTTTTTTTTAGCTCCAGCCTCCATCCCAACTTGCCTCCTTATGCAGATTTTGCCACTTTTGAAATAGGAAATGGCATCTTCAAGATGGTAAATACAGTATGAGCATATTCTGAGGTGAGGAACATATAGTCACTATTAACATATTGAGATTCTCTCTACACCATCTCACTTCATGCAGTTAGTTTCACAATCACTAGAGGTTGCATTTTTTCAAAGACATAACTATTAGGTGTAATCCCTGCTGGTAAAAATGTTTTATTTTTTATTTTCTGTTTGTGAAAGTCTCCTGGAATCATAACTGATAAAATGCATTTTGATGTTCTTTATTTATTTATTTTAGAAATGTTGCTTAAAAAAGATGGGTCAAAAATGAAAAAGATAGCATTTGGATTGGGAAATATTTCTTGCAAGTCAAATGTTACACAAAGAAGATTAAAACCATTCTAGTGCCTAGGAGTTAAAGTATTTTATGGCTAATTTATTAATGTAAAGAATGCAGTTTTAAAGGTCTAATTGGCAAATCATATACCTCAATATGAAAAACTGTCATGAATTGCCCTTTGGGGCAGAAAGGTGAGACCCATGCGCTGAACTGTGAGTTGGTGAGATTTATTGAAAAAACAACAAACATAAAGTCCAACACAGTGCTCTAACACAGAATTTAAACAAATGAGCAGACTTACTGATAACGTGCACCAGAGTGAGGCAGGGCTCTGGTGGAGACAAGGAGAAACTCAATCAAGACAGCGGCAATGGGAAATGAAAATGACTGCCCTTAAATAGGGTCAAAAACAATTTACACAAGTTAGTAATGGGTGTGGGTCACATGAGCGCGCAGAATTCAATTCAATTCAACTTCATTTGTATAGCGCCATTTCACAACAACAGTCATCTCATAGCACTATCAACTGTAGGGGGAACCCCCACAGTTGCAGAAAGACCCCAGCAATCAGGCGAGCCCCTGTGAGCAAGCACTTGGCGACGGTGGAGAGGAGAAACTCCCTTTTAACGGGAAGAAACCTCCAGCAAAACCAGGCTCAGGAAGGGGCAGTCATCTGCTGCGACTGGCTGGGGGGTGAGGGGATAGAGAAGATGAAAAGAACAGACATGTAGAGAACAAACAGCACGATGGGGACTCAATCTATGGGAGAGAACAAACAAATGTTAATGACCAGCAAAAAAAATATTTCATTGAGAGTGAGGAAAGGAGTGAGGCCCAGTGCATTACTGGAGGTCCCCCGGCTGACTAAACCTATTAGCAGCATAACTAAGGGAGGGTTCAGAAACACACGATTCCTCCCTAATTGTAGGCTATATCAAAAAGGTAGGTTTTAGCCCTATTCTTAAAAACAGAGATCGAGTCTGATTCCCGAATCCAGATTGGCAGCTGGTTCCACAGGAGAGGAGCTTGATAACTGAAGGCTCTGCCTCCCATTGCACTTTTGGAGATTCTAGGTATTACAAGTAATCCTGCATTTTGGGAGCGTAGTGCTCTGTTAGGATAATACGGTAGTATCAGATCTTTTAAATAAAAAGGAGCCTGATTGTTTAGAGCTTTGTAAGTAAGAAGAAGGATTTTAAACTTAATTCTAAACTCTATGGGAAGCCAATGAAGGGAGGCCAGAGCCGGAGAGATATGATCTCTCTTTCTAGTACCTGTTAAAACTCTTGCTGCAGCATTTTGGATCAGCTGAAGACTTTTTAAAGATGTTTTAGGACAGCCTGATAATAAAGAATTACAATAATCTAATCTTGAGCTAACAAAAGCGTGGATCAGTTTCTCAGCATCACTCTGAGACAAGATGCTCCTAATCTTGGCAATATTACGCAAATGATAGAAGGCAGTCTTAGAAACAAATTTAATATGTGAATTGAATTGAAGGACAGATCTTGATCAAAAATAATTCCAAGGTTCCTCACAGAGCTATTAAGAGAAAGAGTAACCACATCCAAACTGAAAGTTTGATTTGGAAAGGTATTTCTAAGGTTTTTTTGGACCAACAAGAATGACTTCAGTCTTATCTGAATTTAATAGCAGGAAATTACAAGTCATCCAAGCTTTGATTTCCTTAAGACAGGCTTCTAACTTGGCTAATTGATTACTATCATCTGGCTTCACCGACAGGTATAATTGTGTGTCATCTGCATAACAATGAAAATGTGTACAGTGCTTTCTAATAATGTTGCCTAACGGAAGCATATATAAACTAAAAAGAATAGGGCCTAGCACAGATCCCTGTGGAACTCCATGACTAAGCTTTGAGTTGAAAGAAAACTCATTATTTACATGAACAAACTGGAACCTATCAGATAAATAAGATCTAAACCACTGCAATGAAGTTCCATTAAGTCCAACATAGTGTTCTAATCTATCAAGTAGAATATTATGATTGATAGTATCAAAAGCTGCACTAAGGTCTAAAAAGACAAGTACAGAAACCAGTCCATTATCAGATGCGATGAGGAGGTCGTTAGTGACCTTCGTTAAGGCTGTTTCAGTACTATGATGGATTCTAAACCCAGATTGAAACTCTTCAAGTAAACCATTTCCCTGCAGGTGGTCAAATAATTGCGTAGCAACAACTCTTTCTAAGATTTTTGAAATGAAAGGGAGATTAGAGATTGGTCTATAGTTAGCTAAAGCTCCTGGATCTAGCGTTGGCTTTTTGAGTAAGGGTTTAATTACAGCCGTTTTAAAAGCCTGTCGTACATGGCCTAAAGTTAATGAAGAATTGATTATATGAAGAATAAAGCTACCAATAAGTGGGAAGACTTCTTTAAATAACCTGGTAGGAATAGGGTCTAAAAGACAAGTTGAAGGTTTGGATGAGGAAACTATTTTGTCTAACTCACAAAGGTCGATTGGAGTAAACTCATCAAGACAGACATCAATTGAAGGAGTTGTAGTAGTTACAGTATTTAAGTTAACTGTGGGAAGAATCTGATTGATTTTATCTCTGATGGATGAAATTTTATTATTGAAAAAGTTCATAAAGTCCTGACTAGTAAGCTCTAAGGGAATGCTAGGATTGACAGAGTCCTGACTCTTTGTCAACATGGCTACAGTGCTGAAAAGAAACCTGGGATTATTCTTGTTCTCTTCTATTAATGCAGAGTAATAACTCGTTCTAGCTTTTCTAAGAGATTTTTTATAAATTAAAAGATGATTTCTCCAAGCTAAATAGATTTCATCTAAATTAGTGGAGCGCCATTTTCTTTCTAATTGACGAGTCTTCTGTTTTAAGCTACGAGTTTCTGTGTTGAACCAAGGAGTTAGAAATCTCTGATTAGACTTTTTCTTTTTTTAAGGGGGCCACCAAGTCTAGAGTCTGATGCAGAGAAGCTGTAACACTATCCACCATGTTATTAATTACAGAAGGAGCAAGCTGTCTATAGCTTATTTCCGTTGTGTTGACACATGGCATAGAGGAAACAATCTGCATAAATTTGGTAACAGCATCATCTGAGAGGCATCGACTGTAATAATATTTTTCTTTAAGAGCCAAATAGTCAGAAATAGTAAAATCAAAGGTTAACAGACAATGGTCTGACTGTACAGGGTTATGAGGAGACACTACAAGATTTTCTATTTCTATGCCATATGTCAGAACAAGGTCCAATGTATGGTGGAGGTAATGAGTAGAATTTCCTACTTTCTGAGAAAACCCAATCAAGTCTAATATTGAATTAAATGCCACATTAAGCCAGTCACTATCTACATCCAAATGTATATTAAAGTCCCCTACTATAATTATTCTATCAGATTTCAGCACTAAATCAGCTAAGAAATCAGCAAATTCGAATAAAAATTCTGAGTAGGTTGATGGGGGACGATAAACTATGGCAAATAAAATTGGGTTTAACCTAAAATTGCTAAAGTGCCCAATACTGAGGACCAGGCCCTCAAAGGAATTATAACATGTTTTTTGCTTTACATTAACTAGTAATTTGGAATGGTAAATTGTTGCTACTCCTCCTCCACGACCAGAACTTCTGGGATTTTGACAGTTTAAATAACCAGAGGGAGTTGATTCATTTAAACCAACATAATCCTCTTGCCCTAACCAAGTCTCTGTAAGGGAAATTAAATCAATCTGATGATCAATTAACAGATCATGGACTAACAGAGACTTGGGAGTTAGAGACCTAATATTTAATAAGCCACATTTAATTTTTAAATTATAAGGAGGAACAGAGGCCAAATCATTCAATTTAGAGGCTTTATGTTTAATTTGAGTTTTACCAATATTTTGCTTAATCACTTTGGGATGCTTATATACTATATTTTTATTTACTTTGGAGGGAGCAGACAATGATTCTCTGATGGGGAAGACAGGGGCTAAGTTGAGGGGTGGCGGATGAAGAGGAGCTGCAGAGAGGCGTGTAAGACTGCGACTCTGCTTCCTGGTCCCAACTCTGAGTAGTCAAGGTTTTGGAAATTTGGATAAAAAAGATGCCAGATTGTTAGATAAATGAGAAGCACCATCCAAAGTGGGATGAATGCTGTCTTGTCTCATAAGACCAGGTTTTCCCCAAAAAGGGCTCCAATTGTCAATTGGAGAAGAAGGAAAGAACAATTGCAGAAGGAAAGAACGATTCATAATTAAGATCAGCTGGGAGAAGTGAGATTGAGCGAACTGACAGCTGACAGGGTCCCTGCCTACGCGGAGCAACAACCCAAAAACATCACTGCCAGCTGTCAGCCTAGAGCAGGGGTGTCAAACTCATTCCATGAAGGGCCAAGACCCTGCAGGTTTTACTTCCACCCAGTGTCTTCAGCAGGTGTTTTCACTGATCAGCAATCAGTGGGAAGAAATTCAGTGAAATCACCTGTTGAAGACACTGGGTGGAGGTAAAACCTGCAGGGTCTTGGCCCTCCATGGAATGAGTTTGACACCCCTGGCCTAGAGAGAGAACAGAACAAAATAAAGATATAAAGCAGTGGCAAAATAAAGACAATTAACCTAAAAAATGTGAATAACAAGCTATACTGAACATAAACAGGAAACCATACTAAGACACAAAACAAAATACGTGACAAATCAACCAAGGGTAAAATAACAGGAATGCAACTCAAAACGACAACACTGTACAAATATGACAAAGGGCAGAAAGACTGAGCCCGATGGAATCCCCCCGTGCTCAGAACGTGACAAAAACTCAAACCTTAATCATAACCTGAATAAACGTGAACAGACTTTTTTGTTAATATACATAGGCCCTAAAAATTAAAATGTGCCTGCTGTTGAGATCGCCTATTTCACTCTTAGTGATTCATTATACATGCAACGAGATATGTGATTACCATTTTGAGTATCAACCTCCCTTTCAACCACCCACCCACACAGAGACGTTCACGTTGAAGGTCATTTTTAAAGGACAGGTTTGCAGTTTTCATTTTTTTTTTTTAAACAGCAGCGCTTAAAGTCTTCTAGTAGCTGTTTATTAAAACACAAAGATCGTCTCTGTGACTCAACATGAGAAGCCGCATCTCTGGCACCTGTTCGGGGTTAAATGCCACTCTATTGGGCATGAAGCCAGCATGGGTTTTTCATCTTAGTTCTGAAATAAATGCTAATGGTTATGCTTACACTGATGGTGCTTAAAACAGCAGCACCTAATCTCTGACATGATGGGGAGTTATCTATTTATTTATTTTCCTGAGCTCAGTGGACGTCAGAAACCATCTGTCAGCTTACCTGTCAGCATCTGTTACTTTGACTGTTCAGCGTTTTTTTTTTTTTTTAATGGCATTATGTCCAGAAAACTAAAGACACTAAAGATACGACTAAAGAAAACTAAAGATACAACAGAAATATTAAGAGAAACTAGCTACCTTGCACTCTTTGAACGTGTCATTTTTGACTATTTTTCTGTTTTTACCCCCATTGTATTCTTACATCAAAGGATTTTTGCTTCTCGGAGAATAGTCACAGCCAGAAGAAGTACTTTTAAGAGCGACATAATACTGCTTTTCTCCTGCATGCCACCCTCCCTGCTGTACCTTCAGCTTATGTCTCTTCTTTGCTCCCATCTCATATTCTGTTTCTGTATATCTGCAGAGGAAATAACTCAGGTGGAAGAAGGGACCTGCCAGCTTAGTTGCCCATTCATCACAGTCTGTTTGTGGCCACTGTACTGTATGCAGCGTGTGAGTCAGCAGCAACCCATGTATCAGGGGGTAAGACTGCGCCACAACTCTGAGGATGACTGAAGGGGCATTTGTGGTCTTCTGGAAAGTGGACAGCTGTGCTGCTTTTGGCATGCTGTGCTGCCTGCTCTCCTGTCTGTCGGCCACCTTTGACCCAGCCCGGAGTGGCTTGAATGCTAATGCGAGCAGGATTGAGTATTGTCATTGGACTATGCTCTGAAATGTCATTAGTGATGAGGCCAACTCATGCTAATCGCCAATATCTTGAAAAGGCTGCTTCTGACATTGGTGCAGAGCCTGAATGAACTGCGATAGCTGGTGATTGTTATCTGCTCGTAGTGCCCATCAGCGCACTGCTGCACCTTTGAGTGCGCTTTATGCTAAGAGGATTGATAACGAAGCCACGGGGCTGGGGGTGGGGGGGTGGGGTTCTGAATGGTCATACAGAGACTCAAGCAAAGCGGTTTATGTGATGATTTGGTGAATAAATGATTTGTCTGAGAAAATCCAGTTGATCCAGGTTGGCTTTTTGACTAGAGAGTTATATAACTTTTATAAAATCCATCCCAGCATCTCACATTGAATTATGTTTGCATATAAGCATTACATTCTTATTCAAACCAGACACCTGTTCAACAAATCAAACAACTTCTTCTTGATGTTGTGCATACTATCGCCGTTTCTCTTCCACACAGACATACACAGCATACTGAGTAAATGTTTACCAATTAGCATTTCAAAACAAAAGAAAAAAATAATAGATGCTTATCTTATGTGCCTTCATAATGAATTGTCATTTGGCTTACATTGCCAAACAAACACAAGTACACATTCCAGTGTGGGCAGATTTAATTTTGCTATATTATTAACGCCATGCTCAAGGACACAACGGCAATATTTTTACATCTCTGATATTCTGAAGCAAGGGAGATAGTTAAAGTCCCTGTAAAGTAAAAATAAATATGTGTTCTGGGTTTGTCACACCACAGAAAAAATGTGTTATTAACCATCCGCCAAATTTTGAACATTACAAATAAATCACCAAGGATGTCAAGTCTCAACTGTCAATCACATACCAGTACCAGCTGGAAACTACCAAACTACCATTCATGGATATGCAGTTTAAATGGAATAAAGTCTGCAGAAGAGAAATAAGCATCAGAATGGGTGAATGGTATGAGCTATGATAAATGCACAGGTATTCATTTTATTCAACATGCTGTTTGGGTTAAGCTGTAAGTTGGTGGCAGCATAAAGCTTGGACAAAGACACTAGCACTGGCTAGTAGACCAGAGGCCCATTCACAGGTAGACAGTTCTATAGAGGACAAAGCTTAATGTGAAGAGAAAACAAAAAATATGGAGAAGGATGTAGACTGAGCTGTGTTCTGCACATGGATTTAAATTCAACATAATATTTCAGTTAAACTGCTGGTTGATGGAAATGTAGTGGTTGGATAAGGACCATGTGTTATGTCAGAATAATGACGCTCTCTGTTGAACACTGAGCTCTCTTTATTGAACTTCACATTCCAATTTATATCCCAGCCGTAGCCCGCCTGATGTCACTCACCCTCCCAACCACGGCAGAGCTACGGCAAGCCCCAGAGTACAATTCCCTTATGTAACATCCCCCCCCCCCACACAAAGTTCCAGGCCCCAGTACAATAACCCAACAAACATAGAACATAGTGCACAAATACCACTATTCTTTTTTTTTTTGAACATACAGTATGTACATGAAAACTATAAACGGATGAACCCTCACCCGGGCGTCTGGGTAGACTGCCAGAACGCCCCGCTTGGTTGGAGTGGATTATTCTGCCGTTAGTCCCAACCAGCATCAACCCAAACAGTCTTTGCCACAAAGTCCTCCAGGTACCTAGGCCTCCAACGAATTCTAGCCAGGCGTCCCCTTGAAGGGGACCCTGCACCTGGCACCATCGGCCTAGCCTGTGGGTCCACATTAGACAGGAACCCCAGTCCCTGCTCTCACTGAAACATCCAGCTGTAGTTTCAGTCCTCTGCATCGGCGGTGACCTTCTCAGCCTGCTGGCGTGCCACCGAGACCCATCCTCCAGTTCAAACATGTCCGGGCCCCACTGCCTCGCAATCTTCTGTGACCCCATCCACAGCGGCTGTAACTTGTGGGATCAAACCAGATGCTTGATCCACACCTGGTCTGCTTCCCTCAAACCATGGTCTCTCATCCTGTGCTTCCTGTCAAACCTCCATTTCATTCTGCGTTGTTGTCCAGCAACCTGGTTCCGCACTGCCTCCGTTCCCTCCAAAGCACCCGTCGTTGGTGGTCTCAGCTGGCCCACCGGCAAGGGCAACTCGCGCCCCAGCATGAGAGTTGCCAGCGAACAGCCTGTCGTGGCATGGACTAACACTCTATAATGCAGCAACGTGTTGTGTAGGGCGTCCGAGAATGTGAAACCATCCACCAGGTGGGCTCTCAGTCCATTCTTCAGTCTTATTAAACCGCTCCCCACCTCCATTGGCCTGAGGATGGTAGAGCGCCGTCTTCACATGTTCCACTCCCCTGCTGCCCAGAAACTCCTCAAACGCTCCAGAGATAAATTGTGGGCCATTGTCCATTGTAACTGTGCTCGGGTTCCCCCACCTAGCAAACAGGGACGTTAGGAACCCCGTGACCACTTCCATTGTGACCGAGTTGGTTGGAAGTACCTCTGGCCACTTCGAGAACACGTCATAGGCCATGAGCAGGAACCAGCTATTCGCAGGTGCCGCATGCAGTTTGACACAGGTGTCCAACTCGACATGTTTCCAAGGTCCTTCGGGGTATGGCACTGGCCGCAGTGGTGGAGGAGGTAGTCCGCCCATCTTGCTGCTCTCCAAGCATGGAACGCAGTGCTTCACTATAGCCTCAATGTCCTTGTCAATACCCCGCCACCAAACAACACCCCTACTGCGTTGCTTCACTTTGACCACTCCCAAGTGCCCTTCATGCAGCATCGCCAGGACCCGAGCCCTCAGGAATGATGGGATCAGAGTACACTACCCGCTAGCCCCACACACCTTGTTCCAGCAGCTCAGCTCGTCCTTAAAACGGTGATAAGATGCCAACTCGCCCTGTACCCTCACTGGCCAACCCTCTCTGATTGCCGAGCGCAATTCCACCAGCTCCAGATCCCGTTCCGACTCCTCCCTGAGTTCCTGAGGGGATGCTATCTTCTGGAGGGTTCCGTGTAGTGCATGGATCAGGTCCGCCTCAGCCGAGTCATCTTCACCGTCTTCTGGCATGGAGGAATTAACCGTGGCACGCGACAGGAGGTCCGCCACGATGTTCTCTTTGCCCGGAGTGAACTTAGCGGTGAAGTTATAAGCTCTCAAACTCTCAGACCACCTATGGATTCTCAGTGGTCTGTGCCCCAACCCCAATGTTTCCAGCAAAGTCGTGAGTGCCTGGTGGTCCATTCTCAGGGTGAAATGACGCCCATAGAGGTAAATATGCCACCTATCGCATGCCCAGACACAGGTCAGTGCCTCCCTCTCACCCACAGCATACTTCTGCTCCTCTGCTGAGAGGGACCTCGACGCGAATGCCACCGGGCATTCCGTGCCATCCTGAACTTGGGACATGACCGCTCCCAATGCCGAACCGGATGCATTGCATGTCACAATGGTCTCCTGGTTGAGGTCAAAATGGGCCAGCACCGATGGGGAGGTTAATTGCTGCTTCAACTTGATGACCACCGCCGAGCATGCAGGGGTCCACTCCCACGGTGCATCCTGCTTCAACAGAACTCGGAGGGACTCGGTTGTCTCTGGATAATGAGGGGTGAACTGTCCATAGAAGTTAACCATGCCCAGAAACAACAAAACCTGAGCAGGCGTTGAGGGATTCGGGATGCTCAGGACTGCCTTCACATTAGAAAATAGCGGTTGGAGCCCCCTTCCCGTCAGCCAAAACCCCATGAACTCCACGGTGTCTGCCACGAAAATACACTTCTCGCTATTTAGGGTGACCCCATGCTCTTGGAGTGTTGCCAGAACCCTCTCCCGCCTCCCGTTGTGTTCTTCCCACAACACGCCGTGCACCACAATGTTGTCTAAGTATACCACCACGCCCTTGAGACCGGCTAGCATCATTGACATCACCTTCTGGAAACAACTAGGTGCCAAGCTCAGGCTGAATGGCATCCGGGTATACCTGAAAACCCCTATGTGGGTCACAAATGCAGTCAAGTTTCTGCTATCTGGATGGAGTGGCACCTGCAGGTAGCCCTGGCGGAGATCCAGCTTCGTGAAGAACTGGGGCCCACTGAACGTCACCATAAGCTCCTCCATGGTCAGGAGAGGGTACCTGTCCAGAATGACTGCATTGTTTACCATCCAGAGATCTATGCATGGCTGGATGCCGCCTCCCTTTCTTTTTGGCCACCACCAGGTTGGATATCCACGGCGAAGCGTCCACTTTCTCAATGACGCCAGACTCCAGCAGCTTGGACAGCTCCGCTGAAACCTCATCCCGCAGTGCGAGGGGGAGTCGCCGCAACGGTTGAATCTTTGGTGTTACGCTTTTATCGATGAGAGTGCAATGGTAGAAAGCATCTATACGCCCAGGCCCCTAAACAAGGCAGGCCAGCGGAGGTGCCAATCGCGCTCTACCATCAGCACAGTCGAGCCCTCCGGGTCCCTTATGGAGAAACCCAGCTCCCCCAGCAGGTCGATTCCCAATAGGTCCGCCCCTTGGCATGCCACCTGGAAAGTGAATCTGGGCACCGTCCTCGACCCACATGTCACCGAGAACTCTGCTGTGCCCACTATCTCAATCTCCGCATGTCCATACCCGAACATCTTTACCGCTCCCGCGCTGATAACTTTCTTAGGGAACAGTTTCCTCAGTGTAGCCCAACACAAGAGGGATCTACCGGCCCCCAAATCCACCATAAGGGGCACATCGACCCCATCAAGCTGGAGCACGTACCACTTCAGTGGCCCTTTTCCCATGCGTGCTACACATACCCACCCAGTGTCTCTGGGCTCTACTATCATTAGGCTAGGAGATAAAGAGTTCACTCTGCTATGCGCCTTCATATTCCTCTTCCTCTTCTTAGCTCGTCTACGAGGCCTAGTTAGCATGCTAACCATAGCATTCAGCGGGAAGCCACCAGCAGCCGACTCCTCACTAGCTGGTGATAATAGCCTCTGCAGTGTAGCGGATTCCCTCTGCTTCACTAAGTCCAACACACCTTCCAGTGACAGAGGTTTCTGAGTTAGTCTTAGCATGGATCCCAGCCCCGAGTCAGTGGTGCTGTGAGCTAGCTTATCTCTTACTACCTCCTTTGCCATAGGCCCAAAGGTGCACTCCCTCACTAGGCTGCGTAGCTCCACGATATACTCCTGCGTGGACTCACACGCTCGCTGTCTTTGGTCAAAGAATCCAAACCTTTTTCAGTGATGGTGGACTGGTCACCAAAGGTACTGTCCATAAGTGCCAGTCCATCTTCCAGCGAGCCATCACCACACAGCTGTCATATACACCTCGAACATGTTCTTCCAGTGAGCCCACGGTATATCTGGTGCACCCTGATACTGAAGGAATGGAGGTGGCTCCCTGATGCATGAGCCCATTTTACCTCGTCCCCAAATGTTATGTCAGAATAATGGAGGACGGAGAACTCTCTCTGTTGAACACTGAACTCTCTTTATTGAACTTCACATTCCAATTTATATCCCAGCCGTAGCCCGCCTGACGTCACTCTCCCCTCCCCCCCCAGCCCCGGCAGAGCTACGGCAAGCCCCAGAGTACAATTCCCATATGTAACACCATGCACATTAGAGAAGAATGTGGAAAACTAGAGTAGAAATATATGAAACATGGAGTTTAATGCACTGTACCTTTTCTTCTTCTTCTTTCAGATGCTCCCTTTAGGGGTCGCCATGGTGGATCATCTACCTCCGTCTCACCCTATCCCAGTGGCGTGGTGTGAGGAAAATTTTTGAGGAAGCTGAGTAAAACAAAATGAGACCACTGCTTGCTACTAGGGTGGGGGCCATGAACGTAACACTACATACATCAGTTAATTCTGTTGTATTTTACAGATGCAACTTGCATGCTCTCTCGCTCATTCACTCTCTCACTCTCTCTCACTTTACTATCGGGCATATGCGTGTTAAACAACACACTTACAAAGTTTAATTATTATACTGAAAACACTAATTATGCAATTCTACACCTGATGAGGTTACACACAGACACAGTGATGCAATTTTTCTGCGTGTCAGCAACCACAATAAAATAACTAACACATCATCATCATCATCATAGCAGTCTGTTGTGGATGACAATGACTGTTTCATTTAGGTCTGATCAGATTCCTCCACACAGCTCTGTCCTTAGCCTTCCACTGCCAGGGACTCCTGTCTATGTCCAACTTCTTCAAGTTTCTTTTTACAGTGTCTTTAAATCTGAGCCTTGGTCTACCCTGATTGCGTTTGCCCTTGCATAACTGTGAGTAGAATAACTGCCGAGGGAGATGCTGGTGGTCCATCCTCTCAACATGTCCGAGCCATCTCAGGTTCATCTGTATTAGCATGTCCTCCATTGATGGTAGACCAGCACATTTCAACTCTTCTTTGTTGGTTATCTTGTCCTTCCATGAGATGTTCATTATGGCTCGAAGGTGTCTCATCATGTACACGTGGAGTTTCTTCACCTGCACTCTGTAGACAGTCCAAGTTTCAGCACCGTACAATAGAGTAGCCAGTACTGTCACTCTGTACACTTTGCATTTCACATGGATAGACACATGTCGATTGTTCCACAGTCTCTCCCTCAAGTTTCCAAACACAGCGCTCGCTCTTCCCATTCTGAGAGACAGTTCATCCTCCAGCCTAGCATTCTCTGAAACAGTACTCCCTAGATACTTCAAAGTCTTGCACTTGACTAGTGGCTCTGTACCAATGCTGATCTCTTCTGGTAGTGATGTTGATAATTGGAACTTTGGTGGTTGATAAAGGCACTCCATCTTCTTGATGTTGATTTGGAGGCTGAATTGGCTAGCTGCTCTTGCAAATTTCTCCACTAAAGATTGCATATCTTCCACACTTTGTGCAACTAGAGCACTGTCGTCGGCAAAGAGCATTTCTCTTACTGCCTTTATCGATGTCTTACTCGTGGCTTTAAACTGTGCCACATTGAACAAGTCTGCTTCTTTCCTTGTTTGAATGTATACTCCTTCTGAAGTGTCTTTGAAGGCCACCTCAAGCATGGCTGCCAGATATAGCGAGAAGAGTGTAAGTGCCAGCACACACCCTTGTTTCACCCGGTTGCTTACCGAAAAGTCTTTAGATACTGAACCACTCATTGTCACGTTTGCTTGCATACCTGTATGGAGTGCCTCGATCAGGCTGACAAACTTCTCTGTACAGCCATATTTCTTGAGTACCTGCCAAAGTCCTTGTCACGAAACAGTATCGAAGGCTTTACTGAAGTCTATGAAGACTACATAAAGCGGCATGTTCTGTTCGATACACTTTTCTTGAACCTGTTTCAAGCAGAAAATCATGTCCATTATGCTTCTTCCACTTCTAAAGCCGCACTGGGTTTCCGGTAGTACATTCTGCGAGATGTGTTCATTGAGTTTGTTCAGTAGTACACGTGAGACAATCTTACCAACAGTGGCTAGCAGTGATATACAGTACCTCGGTAATTTCCACAATCTTTCCTGTCACCTTTCTTGAACAAAGGCACAATACTTGCATCCTTCCAGTCTTGAGGTACTTTCTGGGCATCACATATCTCTTGGATGAGCTTGTGCAGGCAGTTGGTCAAATGAACACCACCAAATTTCCATACTTCTGCTGGAATTCCATCCCTTCCTGGAGCTTTACCATCCTGTGTTGTCCTGATAGCTGCCATTAGTTCATCAAAATTTGGTGGTTCATCCAGACTTGATACAGCTGGTCACTGCACTAGAGCTTCTTTAGCCTCTTCAGTGAGATCTTCAGGGTTGTTTAGTTGTTGGTCAAAGTGGTCTGCAAATCTGTCCAGGATCTTGTCTTTCTCCTGCAAAACCGTTTCACCATCCAAAGCCTTTAGTTGGATCAGTCCTCTTGGTTTAGGGCCATAGATTTTTCTCAAACCTGTGAAGAATGTTTCCATGTCCTTCCTGTCTGCTGCAGTTTGAAGTTCCTCTACTTTTTCATCCCACCAGTTGGATTTCATCTCTCTGGTGTACTTCTCTAGCTCACTCTGAGCCTTTGAGTATTTCTTCTTCTTCGACCTTGTGTTACACTGTAGGTTTTCCTGCCTAGCTGTATTCCTCGCTTCTAGTAGTTTCTTCAGGTGTTCATCATGCTCATCAAACCAATCTTGATGTTTCCTCTCAGGGCAGCCTAATACATCACTCGCAGTCTGATACACCATATCCTTCAGTGTTGCCCATTCCTCTTCTATGTCATTCTCTGAGTTGTTACTGTCCCAGTCTTTCAAGTTTTCATCCATTTCCTGTGTAAGTTCTTCCTGCTTCTTTTTGCCTTTCAGTACACTAGTGTTTAGCTTCTGTGGTGGCTTCGCACCCGTCCTGCAGTGCTGTTTTCGTCTGCAAATCCTTATACACTGATGAGTGTGGCATACATCTTCCGCTGTAGTGGGAGTCTCCCAGTCATTATCCTGTCGTTGACTGGCACCGGTTCATCATCAAGCATTGCTGCTATTTCCTTTCTAACTGCAAAGCCCACTCCTGCTTCTCTCCTTTCTTGACTTGATCTCCCACTCCAAAAGAAGATGTACCCATGGTCTTCCAAGCTGTCATATCCAGGCAATCTTGTTTCACTAAGTGCAGCTATGTCTACATTGTACCTGTTCATTTCCAGGACCACAAGCGCGGTCTGTCTTTCTGGGCACTGTGATGTTGTTCTGTCCAACAGAGTGCGTACATTCCATTCTGCTACACACAAGGCTGCTGTTTTCCTCTTCTTTTGTCTTCCTGCTCCTAGCTTACTTTTCGCTGCCTGTCAGAGTGTGAACAGATCAGCGCGGCCCTTGCAAGCCTGGGCGACGTCCGAGCCGGTATGAGTTGCTTTCTGATTGACCATTTCATGAAACTGCTTGCAAAGTATTTGAGTACTGCTAGCTTTTGCTGGACTAGCAGCACATTTTTAGCAGAAAAAGGTATTATCAGTGGCAAGGACAAGCCAAGACAAACTGACTCCAGTATCTGTTGCAGTGACTGACCAGATGATAGGTTTGTGTATCTCTGCTCTTTGTGTAGTGCATGTCACAATGCACCGACTGGCACAGTCCACCACAGACCTTGCGACAGATGTGTTTATCTGCCAGGATGTCCAGTCTCATTCCGTGTAACTGGGAGTGGTCCACCACAGACCTGTGGCAGATATTGTTTTTAGTTCTGCCAGGATGCCCTGTTTCACCCTCCATGCCCGCGGAAGGGTGGGGATGCCGGTTGAGTCACCGACGGCCCGACCCATGAGACAGGTAGTACCGGTTTTCATGGTTATCCGGTAGCAAGCAAGCCAATGCCTGACCTGACAAAGGTCAAGCCAATGCCTGACCTGACAAACTAACACAACTGACTGAGAAACATGTGCAGCTAAAGCAAAAACAAAGATAACAATTCAATATCCATATTAAAATTGCACAGATAATTATTTAGGCAGTTCAGTTAACAGTGAAAGAATATAAAGAGAAGTAAACATTGCACTTACCTATTTGAAGAGGAAGGCCATACAGTATCTTCAATCATGTCATAGAATTTCCCACTGGCCTTTAGGTCCTCCACAACGGCAGCGTCAATAGATATTTTGGCAATGTTTACAAGTCTTTCTTGTCCACACGTGTTCCACGAATGTCCCCTTTTCTCTTCATGCGCAGATCTAGTTTTGGCATTGTCCTGCCGTCAGATTTAATTTTGAGTTGCTGCTCCAGTGGTAGTTTGGTAAAGAATTTTTTTTTTCAATCAATCAATCAATCAATCAATCAATCAACTTAATTTATAAAGCACTTTAAAAGCAGCACTCGCTACACAAAGTGCTGTACAACAAGAAAACACACATGAAAACATAAAAGCGGGAAGCAGGGCACTAACACAAAACAATATAAAACTACAGTCAAGAGAAACAATAAAATAAAAGGTAAAATAAATAAATAAAAATCCATTTCATTGGATAAAATCAGTGTCTCACACTGGGTCGAGGGCCAGGGAGTAAAAGTGCGTTTTAAGACGGGTTTTAAAAATGGACAGTGAAGGTGCTTGTCTGATGTCCAGGGGTAAATCATTCCATAACCTGGGTGCCATAATCAAAAAGGCTCTGTCCCCTCTGAGCTTCTGCCTCGCCTTTGGCACCCCCCAGAAGCAGCTGTTCAGCTGACCTGAGGGACTGGGTGGGAACGTAGGGATGTAGAAGCTCAGAGAGGTAAGGCGGAGCAAGACCGTTCAAGGATCCATCCATCCATCGTCTTCCGCTTAATCCTTTTTTGGGTCGCGGGGGGGCTGGAGCCTATCCCAGCATCTTTGGGCAAGAGGCAGGGTACACCCTGGACAGATCGCCAGTCCATCGCAGGGCCAACACAGAGAGACAGACAACCATTCACTCTCACAGTCATACCTAAGGACAATTTAGAATCCCCAGTTTGATGCCAATTAACCTAACTTGCATGTTTTTGGCATGTGGGAGGAAACCGGTGAAATCCTGGAGTAAACCCACGCAGACACGGGGAGAACATGCAAACGCCACATAGATCACTGTTGGTCGGGGGCTGGGATCGAACCCAGGATCCCCCGGCCAAGGGTGAGTTGCTGTGCTGCTGCAGTGCTAACCACTCCGCCACCGTGCTGCCCCCCCGTTCAAGGATTTAAAAACAAATTAAAGAATTTTAAAATGAACTCTAAAATGCATGGGCAGCCAGTGGAGTGAAGCTAAGATGGGTGTGATGTGATCTCTTTTACGTGTACCTGTTAAAAGACGAGCCGCAGCGTTTTGAACTAGCTGCAGACACGAAAGAGATGACTGGCTGACACCGGCGTAAAGTGCATTACAGTAATCCAGCCAAGATGAAATAAAAGCATGAATTACTGTTTCCAGGTGCGGTCTAGAGAGAATGGGTTTTACTTTTGCTAAGCACCTTAGATGAAAGAAGCTGGATTTTACTACAGAATGAATCTGAGTGTCTAATTTAAAATCCCTGTCCATGATAAAAACAAGGTTCTTAACTGTGGATTTCACGTAAGGAGTGAGGGGGCCCAAGTTTACAGGAAGGGACTTACAGGGACCACTAGGTCCAAACACCATCACTTCTGTCTTCTTATCATTAAAATTTAGAAAGTTTAGGGACAACTAAGACTTGATGTCTTCAATGCATGCCAAGAGTGGGTTTACTGATGAGGCAGCTTTTTGTTTTAGACGGACATGTATCTGACAGTCATCAGCATACAGGTGGAAGGAGATACCATGCTTTTTAAAAATGGAACCCAACAGAAGTATGTACAGAGAAAAAAGCATGGGCCCTAGAACTGACCCCTGTGGGACCCCATATGGCAGAGTAGCAGAAGAGGATTCAAACCCAGAGATGCTAACTTTAAAACGCCTGTCTGCCAGATAGGACCTAAACTAGTTGAGAGCAGTGCCACAAATGCCCACTAGGTCCTGCAAGCGGGAAATTAAAACATGATGGTCCACTGTGTCAAGGGCAGCAGTTAAATCAAGCAACACAAGAACAGCATATTCACCTGAATCACATGCTAGGAGAATATCATTAAAAACTCTTAACAAGGCTGTCTCTGTGCTACAAAGAGCTTTGAAACGAGATTGAAAAACCTCCAAAATACCATGTTCATCCAGAAAACATTTCTGTCATGGCTGCCAATTTGTCACACCTATGCGCACACCTGCCTGTCATCATCCTCTGGCTATTTATACCGTCAGGTCCAGTGCTCTGTGCGGAGTCATCTGTTTCTCTCTCCAGAAACCTGCTATGCCTATCATCGAGCTTCCTAGCCTCGCTGTGCTCCTGCACGTCGGCTTCCCAGCGTCCTCCATTCCCAGTCTGGGCCTGCGCCTCCTGGACCTTCCAGCCACCAAGTAAGCTACGGTACCATCATTCCTTCTCACCTTTTCCGATTCCCCTGTGCACAGGCAGAGATCTGTGGCGGCGGACCCCTTCTCCCTGGCGGCGGATCCACCTGCTTCCCACACCGGCATTCAGCTCTCTGGCTGTCCTGCAGGCACTATCCTCCTGACAGTAGCTTCAGTGCTAACTTGGGCATCTCTCCACCACCTCTGACAGTAAGCGCTGAACTATCTGGTGCTCTTCTAGCCTGAATTGCATCTAACGCTCCTTCTGTCTCTTCCTAGGGTTTCCAGGTCGTATGGTGCTCTGCTCGCCCCAGCTGATTTGCCTGCTCACACTATACACACTCAAGCACACATACACACACCCACTCATGTCCACTATATCCAATAAAAGGTTTAATTGTATCAGTCTTGAGTCGTGTCTGCTCTGTGGGTCACTGAAACCATGTCAATTTCAGCTGCACATAAACAATTTTCTCTAAAATTTTTGAGAGAAATGGCAGCTTGGAAATAGGTCTAAAATTTACCAACATGGTATGATCAAGATCAGGATTCTTAATCAAGGGCTACACTACTGCATGTTTAAAATTCGCAGGAACCACACCAGATGACAGGCTGCTGTCTTATTTTTAGTTTTATTAAAAACTCCAAATACTGGCCCTCCATAATGGTACTTGCTAATGTTGCTAACAACGACCACTGGCCTCCCACCAACACTGACGTTATAATTGCCCCTTATGATTTGATTGGTCTGATGTGGGCTCAGCAAACTTACGCTGATTGGCTTTTGCACAGAACTGACTAATCTCACCCTAGGAGTGACGTGCCTATGGCCTCATTTGATTGGTTAATTTTTGTAGCTTTTTTTTTTTTTTTTTTTTTTTTCAGAAAACTAAGCAACTCCATCCTTGCTGGCTCCCAAATCCTCCCCCAGTAGTGCAATACCACATCTCACCATATATTTAGGTACATGTAATGGAGGCGCTGTTTCCCCCATTCTAAGATACTCTGGGAAATGAGAAGGGACCTCTCTCTGGCAAGTCAGTGACAATCAAATACCATAAATATGCATTTTGATAGTTGACTGTTTTTCCATATTATCAGATGCCATTTCTATTGAATATATATAATATACCCCCTCATGGATCGTCACCTTATCGTCGGGGGGGGGGGGGGGGGGGGTTGTGTGCCCCAGTGATCCCAGGAGCTGTGTTGTCCGGGGCAATTTGCCTCTGATAGGGTCACCCAAGACAAACTGGTCCTGGGTGAAGGACCAGACTAAGAATGATCCAACAGACTCTCATGATAAATTCTCGATCAAGGATTCAGTGTACCCCGCCCGGTATGGGGTTACCAGGGCCCCACCCTGGAGCCAGGCCTGGGGGAGGAGCTCGATGGCTAGCATCTTGTGGCCAGGTTTCCACCCATGGGACCCGGCCGGGCTGAGCCTGAAGGAGTTACATGGGTCCGCCCTCCAGTGGGCTCACCACCTGCAGGAGGGATCATGGGGGTCCGGTGCTATGTGGATTAGGTGGCGGTCAAAGGCGGAGACCTTGGCGGAGTGATCCCAAGCTTTCTAAACTGGCTTTTGGTACGTGGAATGTCACCTCTCTGGTGGGGAAGGAGTCTGAGTTGGTGTACGAGGTTGAGAGATACCAGCTAGATAAAGTTGGCCTCACCTCAACACACAGCTCCGGTTCCGGAACCAGTCTCCTGGAGAGGGGCTGGAGATTGGCCTTTTCTGGAGTTGCCCCAGGCGAGAGGCGACGAGCAGGGGTGGGTATTCTTGTATACCACCACCGCCCCTACCTTGCTGCCTCTATATTGGAGTTTTCCCTGGAGGATGAAAGGGTTGTTTCCCTGCGCCTTCGGGTTGGGAAACGGGTCCTGACCATCATTTGTGCCTATGCACCAAATGATGTTTCAGAGTACCCACCCTTTTTGGAGTCTGTGACTGGGGTGCTGGAAGGTGCTCCTCTTGGAGACTCCATTGTCCTACTGGGGGACTTCAATGCGCACGTGGGCAACGACAGTGAAACCTGGAGGGGGGTGATTGGGAGGAACGGCCTGCCCGATCTGAACCCGAGTGGTGTTCAGTTATTGGACTTCTGTGCTAACCACAGTTTGTCCATGAACGAACACCATGTTCAAGCATAAGGGTGTCCATATGTGCACCTGGCACCAGGACACCCTAGGTTGCAGGTCGATGATCGATTTTGTTATTGTGTCATCAGATCTGCGACCAAATGTCTTGAACACTGGGGTAAAGAGAGGTGCAGAGCTGTTAACTGATCACCACCTGGTGGTGAGTTGGATCCGATGGCAGGGGAGGAAGCCATTCAGACCTGGTAGACCCAAACGTATAGTGAGGGTGTGCTGGGAACGTCTGGCTGAGGCCCCTGTCCGGGAGGTCTTCAACTCCCACCTCCGGAAGAACTTCAACCACATTCCCAGGGAGTCTGGAGACATGAGGTCTGAATGGGCCATGTTCTCCACCTCTGTTGTTGAAGCGGCGGCCCAGAGCTGCGGCCACAAGGTGGTCGGTACATCTCGTGGTGGCAACCCCTGAACCAAGTGATGGACACCAGTGGTGAGGGGGGCCATTAAGCTGAAGAAGGAGTCCTATCAAGCTTGGTTGGCTTGTGGGACTCTCAAAGCAGCTGAGGTGTACCGGCAGGCCAAGCGGTGTGCAGCTCGGGTTGTTGCTGAAGCAAAAACCCGGGTATGGGAGGAGTTCGGTGAGGCCATGGAACAAGACTTTCGGTCAGCCTCGAAGAGATTCTGGCAAACTGTCCGGCGTCTCAGGAGGGGAAAGCAGCTCCCTGTCCACACTGTGTATGGTGCGGATGGGGCGCTGTTGACTTCGACTGGGGATATCATCGGGCGGCGGAAGGAATACTTTAAGGATCTCCTCAATCCCACTGATACACCTTCCACAGAGGAAGCAGGGTTTGTGGACGAGGGGGACGACTCGCCTATCACAGGGGCTGAGGTTGCCAAGGTGGTTAAAAATCTTGTTGGTGGCCAGGCCCCGGGGGTGGATGAGATCCGCCCTGAGTACCTCAAGGCCCTGGATGTTGTTGGGCTGTCATGGTTGACACACCTCTGCAACATTGCGTGGAGGTCGGGGGGCAGTGTCTTTGGCATGGAAAACCGGGGTGGTGGTTCCTCTCTTCAAAAAAGGGGACCGGAGGGTGTGCTCCAACTTTAGCGGGATCACACTCCTCAGCCTCCCTGGGAAGGTCTATGCCAAGGTACTGGAGAGGAGAGTCCGGCCGTTGGTCGAACCTCGGATTCAGGAGGAGCAATGTGGTTTTCGTCCTGGCCGTGGCACATCGGACCAGCTCCTTACCCTCTCGAGAATCCTCGAGGGTTCGTGGGAGTTTACCCAACCAGTTTATATGTGTTTTGTGGACTTGTAGAAGGCATTTGACTGTGTCCCTCGTGGTTTTTTGTGGGGGGTGCTTCGGGAGTATGGGGTATCGGGCTTGTTGTTATGAGCTATTCGGTCTCTGTACGACCATTGTGAGAGTTCGGTTCGTATTGCCAACACTCGGTCGGACTCATTCCCAATGAGAGTTGGACTCCGCCAGGGCTGCCCTTTGTCACCGATCCTGTTCATAATTTTTATGAACAGGATTTCTAGGTGCAGCCAGGGAATGGAGGGTGTCGTGCTTGGTGACCACAGGATCTCATCTCTGTTGTTTGCAGATGATGTTGTCCTGTTGGATTCATCCAGCAATGACCTCCAGCTCTTGCTGGGACGATTTGCCGCTGAGTGTGAAGCAGCTGGGATGAGAATCAGCACCTCCAAGTCTGAGTCCATGGTCCTCAGCCAGAAAAAGGTGGATTGTCCTCTCTGGGTTGGGGACAGGCTCCTGCCCCAAGTGGAGGAGTTTAAGTATCTTGGGGTCTTATTCGCGAGTGAGGGGAAAATGGAGCGAGAGATTGACGGATCGGAGCAGCATCTGCAGTGATGCGGACGTTGTACCGGTCTCTTGTGGTGAAGAGGGAGCTTAGTTCTAAGGCAAAGCTGTCAATTTACCAGTCAATCTACGTTCCTACTCTCACCTATGGTCACGAGCTTTGGGTAATGACCAAAAGAACAAGATTGCGGGTGATTGATTCTGGGCTTCTCTGCTTGAACTGCTACCTCCGCGACCCGGACCTCCAGAAAAGTGGTAGAAGATGGATGGATGGATGGATGGATGGATATATAATATATTAAATTTGATATATGTAATATATACTTAATAAAAATGACAGTCAGAGACTGAAAAATAGGGGAAGCTTGGCTTCCCTTGGCTTCTGGGAGAAAACGCCACTGCCCTATTCCTTGCATCTTCCTCTGTAACACCAACTCTCTCTATGTCCTCCTCCACTACATCCTCGAATCTTCTCTGTGGTCTTCCTCTTTTCCTACTGCCAGGCAGTTTCATCTTTAGCTTCCTTTGTCCAATATATCCACTATCCCTCCTCTCCACACATCCAAACCACCTCAGCCTTGCCTCTCTTACTTTGTCTCCAAACTGCTCAATATGAGCTGTCCCTCTGATATACTCATTGCTAATCCTGTCCCTCCTAGTCACTCCCAGTGAGAATCTTAGCAACTTCATCTCTGCCACCTCCAGTGCGACCTTCTGTCTTTTCGTCAGTGCCATCATCTCTGAACCATACATCATCACAGGTCTCGCTACTGTCTTGTAAACCTTTCCTTTTACTCTAGCTGCTGTCCTTCGCAAATCACCCCAACACTCATCTCCACCCACTCCGCCCTGCCTGCACTCTCTTCTTCACCTCTCTTGTGTGCTGTCCACAGTATTGGGCAAGTTACTAAGAATAGTAACTAATTACAGTTACTAGTTACTTCTTTTCAAAAGTAATTGAGTTACTTTACCAATTACTGCATGGTTAAAGTAATTAGTTACTTGGAAAAGTAACTTTCACATTACTTTTAAATGCATACTCAAATCATCTTGCATACACAGCAAGATAATTTAATTAATGGATAGCATTGCAGGCTTATTAATGTCAGGCTGAAAGCAGACTGTTTCAGATAGAGCTTTTAGAATATGTTCAGTCTGCTTTATCCTGCCTTGGGAGCTCTTATTCTGGGAACAATCTGAAGAAAATCAACACAATATTGCCAGTAATTTCCTCATTTTGGAGTGAGAAATAGGGTTTGTGTAGTGAGGGAGAGGGAAAAATAGTGAGACTCACTTCAAAAGAGTGAGAGCTGGCAACACTGCATAAACCTATCCATGTTTATCTTACCAATATGTTATGGATTAATCCAAAGTGCAGTGTGTTATGTCTGAGTTTGGAGTCAAGGAGAATGCCAGGAGTGGAGCTGAACACTTGTTTATTAAATACAGGGCTCCATGCACCTAACTACACATGTGACCGCAAGCATTGGTAAAGGCGGAAGAGACCGCCCCCCTACTTGCAGCCCTTCTTATACACACGGGGTTGGCGGAATCCGAAGATGGAGCCACCACTCCATGCTGCACAAATACAAGCTCCAATGCAGAACAAAATGAACTATAAATAACAACATCACATCCCCCAAACCCCTGCAGAAAAGACCAAAACACACACACACCATTAGGACCCACCCCAACTTGGAACCCGAATCATCCGCTAAACATAACTAAACTAAAATCACAAAAGGTTCCTATGGCATTCACACAAAACAACTAAAATTATGGGAGCTGGGTAGACTGCCATCCTACCCCCCCCCCCCACACCCCACGCGGCGATGCGGGTTATTCTGCCACCTATGAGATATAAAAGTCCCCTTATTAACTAAAAAGAAAATTACTGCCGTGTCTCCTACTTAAAACAGAACGTCAAAATAATCCCAGAACGATAAATACAGATTAAAAACTAATAACATAAACATATACATAGCTCGGTGAGGATGACCCGTGCCCCCCCACCCAGTCCCTTCACCATTCAGTCCGCCCCTGGAGGTAGCTCGCTTCCTGGGCCACAGCTGGTCGCCTCAATCCCAGTGCGCCATCTCCTCCACACCTCTGGACGCTCCAATCGTCTGGGGCCACGCCCAACTGCCTTCTCCAGGGCACACCGTAACTCATTAGGATGACGCCATGAGCCATCTGACAGCAGAAGGTGCCCATCCTGCCGCTTGTCCATCACCTGCAGCCAGCTCTGGTACTGCTCCATCTTCCGCTTGGCTCGCACCCGCCTGGATCTCTCCTCCGCCTGACCCTGAACCCAGTCCCCGACTCCAAGCGGGGCCCTGCTCAGCCTGTGGTGTCTCTGTCTGGCACTCGCCCTCCCAGTGCCATTCGGTCCTGCCCCGACTGCTTGTAAACCCGCTGCGGACACTGCCAATGTGGCCCCATGTTCACCGGCCCACCACGGCCGAGCTCCGGGAACACCAGGGACCATCTTTTGGGCATCGCTCGCCGCCGCAAACTCTCCCCTGTGCCACCTAGTACCCTGGTCCAGGGCGACACAGACACTGGCACTGGGGCCCTCGCGTGGCGACCCTAAGCGTGACAAGGCCTTTCCACTTTCTGGAGTGCCCAGCAATTGTTCATCCCACACAGTGTCATCCCGAGCTCTCGGAACCGCTCGGTCCCACAGTCCGCAGCCTGACCACTCTTCCCCAGTGTTGCTCCTGATGGAAAACCTGAGGCCATAGAACAGGTTGCAGCCCATGATGTTCGTGCCACAGGCCGTCACGACAAACTCCACATCGGCCATCTCCGCCAACTTGTACCTAGCCGTCAGTCTGACAATACCCACCGTGGCCAACTGTCCTCCTCCATAGCCACAAAGTGGCACTGAGTCACCTCCAATTCTGTAGTGGGGAAAACATTGCTTAACTGTAGCCCAGTTCAGCAGAGAACTCTCCGCCCCCGTGTTGATCAGCATCGGTATTGGTACTCCATCCAACACTACCATGCAATGCGTGCACCCACTGGTATTCGGGGATACAGTATGGATTACCATCAGGGCAGGAGGGGTTGAATTTCTGCGCGGGCTCTCTTGTTCTGTTGACTGGCATACTCTCTCAAAGTGGTGTAGACGGCCACACCTGCCGCAGCGCTTCCCTCTTGCTGCACACTATCTGGCCTTGCAGGGGTGCTTCGTGGACCCACAGCCCATACACCTGGGTTTCCCCGGGGCAGACCTCATCCGTACAGCGTTGGCCCCCTCCACGTCGTCCTCAACGCTTCCATCGCTGTCGGGGTCCACTACCTGCGTAGTCATGGGGGATCATAAATCTCTCAGTGATAGACACTCGCTTAGCTCCTGAGTTAGTTTGTCTGCTGCTTCCAGCTGGAGCGCCAACTCAACGGTCCTGGCCAGCGTCAACTCACACGGGAATGTGAGCAGCTTGGAGCGGACTGCAGCACAGTTGGTGTGTTTCACCAACTGGTCGCAAACCATTTCTTCCTCCAACGGCCTGAATCAACACTCAGCGGCCAACTGCCTCAAGTCCAACATGAACCGCTGGATGGGTTGGCCTACCTGTTTGCAGTGCTGTCTGAACTTAATCCTCCGAAAGATGACGTTGTCCAGCGCCCTGAAATGGCGCGCCATTAACTCGACCACTTCTTCATAATTGTCCACATCACCAAGCGTGCCCAAAATTCTCTGTCCTTCCATTCCCAGGTTGTGCACAAGCAACGCACATGCCCTCAGCTTCTCCATCCTTCCCAGGTCCAATGCCACCATATACACTACCGTTCAAAAGTTTGGGGTCACCCAGACAATTATTTTGTGTTTTCCATGAAAAGTCACACTTATTTACCACCATGAGTCGTAAAATGAATAGAAAATATAGTCAAGACATTGACAAGGTTAGAAATAATGATTTGTATTTGAAATAATAATTTTTTCCAGATAAGATAAGATAAGATAAGATAAGCCTTTATTAGTCCCACAACGGGGAAATTCCAGGATTGCAACAGCACAGGGATAGCAACACTCAGAGCAACAATCAGAAGGCAAGAAAAAAAAAAACAAGCAAGTAAGAGCAGCTAATATACATATGTACATATTACTATAAAATATATATATACACACACACAGACACACAGTGCAGAGCATTGTAGCTGGATGGAATAAATATATGAATATATAAACACACAGTGCAGAGCATTGTAGCTAGATGGAATAAATATGTAAATATATAAACACCCACAGTACGGAGCATTGCAGCTAGGTGGAATAAATATGTAAGTATATAAACACACACAGTGCGGAGCATTGTAGCTAGATGGAATAAATATATAGATATATAAAAACACAGTGCGGAGCATTGTAGCTAGATGGAATAAATATATAGATATATAAATATGAACACACCCAGTGCTGAGCATTGTAGCTAGATGGAATAAATATGTAAATATATAAACACACACAGTGCAGAGCATTGTTGCTAGATGGGATGAAACAGCATAACCCTCTACTTAGTTATCCTACATGGTATGATTATGTGCCCATACATATTCTCACCCTCCATAGCAACCGGTATTTTCCTAGTTGTATGCCGGAGGGGACCATTGTGTAAGTCTATTGCATCTTTTGCATTTAAAAACTATTAGTTTGTTACGTCTTTTTGCTATCTCTGCGAGCAGCCCTGCTTAGGTTGTACAGTCTGACAGCCGTTGGTAGGAAGGACCTACGAAACCTCTCGGTTGTGCACCTGGGATGATGTAGTCTCCCAGCTCCTCAGTGCATTCAGTACGTCCTACATAGGGTGGAACTTGGACTCCAGCAGAGATGACAGTTTAGCCACCGTCCTTCTCTCTCCTATCTCCTCCACCGGATCAAGGCGCTGCCCCAGGACAGAGCTAGCTTTCTTAATCAGTTTGTTCAGTCTCTTCCTATCGGCTGCTGTAATGCCACTGCCCCAGCAGACCACTCCAAAAGTGATGGCTGATGCCACCACCGTGTCATAGAATGTCTTCAGCAGCGCCCCTTGTACACCAAAAGACCTGAGTCTCCTCAGCAGGAACAGCCTGCGCTGTCCCTTCTTGTAGAGTGCGTCAGTATTGTGTGACCAGTCTAGTTTATTGTTCAGATGAACACCCAGGTACTTATAGGATGTCACCATCTCGATGTCTGTTCCCTGTATATTTACTGGTGCTGTGAGGGGCTGCCCATGCCTGCGGCAGTCCACCACCAGCTCCTTAGTTTTTCTTGCGTTGATCTGGAGGCAGTTCCGATGGCACCAGTCTACGAAGTCCTGGATAAGCCCTCTGTACTCAGCTTCATCTCCATTGGAGATGAGGCCAACGATCGCAGAGTCATCAGAGAACTTCTGTAGATGGCAGTGTGTTGTGTTGTGTGAGAAGTCCGCAGTATAAAGAGTGAACAGGAAGGGAGCCAGCACCGTTCCCTGGGGAGCCCCCGTGCTACTGATGATCGTGTCGGACACACAGTCCCGGGTTCTCACAAACTGAGGCCGGTTCGTGAGGTAGTCCAGGATCCATGATGACAGGTGCTGGTCCACCCCTGCGCGCAGCAGCTTGTCCTTCAGGATCATCGGTTGGATGGTGTTGAAAGCACTGGAGAAGTCAAAGAACATGATCCTCACCATATTCCCGGGCTTCTCCAGGTGGGACAGAGAACGGTGAAGGAGGAAGATCACCGCATCCTCCACCGTTAGTATCCTCCACAGATACTAACCTGCTCAAAGGAAGGTCAGTTTTATAGCTTCTCTAACCAGTTAAACTGTTTTCAGCTGTGCTAACATGATTGCACAAGGGTTTTCTAATCATCCATTAGCCTTCTGACGCAATGAGCAAACACATTGTACCATTAGAACACTGGAGTGATAGTTGCTGGAAATGGGCCTCTATACACCTATGTAGATATTGCACCAAAAACCAGACATTTGTTATCTTCATTGAAAAAAACAGTGCTTTTCTTTCAAAAATAAGGAAATTTCTAAGTGACCCCAAACTTTTGAACAGTAGTGTAAGTTTGAAAAGCTTTGTACCACCAAGGCCACGGTACAGGCAGCTCACCCAGGAGCTCCAAGAATAGCCAAATTGGTGTCCCACACGCTTCTATGGTTTTACTTCTCATAACCAAAATGTTATGTCTGAGTTTGGAGTCAAGGAGAACACCAGGAGTGGAGCTGAACACTCGTTTATTAAATACAGGGCTCCGTGCACCTAACTACACATGCGACCGAAGGAGAGATAAAGGCGGAAGAGACCACCCCCCTACCTGCAGCCCTTCTTATACACACAGGGTTGGCTGAACCGGAAGATGGAGCTACCACCCCATGCTACACAAATAAAAGCTCCAATGCAGATCAATTTGAACTATAAATAACAACATCATTCAGTGATCCAAAGAAAATGTCCATTATCCACAGTCCACATGTCTGCTGTGACAGAGACATGATCCAGTCCCTCAAATTCCTTTTGGAAATCAAAATCCATTTTTGAATAATCTTTATCCAAGTAGCAGGCAAATGTGTTTTAACTCCAGTGGATCAATCTTAGCTGTCTGATGGAAAGTGATTGTTGGTTGACTGAAGACGGTTTAATCAGTCGGTTTAATTCTTGCTGGGTCATATATTGTCCAGATGCATACCTGTGTTTGAAATTCAGCCATGGCTGCGAAGACAAGAGTATATCC
The DNA here is from genome assembly GCA_020510985.1 of Pholidichthys leucotaenia. Lineage (NCBI taxonomy): Eukaryota > Metazoa > Chordata > Actinopteri > Cichliformes > Pholidichthyidae > Pholidichthys > Pholidichthys leucotaenia. The sequence goes on from CM035837.1 coordinate 108,383,091, forward strand.
ACTTTACATCCTGCCGTGGCTGTTCAGATAGTGTCGATCCACTAACACAGTGTTAGTTGTTACCATACACACGTGGACAAAATTGTTGGTACCCCTCTGTTAATGAAAGAAAAACCCACAATGGTAACAGAAATAACTTGAATCTGACAAAAGTGGTAATAAAGAAAAATTCTATGAAAATTAACCAATGAAAATCAGACAATGCTTTTGAATTGTGGTTCAATAGAATTATTTTAAAAAACAAACTCATGAAACAGACCTGGACAAAAATGATGGTACCCCTAGAAAAGATTGAAAATAATGTGACCATAGGGACATATTCAACCAAGATGTGTCCTCTAATTAACATCACAGGTGTCTACAAACTTGTAATCAGCCAGTTGGCCTATTTATAGGGTGACAAGTAGTCACTGTGCTGTTTGGTGACATGGTGTGTACCACACTAAACACGGACCAGAGGAAGCAAAGGAGAGAGTTGTCTCAGGAGATTAGAAAGAAAATTATAGACGAGCATGTTAAAGGTAAAGGTTATAAGACCATCTCCAAGCAGCATGATGTTCCTGTGACTACAGTTGCACATATTATTCAGAAATTTAAGATCCACAGGACTGTAGCCAACCTCCCTGGACGTGGCCGCAGGAGGAAACTTGATGAAAAATGGAAGAGATGGATAATACGAATGGTAACAAAAGAGCCCAGAACAACCTCTGAACACATTCATGGTGAACTCCAAGGTCAAGGTACATCAGTGTCAAATCACACCATCCGTCGTTGTTTGAGCCAAAGTGGACTTCATGGGAGACAACCAAGGAGGACACCACTGTTGAAAACAAATCATAAAAAAGCCAGACTGGAATTTGCCAAACTGCATGTTGACAAGCCACAAAGCTTCTGGGAGAATGTCCTATGGACAGACAAGACAAAACTGGAACTTTTTGGCAAGGCACATCAGCTCTATGTTCACAGACGCAAAAGTGAAGCATGCCAAGAAAAGAACACTGTCCCTACTGTGGAACATGGAGGAGGTTCTGTTATGTTCTGGGGCTGCTTTGCTGCATCTGGCACAGGGTGTCTTGAATCTGTGCAGGGTACAATGAAATCTCAAGACTATCAAGGTATTCTAGAGAGAAATGTGCTGCCCAGTGTCAGACAGCTTGGTCTCAGTTGCAGGTCATGGGTCTTGCAACAGGATAATGACCTAAAACACACTGCTAAAAACACCCAAGAATGGCTAAGAGCAAAACATTGGACTATTCTAAAGTGGTCTTCTATGAGCCCTGATCTAAATCCTATTGAACATCTGTGGAAGGAGCTGAAACATGCCATCTGGAGAAGGCACCCCTCGAACCTGAGACAACTGGAGCAGTTTGCTCATGAGGAGTGGGCCAAAATACCTGCTGAGAGGTGCAGAAGTCTCATTGACAGTTACAGAAATCGTTTGATTGCAGTGATTGCCTCAAAAGGTTGTGACATGTTTCGGGACCCAGGAGACAGACACTGACACGGGCAGATAGTGACAATAATCTTTATTAAAGAGTGAGGGTGTGTAGTGCAAGTGTGAGTGCGTGGATAGAGTTCTGGTCACTGGAGCTGAGTGCCCTGGACGGAGACCCAGCAACCCTGGAACATACAAGAAGAAACAATTACTTTTGTCCCACGCAAGTGACAAGCTACAAGTAGCGAGGCTTACTTGGTTGCAGCACAGGTTTCGTCCTGCTGAGATCCAGCGGCCGTGCAACGTGGAGGTGAAGGTGTCCGTGAACGTGCTGGGGCTTCCACCCGTGGCTGTGACAAGGACAGTTCTTCTCGAGACACCGGCTGTGACACCACAGACCGGGACGATGACAATCCAGACGATGACGAGGTGAGTGATTCCACAGAACGTGGTGACGATGAAATAACTGATGCTGATGACAGTAACTCCACTGATAACGGTGGCCAATACTCCTGCAACTGATACAATAACAGTTCTGGAATTTGAGGAGCAAGACGTACCGGTAGACGTGGTGGTAGCGAACCGCTACGTGTGCGTGTTGGCGTTACCCCGTCAGCTGGGGCCGCAGGTCCGCCGCCAAGGGGGTCCACCTGTGCACAGGGGTTAAGATTAGGAGTTGAGTAACAGATGGTTCTCTTACGTGTCTGACTCTGAAGAGAAGTCCTTGAAGAGGTAAGAGAAGTTCTTGACGAAGCCAGAGAAGTTCCTGACGAGACGAGAGAGAATCCTGACGAGGCCAGAGAGCGGAGTTCAGGTTCTTTCTCCGACGAGGAGGACAGACGACTCTGTGCCGGGCTGTCAGCGACGTTGGCTTTTAACAGCTGTTGATTACCACCTGTTGATCTGTGCACAGCTGGAGTTAATGATGCCAATGACGGCCCAGAGGCCGCCATGACAGTACTCCCCCCTCTAGCAGTGCCTCCAGGCACCTGCCCAATCCTACCTGGATTCGCCCGATGGAAATCGTGAATCAGCTGTTTATCCAAGATCAACGCTGGGCGAATCCAAGAACGATCCTCCGGTCCAAAGCCCTCCCAGTCCACCAAATACTGAAGACCACGACCCCGCCTGCGGACATCCAGGATGGCAGTCACCCCCCAGGCCGGATGGCCATCGATCATCCTCGGGGGTGCGGGAGCCGCGGGAGCAGGACACAGGGGATCAGAGACGTACGGCTTGACCTGGGAGACATGAAAGGTGGGGCAGATACGCATCGAAGAGGGGAGAGACAAGCGCACAGACACAGGGTTAACAACACGATTAATGGTGTAGGGACCAATGAAGCGCTTAGTGAGCTTACGTTTTTCGGCCGGTACACCAATATTCCGGGTTGACAACCAGACCTTCTGACCCACCTTATAGTCCGGGGCGGGTCTCCTATGCCGGTTGGCCACCTGGATATTACGCTTAGTGGTTTTCAGCAAAGCTTGACGAGCGAGGAGCCAAACTCGCCGGCAGCGCTTGATATGTGCCTGGACTGAAGGAACCGCTACCTCCCTTTCCTCCTCCGGGAACAGCGGAGGATCAAACCCACATGTTGCTTTAAACGGGGAGACGCCCGTGGCCGTGGAGATCGTGGCGTTGTGAGCGTACTCAATCCAGGGCAGGAACTTGCTCCAGGAGGATGAGCAGGAGGAGATGACACAGCGAAGGGCGGCCTCCAGCTCCTGATTAGCCCGCTCGCACTGGCCATTACTCTGGGGGTGATAACCAGAGGAGAGGCTGGCTGTGGCTCCTAGTGCCGCACAGAAGGCCTTCCAAACTTGAGATACAAACTGGGGTCCTCGATCAGACACAATATCAGCAGGGATGCCATGAAGACGGACCACATGTTGCACCAGGAGATCTGCAGTCTCCTGGGCCGAAGGCAGACCCCGAAGTGGCACAAAATGGGCCGCCTTCGAGAACCGGTCCACGATGGTTAACACCATGGTGTAGTCATCTGAAATGGGTAACCCAGTCACAAAGTCCATCGCTACGTGAGACCAGGGGCGTGAAGGAACCGGCAACGGATGTAGTAGGCCCGCCGGGGGGGATGATGTCGTCTTCCCGGTGGCGCACTGAGCACAGGCCCGGATGTAGCCTACAACGTCCTTCCGTAACCCTGGCCACCAGAAGGTCCTTTGGAGAAGATCCACGGTCCGACCCACTCCAGGATGACAAGCCAACTTGGAAGCGTGACCCCACTCAATCACCTTGCCTCGGACAGCGCGTGGAACAAACAAGCCCCCCCCCCCCCGGGGTCCGGTTCGGTCTTCTGAGCCCGGCGAACCATCTTGCAGATTCCCCAGGACAGGGCGCCCACGACGCAGGAAGGCGGCAGGATAGGGGTCTCCTGGTCCTCAGAGGATGGTGTGTCAAACTGCCGTGAGAGGGCATCCGGCTTACCATTCTTGCTTCCCGGCCGGTACGTGATGGTAAAGTTAAACCGGCTGAAGAAGAGGGACCAGCGAGCCTGGCGTGCATTCAGGCGCTTAGCCGTCCTGAGGTACTCCAGGTTACGGTGATCAGTCCAAACCACGAACGGCTGAGCAGCCCCCTCCAGCCAATGTCTCCATTCCTCCAAGGCGAGTTTCACTGCCAGTAACTCCCTGTCTCCGATGCTGTAGTTCCTCTCTGCAGGGGTGAGACGGTGAGAGAAAAAAGCACAAGGGCGAATCTTACCATCCTCAGGAGATCGTTGGGAGAGTACTGCTCCAACTCCCACATCAGACGCGTCCACCTCCACCAAGCACTGCAGCTTCGGGTCCACCTGGGTAAGGACTCGGGCCGAGGCGGACTCCCTCTTGAGCTTCTCAAATGCTCCGGCTGCTTCCTTACTCCAGCAAAATGGGATCTTAGGGGAGGTGAGAGCAGTCAAATGACGGGCAATATTACCAAAGTTGGGCACGAACCTCCTATAAAAATTAGCAAACCCCAGGAAACCTTGAAGCTGCTTTCTGGAGGTGGGTGCAGGCCAATCCACAACTGCCTTGACCTTGGCAGGGTCAGGGAGCACCTGGTTCCGAGCAATAATAAATCCAAGGAAGGAGGTTTGATCAGTGTGGAACTCACATTTCTCGGCCTTGACGAACAGCTGGTTCTCCAGGAGGCGCTGTAATACCCTGCGGACATGCACCCGATGCTCCTCTAGTGTGCGGGAGAAGATGAGGATGTCATCAAGATAAACAAAAACAAACGAGTTCAGAAAATCCCGTAATACATCATTTATCAAACGCTGGAAGACGGCTGGAGCGTTAGTTAACCCAAACGGCATTACCAGGTACTCAAAATGACCGCTGGGGGTCCGAAAAGCCGTCTTCCACTCATCTCCTTCTCTAATGCGCACTAGATGGTAGGCATTCCTAAGGTCCAGTTTAGTAAACCAGGATGCCCCCTGGAGGGAGTCAAAAGCAGTGTTCATCAAGGGCAGAGTATATTTGTCTTTGACTGTTATTTCATTCAGTCCCCGGAAGTCGATGCAGGGGCGTAGTGAACCGTCCTTTTTTCCAACAAAAAAAAATCCGGCCCCCACTGCCGAAGACGACGGGCGGATGATACCAGAGGCCAAGGACTCCTTGATGTACGTGTCCATGGCCTCGCGCTCCGGGACTGATAGGCTGTAAAGGCGGCTAGCAGGAAGAGGGGCCCCAGCCTTCAGATTGATGGCGCAGTCATACGGACGATGGGGGGGTAAGGACAACGCCCGAGACTTGCTAAACACTTGCCCCAAATCGTGATAAACCTCTGACACTTTAGACAAATCCGGTGGGGATGAATCAGGCAGAGGCACCTTAACGGATGGGGCGCACGCCGCTGATTGGAGGCAGGCGCTAAGGCAAAACGTACTCCATGCCGTTACTCTCCCAGCTTGCCAGTCAATGGTGGGGTTATGTAGGCGCAGCCAGAGATACCCCAGAATAACGGGCGAAGAAGAAACGGGCAGCACTAGGAACTGAATTTCCTCCCTGTGATTCCCTGAGACAATTATTGACACAGGGGCCGTCTGAAGGTCAATGGTGGTCAAAGAAGCTTTAGACAGGGTAATCAGTTTGACAGGGGGTTCTAAAGTCTGACAGCTAAGGCCCATTCGGGTTGCCAGGTCTCTAGAGATGAAATTCTGCTCAGCTCCAGAATCTACTAACGCTAGTGTGGAGTGTTCTGTATGTGTATGAATAAGTCTGAGGGGTAAACGACAACAAGTAAGGGGTTCTTCTGAGTTCTTGCCCGTGAATCCCCCTACTGCGATCCACGGGCCTTCCCTTTTAACTTATTTGGACATTCGAACACCCCATGTGACTCCTTCCCACAATAGAAACATAGGCCTTGATCCCTACGGCGTTGTTTCTCAGCTGCTGATACTTTAGAATGACCAATGATCATGGTTTCCTGATCCAGGGATTCCGCTGACGCGGGTAAAGCGAGAAGAGGGGAGTTAGGGACGCGAGGGCGGGGTTTAACTGAACGGGAAGTAGTTCGCCGTTCAGCCGCCCGCTCCCTTAATCTGCTATCGAGACTAACCGCTAGGGCAATCAAATCTCGCAAATTGTCTGGTTTGTCCCGTGCCGCTAACTCATCCTTTAGCTCGTCGTTGAGACTACGTAGGAAAATGCCACATAGTGATGGCTCCCCCCACCCAATCTCTGCGGCCAGGACCCGGAAGTCAATGGCGTAATCAGCAGCTGATCTCTTTCCCTGCTGTAAGCTCAAAAATCGTTCTGTCAACACCTCACCCCTATCAGTATGATCGAATACCGACAAAAACTCTGACACAAATTCCTGGTAAGAAAGCAGGGGATAGCTAGGTTTAGCCATGATCGAATACGCCCAGTCTAAGGCTCTACCTGCCAGCAAATTTATGACATAGCCTATCCGGCTAGAGTCGTGAGAAAAATCCCCCGGCACCCGCAGAAAAACTGACTCACATTGTAATATGAATCCTCGGGCTTCCCCGAGTTTTCCGCTGAACCGGGCAGGTGTAGGAATAGGGGTGAGGCGAGAGGACGAGGAGGTGTTAGCTTGTCCTGACACTAAGCCTGCAGGAGCTGAGATATTTGCGGTCGGGGGAAACGTCTGGTGTCCTTCCAAACGATCCAGCCGACCATTAATTAAAGTTAGTTGATTCAAGATTACTGTCTGCTGGTGAGCTAATAAATCTACCCGGGCGCTAAGAGTGTTGATTAGGCGCGACAGTGAGCTGTCCGCTGGGTCAACGTGACGGAGTCGTACTGACATGTTCCGGGACCCAGGAGACAGACACTGACACGGGCAGATAGTGACAATAATCTTTATTAAAGAGTGAGGGTGTGTAGTGCAAGTGTGAGTGCGTGGATAGAGTTCTGGTCACTGGAGCTGAGCGCCCTGGACGGAGACCCGGCAACCCTGGAACATAAAAGAAGAAACAATTACTTTTGTCCCACGCAAGTGACAAGCTACAAGTAGCGAGGCTTACTTGGTTGCAGCACAGGTTTCGTCCTGCTGAGATCCAGCGGCCGTGCAACGTGGAGGTGAAGGTGTCCGTGAACGTGCTGGGGCTTCCACCCGTGGCTGTGACAAGGACAGTTCTTCTCGAGACACCGGCTGTGACACCACAGACCGGGACGATGACAATCCAGACGATGACGAGGTGAGTGATTCCACAGAACGTGGTGACGATGAAATAACTGATGCTGATGACAGTAACTCCACTGATAACGGTGGCCAATACTCCTGCAACTGATACAATAACAGTTCTGGAATTTGAGGAGCAAGACGTACCGGTAGACGTGGTGGTAGCGAACCGCTACGTGTGCGTGTTGGCGTTACCCCGTCAGCTGGGGCCACAGGTCCGCCGCCAAGGGGGTCCACCTGTGCACAGGGGTTAAGATTAGGAGTTGAGTAACAGATGGTTCTCTTACGTGTCTGACTCTGAAGAGAAGTCCTTGAAGAGGTAAGAGAAGTTCTTGACGAAGCCAGAGAAGTTCCTGACGAAACGAGAGAGAATCCTGACGAGGCCAGAGAGCGGAGTTCAGGTTCTTTCTCCGACAAGGAGGACAGACGACTCCGTGCCGGGCTGTCAGCGACGCTGGCTTTTAACAGCTGTTGATTACCACCTGTTGGTCTGTGCGCAGCTGGAGTTAATGATGCCAATGACGGCCCAGAGGCCGCCATGACAGGTTGTGCAACAAAATATTAAGTTAAGGGTACCATCATTTTTGTTCAGGCCTGTTTGATGAGTTTGTTTTTTAAAATAATTCTGTTGAACCACAATTCAAAAGCATTGTCTGATTTTCATTGGTTAATTTTCATAGAATTTTTCTTTATTACCACTTTTGTCAGATTCAAGTTATTTCTGTGACCATTGTGGGTTTTTCTTTCATTAACAGAGGGGTACCAACAATTTTGTCCACGGCTGTAGCTAGCCGTTATTTAGCACTAGCTTTGTCAGAGCTTTGTTGCTGTTTTCAGGCGCTTCTGAAGATTGCAGTAGGTCTCAGTCAGCACTTTGCTTGCAACCCACCAATATGCTTTCATCCTTAACCGTAACAAAGGAAAAATAATCTGTTTCCACAAAAACAAAGTAGCTTCATCTTTTCCTCCACTCAGTAGTGAAAACTCAGGCTCTTTGCAACAGGTCACATCGACTGAAGGCTCGTCTCAGTACGGGAGAGTCAATTTGTATATTCATTTATTTGTGCTAAAAATATCTATCCATATTAATAAGAGTAACGCATCTGATCAAATTTTAGTAACTGTAATGCATTACTGAATTTTTAAACAGTAATTTCGTTACACACGTTACTGCAAAAGTAGTGGTGTTACTTTGTAATGCGTTACTCCCAACACTGGTTGTCCATTGCTTTGAATGGTTGACCCCAGGTATTTAAACTCACCAAGGTTAGTGTTCTGTTCCTCCATCCATCCATCTTCTTCTGCTTAATCTTTTTTGGATCACGGGGGGGTGGGGGTGGGGGGGCTGGAGCCTATCCCAGCATTTTTGGGCGAGAGGCAGGGTACACCCTGGACAGATCACCAGTCCATCGCGGGGCAAACACAGACAGACTCTGTTCCTATTTACTATAAATGTTTTCAGTGAAAGGGGCGGGTTATGCTAATCAGAACCCTATTGTGTAATTGGGCTCACATTTAGACGTCACCAAAAATGACTTGGCCAGGGTAATCTTTCAAAACTGTTTAAAAGTCTAACTCCACATTCAAGCTCTATATAGTTAAAAGTTTTTTAACTTTTTTTTTTTTAGAAATGATAAGCACATAAATAATACGTATATAAGAGGACTGGATTCATCTTACTGGGAATCATCAATGCTCTAACAGTTTAGAATCCCCACATTCATGCAGGGTAATAAATAAAAATGCTACTCCCAGAGATGAATTTAAAAAATACAAATAAGGGCATGTAAAAACAAAAAAAAAGGAAGAAACATGAGAAGCTCAAGTTAGGCAGTGGGAGAAGGAATAAGAAAGACAGCAAGGACTGAGGAAAGGAAAGCACTGTGGCTGTGTACAAAATTACTCCTATTCCTTGGAGCATAGACAGCAGAGTAGTATTCTCAGTAGTGAATATAAAAGCACTCCGTTTAGTCCACTAAAAGTATCCCATAATGCATTTTGAAAAGCAGTGTCCAATCCATCGTCACTATACTGCTACTGTATCTCATTATGCAATTGTTGTCTAGTGTGTGTATGATGCCGTAGCTGCCCACAGGGTGACGTCAGGCAGGCACGGCTACTTGTGTATATAATTCTGAGTTCTAATAATAAAAGGTAGTTGGCTGCTGGTTTCCTGCATGAGACAAGACTCCAACTCCCTTCCTTCATACATAACAGCAATGTATCCTTAAAGTAAATGCATTCAATTTATTATTAATTCATAACAAAATACCATTGCATAATTTATTTTTTCAGCTGATGTTAGTGTTAATGGTGCTGAGAAAATGAACTGGTTATTGTCTCCAAGGGTTTTTATTTATTCTGATAAGCTCACTGTATAGTTCTCTACAACCAGCTCCCTATATATCTACATTCACAAATGTGGCAGATTGGGTAAATGAAGAAAATTGAGAAGTAAAAAAAACAAGTCATGTGTGGCGGTTCGTTTTAACCCCACAACAGACTAAGGACACTCAGCCCTCTTTTCTGTTTTTCTGCTGCATTACTGAGAAGCAATGTGCCATTCATGTATTTGTGATGCAAACATGCATGTGTTGTGATGTAATGCGCCATTCTGTATAGTGTGCATATGGCTTGTCCTTACTATGCTTTTTCTGAGCATCTTAGATGTGCTTTGGTGTATTAATGTCTACAGGTAGACGAGTTTCTTCTGTCTCACCTATGTGATGTTAATCGATGCCTTTTATCCTTTGTACTCATGCATCCTGTCCTTACTGTGACCTAGAGACTCAGATCAATATGTAGATGTGCTTGTTAGCCTCTTTGTCTTGCACTTAGAGCGAGGTCTAGCTAATCTGCCCATTGTGATGTATGGCTTACAAATGCAAATACCTCCTGCCTGTTCTGTTGTCCCTTTGATCATTCTAGACTGTGGGGTATGTCTTTTTGATGTATTGTTATGATCAAGTATTTAAGGTGCAACTCTGTAACGCAATCTCTCTCTTCTTCTCTCACTCTGATCCTGCAACTGGTAGACACACACGTGTCCTCCTCTCCTTCTCTGAGAGCTTAGGGATCCCGCTCCGGGCTGCTCCACTATGCACCAGAGAGGGGATCCCGTGAAGGCGACATGATTTAATAAAACCTGCTTAAAACCACAGCACTGCTGCTTATTTTTTCATGCCGCCTCACTGGTGACCCCGACGTGATGCGCCGTCCTTGTAACTCCCCGATGCGTGCGCGGGGGTTCAGTGCGTGGGTGGGCCGCTGGAGTGGTGAGTCAGGGTGCAGAAACTTGGTGGAGAACGGCGCATGGCTCCACAGACTGCCTTCCTCCTTCGCCGCTGCCTTTCAGGGCTGCTCGCTCACCTGAGGCACGCATGCAGCATACTGGAAGGATTTGTTAACAGTCTTAGCCACGGCACAACGGGATTTCAGCCGTCAGCTGTTCCCAGGAGCTTTGGGGTTGCTTCAGCACCCAAAGCCAACAGTCCCTATGCTTTGTTTACTTTTTCTCTTACAGCCGCTCCTGCTTTTCTTCATGGCCACAAGAGGAGTCAGAGACTAATTTTTCTTCTTGTGATCTCCGCACGTGCAACGGGACAAGCCCTCGACGTCACGGAGCAGCAAGCAATTTTTGCACGGCTCAGGACGATTTCACAGCTCCTGCCGGCATTTACTACCCCTCCCCTCCCTCCCCCTCCGCCTGCAGCGAGCTTCTCCCACAGCTCGCTCACACAGATGGATTATCGAGGTCGCGACCCCCTGCCGCGTCCTCTGGGGGGGAGCGTGTGTGGCGGTTCGTTTTAACCCCACAACAGACTAAGGACACTCAGCCCTCTTTTCTGTTTTTCTGCTGCATTACTGAGAAGCAATGTGCCATTCATGTATTTGTGATGCAAACATGCATGTGTTGTGATGTAATGCGCCATTCTGTATAGTGTGCATATGGCTTGTCCTTACTATGCTTTTTCTGAGCATCTTAGATGTGCTTTGGTGTATTAATGTCTACAGGTAGACGAGTTTCTTCTGTCTCACCTATGTGATGTTAATCGATGCCTTTCATCCTTTGTACTCATGCATCCTGTCCTTACTGTGACCTAGAGACTCAGATCAATATGTAGATGTGCTTGTTAGCCTCTTTGTCTTGCACTTAGAGCGAGGTCTAGCTAATCTGCCCATTGTGATGTATGGCTTACAAATGCAAATACCTCCTGCCTGTTCTGTTGTCCCTTTGATCATTCTAGACTGTGGGGTATGTCTTTTTGATGTATTGTTATGATCAAGTATTTAAGGTGCAACTCTGTAACGCAATCTCTCTCTTCTTCTCTCACTCTGATCCTGCAACTGGTAGACACACACGTGTCCTCCTCTCCTTCTCTGAGAGCTTAGGGATCCCGCTCCGGGCTGCTCCACTATGCACCGGAGAGGGGATCCCGTGAAGGCGACATGATTTAATAAAACCTGCTTAAAACCACAGCACTGCTGCTTATTTTTTCATGCCGCCTCACATGCACAAGTCATAATCAAAACAGAATAAGAAGTAACTATAACAACCAGAACTTATTAGGCATTGGCTCCCAACTCAACTCCGACATTACCAGTGCCTATACTCGGACTCACCATATCCCTATTTTATAATTTTTTTTTTATTTAACCTTTATTTATAGTAATCAAGATGGTGGTGGCGTGTTCACATGCTGCGGCTAGACGCTTTGGACTACTGAGCTCATTTTTGTGTTTTTTCTGCTTTTTTCTGTACTCCTTCTGTGACGGACAAATTACCTACAGTCGCCAGGAACTTCTAAGCATTGGTCGCCAACTTACCTCCAACATCCCCAGCACTTATTCCAGTAATCGTTATCACATCCCTGAGGAGATCGCCAGACCTCCAGGCACTCCGTGGTTTGTTATTGGACCCTGCAAATGGCGTAGACGACAAGAGGGAAAGCCAAAACGAGGCTGCAAGGCTGGCCTCCCAGCTGCACGAACTATGCACCAAACCACCGTTAACATCAATTTTTCTCACTAATGCCAGATCCCTCGCCAATAAAATGGATGAGCTGTGATCGGAGATTGCCTATAATCTCTACGTCCGGGACTGTTGTATTCTGACTGTGACCAAGCCATGACTGAACCTACGTATTCCTGACGCTGCTATGGAATTACCCGGCCAAACTACTGACTGCTTTGACCGCAACGCTGATTCTGGTAAGGGAAGGGGTGGAGAGCTCTGTGTTTATGTGCTTTAGACTTGGTGTAATAACAGCAAAATGATTCACAACCACTGTTCACCAGACTTAGAGGCCATGCCCTTCCTGTACAGGCCTTTTTTATCCTCCCCGCCAGTTAACGGCAGTAATTGTAACAGCTGTTTACGTTCCTCCAGACGCAAACATCAGCTTAGCACTCAACCACCTCCAGCACATTTTCAGCAGGCAGCAAAGAGATCACCCCAACACAGTCCACATTATTGCAGGGAATTTTAACAAAGCATGTTTAAACACTGTACTCCCCAAATTCCACCAACATGTTAAGTGTTCCACAAGAGGGGAAGGAACACTGGATCATGTTTACAGCAACATTAAAAACACCTACAGAGCTACCCCCTCCCCCACCTTGAACAATCAGACCATCTCTCCCTGCTTCTAATACCTGCCTACACCCCCCTCAGGAAGAGTTCCCCCCCCCCCAGCCAAACAAACAATTAAAATCTGGTCTGAAAATGCTCTCCTCCAGCTACAAGTCTGCTTTGCCTGCACAGAATGGAGCATCTTTGAATAGCAGGACCTGGACTCCTACACAGAGTCTGTCCTTCACTACATCAGATACTGTGTAGAAAATGTGACAGTCACCAAACACATCCGGGTCTTTTCAAACCGCAAATCCTGGATGACCAGTGAAGTCCAGGCTCTGATCAGAGCCCACAACTCAGCCTGCAGACAGAGGGACAGCTCTCTGTACAGCACTGCCAGAGTCAACCTGAGGAGGGGCATAAAACTTGCTAAGAACGCCTATAGGAGGAAAGTGGAGGGCTTCCTCACAAACAACCACCCCCAACAGATGTGGAGAGGTATCCAAGTCCTCACCAACTACAGGGGCCAGGGCTCCCCAACATCAGACAGCAGCCTCACTCTGGCAGAGGAGCTTAACAGCTTCTTTGCCCACTTTGAGCACACCTCTCCCCCAAACTCATCCCCCCCTCCCCCTTCTCTCCCTCTCTCTCCCCCCTCCCTTCTCTCTCCACAGGTGCATGAGGTGAGGAGGCAACTGAGAGCAGTGAACCCCCGAAGAGCTGCTGCACCCCACGGCATCCCAGAAGCAATGGTCAAAGCATGTGCTGACCAGCTGGCGGGGATCCTCACCAAGCTGTTCAACCTCTCCCTGACACACGTCACCATCCCCACATGCCTCAAGGCTTCCACCATCATCCCCATCCCCAAAAAGGCTGAAATAGACAGCCTGAATAAGTACAGACCCATAGCACTCATGTCTGTAGTCATGAAGTGTTTTGAGCATCTGGTGTCCCAGCACATCAGGGACTGTCTCCCCCCCTTCTTTGACCCCCACCAGTTCACTAACAGGGCAAACCGGTCCACAGAAGACACCATCCCCATTACACTTCACAGAGCACTGAGCCACCTGGAGAACACAAAGCGCTATGTGAAGATGTTCTTTGTGGACTACAACTCAGTATTCAACACCATCATCCTGGACATCCTGATCAATAAACTACACCACCTCACCTGCTCCTGGATAAAAAACTTTCTCACCAACCGCCCACAATCAGTCAGACTTGGCCCCCACCACTCCTACACACTGTCACTCAGCACTGGCTCCCCCCAGGGCTGCGTGGTAAGCAGTCTACTGTATGCCCTGTATACCTTTGACTGTATTCCAACCCACCCATCCACCGTCATCGTGAAGTATGCGGACTACACTACTTTGGTTGGGCTCATCATCAATGATGATGAGAAGGCATACCGGGTGGAGGTAGAGAATCTGTTGATGTGGTGCTCAGCAAACAACTTGGAACTTGTTATAATAAATAAGTAGTGAAGATTAGTTAATTAGATATTACACAAAGTGCTTGCATATACATATCTTTTAGATCCACACATACACTCACACACGTACATACACACATACACATGCACGCACACATAAAAGCTCCACTGGAAAGTCTCTGTTCCTGTTTCCATATATGGGCATGGAGAAAGAGGAGACATCTGGAGAGACAGGAACCAACAGGATGGAAGTCATAAAGAGCTGAGATGACATCTGAAGCCATTTGGACACTGAAAGGACCGGTTCTAACTAGTTTGGACAATGGTCAGTATATTGTTGGAAAGTTAATGGGAAACGCCCGGTAACTGGAAGCCTTTTTTGTAGCTGTGCTGTTCTTTGTTCTAGGTCTTTTTCACCAGAGGGGACTGGGAAGGACCCACGGCTGTGTTCACTGACTCCCTGCATGAGTCAATAAAAGTTAAGCTGAGAAATAGTATTTCTTCTGTGATTATTGGTTGGTTAACTGAAAAGATTCTGCTAACTGTCCAAAGTTAAATTTTACAGTTTTGGTGGAGGATACGGGCAGTTTGCCAACTTTATTGACGACGGACGGACATCGGGACATAAAGTTTTGGCTGGTTACTGCAGACAATCAGGGCTCCAAATCAAAAGATGAGCACCTCTTTTAAAAATCTCTGTAAGATTGTCTGTGATATCCAGTCAAAGTAAGTCTTTTGTCCTGTTTTTTTAAATTCTATTGGAAAAACTTAACATAAAGATAATGTTTTATTTTATGTCTATTTTTTATGATTGTAAGAACATGCAGGGAGTCTTATAAAGCATGCATGCATTCACAATGTTAGGGACAGATCAATGAGCCACTTTTTAAAGATACATAGGGAGTTTTAATATAAAATAAAACTTTCATATGTTATAGATACATAGGAAGTCTTAAGACTTTTACATGTTACTAATGGTATATAGAAAGTTTTTATGTAAATAAGACTTTCATATGTTACTAATGATACATAGAAAATCTTTATGTAAATAAGACTTTCATATGTTACACATGATACATAGAAAGTCTTTATGTAAATAAGACTTTCATATGTTACTAATAATACATGGAAAGTCTTGAGACTTTCATATGTTACCAAAAGATACATAGGGAGTCTTGGTGTAAAACAAAGCTTTCATATGTTAATGGAATAAGAGGTTACAGTAATTGTAACCTCCAGTTTGTTAAAATTAGTTGGACTAAGCTATCAGTGGTATTGATGACTGGACGTAGCTCAGTGTAAATTGTCTCTACATAATAATTAAACTGGTTTTATTGAGCGACAGGACAAATACATACACACAATAACTCTGTACATATCTACTAACTCTTTTTCCCATAGTATATAGTATAGGCAATTTAACCACCGTGCAGGAAACGGGGCGAGTCTGCGTATCTTTCATCATGAAGAGGAGAGGTAATTCACCCGCTGGCCTGAGTTAAACTGAGAAATTGTGTTTAAAGCATGATAAGAGTTACTGAGAGGAGATTGTTTGAAGTAACAGTGCTGAATTGTACACGAAGTTGTAAGATTATTCTTGCATGAATAATATGGAATTTAAGGGGACAACTCTCAAGTTTCCTTGAAAAAAACAAGGTGTGGTTTGTGGTGAACAGGCTTGCAGCCACGTTGCACGTTCACACTTGTGCATGACCGAACCGGCCACATGACATTCCCTTTGCATGGGAACTGCGCATGTGCAGATTAAGCAGTGCGAACGCCATTTTGAAATCACCATGGTGAGTCATCCTGGGTGCCGTATTGGAGCTGAGCCAGCTAGACTGCCTCCAAGCGACGTCACTGTGTCTCCTCCTCCTTGAGTGTAGAAGGAAATGCCTCCATCTTGTGGTAAACTATAAGAATTGCATTCTTTCATAAATTTACCTCCAATTTGAGCTTCCAAGTTAACTTCAAAGGAATTTTTTCCAACAATTTTGGGGACCTTAGTATCTCTCTGCTCACTGCTCTAGAAGTCCCTGCACAGCTGAACAAAAGTCCTCCCACACCTGCTCAATAGCGGGCTTGATGCAGTGAGGCAACAGAGAGGCACCCCAATCAGCAGGAGAGTGAAGAGGTTCAACTTTAATCTGGGCAGAGGAAAGAATAAGTAGATTTATTCCTAATTATAAAAGGGTATGTGTTGTTGTGAAAATCTTAGGTTGAGACCACATAAAAATAGGGGTAATTCAAACACTACTGAAGAAAAAGGAAAAACAAATAAGGAGAAATAAATGTTGTGGAGATGCGTGTATGGTGAAGTGAAGTTTGTGAGCTGAGAGTGGACAGAAATGGAGAAGGAAGTTTGGTTTTAGAGGAAAATTGAAGGCTGATGAATGTGAAAGTTTTGTGCAGGATATAAGGGAAAAGTGTGGATTGACCGAAGCGCAGGAGTGGTTAGAAAAAGGGAAGAAAAAAACTAAGAATGAGAGACTGCCGCTGCGACCGTGAGATGAAAAATAATAAGCATGACAAAAATGAAAAAAGAAAAAAGATGCTATATAATGGTTTGTCTGTTTCTCCATTAATCTGAGACAATGGTGGTAGCTGTGGTTCCACACCGGATCTGCCTCCCTACCCCAGCGACCGTGTGAGTTCCTCTTCAGACCCACTTGAACTGGTTGCGGCCTCCCCCTCTTCCCTCCGTGACTACAGTAAAAGAATTTTTTTTTAAAAAAAAGGAAGGGACATCAAGAGACAGGACAAAGATGATCAAACCGACCACATGTAAGTAAAATACATTATATTGGGGGGGGGGTTTCCATTTCCAAATGGGAGGACTTAAATTTGATCAAACGGCATTAAAAAGGTCTTAAAGTACTTAATTTACTTTTCTGATAGCAGCTCAAATATTGGGTCTAATTCAAGAACATTTTAGTGTTGGTATGTGTAAATCAGGCGTATTTTGACAGTAAGCTGTGTTGGTATTAACAAGCCACTCCAGATTCAACAAACTGCTCGTATGTTCTCCAAGCATGCGTAAACAGCATTCGTGAATCATCTGTAGTCAGTGCATGTTCACGAGAATTGAAGACTGCATAACCGATGCCTAAAACTACCGCTAAAGTCACATTTCACAGTAAAAGACCAGCAGTTTCATTCAGTAAACGCCTAAGAGAAAGAGAAGAGGAAAAAACCCAATGAATCTGGAGTTCTCCTGTGTGTGAGAGGAAAAAATCAGATTAGTTGTGGCAGGAGGGTTTTCTTCTGCAGCGACTGACATGAAGAAACAGCATAAGCCTGAATGTAGTGCTGCCATAAAAAAACATTTTCACTGTTTTGGAATGGCATTATTTTAAACAACTATGGCATAAAATACACCTGAAATTGGATTTCAGATGGGCACCATGATCTGCTTTCAAAACTGTACATATCCATATTGCACTGTGTCATGTGTGGGGCTGATGTTCAACCATGCCCATGATTCATGGCTGTAGCTTCCTGATTTATTACCTCCGCCAAGGAGGTCATGTTTTTACCGGTGTTTGTCTGTCTGTCTGTCTGTCTGTCTGTCTGTCTGCTACCAACATAACTCAAAAAGTTATGAACGGATTTTGATGAAATTTTCAGGAAAGGTGTGTAATGGCACGGGGAACAGATGATTAGATTTTGGTGATGATCTGAGAGTGCATACCTCCACCAAGGGCTTTGTTTGTATTTGTGCAGCAGGATTACACAAAAACTACTGGATGGATTTGGATGAAATTTTCACCGGAGGTCATTCTTGGCCTAGAGAGGAACCCATTATATTTTGGTGATGATCTGAGAATGCATACCTCAGCCAAGGCTTTTATCTTCTCACAGTGTGTTAGCAACAATACTCCAAAACTGATGGACAGACTTTGATGCAATTTTCACCACAAGTGGCTATAGGCCTACACACAAACCCATTACATTTTGGAGGTGATCCATGAGAAATGGAAGGAGCCTTGGCGGAGGTATGCGCTCTATGAGTGCTTTTCTAGTTGTTAATTGGTCCCAGCTGGCAGGTTGTTAGAGCCCTGAGCCAGGGCTCCTTGCCAGTCTACAACTACGCCCCCTTTCTCTCTTTGCTTGCCAGACAATCACCGGCTGTGTGTCATCACAGGTTACTATTCTCATACACAATTACACACATGCACGCACGAACTCAGGACACTCTTTCATGCATGCACACACATATATACATTCCTTTGTACTCACATATGCTGACATGCACTCATACACGGACTCCCACTGCACACCTG
The DNA here is from genome assembly GCA_020510985.1 of Pholidichthys leucotaenia. NCBI lineage: Eukaryota > Metazoa > Chordata > Actinopteri > Cichliformes > Pholidichthyidae > Pholidichthys > Pholidichthys leucotaenia. The sequence continues at coordinate 108,401,465 of CM035837.1, forward strand.
CATCTACTTGTCACTCATTAGTCTGTTTGGTATTTATTGGGTGACAGTGGGGGCATTCAGTGTCATGGCGTAAGTCTGCACTGACTGTTCAGTCTGAAGTCCTACCTGTCTTTGGCTACACCAGTTTATGTTGAAGTCCCGGAGCTGTTGGTATTTTTTCCGTGGACTACTCCAGTGTTGTTTTCCCAGAACCTGCTGAGCTCCGATGCCTATGTAAGTCTTCCTCAGTGTTATTATTTGCCCTTCCTTGTTCCGCTCTGGAGGCGCATGGGGTTCCTCCTCTGACCAACTAAGCTCGGATATCCATCGCTTTGTGTACCAGACTGAGTTTTTCACTGAACATTTCTTGTATTTTGAGTTTCCCCAGTCTGTTGATAAACACGTTCTCTTCACCTGCATTTGGGCTCGAACCAATTCATTTGTTCACTGTGAAGTTACGTGGCGGACATGACAGCACGCTGCAACCAACAAGAGCCCAGCAGTGAAGAGACGTGACATTTTTTCACCCTTTTTGTATTTCTCCACTAACCTGTTTGGAGCCAGATGTCCCCGATGAGCCATTTCCACACTGGCAGAAGTAAACGGACAGTGGGACATCCCAGCGTGGAAGAGGAATGGGCAGCCATATCCATCTAGGAGTTCTTGTTTGACGCCGATGACAGCTACGGCCCCGGAGAAAAATTGGACTGTCTGAACTGGGCGTTGAGGATTCTGAAGGCCCACCCTGGCCTCTGGAATTATCCTCAGTATGCCGGACTGTTGTCCTCCGTCTGCGCGCTCTTGCAGGCTTTCCCTCACCTGAGGAGACGGGCACTCCACACTAAGCCCAAGCAGAGACAGTCTTCTCAGCCGGCAGCCATCTTTTCCTCCACTCCGCCTCTAGCTCCAACATGGCCGCCACCAGGTCAGCAGCAGTGATGTCATCCGGCCCTGGATACCCGGAGGAATTATCAAGCCCCGGCAATTGCATCCTTCCATACACCAAGCCCGGTTATCCCCGCAGCCGAGCCTTTTTCATGTGTTCCTTTCCAGGCAGTCCCACTGCAAGATTCTCCTCCACATCCGCTGCGAGGACCTTTTCCTCGGTGTGTCCGCAGGAGGTTGAGGGGCGCTTGTTTTCTTCACCGGTGGTTCCCGTTCCTGTGGCGAGAGAGGCGGCTCCTAAATGGTGTACAGAGGGTCCAACCACCACTTTTTCCAAACGGAAAGATGATGACGCCCAAACAGCAGCAGCCAACATCATTATCTGGGGAGACAGCAAGTTAATTTTCATTTTATTCCTAAAAATAGTGAAATGTCTTGGGAAGGACCCATGGCCATGTTCACTGACTCCCTGCGTGAGTCAATAAAAGTTAAGCTGAGAAATGGTGATTCTTCTGTGATTATTGGTTGGTTAACTGAAAAGATTCTGCTAACTGTCCAAAATTAATTTTTACAAACTGAATGTCCATAAAACTAAAGAACTAATTATGGACTTCAGAAAGCACAGACAGGACCATACCCTTCTCCTCATAAATGGAGACCATGTGGAAATTGTCACCACTTTTAGGTTTCTGGGCACTCACATCACCTTTGACCTCTCCTGGACTGACAACACCAAGGCCCTGGTGAAGAAAGCCCAGCAGCGGCTGCACTTCCTCTATATCCTGAGGAAGAACAACCTGGACCAGAAGCTGCTGCTGGCCTTCTACCACTGCTCAGTGGAGAGCGTGTCACCTACTGTCTGGGTGTGTGGTACACTGGCTCCATAGGTGAGAACAGGAAGGCCTTTCAGAGGGATATCAACACCGCCCAAAAAATCATTGGTGGCTCTCTACCCTCCCTGGAGAACATCTCCAGATCCTCCTGTCTCAGAAAGACCAAGGCCATCACAGGAGACCCCTCACATCCCACACACACCCTGTTTGACCTGCTTCCCTCTGGATGACAGTTCAGATCAATCAGGTCCCACACCTCCAGACTGACAAACAGTTTCTTCCCCTGGGTCATCCGGACTGCAAACAGCCAGAGGTCCATCCCCGTCCCCCACAACTCACACATATACATAAAACTGAGGAGCTTTTAATAATTTAATTAAAAAAAACACCCGTTTTTGCACTCTGCACTTTTCAGTTCAAAAATCCATCTGTTGAGTCAATACTAAAATGTGTATTATACTTATTTTATTTTATTGTGTGCTATTTGTATTTAAATGTGTGCCTATATATCTGTGTTCTTATATTTATACTTTTCTATGCCAATGTGCACAGTAGCTGGGTGGAGCACCCACAATTTCAAGCTTATATCGGGAGGTGATGAGACTGCCTACAGTGATGAGGTCCAGCTTCTGGCAGAATGTTGCAAGGCCAACAATCTGCTTCTGAACACCACAAAGACTAAAGAGGCCATAATCAACTTCAGGAGGCATGGGGGGGGGGGGGGACTATGCTCCTCTCCTCATTAATGGAGTTCAGGTGGAGAGAGTGACATCCTTCAGGTTCTTGGGTGTCTTCATCTCAGAGCAGCTTACCTGGTCCACAAATACCACAGCTGTTTCAAAGAAGAACTTCATTTCCTAAGGATCTTGAGAAAGAACAGACAGGAGAAGAAGCGACTGGTGACCTTCTACTGCACGACCATCATGAGTGTACTCACGTACTGTATTACAGAGTGGTATGCGAGCAGTTTGGCTGCGGATAGGAAGGCTCTCCAGCGGGTGATCAACACAACACACAAAATCACTGGCTGCCGTCTCCCCCAGCTGGAGGAGATCACCACCTCTTGTTGCCTCAGAAGAGCCAAAGCCATCCTGTCCAACTTCTTCCTTCTAGCCCACCACCTGTTTGACCAGCTCCCTTCTGGCAGACGATATAGGTCAATCAAAGCTTGCACAGCCAGGATGTCAAATCGCTTTTTTTCCTGGGCCATTAGGACATTGAACGTGCATGAACTGTAATGACCTTCTGGTGAGATTCTGTGAAATCTTGCAATCATTTCCTGTGCAAAATTTGTTGCTTAGTGCAATATTACATTTATGCAGGTGATCTGGGCTTTGTTTCATTGCTGCCCTTTCTACTGTGTTTTGTGTACAGTGTAAATACATGTAATCCGGGTCTTTATTCTATTGCTGTCTTATTTTATTGCATTTTATTGTACTTTTACTATGTTATTATTTTTATTTATTTAGCATAGATGGTATGTGATGTATCTTAGTTATTAACCAGAGATTGGAGATGCACCTTAATTTCATTGTGATGGTACTGTGTGCAATGACAATAAAAAGCTATTCTATTCTAGTCTATTCTACTTGAAATTGTATAATGACAATAAAGCCTATTCTATTCTATTCTGTTTTGTTCTATAAATGAAGCATGAAAAACACACATGGACAATGAGGTAGACAAAGATAGGAGAACACAGTAGGGAAACCAAAAAAAGACTTTAATTAATAGGAGCCAAACCTAAGTATATAATGACAAACCCAGCATCTCTTTTTTTTTTCTTTTTTGTGTTAGGAGGCACTGGTCACCAATAAATCAAAAGCACTTTTTTCCCTCTGATCTGTGGCACCAATTATTTGGATTGTTTTGGTGTGAGCGGGCAGGTTTGGGAGCTATCATCTGTAGTCTGTAGAGTTTGCTCTCTCTTGAACTCAAATGTGCTCTCCTTGTGTTGCTCACAGCACTAAAAATATATTTGAAAATCTCTGCAGCAACCTTCTGCAAAGCTGTTTAATGAAGGAACTGTTTTCTTATCACCCGACACCCTCCATCCCGATTACTGCGCAGAAATATGCTCTTACACCTCACACCTGCCTGCAATAAGAGACTCATACTCCTGACAGCGTAACAGGATGTAAACATTTGGTGTCCCCTTCTCTGAGCTTTAATGTTAACTGGCAGGATGCTTCTTTTGATTGGGGGATGTAAACAGTAGGGAAAAACATCAGACACTGTAGATAACAGGGTCATGATTTTTTGAAAGATACACCATTGCTTAGTTGAGCTTATAAATTTATTTAATGCTGATTAGTTTTGATGCAATTAACAGAAGGCAGACAGCTAATTTCTGAAACTAAGCAACTCATTACAAATAATCAAATATGTACAGTAAATTCATTTTGTAGTGAGTTGTTCCTGTGAATATTATCCCCATGTTGCTGGTGTAACTATGGCTATGTTCATATTATAAGTCAAATTATTCAATTCTGATTTTTAGGTTATGACAGTACCTGTTCATAATTACAAGTGACTTTTACCTACCTCGAATATGAATGTGTATGTCCTCTGTAATGGCATGTATGCTCGCAAAAAGACATCATTGCAATCCTCAACATCAATAAAAAATGTCATATACAGTGGGGCAAATAAGTATTGAACATGTCAACATTTTCTCATTAAACATATCTCTGATGGAGCCATTGACCTGAGATTTTCACCAGATATCAGTAACAACCTCAGTAATCCATACATACAAAGAAATCAAGGCAACTGTGTTCACAAAGCAAGTTATATTTAATAAAGTGGAATAATACCAGGAATAAGTATTGAACACATGAAGAAAAAGAGGTGCAAAAAGGCATAGAAAGTCAAGAAACCAGCTGAAATCCATCAGAATTTAGGAAGCCATCCCATCCCCATCAGTGCAAATAAATTTCAGCTGGTTAAGTCCTGACTGATAGCCTTTAAAAGGTCTGTGAATATCAGATTGTCACACCACAAAGAATTCATGATGGGTAGAAGCAAAGAGCTCTCTCTAGACCTTTGCAACCTTATCGTTGCAAAACATAATGATGGCACTGGTTACAGACACATTTCTAAGCTGCTGAATGTTCCAGTGACCACTGTTGTGGAACATCATTTTACCATAAACCAGCCACGACCAGGAGTTCCTTGCAAGATTTCTGACAGAGGAGTCAAAAGAATTATCAGAAGAGTTATCCATGAGCCAAAGACCACTCGTGGAGAGCTCCAGAAAGACCTGGAGTTAGCAGGTACTTTTGTATCAATGTTGTTTCAAAGAAAACAATAAGTAATACACTCGACTGACATGGGCTCTATACCCACTCACCTCGCAAGACTCCATTGCTGAAGAAAAAGCATGTTGAAGCTCATTTAAAGTTTACTGCACAACATTTGGGCAAGTCAGTAAAGTACTGGAAGAATGTAGTCTGGTCAAATGAGGCCATAATTGAACTTTTTGGATGCCACAACACACAGCATATTTGGAGGAGAAATGGACCTGCACATCTGCCCAAAAACACCATACCATGAGTGAAGTTTGGAGGGAGGACAATCATGGTGTGGGGGTGTTTTTCAGCACATGGTACAGGCAGACTTCACATAATTGAAGAAAAGATAAATGGATAAATGTACAGACATCCTTGATAAGAACCTGTTTCCATCTGCCAAGATGCTGAAGATGAAACAAGGGTGGACATTTCAGCAAGACAATGATACCCCACACACAGCCAAGAAAACTCTCAACTGGCTCCAGAGAAAGAAAATAAAGTTGATAGAATGGCCCAGTCAGTCAACTGGCCTGAATCCAATTGAAAATCTATGGAACAAACTGAAGATCAGAGTTCATAGAAGACATCCACGGAATCGTCAAGATTTGAAGACAGTTTGTGTGAAAGAATCGCACTAAAATCAGTCCTGAGTAATGTCTGCACCTAGTTTCTCCATACAGGAGGCATTTGGAGGCTGTTATTACCATCAAAGGCTTTTCTACTAAACAGTAATTGAATTTCACCAAGTGTGTTCAATACTTATTCCCTGTGTCATTCCACTTTATTAAATATAATTTGTTTTGTGAACACAGTTGCCTTGATTTCTTTGTATTTATGGATTACTTGGGTTGTTACTGATATCTGGTGAAAATCTCAGGTCAATGGCTCCATCAGAAATATGTTTACTGAGAAAAATGTTGACGGGCTCAATACTTATTTTCCCCACTCTGTACAGTATTATACATTAAACTGAGACAATACAGTGGTGCGAAAATGTATTTGCCCCTTCCTGATTTCTTATATTTTTGCATATTTGTCCCACTTAAATGTTTCAGATCATCAAACTAATTTTAATGTTAGACAAAGATAACCCAGGTAAATACAAAATGCAATTTTTAAATGATGATTCACTTTATTAAAAGAAAAAAGTTATCCAAACCTACCTGAAAGTAACCATGAATTAACTGTGATTAGTCACACTTTTAGAAAGCTTTTATTGAAAGCTGAGTTCAATTTTACTAGCCACAGCAGGCTGACTAACCTGTTGAATCAAGAAATCATTGAAATAAAAGCTGTCTGACAAAGTGAACTTGGCTAGAAGGTCTCAAAAAGCAACACATCATGCCAAGATCTAAAGAAATTCAAGAACGGATAGAAACATGAACCCAGAACAACATCTAAAGCAGTGATTCTCAACTGGTGGGTCACAAACCAGTTTTGAGTGGGTCACAGACAGCAGGTCAAAAAGTAAATAATATTCTGAGGTTCAGCTACATCTGAAATCAGACTTGTCTTATTTTGAAAAAAACCCAAAAACTTTTATTTTGACAGGCATGCGTCAGAGAGGTGCAGCCTATGTAATTTAAATTTCAATGATGATACCTAAACAAAAACTGTAATATGTGCTCAGCAGCAGAAAATACAAGTGATTTTTAAAGATACCAGTGCATGCCCATAGAAAGCAAGGTATTCTTGTCTGAAAACAGGTAGCCCAATTAAGCTTTACAGGCCCAAATGTAGGGTGTGTTTGAAAGTGTAATACAAAGCTGTGTAGCCTATACATAGGCAATCCCACATGTTAGACTTTGACAAAAATGAAAGGGACTAAACGGCACTCAGATTTATTTGATTGTGTGAATATTAATTACAGAATTATTGAAAATAAATGGGACATTCAATATTAGCGACTCTTTCTGAACTCCTATTTTTTTTGTCAGATCACTTATTTGTGTGATCTTGGCTTACTGTATATTCATGTGTTTTATATTGCACTTTGGGAAATGGGAGTTGTTCAATCACCATTATAATTGTTTTATATGTGTAGTTTATAGTATATCATCAATAAACTCATGCACTACTATAACAGGACACATTTACAAATATTTGGGACCCATTCTAGTGCATCATTTTATATTTTAGCAATACTGTAAGTACAAAACACCCAACATTATTATACACAGCAGAATGACCCGTTTGGCTACAACTGTTGCATCAGTGTTGCACATTTGTCAGTAAATATTTAAATACATATTTACTGACATATTTACTGCCTCATCCATCCAGGCAGATGCCCTGTAATTTCCCTCTGGGGATTAATAAAGTGTACATATTACAAATATTTTGTTGTTTGGGCGTTTTTGTATTCTGTTTAGTCGTAGTCGTCGTTTAGTCAAACCGTGCATATGTGGCCACATATGATATGCATTGATCTGGGCATTCTGTTCCACAATCATCGTGGTATTATTATTATTAATTTTTTAATTTTTAGATAGCCATGCAAGCACACCAAAAGGAATGCCATTGGCAATGGCAAGTCGCAGTCCTGCAAAGGAACTCCTGTCTACCTCTGACCGGACAGGCTGGGCTTGCTTTCCTGCGAAGGACGCATTCCACCTGTTGCTCCTCCAACACCAGTGTTCTTTGTGTTCTTTGACCCCTGTCCCTGCTGGCATTCCCTGAATTATCCTTTAGATCTACGCAATCACAACAACATTATAATATAATTTTTAAGCATTTCATCTTCAGTATTCTGTTTTTTGGTCAAATTTGTCGCTTTTCACTTCCTTTTTTGTTTGCGGAATGCTGTGGTGTGTGACTGGTCGTGATGCTGCATATTATCCAGTCAGTAGGGAGTCAATCCGAAACCCCACCTACACTTCTAGAAGCCAGAGCATGAGGAAACACAGCGGTGGCTAAACTTTTATTGATAAAAATTACATATTTTGACTGAACAACTCCATACTCGGGGATGCCCACCGTCGTAACTTCAGCAAAGCACTTATAAAATCTGAGGTCTGTCTGACAAACGGTTTGAGAGATATGGGAGGAACACACACACACAGCGATTCCTTGAATTTATAGATAGACATTTTAAGAAACATGGCTTTAAAAATGTTGCTTAAGAATAAGAGCCAAGGGGGACATAGTTTATGATTTTACAGCCCTTTTAAACAACCATTTTGAGATAAATTAGTTGGATACACAACCTTGGTCTCATTCCAGTGGCGTCAGAGGTGCTGGTGTGTCTTCTTTATAGAGAACACTGCTGTGCTACAGAGGTTATAGTTGGGGAGACCTTCCTACCTCGTTTTTATACAGCAAGCATTGTTACTGCTCTAAAGAGCTGTGCCATTGGCCAAATAGTGATGATTTTCTAAACCTAGCCATATGGTTTTAATGCCTGGACTTAAACAGCAAGTGAAAATAAAAATAGAGTTGAAACAAAATTAATTCACCACAGAAAAAGAGCAAGGCAAAGTGCAAACTGCTGCAAGGACTGGGGTCTTTTTTTTTTTTTTTTTTTTTTTTTTACCAAACAGGACCGTTTGGGGCAATATTGCCACATGTCAAATTCTCATCACCAAAGGACACCTCTTGCCTAAACACATCTGACAGAAAGACACTAATTGACTCCCTGGGACGACAGTGTGCTGCATACACAGACGCTACTAATCACAATAATTAAAGCTCTTGTCTAAATAGAATATTAACACTTATGTCATTTGTAATGTCTGCTTTCACCTATTGTATGTCAAAACATCTGCTATAAAATAAATGTGTCAATATTGCCCACTTTGTGAAGATATATTATGTGTTTTCCATCTTGCTGTTAATGTATACTGAGCTCTTTACCTAGAATAATGGGTACAATTGTTCTGTGGTTACTGACTGCATTAGACAGCATGCAGTGAAAATATGTCTGGATCAGTGCTGTGTCTCTGGAGCTGGTAGCCGAGAGTAGTATAAACTGCTTCGAATAATGGGGAATACATTGCATCCATTATATGATCTGTTCAGCAGACAGCAGAGGGCTTTCAGTGGGAGGCTCCTGCACCTCCACTGCAATAAGGGCCCCTACAGAAAATAATTTCTGCCAACAGCTATGAGAATCTGTAATGACTTCTCTATGGGCAAGGTGAAAAAACAAAGGCCTTCAGTTTAATTTTCTATTAATTTTTCATTATCTTAAAATTTGTTATGTGATGTAGGGCAGCTCAGTGGTTAGCACTGTGGCAGCATAGCAAGAAGGTCGTGGGATTGATCCCACCCTTGACCATCGTGGGTTCGAGCCCACTCCTGACCATCAGTGACCCTTCTGTGTGGAGTTTGCATGTTATCCCTGTGCCTGCATGGGTTTTCTCCGGGTACTCTGGTTTCCTCCTAACATGCAGGTTAGGTTAATTGGCATCAACTGGGGATTCTAAATTGTCCTTAGGTATGAATGTGAAAGTGAATGATTGTCTGTCTCTCTGTGTTGGCTCTGCAATGGAGTGGCGATCTGTCCAGGGTGTACCCTGCCTCTCGCCCAAAGATGCTGGGACAGGCTCCAGCACCCCACGACCCAAAAAAGATTAAGTGGCAGAAAATGAATGAATGTATGTGCAGTGGCAACACAGTCCGACACTTTAGTTCTGCTAGGGGGTGAATACTTTTTATAGGCAGTCTATCTATCTATCTATCTATCTATCTATCTATCTATCTATCTATCTCAAGGTAAAGAAGTCACAGTTGAGTTCATGAAATTGTTTGCCTTTTACTGAGTTTTTTTTCTATAAACCTTAACTGTTTATAGAATACTACTGTAACATATATAAATTAACAAAATACCTAATGCACATAATATCATAAAGTCTGCCAGCGTTGGACAGCACTTACCTGCTACCATAACGCCACTGGTTTAAACAGACTTATTTGCTCAGTAATATATAAAAGACTGCAATTTACAGCCTGAATAGCTACAGACCCATAGCACTCACATCTGCAGTTATGACATGTTTTGAGCGACTGGTGTCCCAGCACATCAGGGACTGTCTTCCTCCCTCCTTTGACTCCCACCAGTTCACCTACAGGGTGAACTGGTCCACAGAAAATGCCATCGCCATATACTTCACAGAGTGCTGAGCCATCTGGAGCACACAAGGACCTACGTGAGGAGGCTCTTTGTGGACTAGAGCTCAGCTTCAAATACCATAATCCCGGACATCCTGATGAACAAACTGCACCTCCTCCAGATCCCCACCACCACCACCACTTGCTCCTGGATTAAAAAAAAAAAAAAAAAAAAAACTTTCTCAGCAACCACCCACAATCAGTCAGACTTCGCCCCACCACTCCTATACACTGTCACCCAACACTGGCTGCCCCCAGGGCTGCGTGCTAAGCCCTGTAAACCTTTGACTGTATTCCAATCCACCCAACCACTGTCATTGTGAAGTACGTGGACAACACCACCTTGGCTGGGTTCATCACTGACGACAATAAGAAGGCATACAGGGTGGAGGTAGAGAATCTGCTGTTGTGGTGCTCAGCAAACATCCTGAAACTGAATGTCCACAAAACCAAAGAACTCATCATGGACTTCAGGAAGAACAGACAGGACCACACCCTTTTCCTCATAAATGGAGGCTACGTGGAAACCGTCAACACCTTCAAGTTCCTGGGCACCCACATCACCTCTGACCTCTCCTGGACTCTCAACACCAAGATGCTGGTGAAGAAAGCCCAGCAGCGGCTGCACTTCCTCCATGTCCTGAGGAAGAACAACCTGGACCACAAGCTGCTGCTGGCCTTCTATCGCTGCTCAGTGGAGAGTGTGTCACCTACTGTCTGGGTGTGTGGTTCGCCGGCTCCACAGCTGAGAACAGGAAGGCTGTGCAGAGGGTTATCAACACTGCCCAAAAATCATTGACGGCCCTCTGCCCTCCCTGGAGGACATCTCCAGAATCTCCTGTCTCAGGAAGACCAAGGCCATCATAGGAGACCCCTTACATCCCGCCCACCCCCTGTTTGACCTGCTTCCCTCTGGACAATGGTTCAGATTAGTCAGGTCCCACACCTCCAGACTGACAAACAGTTTCTTCCCCTGGGTCAGCCAAACTGCAAACAGCCAGAGGCCCCACCTCCCTCCCTCCGAACGCTCACATGCACAGAACTGAGGGCCTTTTTAATTATCATTAAAAAAGCTCATCTGTCTTTGCACTCCCCACTTTCATGCACATTAATCCATCTGTGAAACCACTACCAAATCTGTGTATATTTTTATAATCCTCAGCTATTTTATTCAAATGTGTGTTTTGCAACTCTTGTGTTTTATTTATATCTTTTTTCATGCTGCGCAGTAGCCTGGTGGAGCACCCACATTTTTGTTGTACTTTACAACTGTACAATGACAATAAAGCCTATTCTATTATCCACCATGTTCCGAATTATTATGCAAATAGGATTTTAGTGTCATAAATGTCATGGGGTGGAAGTATTTTATTGTGTTTTTGGGGGGTTTTATGTAGTTTTCAGTTTGTTGCATGTTTTAGAACTTTGCATGTTTTGTAGTTTTTATAGTTTAACAGTGTGCTTTTATTTGGAAGTATTGTCTACTTCCACCCTGTGCTTCCCCTAATTACTGATCACCAACACCTGTGTTGATTGGGGATGTGCAGCACCTGTGGCTGCACAGGATATAAAAGGTGCTTTGGCAGTCCAGAGAAGAGCCCGACCTGAGGAGAGAGCCCTGCCTAAGGGGAGCCAGGCCGGATGAGGGCCTGCCTGGAGAAAAGCCCTGCCTGAGGAGAGGCCCCGGCTGGGGGAGGGCCTGCTTGGAGGAGACCCTGGCCGGAGGAGAGCCCTGCCAGGATGGCCCAGCCAGATGAGAACCCTGCTGGACAAGAAGATGCTGGTGGTGGCAGAGGAACTGAAAGAGGGCTTGACTGAGGAGGAGGAGCAATAACTGCCCAGGACCACCTTGACGCCGGCATTTGGGGAAGGACACTTCTGTGTGAAGCAGTTGGGATGCTGCAGGTGAAAAACAGCAAGAGGCAGAGCGAGGAGCTCTGCCTGGGCTGCAAATATCCTAGTTTCCAGATAGCAGCACCCCATGACGTTGACAACGATGATGGAAAATATGGATATGCTGCTGGCAAGTGTCTTCCCCCGCACAGGTTTCGTGAGGGTGTCAGTGTCGTGGTGGCAGAAGGAGTACAGTGCCTGAAGAGTGGATCCTCCTCCTCAGATATTAGCGACTTTCATTTGTTTTTTGCCCACTTTAAGTTTTTTTAGTTTAGCTTTTAGTTTAGCTTTTTATTTAAGTTGGCATTTATTTGTACATATTTTATGTAAATACATTCCTTTAAGCAAACATTTTAAAGTTTCCCCTTTTTATTGCTACCTGTGACTCTTTACCTAGTTTTTAAAAAAAACTGGCAGTTTATGTTTTTAACTGCCCGGCCAATGCACATTTTACATCAACATTCAATTTTTTTGTTTTTCAATAAAACTCATGGATGGTATTGTGTTTCAGGGCTCTTTGGATCACTGATATCTGTCTTTAGTGTAGTTTAGTCTTTTTCTGTTTGTTTCTTTGTTTATCTTGTATTTATTTTCCTGTATTCATATTGTTGTCTTTAGAATTCCTTTGCAGTCCTGGGTTTAGTTATTGTCCCTGGTACATTTTTGTTCATTTATTTATTTCTGATGTGTTTGCCATTTCCGGTCTGGGCTCTTATTTTGACAATGTGCTTTGTTGACTTCCTGTAGTAGCTCAGTTCGCGGTCTTACACAGCTGTCATCATTTTGGGATCATTACTCCTCGCACATGTGACCCACAGCTGTAATCAGTTATTCATTTCTTCTGTGCCTTATTTATGGGCTGTTGTAACTCCACTGGTTGCTGCACTCTACGCTCAACTACCAGACATAAGTCTCATGTCTTTGTATACAGTGGTGAAAAAAAGTGTTTAGTCAGCCACCAATTGTGCAAGTTCTCCCACTTAAAAGATGAGAGAGATCTCCAATTTTCATCATAGGTATACCTCAACTATGAGAGACAAAATGAGAAAAAAAAATCCAGAAAATCACATTGAAGGATTTTTAATGAATTAATTGGTAAATTCCTTGGTAAAATAAGTATTTGGTCAATAACAAAAGTTCATCTCAGTACTTTGTTATATACCCTTTGTTGGCAGTGACAGAGGTCGAACGTTTTCTGTAAGTCTTCACAAGGTTTTCACACACTGTTGCTGGTATTTTGGCCCATTCCTCCATGCAGATTATGGGGTAACCCCCACAACAGCCACAGACAAACAGAGCGCTCAGCCGGGGCAATCAGCAGAGCAATGAGATGTGTGTGTTGAGATCAATAGGCAGCCTCTCCGTGTCTAGTTCAGGCGCCAGTATCCTGTGGATATGTATGACTCAAATGCAAACGTTCATGCTTCCTGCTGTCATTGTGTTGCAAATGTCCCATGCCTGACTGCAGTTCCTTTGATGATAACGTGCCTTTGATGTATTGTCTGTAGCTGAGTATTTAAGTGGCTGAATATGATATGTTCACCCTCTTCTCACTCTGACTGCTTCTGACTACTGCTCATGAGAGCCTGAGAGTTCACTCCAGCATGCTTATACAGTAGCTGGGGTGAGCTCCATGATGGTGATGATTGATGAATAAACTTCCTTAAAAACTCCAGTCGCCGTGTCTTATTTTAACATCGCCACACTGGTGACCCGACGTTGAAGAGAACACGCTGACAACGAATGCAGCCCCGATGGCATCTCCGACGACAAGAGAACGCAGCAGCCTGACGCAAGAGTACTGCCCTCCCTTCTGCCACACGACAGACCTCGACGCAGAACCGAAATCAGGCGAACTCCCTCGGAGATCATCCACGACTGGGAAAGCTGCAGAAAGCGTCATTGTGCGATCCACACCTAAGATCTGCACATCCACGCTGGAACCGGCCGAGGGACAAAGATCGTCTCCTCCCTCTCACCGCTCCTACGCATCTACGCGAGCCCGAGGGACAAAGATCGTCTATTCCCTCTCACCGCCCCAACGCACCACGACCCAGCACGAGCGACGACCAACAGCCCGAATGGGGGAGACCATCGGCGCCGACTGCGCAGATCTCCATCAAGCCCCCTGACCCTGATTCGCCTCGCGACAGCGGACCGGCCATGCACAGGAGCCTCGCATCAGAACAGTGCAGCTGAAAGGTACGTGGCCGCAGCGCGTGCCGCGCACCAGAGACAAGCTGGATCTACAGGCTTATACATCATCCTCCGCTGCGGCACACGGCTCTTCAGGGCTACTCACACACCTGAAGCACACACGTAGCCCGCACACAGGATTTTGTGTAGGTCTCAGCCACGGCGCACGACGGAAATTCAGCCGTCAACGGTCCCCGAGGGCTTTGGGGGCCGCGCACGCGCCTAAAGCCGAAACACCAAGTCCCTCACACAGCTTCAGCTCCTGTTTTTCTTCATTACCGGTCTGAATCGTGAGAGGAATCAGAGACTAATTTTTCTTCCCACAGCCACGGACATCCCCCGGCACTTGCTACCCCCACCCTCCTCCCTCCCCCGGCACAGACCTTCCCAGCAGCTCGCTCCCAATGCCGGATGATCGAGGCCTCAGCTCCCCGCTAAGCCCTCTGGGGGGGAGTGTATGGGGTAACCCCCACAACAGCCACGGACAAACAGAGCGCTCAGCCGGGGCAATTAGCAGAGCAATGAGATGTGTGTGTTGAGATCAATAGGCAGCCTCTCCGTGTCTAGTTCAGGCGCCAGTATCCTGTGGATATGTATGACTCAAATGCAAACGTTCATGCTTCCTGCTCTCATTGTGTTGCAAATGTCCCATGCCTGACTGCAGTTCCTTTGATGATAACATGCCTTTGATGTATTGTCTGTAGCTGGGTATTTAAGTGGCTGAATATGATATGTTCACCCTCTTCTCACTCTGACTGCTTCTGACTACTGCTCATGAGAGCCTGAGAGTTCACTCCAGCATGCTTATACAGTAGCTGGGGTGAGCTCCGTGATGGCGATGATTGATGAATAAACTTCCTTAAAAACTCCAGTCGCCGTGTCTTATTTTAACATCGCCACACAGATCTCCTCTAGAGCAGTGATGTTTTGGGGCTGTCGCTGAGCAACACGGACTTTCAACTCCCTCCCAAGATTTTCTATGGGGTTGAGATCTGGAGACTGGCTAGGCCACTCCAGGACCTTGAAATGCTTCTTACGAAGCCACTCCTTTATTGCCCGGGCGGTGTGTTTGGGATCATTGTCATGCTGAAAGACCCAGCCAGGTTTCATCTTCAATGCCCTTGCTGATGGAAGGAGGTTTTCACTCAAAATCTCACAATACATGGCCCCATTCATTCTTTCCTTTACACGGATCAGTCGTCCTGGTCCCTTTGCAGAAAAACAGCCCCAAAGTATGATGTTTCCACCCCCATGCTTCACAGTAGGTATGGTGTTCTTTCTCCTCCAAACACGACAAGTTGAGTTTTTACAATAAAGTTCTATTTTGGTTTCATCTGACCATATGACATTCTCCCAATCCTCTTCTGGATCATCCAAATGCTCTCTAGCAAACTTCAGATGGGCCTGGACATGTACTGGCTTAAGCAGGGGGACACATCTGGCACTGCAGGATTTGAGTCCCTGGCAGCGTAGTGTGTTTCTGATGTAGCCTTTGTTACTTTGGTCCCAGCTCTCTGCAGGTCATTCACTAGGTCCCCCCGTGTGGTTCTGGAATTTTTGCTCACTGTTCTCGTGATCATTTTGACCTCACGGGGTGAGATCTTGCGTGGATCCCCAGATCGAGAGAGATTCTCAGTGGTCTTGTATGTCTTCCATTTTCTAATAATTGCTCCCACAGTTGATTTCTTCACACCAAGCTGCTTACCTATTGCAGATTCCGTCTTCCCAGCCTGGTGCAGGTCTACAATTTTGTTTCTGGTGTCCTTTGACAGCTCTTTGGTCTTGGCCATAGTGGAGTTTGGAGTCTGACTGTTTGAGGTTGTGGACAGGTGTCTTTTATACTGATAACGAGTTCAAACAGGTGCCATTAATACAGGTAACGAGTGGAGGACAGAGGAGCCTCTTAAAGAAGAAGTTACAGGTCTGTGAGAGCCAGAAATCTTGCTTGTTTCTAGGTGACCAAATACTTATTTTACCAAGGAATTTACCAATTAATTCATTAAAAATCCTTCAATGTGATTTTCTGGATTTTTTTTTCTCATTTTGTCTCTCATAGTTGAGGTATACCTATGATGAAAATTGGAGACCGCTCTCATCTTTTAAGTGGGAGAACTTGCACAATTGGTGGCTGACTAAATACTTTTTTGCCCCACTGTATACTGTGTTTATCAGTGATTGACGGGTGTGCTCCATTTGTGCTATTTTTTCCCTGACATTCCCACACGTCTCAGCCTGGCTCCTTCCAGGCTGTTCTCCTGTTTAGCCCTTCCTGTGAGCCCCGTCTTCATCAGCGTTTCTACACGCCATCATCTTGTTTGTCCTGCCTGTCAAGTTGTGTAGTGGTGTATGTAATTTTGTGTCCTATTAAAGTCACCAGCGACTCACAGTTTCTGTGCCTAGTGTCCTCACTCCAGCCCTGAAAGGGCCGTTTATGACAGAAGGGCACAGCCATTCTAGATGCCAGCAGACTGTGAGTTTGTTTTGTGTAGTGTTGACCTTGGGTTCCAATCTATAAAATCATTCTTTGCTGAAGAAAATTGTTTCAGCTCAAAAGTCTGGTCATGAACTGCTTCTCTCACCCAAGGACCAGAGTTGTAACACTACCAATCAGCCATAAAGTGGAAGTTAATCCCTTCTCCAGGAAGAAATGCCCCAAATCGACAGGTTTATGGTTGATACTGTATGTTCCAGACTTGAGAGTCAAGATTCTCCAGTAAACAACCAGACAGTCTCACAGTGCCATCTGGTGGACAAATCGGGAATATTTAATTTTTTTTCTCTTTGCAGTGGAATTTATGCATTATGGACAAATAAATTAATTTATATTATTTCTCTCAAGACAGTATCCTCTACTGAAGACATGGTTGAACTCTGGGACAGACAATTGTGGTTTCAAATGCTCTTATTGATATGATTTAATGTGTTGCTTTATTTTCAGGAAGAAATTAATTTTAAGGGTGTCCATATGTGCACCTGGCACCAGGACACCCTAGGTCACAGGTCGATGATCGATTTTGTTATCGTGTCATCAGACCTGCGACTGTATGTCTTGGACACTCGGGTAAAGAGAGGTGCAGAGCTGTCAACTGATCACCACCTGGTGGTGAGTTGGATCCGATGGCAGGGGAGGAAGCCATTCAGACCTGGTAGACCCAAACGTATAGTGAAGGTATACTGGGAACGTCTGGCTGAGGCCCCTGTCCGGGAGGTCTTCAACTCCCACCTCTGGAAGAACTTCAACCACATTCCCAGGGAGTCTGGAGACATGGAGTCTGAATGGGCCATGTTCTCCACCTCTGTTGTTGAAGCAGCGGCCCAGAGCTGCGGCCGCAAGGTGGTCGGTGCATCTTGTGGTGACAAACCCCGAACCAAGTGGTGGACACCAGTGGTGAGGGGGGCCATTAAGCTGAAGAAGGAGTCCTATCAAGCTTGGTTGGCTTGTGGGACTCCCAAAGCAGCTGAGGTGTACCGGCAGGCCAAGCGGAGTGCAGCTCGGGTTGTTGCTGAAGTAAAAACCCGGATATGGGAGGAGTTTGGTGAGGCCATGGAACAAGACTTTCGGTCAGCCTCAAAGAGATTCTGGTAAACTGTCCGGTGGCTCAGGAGGGGAAAGCAGCTCCCTGTCCACACTGTGTACGGTGCAGATGGGGCGCTGTTGACTTCAACTGGGGATATCATCGGGCGGTGGAAGGAATACTTCGAGGATCTCCTCAGTCCCACTGATACACCTTCCACAGAGGAAGCAGGGTTTGTGGACGAGGGGGATGACTCACCTATCACAGGGGCTGAGGTCACCAAGGTGGTTAAAAATCTCCTTGGTGGCCGGGCCCCGGGGGTGGACGAGATTCACCCTGAGTATCTCAAGGCCCTGGATGTTGTTGGGCTGTCATGGTTGACACGCCTCTGCAACATTGCGTGGAGGTCGGGGGCAGTGCCTTTGGCATGGCAAACCAGGGTGGTGGTTCCTCTCTTCAAAAAAGGGGACCGGAGGGTGTGCTCCAACTTCAGAGGGATCACACTCCTCAGCCTCCCTGGGAAGGTCTATGCCAAGGTACTGGAGAGGAGAGTCCGGCCGTTGGTCGAACCTCGGATTCATGAGGAGCAATGTGGTTTTCGTCCTGGCTGTGGCACATCGGACCAGCTCTTTACCCTCTCGAGAATTCTCGAGGGTTCGTGGGAGTTTGCCCAACCAGTTCACATGTGTTTTGTGGACTTGGAGAAGGCATTTGACCACGTCCCTCGTGATTTTTTGTGGGGGGTGCTTCAGGAGTATGGGGTATTGGGCTTGTTGTTACGAGTTATTTGGTCTCTGTACGACCGTTGTGAGAGTTCGGTTCGTATTGCCAACACTCGGTCGGACTCATTCCCAGTGAGAGTTGGACTCTGCCAGGGCTGCCCTTTGTCACCGATCCTGTTCATAATTTTTATGGACAGGATTTCTAGGCGCAGCCAGGGAACGGAGGGTGTCATGCTTGGTGACCACAGGATCTCGTCTCTGTTGTTTGCAGATGATGTTGTCCTGTTGGATTCATCCAGCAATGACCTACAGCTCTTGCTGGGACGGTTTGCCGCTGACTGTGAAGCAGCTGGGATGAGAATCTGCACCTCCAAGTCTGAGTCCATGGTCCTCAGCCGGAAAAAGGTGGATTGTCCTCTCTGGGTTGGGGACAGGCTCCTGCCCCAAGTGGAGGAGTTTAAGTATCTTGGGGTCTTATTCACGAGTGAGGGGAGAATGGAGTGAGAGATTGACAGACTGATCGGAGCAGCATCTGCAGTGATGCGGACGTTGTACCGGTCTGTTGTGGTGAAGAGGGAGCTGAGTTTTAAGGCAAAGCTGTCGATTTACCAGTCAATCTACGTTCCTACTCTCACCTATGGTCATGAGCTTTGGGTAATGACTGAAAAAACGAGATTGCGGATACAAGTGGCTGAAATGAGCTTTCTCCGTAGGATTGCTGGACTCACCCTCAGAGATAGGGTGAGGAGCTCAGTCACCCGGGAGAGGCTCAGAGTAGAACCGCTGCTCCTCCACATTGAAAGGAGTCAGTTGAGGTGGTATGGGCATCTGATTAGGCTGCCTCCTGGACGCCTCCCACTTGAGGTGTTTCGGGCATGTCCCACTGGGAGGAGACCCCGGGGCAGACCCAGGACTCGCTGGAGAGACGATGTCTCTTGGTATCCTCTCTGAAGAGCTGGAGCAGGTGGCTGGGGAGAGGGAAGTCTGGGCTTCTCTGCTTGAACTGCTGCCTCCGCGACCTGGACCTCCGGAAAAGCGGTAGAAGATGGATGGATGGATGGATGGATGGATGGAAATTAATTTTTGCATGCTTACTATCACAAATTAGTTACAGTTACAATGTAGAGACATTGTATGTCCCCTTATTATGGAGAAGAATATCTTAGTCACTAAAGTTTAAGGAATTTATGTTTTATTCAGCAATGTATATGTCTTGGGGGGCGTCTCACTTTTCATATCAAATGTCTATCCCCCCTCCTCTCTCTGCTCTTTGGGAGACCATAGCTGGACTTTAAATGACCAATAGAGTTCCAGGCTTCACTGCATCTCCTTTTTAGGTCGAGGTTATGACTTCTGTTGAACAAAACTCCATGTAATTGGTTCAGCTCAAGTTCCATGAAATTCAGTGACATTCTGCCACACCTGAAAAAAACTTTCCTTTGTTTCAGTTTTTGGGGCAATGGTCAAGCTGTAAAGAGCCTTTTCTGCTCTTCCATTTTTTTTATCTTCCAAGTAAGGCCCAGAGCCTGTCATGCTCATGCCTGTCATGCTCTCGTGCTGTTTGCTCTCTACATGTCTGTTCTTTTCTTCTTCTCTATCCCCTCACCCCCCAGCCAGTCGCAGCAGATGACTGCCCCTCCCTGAGCCTGGTTCTGCTGGAGGTTTCTTCCTGTTAAAAGGGAGTTTTTCCTCTCCACCGTCGCCAAGTGCTTGCTCACAGGGGATCGCCTGATTGCTGGGGTCTTTCTGCAACTGTGGGGGTCCTCCCTACAGTTGATAGTGCTATGAGATGACTGTTGTTGTGAAATGGCGCTATATAAATAAAGTTGAATTGAATTGAATTGAATTGAATTAAAACTCTTTTCTTTTCTTTGAAGTTCACTTTTTCTTTAAATTACCGTGTAAGATTTTGTTTGTTTGTTTTTTTAACCTTAAACTAACTCATTTAAATGACCAACATTGGAAGAAACAGATTTGTGATGTGTTTTTTGCCTCAGTTTGAATTTCTGATGGGACTTTGTACAATAAACTAATTCCTTCTTCAGTGTATAAGAAAAGACTGAAGCCAGCCTACTGAAGAACTAGCCCTTTGTGATCTCAGGAGTAGGCCATAACTATGGTAAGGAGCCTGTCTGCCAGTATTTCAGCAGGACGCACGCTGGTCCAGTTGAAATAGAATCCAGTGGACCACCTGCTACCTACTGGGACGCAATGATTCTGCTTCGCTTACGGTCTGTTGTTTAATTTAAACTTAATTCTTCAGAATATTCCTGGTATAAGTTCTTTAAACTTAATTTCATGCAAACCCCCATCAAAATTTCACAATGCATTTTGTCCTTTCATTAATTTACGTTCTTTTTCAGAGTAACACCAATTTTCCATTTTTCTAAATAGTTTACTCATCATTTTCTTCATAAAATTGTATCCACTTTTCTTAACCAATGCTATTTTATGGTTTTCCAATTTCCAGAATACTGACAAGTTAAACTGTGATTTATTTCGTTCCACAAATGCTTGATTCATAAGTAACTCAGTAATAGTCTGTAATGCCCATAATCCATGTTGGATTCTCTGTTTTAAAGTTATCCAAATGTGTTAACCTATTCTGACATTTCTTATTAAACTATTGAAAGACATATGGGAGTTATTGTTTGATTTCATGTCCATCTTCTTGATAATCAGCAGACAAGAACTCACAAGGGTTTTTTTTTTGTTTTTTGTTTTTTTTTTAGATTGATTCATCATTGGTACAAATGAAGAATTGTTAATAAAATTGTCCATTATCTGGACTGGTGCCCTACAAGGATATGAGTGTAATGAAAGGAAATCTTCATTCCTACTCATATTCATATTTACATTAATACTTGTACCAACAATAAAACACCTATAAAACCCATAAATCCACTACATTTTCTTCCCCGTCGCCTCCTTTTTGTTAAAGTCCATCTTTGCCAGTATGTCTGCTCGCACAGACTTTAGCGCTAATTGAGGAGGAGTGTTGGGCAGCAGAATTAATAGTGGAAATTATTTCTGACACTGGTGCTGACCACACTCCCAAGGAGCTTCTGTGAGTTTTTTCCCAGTGCGGCAGAGGTCATTGAGGCAAACCCCAGCCTGTGGGGCTATCCAGAACTCATGTCCCTCCTCGTGTCAGTTTCCAACACCCAATGCATGCTCCACAGGTTGGAAGGGGGCTCACGAATGTCTATACCTGAGCCGATGGGAGAACGTCCCTAGGTGCAGACGCCTCCAGAGTCATCCCGCTGTGCACTGTGTCCCATCCGTGCCTACGTCGACAAGGAGATGTCCCTGAGTACGGAAGCCTTTTCCTCTTCGCCAGATGGCCTCCGCTGTTCCCGGATGGACCTCATCTGGACCCACAGCAGCAGTAACCATCACGCCCTGGGAATTAAGGCAAGTTTCTTTTCATTTCTCTTCATTTAAAAATGAATTATCTTGCCTTATTCCTGGTGGTGAGGCTCAACAGCAGCTATCCAATTTAGCTGAGCCCTCATCGCCTGCTGCTGCCCCTTTTCCTTCACCTGCTTCTCCCGTGCTTCCCTCTGTATTTCCTGAGTGCCCACTGGTCCTGTAAGGGAGTTTCCGGAGGATGGAGGGGCCTGTGGCCCTAGAAAACTCAGTTCCAGCCCTCCAGCCACATCCTGGATGGAAGGACAGCACCACCTGTGCCCTGAAGCCTGAGCCGACAGGAGGGTGCCCCCTGGTTTCAGCCGCGCAGGCCTCAGCATCATTGGTGAGAAGGCCTCCTGCATCGGTCGCCACACCTGGGGGTTCACCAGCTACAACCACCATCATGCATGCTTCCAGGGTCTCCGCAGCAGAGTCGTTGGAGTCCTGGACAGCGGTGGAGCTCGAGCTAAAGCAAGTCCCCTTTTTTGTTTTCACATTATCTGTTTTAGAGAGGGCTCGTTTAGCTCTTGGTGGGGAGAGCCAGTCGCAGCTGCCACCTGCTTCTGAGCTTTCATCACCAGGCTCCATTGCTGCCGGTGACTCTGGCCTGGTGTTTGCACCTGTCTCTGTTCCTTTGTCCGAGCCATCACCTGAGGTCCCCGGGGGTCCTTCTTCCATGCCAGAGGTCTCCGCGGGTCTTTCCTCCCTGCCAGAGGTCACCAAGGGTCCTCCTTCCTCACTTTCATCTGGTGCCCCGCTGATAGATCTCCTCCTTTGCCTGGTTTTCTCACAGGTCAGTTGCTTCTCCGTGGGTGCTACGCCTCCGTCCGAGGCCACTGTGGGTGCTATGCCTCCATCTGAGGCCACCGTGGGTGCTACACCTCTGTCTGAGGCCTCCATGGGTGCTTCACCTCCGTCCAAGGCCGCGGGGGGGGGGGGGGTCCTCAACCTTCGCCAGAGGTCACCGATGATCATCAATCTTCACTTGAGGTCATTGTCAGTTATCTTTGTCATCGGGTTCCCTTCCCTCAGCCCCTGCAGTCCATGGAAGGCACAGGTTCCAGGTTCCAGCTACCGCCTCCGGGGGGGGGGGGGTCGTGCCTCATGGCCCTTTGGTCCTAGAATACTGGAAGGCCACTGGATGAACTGCTCCATCTGTGGTGGTGACTGTGGAGTTCTGGGAGACTACCCAACCTATTCCATCATGGGGTCGGGTGGTTCTGGGACTCTGGGAGACCCCCTGAACTGCCTCATCTGTTCAGTCCCCTTCCCTAGAGTTCTGTCACCACAGTTTTTTTGTTATCTCTGTGAGTCATGAGTGTTTTTTGTTCCCCCCCCCTTTTTTTTCTTGGTCCCTCCGTGCCTGCCCCCCCCCCAGGTGGGTTGTTTTTCTTGTTGGGGGGGGGGTTCTTCTCCTTTTTTGATGTTGCCCTGGGTTGTCTGGGATCCAACCCCTTGAGGGGGGGCCACTGTCATGATTCTGGGCACGGGCGGGGGCCATGCCCAGTCTTTAGTGCAGTTTAGTCTTTTTCTGATTGTTTCTTTGTTTATCTTGTATTTATTTTCCTGTATTCATATTGTTGTCTTTAGAATTCTTTTGCAGTCCTGGGTTTAGTTATTGACCCTGGTGCATTTTTGTTCATTTATTTATTTCTGATGTGTTTGCCATTTCCGGTCTGCGCTCTTATTTTGACAGTGTGCTTTGTTGACTTCCTGTAGTAGCTCAATTCACAGTCTTGCACAGCTGTCATCATTTGGGGATTATTACTCCTTGCTCATGTGACCCACAGATGTAATCAGTTATTCATTTCTTCTGTGCCTTATTTATGGGCCGTTGTAACTCTGCTGGTTGCTGTGCTCTACTACCAGACGTAAGTCTCATGTCTCTGTATATACTGTGTTTATCAGTGTTTGACGGATGTGCTCCATTTGTGCTGTTTTTCCCTGACGTTCCCATACGTCTCAGCCTGGCTTCTTCCAGGCTGTTCTCCTGTTCTCCCCCTTCCTGTGAGCCCCGTCTTCATCAGCGTTTCTACACACCGTTATCTTGTTTCTCCTGCCTGTCAGGTTGTGTAGTGTTGTCAGTTATTTTGTGTCCTATTAAAGTCACCAGCAACTCAGTTTCTGCACCTGGTGTTCTCACTCCGGCCCTGAAAGGGCTATTTATGATAGATATCAGTCTCAGACACCTGTCATAATTAGTTTGCCGGGTGAACCCAATTACAGGAAAACTACTCAAGGAGGATGTTCCAGATTATTAAGCATGCCACAAGTTTCAAACATTATAGGAAAGAGAAAGGATCTCTCTGCTGCCGAAAAGCATCAAATAGTGCAATGACTTGGACATGGTATGAAAAATTAGATATTTTACAAAAACTTAAGCGTGATCATCGTACTGTGAAGAAATTTGTGGCTGATTCAGAGCACAGACGGGTTTGTGCAGATAAAGGCATAATGAGGAAGGTTTCTGCCTGACAAATTCATCAGATTAAGAAAGCAGCTGCGAAAATGCCATTACAAAGCAGCAAATGGGTATTTGAAGCTGCTGGTGCCTCTGGAGTCCCACATACCTCAAGGTGTCGGATTCTCCAGAGGCTTGCAGTTGTGCATAAACCTACTGTCATAAATCCCCTTTGTCAGGGCTGAATAAAGGCACCAAACGCTAGCTGTGAGTTTGCAAATTTAATTGAGAAAAAACACAAACGCACAAACAAGACCAAACCAAAAATTAGTAGGAGTAGGAGATAACAGGAGAAGCCAAAAATAGCAAACGCTAAGGCGAGAGGAGTCGCCGGCTAAGCCTGGGAAACTAGCCGTGGAACGCACGCTAGGATAAATACAGAAGGTAAGTAAAGATGCACTTATGCTGGAAGTCGAGAGTAGGGTGCTGTGCCCGACAATGGTGCACAGCCCCTTAAATAAGGCTACAGACAAAATGAAATAAGTAGCAACAGGTGTGGGTAATCTGAGCGGGCAGGAGAAAACAAAGATACAATTCGGACCAGCTGGGAATAGTGAGGGAGCCATCGGAGCTGACAGCTGACAGGGCCAAGCCCACGCAGAGCAAAACCCCAGAAAGTCACTGACAGCTGTCAACCCCTAGAGAAAGAACACAACAGAATTCAAATATAATGATATGACAAAATATGGAGCCAGGCAACCTCAAAAATACAATAAACAAACTATAATGAACATAAACGGGAAAATAAATCATACTGAGAAGCAATATAGGATAAGTGACAAATCAAAATGACAACACCGTACAAATATGAAAAAAAAAAAAAAGGCAGACAACCTGAGCCTGGTGGAATCCCCCCCACGCTCAGAATTTGACACCTACTATTTGGCCACCCCTAACCAATGCTCACAAGCAGAAATGGTTGCAGTGGGCCCAGAAATACTTGACGAATTTTCAGTCTTGTTTACTGACGAGTGCCATGCAACCGTAGATGGTCCAGATGGATGGTTGGTGGATGGCCACCATGTCCCAACAAGGCTGCAACATCAGCAAGAAGGTGGCAGAGCCATGTTTTGGCCAGAATCATTGGGAGAGAGCTGGTAGGCCTCCTTAGGGTCCCTGAAGGTGTGAAAATGACCTTGGCAAATTATATAGAGTTTCTGACTGACCACTTTCTTCCATGGTACAAAAAGAAGAACCGTGCTTTCTATAGCAAAATTATCTTCATGCATGACAATGCACCATCTCATGCTGCAAAGAATACCTCTATGTCCTTGGCTGCTATGGGCATAAAAGGAGAGAAACTCATGGTGTGGCCCCCATTCTCCCCTGACATCAACCCTATAGAGAACCGTTGGAGCATCCTCAAGCAAAAGATCTATGAGGGTGGGAGGCAGTTCACATCAAAACAGCAGCTGTGGGAGACTATTCTGACATCTTGCAGAGAAATTCAAGCAGAAACTCTCCAAAAACTCACAAGTTCAATGGATGCAAGAATTGTGAAGATTGCATCAAAGAAGGGGTCCTATGTTAACCTCTTTTCTGTCTATGGCAAACCGGCACACCCATCAGCTCACCACCCTCTGATGGTCAAGGTTTTATTCAAGAAAATATTCAATTTAGATATCACAAATTCCAAAGGCTGTAACTTGAAAGTGGTAAGAGATAATGGCTTACTGTCAATTAGAAAGATGCAAAATATGATCCAAAGTTTGAGATAGGAGTAAATTTGCACATCTAATTTACATAATGCAACAGCAGCCATATCAAATTACATAGCTTTTGGTCAAAAGTGGACTTTGAACATATTTACACGAAGGATGGTTTTGTTTTTTGTCTTCGTTTATGGTTTTGGTTTTTTGTTATCTTATCTTCAAAGTATATGAGCCAGAAAATCAGTAGAATGTACACAAACAAATAAATACATCAGACCTACTGCGCACCATGCTTCTTCATGCATCCATTTTCTCATTCCCGGTCCTTTTTTCATCTTCTGCCAGTCATTTTCGCTTTCTCTCCCACATCCAGAAACTCTCACATTTACCTTGTGATTTGTTCCACCTCAATTTCGGTTACATAATGCCACCAAACCAGCGCTATTGTTCTCTCCCATCAAATGTGGCTCGTCAATAGCAGACAAACAGTATATATGCTCAAGGCCATCTTCTGTAGTCACAGAAGGTAAATATTTCCCTTCAGAAGCTAAATAATCTTTTTAGAATCATAGTTGGCAAAATTTGGAGCAAATGCTTCTTCCATGTGGAAATATATGTTGCAATGGAGCCCTCGTCGACATTTGTTTACATTCTCTTCTTTGGCATCCCAGAAGTGATGTTTTGAGGTGGTTCGTTGGGTGACATCAGTCCTCCAGTGAAGACCAGTAAGCTATACATGTCTGCTATCTTGTGATGTGAAATGCTTGGTACAACTGGGTTTTTCTGTGGTTTTTGGACACATCACATGACAGGCACAGACCTGCGACTGGGGCAGCAGGTGGCGCAGATGTTTTATGACAGCCGCATTGTTAAAGGGTTAACATGTAACTTGGCCTGTTAAGATGTTTTTGATTGAAACAGCTTTTGATTTCAGTAAATATGACCTCCTAATGCTGCAGATTCAACAAATGACCATTTTCAGTTCTTTACAACCAATAAAATGTTTTGAAACTCTTTTGTGCGTAATAATTTGGAACAGTGCATTTTGAGGGTTTTTTTATTTTTGCAAAGAAAATAATTATCATTGGGAGGTTTGTTCAATAAAATTTGAATTATGCTGTAACGGTTGATGACTTAAAAATTATACTGACTGTATTTGCATTGACTATTTAGGAAAATCAGAGACAAATATCATTTGCATGATAATTTGGAACACAGCGTATAGCAAGACCATTGTCATTTAGCGATGTTGCAGTTACAATAAAACTGCACATCTAACATCTGACCACATCTAACTGCTGAGGCAGACCTCAGCAGTTAGATGCAGTCCATTTTATTGTCCAGGAATCATTGGATATTAAAAGCAAGGGAAATGGTCAGGACAGGTGGCAAGTTTGGGTTACACTCTAGTCCAGGGGTCGGCAACCCGCGGCTCCGGAGCCGCATGCGGCTCTTTCATCCCTCTGCTGCGGCTCCCTGTGGCTTTGGAAAATAAATAATGAGTATTTAATTAAAATGTATTTTATTTTAGTTCATTAGTTTTTAAAATGTAATTCTAAATTTGAAGATTATGGTGATCTTGTAAAATCTAAAAAAAAAACGTGTTAAAGTTTAATCACCGTCAGCAAAAATCAACACGATTACATTAGCGCTCGGCGCCTCCCCAGAAGTCGTCTCCCGCGATAACCTAGATGTGTTGTGTTCAAGCTACTGCTGTATTGCAGTAGCTTGACAGCCCTGCGATTGGATAGTTGCAAACGATTGGACCAATCAAATGGCTCGTTGTATGCTTTTTCAAAGATTCATGGTGGCGTGTTCTCAGGGATGTGATTTTCTGCTAATTCGCCGAATTCCGTTTTATTTTATCTTCCAGGAAGATAAAGTACGTTAAGTACGGTAGCGGCTTGTGGTCCACGAACGCAGTGAAGCTGCGCCCTTTCAGGCAGGACTGGAAGTGGCGTATGGCCACTTCCGGTAATCGGTATGGCCAGGTGGAGAGTCATTAACTCTCTGTTACTGGCGGCGAACAACGGCTGTATGAGCTGGGCTGGCGCAAGGGAGGAAACGGTAATAAAAGTTAACCATCCCCTTTTATGATTCCAAACAGTTTGAAATTGACAGTGCACAGTGGATATTGACTCATAACTTTTGAATATTTCTAAGACTTGGCTACATCAGTGATTGTGCAAAATGAACTGCTCAAGTCTCAATGGAGATTGAAACTGGTGATCTGAAATGAATGCTGAAATTATAAAAAGTAATGGTATGTTGGAATTTTATTTCTATTATGGAACAGATAAAATTAACTGATTTTGATTTGATCAAGTGTTAAAGCATGTGATGGATAATGCTTGTTGAAATATTTTAGGAATGCTATCTTCTTGGAACATAAGTCAATATTATACATTAATAAGTGGCATTCAGCTGTTTGTTTTATGTCATTTAAGCACAGTTCTGGTACTTAAAAATCATAAAAACCCAGGAGCTTCGGGGGGCTTTGCTCCCATTGCCCCCACCCCACCCCACCGGGGCTCTGCCCCGGACACCGCTGGGGGACTATGTCCCCCAGACCCCCTGCTGAATTTTCAGATAATTTGCCCAACCCCAAATCACATCGCTGGTTCATGTTGGAATTCTGAGCTTTCGGTATTGTTTTCAGCGGAATTATGAGATTTTTATCAAAGGATCAGGAGTCATCAGTGCTAGAAATAGCACTCTCCTTTCAACCCAATGTCAACCTTCAACCCAATGTCTTTTTTTTTTCGGAGTTCAAAATGTTTTTGTTGCATGCAGAAATGTAATTTTGTTTTCTCTGCAGGAGTTCCCTGATTTCATAAATGCAACACATTATAGTTTGTTTATACATAGCATAAAGGGGAAAAAAAGTTATATGCAGGGTTATTTCATTTTAAGTGTCAAAAGGGTTTTTGTGGCTCCCAGTGTTTTCTTTTCTGTGGGAAACGGGTCCAAATGGCTCTTTGAGTGGTAAAGGTTGCTGACCCCAGCTCTAGTCCATATCCAACAAGTAGGCTTTGACTTGGCCACTCCAGAACATCTACTTGTTGTCTTTGAACCATTCTGTGTAGCTTTTGCTGTACGTTTGGGGTCTTTGTCTTGCTGGAAAATAAATCTTCTCCCAAGTCGTAGTTCTCTTGCAGACGGAATCAAATTATCCTCCAGGATTTGGCAAAATTTGGCAATATTTTTCTGCATTCATGTTCCCCCCTACCTTTTCAAGCCTTCCAGGGCCTGCTGGTGAGAAGCATCCCCAGTGCACGACGTTGCCACCACCATGCTTCACAGTGGAAATGGTGTGTTTGTGGTGACGTGCAGTGTTTGGTGGTCACCAAACATAGCATCTAGTCTGATGGCCAAAAAGCTCAATTTTTGTCTCATCAGACGAAAGAATCTTCTTCCAATTGACCTTGGAGTCTCCCACATGCCTTTGGGCAAATTCCAGATGAAATTCCATGTGAGCTTTTTTCAACAGTGGCTTTCTCTTTGCCACTCTCCATACAGCTTGGACTGGTGAAGAACCCGAGCAACAGTTGTTGCATGTGGAGTCTCTCACAACTGGGCCACTGAAGCTCTCAACTCCTTCAGAGTGGTTGTAGGTGTCTTGGTGGCCTCCCTCACCAGTCTTCCTCTTGCTCAATCACTCAGTTTGTGAGGACGACCAGCTCTAGGCAGATTTAGACAAGTGCCATACTGCTTCCATTTCTTAATGATGGATTTAACTGAACTCTGTGGGATGCCCAGTGA
Organism: Pholidichthys leucotaenia; assembly: GCA_020510985.1. Taxonomy (NCBI): domain Eukaryota; kingdom Metazoa; phylum Chordata; class Actinopteri; order Cichliformes; family Pholidichthyidae; genus Pholidichthys; species Pholidichthys leucotaenia. The sequence goes on from CM035837.1 coordinate 108,431,176, forward strand.
GTTGGAAATCTTCTTTTAGCCATCTCCTGTCTTATACTTTTCAGTGATCTTTTCTCTGAGTTGACTGGAGTGTTCTTTTGTCTTCATGTTACAATTGTAGCAGGAATACTGATGAACCAGAGACTGGACTTCCCAGACACAGCTGTCTTTATACTACAATCACTAGACACACATTAACTGCACTCAGGTGATCTCCATTTCACTAACTGTGAGACTGCAGGAATCAGCTAGCTGGACCTCTGTTGAATTAGGTCAGTCACTGTAAAGGGGGTGAATACTTATGCAATCATTTACTTTACCTTATATAATTTTAATTAATTGACAGTTGTTTGTAAAAATTCGTTTTCACTTTGGCATGAAAGAAGTTCTTTTTGTGAATTTTTAAGTTGCTCTTTTTAAAGACAGTACAGGTTAATGAACATTGATATCAATAGATGTAAACTTGCCAGATTGTAGCCAGTGGCTAATTTCCATCTGTCAAAAAAGCCAAATTATTTCGACCATGATTTCATTTTATAAAGCAATAAAAGGTTGAAACATCCAAGGGAGTGAATACTTTTTATAGTCTATCTATCTGTCTGTCTGTCTGTCTGTCTGTCTGTCTATCTATCTATCTAGTTGAAGTTTTAGGCTTCCTTTGCAACTCTAAGTTTCAGTTTTACAGCAAACTGAATGCAAAAAAGGCTTTATGTAACAGTTACTGAATGCTGCCGCACAGGTGCACAGAAAATACACATAATGTACTTAAATAAGTCACCAGCATAGGTCAAAGTCATTACTGTTGCTAACAATTAATGTTAAGGTGAAGAAGAGGATACTGGCAGGTCCTTATCTTATTTTATGCATACCAATTAGATTGTGATGCAGGGCCTGTGGTTCCCTCTCAGTCATGCAGAACATTACTTGTGGTGTTAAATTATTTCTCCTACTGGTTGTTTAGATTCTCATATAAATAGACTGTTTAGCTCTTTGACTGAGACACATGCTGCTATTACAGTTTTCACCCTATAAAGAAAAAAGTGACCAGTCCCATTTAATCCTAAATACAAAATCAAATGTACCCAGAAATATCAACATAAGATAAGTAGGGGTGGGAATCGCCTCTGGTGATTCCCACCTGTTTGGTGATTCCCAGCTGTTAGCTTCCATTGGGGGAATCTTTTACTCACTCATGATTATGTTAACAAATAGAAATTTCAAGTCTCTGCTCAGGTTCTTAAATACAGCCTTTCCCTGTCCATTTTGTCATCCATTTCCGACTATAAAATGGTTGAACTGATACAGATAGCTGTTAGCGGCTAACAGTGATTTAGCTTCATGGCCCTTCCTGCTAGATTAAGTGCACTTTGCTTACTTTTTCTTGTCATCTTCAGATGAAATAAGAAGTCAGTCATCACATAACTTACTTTGTGGACAGATGCTATATCTCTTTGATACAAGCCATTTTAATTTTTCCACTGTTTTCTGCTGCTTCCACACAGCACTAACTGCACAGCTTCCAGGGCATGGAGTTATATGACCACGGATGTTAAAGGAATAGGATCAGTGTTGCCAGATAAGAAATGTTGAAGTATCGTGCCAGTAGCTTACAATTATCATATTTTGAGGAAAATTATCGTACACACACAGTTTTCATTCTGACGTGGCTCAGAACCATCTGCTTCAGTAGCACATTATCACGGATCGTGCATATTACAGCCTATAATGCAGTTTTACCTTTAAATAATCTAACAGATCGGTTGAAGAAAAAGCACCTCTACCATTGTGTACAGGATGAGCCCCTGGCCTGCTCTGATCAGCCCAGAATATCAGTCATACTTAACTATCTTCTATATGGCTTCTGTTGAATCATTGTGTATCAAGGTCTTACCTCATAAACATTTTGAGAAGTACTCTGTTTATACATTAGGAATAAACATCAATCAATCCGCCTAAACTACTATTAAAATGCCTCTGATAACACAGGGTTACAAAAATAATTGTTTTGTAAGTTGTCTGTGTTTTTCAACTGATTTAAGACAATTTTGCACCGCTGAATCTGAAAATGACATCCGTTTCTCTCAATCAGGTGCTAAGTAAAAACCTGTACTTACTTAGTACTTACTTAGTACTGTGCATGTACTTACCTTTATATAAAGGCAAGTACATGTAAATCGAATGTTATGTCATCATTGTTCAACATTCAGAGAATTTCAAGACATAAAAAAGAATTTTGCATCATATAAAGTTAAAATACCCGTACATGTAAACAAAAACGTATAAAACAGCATGTGGCCATAATTCAAAAAGTTGACCTGATTGAACAAAACCAATGTGATTTTTGGATTCAGCACATCAAAACTGTCCTAAATCAGCTAAAAAAAAAACTTAGACAATAAATTTGGTGTTGACCAGTGTAATTGAAGCAGAAACCTGTTTCAAAGTTTTATTGAGAACCACAATCCGGTGCCATTTTTGCACAAACATTTGCACATTGCAGCAGCAACAGAATGCTTTAGCACTAATGCCAACAACAGGTTTGAACCACCCAGTAAAACTGGGGTCTGTTTCCCCCCATTCATTTCTTAACCTGCTGGTAATGTTGCTTACTTGTTGAGTCGGCCGTGCCTGCATTAACGCTGTAATGTACACCAAAGATTCGATCAAGTGTACTAGTTTTTATTTGTGAATGGACTGTACTGAATCACTCACCAGAACTGTAGTGAAAGCCAGGGATCACCGGCTGAATCACTGCTTGAGCAGCAAACGAGCCCCGCCCACTCATTTCAGCTTACTCTCATGGTAGACAGTTGGAGCTCATGTACAGCACTGAGTGATTTGGTGTACCACTATTTCTCACGGATCTTTTTAGCTTAACTCAGTATGTTTCAGTGAACTGTGGATCCCATCAGTAGCCTCCATCCGAGGCCCCCTCTCTGCTACCACCACCAAATCTTCTGTCTCCTTCCACACAGCCCGCACACATGAGACGATGCACAAAAACAAGCAAAGAATGTATGCACACTTTGCGCTGGATCTGTATCCTGGCTGTGTTTGCTAATGTATTAACTTAGCCACGTAATGAAGAGGTCAAATTATCATACATTATGGAATTTTTGAAATTATTGATCGTACATCGTACAGAGGGCAAAATTATCGTACAAATACGCTAATTATCGTACGTCTGGCAACACTGAACAGGATATGAAAGCTCTCACCTATACACGCACACAACAGGGAAACTGAAGAAAAAAAAAACAATATGAGCAAGATTATGTTACTTTTATGTCACAAACATTGGTATTGGTTTTATTTCAGTTAATCCCCCAGCCCTACCAGAGGCCCCACAATACAATATTATCATGATACTTGGGCTACGATGTGATATTACCACAATCTTGCGATGCGCTATGTATTGTGATATCATATATTGCTAGTTTCATTCCAATTTTTGTCTTGTCCAACTCCCAGTTAGATCTCATGAGTCACTTCTTTGATGTGTAAGTAAGTAAGTAAGTAAGTAAATTTTATTTATATAGCACCTTTCACATATATAAAAATCACAAAATAGTAAAAATAAAATGCATAAAATACAGGCTGGGTAGACTAAAAAACACAGTAGAATACAATAAATAAATAAATACAACCCGTATCCAGCTAAAAGCCTGTTGAAAAAGAAAAGTCTGTAGCTCCTTTTTAAATACATCCACAGTATCTAGGCAATGAAGAGAAAAGGGAAGAGCATTCCACAGCATAGGTGCAACTACTTCAAAGGAGTGATCACCTCATGTCTTGAAATGAGTTTTTGGGACCACAAGTAACATCTGGCCTGCTGACCTCAGATTATGGGTCGGGGTATAGGGCTGTAGCAGGTCTGAGATATAAGGAGGAGCTTGTCCATGCAAGGCTCTGAAAGTTAAGGTCAAGATTTTAAAATGTATTCTAAAATTCACTAGCAACCAATGCAGAGGCTAAAACAGGCATAATATGGACCTGTTTGCATGTTCCAGTTAAAAGCCTTGCAGCAGAGTTCCGAACGATCTGAATGTGGTCAAGTTGCCTTGCAGCAGAGTTCTGAACAATCTGAATGTGGTCAAGTTCCTTCTTATTTAAACAGGTAAAAAGACTATTACAAAAGTCCAGACATGAGGATACAAAAGCTTGGATAATCATCTCCAGTTCAACCTTGGACACAAAGGATTTCAATTTGGAAATATTATGGAGATGGAAAAAACAGTTCTTTATTAACTGTTTAGAATGACGCTCCAAAGACATTGCTGAATCAAAAATAACATCTAGGTTACGAACATAGGGCTGGACAGAAGATGCTAAAGGACCTATGTGCTGTTTTATTAAAGGAATGACACAGTCAGGGATAACAATTGAATCGGTGAATTCAAAAAGGGCCCAAGTCCCCTTTGAAAAAGTGTGGACTTGGGCCCTTTTGGAATCCACCGATTCAATTAGAGTTTCTGTTTTCTCAGAGTTCAGTTGTAAGTAGTTATCGCTTAACCACTGGTTGATGTTGGACAAGCAGTTAGCTAAGGAAGTTAATTTGTGGAACTTGGTGGGCTTAAAAGAACAGTACAGCTGGATATCAACAGCATAAAGGTGGTATGACACATCACTGTACTTGGTAATTATCTGTTTCAAAGGAAGCACATATAAAAGAAAAAGTACTGGACCCAAGACAGAACCCTGTGCTGACCTAAACCAGGCATTGTGCATTTAGTAACATCTACTGGACTGAAAATCAGTTGTTTACTGCTGACTCTACACTGCTGACTTTTCACACAACATACCACACTGCCATCTACAGAAGTTCTCTGATGACTCTGCTATCGTTGGTCTCATCTCCGATCGGGATGACGCAGAGTACACAGAGGACTTATCCAGGACTTTGTGGACTGGTGCCTACGGAACTGCCTCCGGATCAATGTGATGAAAACCAAGGAACTGGTGGTGGACTGCCGCAAGTGTGGACAACCCCCCACAGCGCCAGTAAACATCCAGGGAACAGACATTGAGATGGTGACATCTTACAAGTACCTGGGTGTTCACCTGAACAATAAACTGGACTGGTCACGCAACACCAACGCGCTCTACAAGAAGGGGCAGCACAGGCTGTTCCTCCTGAGGAGACTCATGTCTTTTGGAGTGCAAGGGGCACTCCTGAAAACCTATGACTCGGTGATGGCATCAGACATCACATTTGGAGTGGTCTGCTGGGGCAGTGGCATCACAGCAGCCAGCAGGAAGAGACTGAACAGGATGATCAAAAAAGCCAGCTCTGTTCTAGGGTGACGCCTCAACCCAGTGGAGGAGATAGGAGAGAGGAGAATGGTGGCTAAGCTGTCATTTCTGCTGGAGTCCGAGTCCCACCCCATACAGGACACGCTGAATGCACTGAGGAGCTCATTTAGCGGTAGGCTATGCCATCCTAAGTGCTTGAGGGAGAGTTTCCACAGGTCTTTCCTACCTACAGCTGTCAGACTTTATAATTTAACCGGTGCTGCTCATAGAGGCCGTATTAAACATCATGACTTTGCACAATAGAGATCATCTCCTCCAATACACAACTTATACGATTACAATTATTATCGAGGATGGCAACAACACTGTCCATTCAAATGTGAAATATACTGTCTGGGTCCATATATATTTTTGCCAGGTAATTTAACTAACTGTAATGCTGTTGATACCATCTAACTGCAACGATCCTGCACTGTGTATATAACTGTGTACATATGTACAGTATATCTATTTATTTACTGCTTTTGATTTTTTTTTTTGATTTTGTATACTTTATTGATCCCCAGAGAGGAAATTGAGGGCATCCACCTGGATGGATGAAGCAGCCACGGTACGGCACTATCCCTTAACCATTCACACACACATTCACACCTAGGGCCACTTTAGAGTCTCCAGTTAACCTAACCTACATGTTTTTGGCCTGTGGGAGGAAACCGGAGAAGTCCTGGAGTAAACCCCCGCAGATACGGTGAGAACATGCAAACTCTACACAGATCACTGTTGGTCAGGGGCTGGGATCGAACCAGGGATCCCATGGCCAAGGGTGAGTTGCTGTACTGGTGCAGTGCTAACCACTGCGCAACCACACCGCCCGATTGGTTGGCTAACTGATTCATTCTTATTGCAATGTCTCTTTTATTTTATATGTGTGTAAGAGAAGTAGGGGGTGATGTATGTGCCTGTGTGTCTGTTTGTGGGTATGTTTATGGGAGAGTTGGAAGGGGTGGGGATGTATCATGTAAAATATGTAACTAAATGTGTCTACTGTTCTTATCTATGTAAAGCACTTTGCGCAGCATCTAATGTTTAAAAAGTGTTATACAAATAAAGTTTGATTGATTATTATCTTATTTACTATTGCTCTGAGTGCTGCTATCCCTGTGTGGCTGCAATCCTGGAATTTCCCCATTGTGGGACTAATAAAGGCTAGTCTTATCTTATCTTGTTTTGGCAACATTTATTAATATTTTTTACTAAAGTATTATGATACCGGTGTCTCTAAGTCAATAAAGTATCATCACCACATAGTGTCATGATATTATGCTGTATCGATTTTTCCCCCACCCCTAAAGTTTAGTCACCACCATGTATTGACTGGTCACCTCACTGCCACAGCAACTCCATAAACCAGGACAGTTAGTTTTAATGACAGCCATAAAGTTTCTTGTTGTCAGCTGGTGAAAAAAGACAAACACCTTTTTATTCCCAGTGATTTAAAATAAACTTATATGTGATGTTGTGCATTTTCTTCCAGACAGCTACAATTACCAACATCCGCATTTACATTGATGGCCCATTATACTGCAATTACCACTACAGCATTGTGCCATAACTTAGAGTAATGATCTAAATCTGGCCAGCTGCACTTAGAGCTTCTCCTCAATGACTCATTGTGTTCATGACCAGATTTTAATGTTCAAACTAGCCAATAAATGCTGACTTTTAAATAAAGATGGGCTTAAAGCAGGTTTCTCCAATTCTCCACTTCTTCACTGTCGCCGGCATAATCGTGCTTGCATATGACCCGGCTCTGTCAGAGAAAGCTACTCTCCATCTGCTGCGGTAGGAAACGAACACAAGCTGTTTTCAGCTCAACACATCTAACTCACACACCTGTTACTGTTAGACAGACTTAGGCTGCTCTTGGCAGCTCACACAATATTATAAATTGCTGCCTGCTGCCTCCACTAAATGTAATGGGCTATATCAAGTTTACCAAGGAAAATTGCTCTACTCCTTCATGCTACTGTGATTCTAAGTAATTGTGACCTTTGCAGAGAATAACTTGTCATTTAAATTTTCTTAGGAACAAACTTTCTCCAATTTTCTCCTGCTGTGTTCACATGGACACAAAATAAATGGAAAGTTTATGCTATTAGCACACAGTAAGCAAGGCAGTGGGAACTGATGGAAACAGATGCTATTTTTACATTATTCACAGGTTTTAAAAAAGAGCCATTTGCCTCATAAATCATTCTTATACTGGATGAGGGTGAAACATGACATCAATATAATGTTCTGCCTTAACTTCTTTTTATGGAACCCAGCCACTGTGTGAAAAAATAATGACAACTAATTGCCTATCATCTTTTCTAATAAACTAAGTGATGCTGGAATTAAATTTATCAAACTTCATTGCGGCAAAATGGCACAAGTTTAATAATTTTTTTTAAAAAGCCATCTGGCACCAAAAACAGAGCATTCCCACATATTCACATGAAAGCACGGAGTTGTTTTGGTCAGATACGGACAAATGTATTCAAAGCAGCTCTGTAGAAGTGTTTGGTAAACACAATTTCTTATGTAGCTGTGTTAATAGAAGTTTTCCTTTTCCAGTGACCACCTGCAGTGCTGCAACAACAGCAATGACAGCAACAAACATAACAACTTGAAAACTTTTATGGCTGAGTTATTCATAAATTGCATTACAATAGATGGGTGCCATCATGAAGTTCAGTGTTAGGTTGGAATAGTACGTCAGGTGAACTACAGCTACTCATTCTTTTAAGATTCTCTTGGATGCTGATAAATCTAAAGGCTGAATCAATTTAAAGGGGCCTTATTACACTTTTTCTTATGTTCTGTCATCCTTTAACAACTAAATACTCATTTGTAAACAATGGGTCATTCCATAGCATTAGTAATCTCAGGGCACTTTAAGTGGTGCATTCGAAAGAGTCTCCAAATGATCAGATTGTGGGAATCCACCTCAGTATGTTTACACTCAGACAGAAGGACAAGGGGAATCATCATGGGGGTTTGTGTGTTGATGCGAGGGTTGGTGGGTTGATGAGAACAGTGACAAAGAGAATGGGAATCGCAAAGGCTTTGATGTTAATGCAGCACCACAGAAGACTGACCGAGTGATATGCTATAAGAGCAGAGGTGTCTATGACCTGTTACTCTTTTGATGCTCGTGATTCTAGAGAATGTAGGAGAGAGAGATGAATAAAGCTTGTTCTGCCCTGGACCTCTCCGCCTGATTATTCCTCTCTCCACACTGGTGACCCTTGACGCGCAATGGAACTTGAGGCGAACACCCTGGAGATGACCCGGACGGGAGGTGCCAGCAACGCGTGTGCCATTACGGTCAAAATCCCTGACTTTTGGCTACACAACCCGAAGTCTTGGTTCCTCCACACCGAGGCCCAGTTCGCGCTCCGGGGAATAATGGTGGATGACACCAGATACTACTACGTGTTTGCAGTACTGGACGCACGCACACCAAGCAGGTGGCGAGCCTGCTCCAACAGCTCCCAGCCCACGACAAATACGAGGCTCTCAAGACTGTGCTGACCCGGCGCTATACGCTCTCAGACTGCGAGAGAGCGGGAAGGCTCCTGATGCACTCCGAGTTGGGAGACAGATCAGCGGTCAAGTTAATGGAGAAGATGCTGGCATTGATGGGCACAGATGACGGCCATTTCCTCTTTGCCCACCTTTAACTCCGGAACCTCCGGACGGCGGCCAGGGTGGTCCTTGCCAATTCGCCGCTGCTGGCCGCGCGCTACCGGGCGCTAGCACAAGAGGCAGATCAGATTATCCTCACCACCAGAGCCCTCACAGTGAATGCAGCGGCGTCGGAACCCAACAAGATGGCCAGCAGGGGCGAGGAGCCAACGACGGTGGCTGCAGCGGAAGCCAAGAAGCACCGGAGAGACACACTCTGCTTTTACCACCGCCGTTTTGGAGAGGACGCACGCCGATGCGTGCCACCGTGCCAATTCAAGCGCTCGGAAAATGCCAGGGCCGGCAGTCGGTTGCAGCTGCGACCGACTGCCGGCGAGGCAAGCAAGCTGCTCTATGTGACAGACTCACGCCCGGGGAGACGGTTCCTCTTGGACTCTGGCTCCCAAAAGAGTCTCATCCTGCCATCCTACGCTGACCGGCTGGCAGGAACTAGCAGCCCCGAGCTGACGGCCGCAAACAGCTCAGACATTAAGACTTTTGGTGAGAGAACACTGACTGTATCCTTGCACGGCCATACATACCAATGGACATTCATCATAGCAGCATGCAGCTTCTCCATTTCCTGATTTTTTGTGTGCACACGGTCTACTAGTTGATGTGGCTAACAGACGCCTGATTAACGCAATGTCTTTTGATTCTCTCCCCTGTACAGCTTGAGGAGCCGGGCCCACAACACTAGCCAACGTCACAGCTCCAGGGGGTAAGTTCCACACACTACTCACCCAGTTCCCAGTACTCACGATCCCGACCTTTTTGGCGACCGTCACTAAACACAGGGTGGAGCACTTCATTACCACCATGGGGCTGCCCGTTTTCGCACGACCTCGCCGTCTGGACGCAACTAAACTGGCCATAGCACGCGAGGAGTTTGCCAGCTTGGAAAAGTTGGACATCATCAGATGCTCAAACAGCCCATGGGCATCCCCGCTACATATGGTTCCTAAAGCCAAAGGATCGTGGCGACCATGCTGAGATTTCTGCAGATTGAACAACACCACAGCACACGACCGCTACCCGATCCCCCATATTCAGGATTTTTCTGTTCACCTTACTGGGGCAGGCATTTTTTCCAAGATAGACCTGGTCCACGGTTACCACCAGGTCCCGGTGCACACTGAGGACATGCCTAAAACGGCAGTAATAACCCCGTTTGTCCTTTTTGAGTTTTTACACATGCCTTTCAGGTTAAAAGGCGTGGCGCAGACATTCCAACACATGATGGATGCGGTGTTGCGTGATCTGCCGTTTGTGTTCGTCTACCTGGACAACATCCTGGTGGCCAGCGCGTCTGAGGACGAACACATAGCCCACCTCAGGACAGTTTTCCAGAGGTTGGAGGAGCACGGATTAATAATCAACCCGGCAAAGTGCCAGTTCGGGGTGACGTGAATCGATTTTTTGGGCCACCGCATCTCACCGGAGGGCACGATGCCCTTACCGGACAAAGTGTGCGCGGTGGCAGATTTTCCCCGGCCTCAGACAGTCAGGGTGCTGCAGGAGTTTTTGGGGATGATTAATTTTTATAACCGTCTCCTCCCCCGTGCAGCCCAGCTCATGCAGCCGTTGTACACTGCGCTTAAGAAACAGAAACTGGTGGACAGAGTCGACTGGACTCCTGAGTGAGAGCAGGAATTTTCCGAGGTTAAAACAGCTCTGGCGAACACCGCACTGCTGGTGCACCCAGACCCGATGGCTCAGATAGCGCTCGCTACCGACGCCTCGGACGTGGCCATAGGGGCCGTCGTGGAGCAGCACGTCGCTGGTTCTTGGCAGCCACTCGCCTTTTTTAGCAGGTCTTTGCGCGACAGAGAGTTACTGGCTCTCCACCTGGCCATACGCCACTTCCAGTCCTGGCTGGAAGGGCGCTTCTTCACTGCGTTCGTGGACCACAAGCCGCTAACATACGGGATGGCCAAGGTTTTGGGAACCAGGGTAGACCCGGCAGCAGAGACAGCTGGCCGCGATCTCGGAGTTTACGACCGACATTCAGCATGTGGCCGGTAAACTCAACGTGGTGGCGGACTGCCTCTCGCGCGCATTAGTGACCCCAGTCTACGTGGGGATAGATTATACGGCCATGGCTGCTGAGCAGATCAGTGATGCGGACATTTGCGCGTTCCAGTCTGGACCAACAGGGTTAAGGCTGGAGAGCAGAGTACTGCAGAATGGGGGGCCCCCCTAATCTGTGATGTCTCCACAGGCCGCCCGCGCCCGGTGGTCCCACGTGCTTGGCACCACCACGTTTTTGAGTGGGTTCACTCCCTGGCATACCCAGGAGTGCGAGTGTCAGTCAAAATGGTGGGAGCGAAGTTCGTCTGGCCGAGCCTGCGCAAACAGGTGAAACAGTGGGCGGCAGCCTGTGTAGCGTGCCAACGAGCCAAAGTGCACAGGCACACAAAGGCCCCCTTGGAGCCGTCCCATATCCCGGCTAAGCGGTTCGACCACGTTCACGTGGACCTCGTGGGCCCCCTCCCGCCATTGCAGGGGTTCACGCACCTCCTGACAGTGGTGGACAGCACCACGCGCTGGCCCGAAGCAATTCCACTAGCTTCCACCGCATACGCAGAAGTTGCACGCGCTTTTTGGACGACATGGGTGGCATGTTTCGGCGCCCCTTCAGATATCACGTCCGATCGGGGCCTGCAGTTTGTTTCTGACCTCTGGTCCACGATGGCCCGGAGCCTGAGCGTCACAATTCATCGCACGACCGCATACAACCCCCAGGCCAATGGGTTATGCGAGTGTTTCCATAGTTCGCTTGAAGCAGCACTCAGGGCGTTGCTTACCGATGCAAATTGGTGGCGCAGTGGTTTAGCACTGTGGCAGCACAGTTTTACCCTCGGCCGGGGGACCGCGGGGATCATGAGATCGTGGGTTCGATCCCAGCCCCCGACCAACAGTGAGCTGTGTGGAGTTTGCATGTTCTCCCCGTGTTGCGCGGGTTTACTCCGGGATTTCTCCGGTTTCCTCCCGCATACCAAAAACATGTAGGTTTAGGGCGCTCGCGCACGCAGCGACCAGCAGCGGTGGCTTATCACCAGACTGCAAACCAAGTCTACCTACGGGTACAAATAAGTAACAAAAAAAAAAATAAAAAAAAAAAAAATTGGGTAGACCGGTTGCCGTGGGTTCTATTAGTGTTACGTTCAGCACCTAGGGAGGATTTGGCAGCCTCCCCAGCAGAGCTGTTTTTTTCCCAGCCGCTGCGGCTCCCAGGGGAATTTTTGCTGGACAGCCCCGTGCTGAACACCAATCCATCCCCGCTTTCACCGCATAGCACAGTGGCAGGGATGGTACCCGGTCCAGTCCACCACTGTTTTCCACGCGCTTTTGTGCCAAAGGCCTTGAAGAACGCGGCGTTCTTATTTGTCAGGCACGATGCCCACCAGACCCCCTTGCGCCCATCCTACGATGGCCCGTTCAGAGTGCTGAAACCCAGGGAGAAACATTTTGTGTTAGACTTGGGGGGACGCAGGGAAACAGTCTGTATAGACAGGCTTAAGCCCGCTTTTGTTTTAGCAGACGAGCAGGTGGTGTTGGCCTGAGCTCCTCGGCACGAACGACCCCCACTGAGAACTCCCCAGGTAAATGACTCATCAGATCAGTCATAATGGCATGCTAAAGATGCCCCCCCGCCTCCCAATGTACCCCCACAGACGGGCACACCCCCAAGAGACCCCCCCCAGCACAGTAGTGCCTCGAAACCCCAGACCCCCCGTTACAGCCGCTATGGACGTAGGCTGAAGCCCAAAGGACATGAGGGTCAAGGTTCAGTCTGAGTTCTGGGGTGGGGGGTGTGGGAATCCACCTCAGTATTTTTACACTCAGACAGAAGGACAAGGGGACTCGTCATGGGGGTTTGTGTGTTGATGCGGGGGTTGGTGGGTTGATGCGAACAGTGACAAAGAGAATGGGAATTGCAAAGGCTTTGATGTTAATGCAGCACCACAGAAGGCTGACCGAGTGGTATGCTATAAGAGCAGAGGTGTCTGTGACCTGTTACTCTTTTGATGCTCATGATTCTAGAGAATGTAGGAGAGAGAGATGAATAAAGCCTGTTCTGCCCTGGACCTCTCCGCTTGATTATTCCTCTCTCCACAAGGTACGCTTTTATGCAGTTTTAGTGACAGAGGAAGTTTACAATAAATTGGACAGGCACCTATGTCCAAGTACTCATGAGTAAAATGTTCTGGATTCAGACTGCTGTAAACATTTGATGTAAGACAGTTGTCACACACAAATACAATCATCTCAGACATAGCTCAAGCAGTCAGCACCACAGCCCCGCTCATTTGCTGTCCAAAGTATTTACAAGGGGTGGCAAAAAAAAATTAGCTTTAAGAGATGAGAAAGTTTGTTTTTTTGTTTTTTTTTAAGTGTTTTAACACAGAATAAACTACGATGTCATGACTACTGAGCTGAAAATAGCATAATACTCTCTCCAGTAAAATCTCAAGTTTGAGTGTTTTTGTTCCTACAGGCTTTTGCATTCTCCGGTTAGAAACCAGGGGGGTGTTTCACAAAACAGACATCATGGATTAAGTGACATTCCTACATTTATTTTGATTAAAGTTATAGTTTTATAAAAGCAGAGGGACACTGTTGTATGTGGGTTTGGCCCTTTGGGTTTGCCGTAGCCATGATGTAGCCATCAGGTGGGCTGCGGCTGCTGTATATATCTGCCTTCCTTGTAATAAAGTTCAGTTGGTTGTTCGGCATAAGATGGCTCACTGCTCGCTCATTTCATACATAACATTTGGCGACTGAGAATTAACTCATGGAGGCGTGCGGAACACCGCTACAGCCATTTCTGGAGTACCCAGGAGAACCAGCGATACTGTGGCCTCGTTGGCTGGCCACGTTCGAGACGTACATTGCAGCATTGGGCCTGGGTAAACTCCACGGAGTAAAGAAGTGAGCACTTCCGGTTTGCAAACTTGGCATAGAAGGTCAGAGAATTTTCCGCACGCTAGGGGACACAGAGTCGTATGCAGATGCTATCGAGCTTCTTGCTAACTACTTTGCTGAACACACACGTAGCACGAAGCTGTGGGTTGAGAGGCTAATGGCACCAAAAGGCACGAAGGTAGCTAGCTTGCGGAAGCTAACATCCCAGCTAGTAGCAATGGAGTAATTAGTCACGGAGCTGAGTGGGCACCAAACACAGAAGCTACATGCTACAAGCTATACGCTAGCTAGCGGTGAGCACGGCGTGGAGAGCAAAGATGGCACGGAGGGAGAGCAGCAACCAGACTTGCCCCCGTTTTCCCTGCAGCCAGAGTCGACACTGTGGGAGGGGGAGCACGAGCATGCTGAGAGCCCCAGAGCACAGTGGGGGTAGGCGGGCACAGACACAACGCACAGCATGGCACAACGGAGCACTTCAGATGACAAAGAGGAGGAACCGGACTGCTCCCTGTGCCCTCACCCAACAAGCAATGGAGGTTATGACCAAGCGGACGGGTGAGGAGTCCGCTTCAATGTACGACACTGGAGAATGAAGCTCAGGTCACCAAACTTGCTACACAGGTTCACCTTGAGATCCTGACCTCTGATTATGGGTTTAGGGTCAAAACATCAAAGGTCAAGGGTACCATTCCTTATGCCTTATTACTGTACAGCAAGTAAAGTTAGGGTCACCAAACTTGGTACACAGGTTCACCTTGGGATCCTGACCTTTGACTATGAGTTTGGGGTCAAAAGGTCAAAGGTCAAGGTTAACATTCCTCATGCCTTCCTCACGCCTTAGGTATGAGTAAAGCTAGGGCTGCCAAACTTGGTACACGGGTTCACCCTGTGACCCTGAAGTGTGACTGTGGTTTTGGGATTGCAAGATCAAAGGTCAACATCAAAATGTTGTACTTGTAATGTTGTACTTTATATATATAAAGTATATCTCAACAACAAAGAAAGCTAGGGTCACCAAACCTCGTACACAGCTGACACCATAACCTCTGACTACAGGTTTGGGATCAAAAGGTCAAAGGTCAATGTTGGCACTCCCTATGATCTTTTACTATAGAACGTGTAAAGCTCTCTAGGGTCACCCACCATACTTGCTACACAGGTTCATCCTGGGATCCTCACCTACAACTATGGGTTGTATACTTTGTTATATATTCGTAGATGATGGGCTTATCATAATTTGGTTCTGCCACAGTAATTATATTGAAAAGGTGAAAACTGCTCTCCATCAGTAAGTATTGGGATCTTCAAAGAAAATGGAGACAGGGCATACTACACTTGCCTCAGAGTACTCTTGTTAATCTTACTTGAGTGTCTTTCTGAAGAAAGATCTCTACTTTTACTTAATTATATTCGGTCATACTCTTTGAATTATATAATTATAGCTGCTCAGCCGGCTAACATGATCAAGAGGAGCTCCAGTGGTTGCACATAATAACTTAGTTATTATGAAATTTACAATTAATTGCTCAAACTAGGGCAGCCTATTGACCACAAAGTAAGCATCAAGGAACCACAACCAAAACAATGGTAACAACCTTATGTTTCGTAGGACTGAACTGACTGTCAACACAGTTGATATTGTCCACACTTCATTTTAAATTTAAAGCATTTTCAAAAGATCAATATTATTTCTTTATCGGTGTGGATGGAATAGTTATTTTTATATTTATTAATAATACTGTGTGACATCTAAAAGATGTGGGTAACCTATTCAGTCGTGTTTTAAATCAATTAAATGCAATTTGTATGATATAAAATAAGATAAGATAAGCCTTTATTAGTCTCACAATGGGGAAATTCCAGGCTTACAGCAGCAAAGGGATAGCAGCACTCAGAGCAATAGTAAATAAGATAATAAGAACTGGTTAGCCAAAGCAGTAAATTAATGAATATACATATGTACCGGAGTGGTGGCTCAGTTGGTAGAGCATCTGCCCCACACCCGGGAGGCAGGGGTTCAAATCCCGGCCGGGTCATGCCGAAGACCATATAAAAGTGGAACTTCCTGCCGTCCAGCTTGGTGCTCAGCAATAATGTAATGGAGGAGGGAAATTTGTGGCGGCGCCTTGCATGGCAGCGGCCCTCTGATTCTGCACTTGGGGTGTGTGTGATTAACACAGTAGATAGGTAAAACACAATCTCGTTCTATTGTACATGATTGGCTGTACAGTTGAATGACAATAAGGGTGATTTAATTTACATACACAGTGCAGAAGCATTGCAGCTAGATGGAATAAACAGCATTATGGTTTGTTAAATAACCGTGGAATATGAATATGTACCCAGATAGTATATTTCACATTTGAATCAACAGTGTTCTTGCCACCCTCAGTAATGCTTGTTATTGTCCTAGTTGTGTATTGGAGGGGACGATCTCTATTGTGCAAATTTGTTACGTTTATACATTTAATACGACCTCTACGAGCAGCCCTAGTTTGGTTATAAAGTCTGACAGCCATAGGTAGGAAGGACCGGCGGAACTTCTCCGTCGTGCACCTAGGGGGCACAGCCTACCGCTAAATGAGCTCCTCAGTGCATTCAGCGTGTCCCGCATGGGGTGGGAGTCGGACTCCAGCAGAGATGACAACTTAGCCACCATTCTCCTCTCTCCTATCTCCTTCACTGGGTCGAGGTGTCACCCCAGAACAGCCTGTTCAGTCTCTTCCTGTCGGTTGCCGTGATGCCACTGCCCCAGCAGACCACTCCAAATGTGATGGCTGATGTCACCACTGAATCATAGAAGGTCTTCAGGAGTGTCCCTTGCACTTCAAAAGACCTGAGTCTCCTCAGGAGGAACAGCCTGCACTGCCCCTTCTTGTAGAGCGTGTTGGTGTTGTGTGACCAGTTCAGTTTATTGTTCAGGTGAACACCGAGGTACTTGTAAAATGTCACCATCTCAATGTCCGTTCCCTGGATGTTTACCGGTGCTGTGGGGGGTTGTCCTCACCTAAGGCAGTCCACCACCAATTCCTTAGTTTTCCTCACATTGATCTGGAGGCAGTTCCGTAGGCACCAGCCCACGAAGTCCTAGCTAAGTCCACTGTACTCCGCATCAACCCCATCAGAGATGAGGCCGACAATCACAGAGTCATCAGAGAACTTCTGTAGATGGCAGTGTGGTGTGTTGTGTGAAATGAGGCCGACAATCACAGAGTCATCAGAGAACTTCTGTAGATGGCAGCGTGGTGTGTTGTGTGAAAAGTCAGCAGTGTAGAGGGTGAACAAGAAGGGAGCTAGAGCTGTTCCCTGGGGATCCCCCGTGCTGCAGATGATGGTATCAGACACACAGTCCTGGGTTCTCACAAACAGTGGTCGGTTTGTGAAGTAGTCCAGGATCCACGATGACAGGTGCTGGTCCACCCCTGCGCACAGCAGCTTGTCCCTCAGGATCACTGGTTGGATGGTGTTGAAAGCACTGGAGAAATCAAAGTCCATATTACAAGCTATTTAAGGGACATTAAACAGTTTAGAGCAGGAGCATCAAGTTCATTTTCATCCTGGGCCACATCAGCATTATGGTTGCTCTCAAAGGGCTGGTTGTTACTGTTAGACTACACATACAGTATCTGCTCCATAGACAACTGCCTCTGCACTTGATTATTATTGACTATAGGTATAAGGACCTGAACTTATAGAGTGATTTTTCTAGTCTCAAAGGCCACTCAAAGCTCTTACCCTTTATTCTAATGCCCTAAAGGGGACAGATAGGGACAGTTTAAGAATGACCAATTAACTTAGCATGCATGTCTTTGGATTGTGGGGGGAAACCTCAGAGCCCAGTGTAAACCCATGCAGCACAGGGAGAACATGCAAACTCCACACAGAAAGGTTCCCACCCCTGCCAGCCTGGGGATTCTAACCTGGAACCTTCTAGCTGTTAGACAACAGTGCTAACCACTGTACCACCGTGCTGCATTTGCATAGAATCTGGGCACACATTAACCCTTGTTTTGTTATAAATCCAGTTAATTTATCAGATTAATAAATACTTTACCATTTTTAATCACACAAATATTATCAAGAACCGTTTAATACGCTAATATTTACTTGTTTTTGTCACAGCTGAAAGGGTCAGAACAAAAGTTCAACAGTTTACTGCGTTCTAATCTAATACGCCCTGGTTGCATATCAGTTCTTTGCGTTCCAACAGCTAACCTGCTAACATCATGCATGACAGATGACAGTTATGTGGCATTTTACAAATACAAAGGAGTGGAGGAAGTCTTGCAGTGGTCATAACCTCAACATATGAAAAATAGCTTAATTACACTGGTCAACACCAAATTTATTGTCTAAGTGTAGAAGAGCTTGGAAATGAAGAGGCGATTTGATTTATAAACAAAGTTTAATAATCAGCTCTTCTAACAAGTCTCATCTTGTGCAGAGTGGCAGAAGGAGAAAAGAGAAAGAATATCTCCGGCTCACTGGCTTTATACGTGCACACAACAAAAGACATGCATAACAAAGGCTGACATCCCTCATTATCTTAATCCCCCCATTGTCTTGGTATTTCCTCTCCTCGCCTTAGGGGGTGAGGGTGGCTCCTCCGGTCTCCTCCGCCACGTCTGGGAACGTCTTTGTTCTTCACTCGGCGGTTGAGAGCCTTTGTCCTTTCAGAGGTGTGAAGTCCTTTACAAATGTAATTACTAAACATTTCCACATGCTTCAACATATGTAGGTTATGGAATATATGATTAATATAGACCACAGGCCCACCAAATAACTAAGAAAAGACAACAGAAAGGTTCACAGTCTGAGATAGTTACTATGACATACTAAATGTTACATCTCTTGCCACGGAAGAACTTTCCAGCAGCCATGCTCCTAAGAGAGTTCAGTGGTAATCATAACAGCACAGTAAAATCATAAGTCAGTCCTAAACTGTTGCAGCACAATTAGTGAACAATTGTGGAGTGGTTTGTATCAGTCTCTGTGCTGTCTGGGTTTTAATCTTCTCCCAAAACTGCTGTAGGTTGGTTTAGGCGCCCTGCTGGGACCTTCTTGTGAGGAATCTGCAGTGTGGGAAGGAGAGAGGTTAACTGTTCCCTGCTGGGGGGCTGAGTCTTTTCTCTTGGGGGGTCTACCCCACCGAGGTGCTCTCGCCAACTGTGCAGGCTCGTCTTTCAACAAGAAGGCAGGTTTAAGTCTGTCAATGCTGACTGTTTCTTTTCTATCCCCAAAATCAAGCACAAAGTGTTTATCACCATGTTCCAGCACTCTGAATGGCCCATCGTATGCTGGGCGGAAAGTTGGTTTTAAAGCTTCATGCTTAACAAAAACGAACTCAGCGTTTTTTAAAGCTTGAGGGACAAGAACCCGTGGGAAGGAGTGATGAGCTGGACCGGGGAGAGAGCCCGGTCCGTTGCTGCCTAAAAACCTTGGGACTGGAAGGTACCCTGGCTCTGGGTTCTCTGGTAAAAATTTACCTGGAAGCCTGAGAGGTTGTGCAAAGACTAATTCTGCGGGAGAGGCGTCTGGATCCTCTTTAGGTGCAGCACGCAACCCCAATAAAACCCAGGGAAGTTTATTTACCCAATTTGTGTCCGTTAGTGAGGCTCTGAGGGCGGCCTTTAAAGACCTGTGAAAACGCTCACATAACCCATTAGCCTGAGGGTGATAAGCGGTGGTGCGATGAATTGTTGCCCCTAAGCTGTTGGACATGGCTGACCAGAGCTCTGAGACAAATTGAGGCCCCCTATCGGACGTGATGTCCGATGGGACACCGAAACGTGCCACCCAGTTTGTCAAAAAACGCGAGCGACTTCCTCCGCTGTGGTTGCCGCTAGAGGGACTGCCTCTGGCCAGCATGTGGTGCGGTCTATCATTGTTAACAGGTGTGTGAAACCTTGGGAGGAAGGTAGTGGCCCCACGAGGTCGACATGAACGTGGTCGAACCTTCTAGCAGGGATTGGAAAAGGCTCCAGAGGGGCTTTTGTGTGTCTGTGTATTTTGGCGCGTTGACAAGAAATGCAAGTTTTTGCCCATTCTTTTACGTTTTTGCGCAGGCCTGGCCACACACTTTTCGGCGACCATTTTAACCGAGGCGCGCACACCTGGGTGCGCGAGGGAGTGAATTGCGTCGAAAATACGGCGGCGCCATGTAGCTGGTACTAACGGGCGAGGTCGGCCGGTTGAAACATCGCATATTAGGGGGGGTACGCTGTCGCGTAAACCCTTTTTCTCCAGCCTTAACCCTGTTGGTCCAGACAGGAGTGCGCGCACGTCCGCGTCACCGCTTTGTTCCTCTGCCATGGCTGCATAATCTATCCCTGCATGGATAGGTGCTGCGTATGTGTCTGCGTTAGTGAAGAGTTCTGCTGCTGAGGCAGTATAATCTGTCTCCCCACGCTCTGGTGGTGTCACAGCGCGAGAGAGACAGTCTGCTACTACGTTAAGTTTGCCTGCCACGTGTCGAATGTCTGTGGTGAACTCTGAAATCGCAGCTAGCTGTCTTTGTTGCCTGCCTGACCATGGTTCTGAAATTTTAGCCATAGCAAAGGTGAGCGGTTTATGGTCTACAAAAGCCGTGAAACTCCGCCCTTCTAACCAGAACTGGAAGTGGCAGATGGATAAATGAAGCGCCAGCAGCTCTCTGTCAAAAGTGCTGTATTTACGCTCAGTTTGGTTTAGCGATTTGCTAAAGAATGCTAAAGGTTGCCAGACCCCGCTGACAAGTTGTTCTACAACTGCCCCTATCGCTAGGTCTGAAGCGTCTGTGGTTAGCGCGATGCGGGCCAAGGGATCTGGGTGAACTAACAATGTGGCGTTAGCTAGGGCGCTTTTTACTTCCGCGAAAGCGCGTTCGCGCTCCGGGGTCCATTCGACCGCGTTGGAAGCCTTCTTTTTTTTGAGCGCATCATATAGGGGCTGCATGAGCTGAGCTGCGTGGGGGAGGAAGCGGTTGTAAAAATTAACCATCCCTAAAAATTCCTGTAGCGATTTGACCGTTTGTGGCCGTGGGAAACTTTCTATCGCATGAACTTTGTCTGGAAGTGGAACTGCCCCCTTCGGAGAGACTTTGTGTCCTAAAAAATCAATTTGTGACACACCAAATTTGCATTTGGCTGGACTGATTATTAGCCCATGCTCTTCTAGCCTTTGAAAAACCGTAGTGAGGTGCTGCTCGTGTTCCTCCTCAGACGAGCTGGCTACCAGCATGTCGTCAAGGTAGACGAAGACAAAAGGAAGGTCGCGTAGGACCGCGTCCATCATTCGTTGAAAAGTTTGAGCAGCGCCTTTGAGGCCGAAAGGCATTCGCAGAAATTCAAAAAGGCCAAAAGGGGTTATTACCGCTGTTTTAGGAATGTCTTCTGCTCGGACTGGGACTTGGTGATAACCGCGGACTAAGTCTATTTTTGAAAAAATGCGCGCACCCGCCAGATGTAGTGAAAAATCTTGAATGTGAGGAATTGGGTAACGGTCATGGGCTGTAGCGTTGTTTAATCTGCGGTAATCTCTGCACAGTCTCCAAGAACCGTCGGATTTCGGAACCATGTGAAGTGGTGAGGCCCAGGGGCTCTTCGAGCGTCTAACAATGCCCAATTTTTCAAGAGTTGTAAACTCGTCCTGTGCTATGTTGAGCTTGGCCGCGTCTAAGCGGCGTGCTTTGGCAAAAACAGGAGGTCCCGTTGTGGGAATGAAGTGTTCAACCCCGTGTTTAGCCACAGTGGCTGAGAATTTGGGAATTGTGAGTGCTGGAAATTGGGTGAGGAGTTGCTCAAACTTACCTCCTGCTGTGGTGACGTTGGCCTGCACAGGTGGTGGAGAAACTCGGGCTGAGCATGGAATAGAAGCAAAGGACAGTGCATTAACCAGGCGCCTATTTGCTACATCTACTAATAACCCATGTGCACACAAAAAATCCTCGCCTAATAAGTTAAAACTCACCGCCGCTACAACAAATGTCCATCTGTAGCTGCGGCCGTGGATGAGGAGGTGCAGGCTCTTTTCGCCGAACGTGTCGATGCTAGAGCCGTTGGCTGCCACGGCTCTGTTGCCCCGGGTGCCCGTGGCTCAATCTGCGTGGGAGGGCATGACGAAACTCAGCTGGGCTCCTGTGTCGATGAGGAACTGCTTGCCTGTGTGTCCATCCGTCACGTACAACAGCTTATTCTTCTTGCCGAGAACCGCTGCCGTTAACGGCTCTCGGCTTTGGCGTTTTCCCGAAATCGCAAATTTGCAGGGAGGAACGCATTTGTGGGCCTTCTCAGCGAAGCGGTGGTGATAATAACAGGCGTCGCTCTGTCTGCTAAGTTTTGGCCGTGTCGCTGTCACCATGGGCTGGGTCTGCTCCGTGGGTTGTGGCTCCTCGTGGCTCGGGGCGTCAACTTTGAGGTCTGCGGATGCTGCTGTGGGTGTCAGCTCCTTGCAGGCATTGACGAGCCGATGAGCTTCGTTGGCCAGTGCGCGGAAGTCTTGGTGGTTGTTGCATTTCATGCTGGCGAGTGTCCCTCTCATGTGTGGCGGCAGCGTGCTGAGGAATATAAACTGGAAGAGGAAGTTGTCATTGTCCTCTTCTTTGAGCTGTAGCAAATCCTCCATGAGGGCCTTCGGTTTGCACCCTCTGTGGCCGTAGACCGCCAGGATCTTCTCGGCTCTCTCTTCCGCTGATGGGACGTAGTTCGCCACGATGGTTGCTTTGAGCGTCTCATATTTGTCCCGGGCCGGTGGTCGCCGGATCATGCTCCGCACACACTTCGAAGTGGCGGCGTCGAGTTTGGAGACGATATGGTAAAATTTGGTATCGTCAGCCGTGATGCCCGCCAGTGTAAACTGGGCTTCAGCCTGCTGAAACCAAGAGGCGGGGTCTTCTTGCCAGAAGTCTGGCAGCTTGACAGCGACGGCATTCGTGCATACCATCACTGCTGTGCCCGCCGGGTGAGAGTGCCTTGCCTCGGCTCTCACGGCGGTGCTGGTGCTCGGTTGAGCCCTCTCAATCTCTTCTGCCGTGGGGAACAGTTGTCCATCTGTTCCCTCGTCTGCGTGGGTCGCCACGGATGAGTCGATTGCGGGGGAACGCCTCAGGTCCATACTCGCGTCAGGGTCACCAGTGTAGAAGAGCTTGGAAATGAAGAGGCGATTTGATTTATAAACAAAGTTTAATAATCAGCTCTTCTAACAAGTCTCATCTTGTGCAGAGTGGCAGAAGGAGAAAAGAGAAAGAATCTCTCCGGCTCACTGGCTTTATACGTGCACACAACAAAAGACATACATAACAAAGGCTGACATCCCTCATTATCTTAATCCCCCCATTGCCTTGGTATTTCTTCTCCTCGCCTTAGGGGGTGAGGGTGGCTCCTCCGGTCTCCTCCGCCGCGTCTGGGAACGTCTTTGTTCTTCACTCGGCGGTTGAGAGCCTTTGTCCTTTCAGAGGTGTGAAGTCCTTTACATATGTAATTACTAAACATTTCCACATGCTTCAACATATGTAGGTTATGGAATATATGATTAATATAGACCACATAAGTTTTTTTTAGCTGATTTAGGACAATTTTGATGTGCTGAATCCAAAAACACATTGGTTTTGCATAATCAGGTCAACTTTTTGAACTATGACCACATGTTTTTTTAGATTTTTGTTTACATGTACAGGTATTTTCGCTTTATACGATGCAAAATTCTTTTTTATTTCTTGAAATTCTCTGAATTTTGAACAATGATGACATAACATTCAACTTACATGTACTTACCTTTATCAATGTCTACTATTCAGTTTACAGTACAACTGCACAACTGCTGTACAACTGCTTACAACTTAGCATAAAAATCTGACCTGATCGAGAGAAACGGATTTCATTTTCGGATTCAGCGGTGCAAAATTGTCTTTAATCAGTTGAAAAAACACAGACAACTTACAAAAAGATTATTTTTGTTATGTTGTGTTACTGTAGACACATGGCACAAACATACACACCTGCATACACATTGAATAAGGGGGTACATGTATAAATTAGTATACTGTATGCAATGACCTTACAGCAGCATAATTTGTTTGCTGCAACTTTTGTAAACATGTTCTGCTGAGTCTGCAGTCTGCTTTTTAATTCTTGGGCAGCATGATGTGGCAGGCCACATCATGAACACATCTTGAGTTTGACATATGTTATTTAGAGTAATGCAGTAATGTAAAGTAGTTAACCACCAGTTATGTGTGTTGAGGTTCATGGCTGGTGAGGCACTGATACTTTCAGAGTCAGATTTACAAGTATATGAACCCAATAGAGTAAGCTTAAATTCAACATGCAGTTGAAAGCTTGCATGGTTTTATATTCTGATCATCTTAAATTTTTATAACCTGATTTTATAAAAAATTTTATCAAAACAAATCTAAGGTACTTTCCTTGAGTATAGACAACGTGCAAAGACCCTTGGTTACACAAGTATAATGTATTAACTCATTTTGTCACAGTCCGAGTGCGGACTGTGTCCGCACTTGGGTTGTCCGGTAGTTCTCCATTCTCTGCTCTGGTTTACCACAGGGCCTTCGGGCTCTTATTGTGACAGCGTCTCAGCAGGGCTTCCGGCTGTCAGAGCTGCACTCCGCAGGGATGGCTGGTAATCAATCAGCTGATGACATTCTCATCAGCTGAGTATTCTGTGAAGCCCTATTTAAGGGAGCAGCTCAGGTTACTCCGGGCTGCGACCTCGTCGAACATCCTCTCGTCAAACCTCCTTCTAAGATTCATATCTCGTTCGTCTCACAGTAAGTGTATTCCTTCTGAGTCTGTTTCCCTCTGTCCATAGTCTTAGTCACAGCCGTAGTTGTGTTTTTCCCCACGCGGCTCATTATTTTGTCATTTGTCTTCCTTTAATAAATTATGCAAACTCATCGGTTGCCTACAGTGTCTTATTTAGTTTTTTCTTTCCTCCGCTTAGTAATATGCTTAAATTCAACGGGTCGTCTCATCTGATCTGAGGTCGCGGCCGCCAGACGGCCGAGGATTCGGCACTGGGCTCTTCCCTCTTCGCTCGCCGCTACTGGGAGAATCCTGGTAACTATCTTTATTCTATCTATTATCTATTAACTATCTTTATTTGTGTTCCGCGATGACCGCAGCATGACAGTAGGTCGCAGCCAGACTGAGACGCTGGTCACCATGAGTTTGCTTTTGGACTTGTGTTTTTTCCATCTCCGGGGAGCTCGTTTCGCTCAGTATGTCCGCTCTCGAGCGTGGGTATTGTCCCGTGTGGCTTGAGGAGGTAGATGGCTACCTGGCAGAAGCCCGTCTCCTCATTCCCACCTATGCAGCATACGAGCCCCTGAGTCTCGCTCAGAGGACTTTATTAAAATACCATCTCACCTCCTTTCCGGAGAGAAAAGAGCGAGTGGCGTTGATAGTGTCACAACGTGTACGGATAGAGAGAGCGCTCGAGAGGGCAGCCAAGGAACCCTCGCCTCCTTCCCCGAGAACGGCGTCCCCGATGAGGAGGGAGATCCGTGGACTGGAGGAAAATCCCAGCAGGAGGCCGATGGTGGGACATCTCCATTCCTCGCCTCGGGAGTCAGCTTCTGTCGCCCGTCCAGCCCAGGTGCAGCATTTCCCTGGCTTCACCTTGCTTCACCTGGCTTCACCTTCACCAGGTCCACTGCAGTGGGTTCCATCGGCCCTCAGTGAAGCAGGCAAGTGCACTTTCATTCTTTTCCCTCACTGGGTGAATTGCCTTGTCTGATCCCTGGGGGTGGGGCTCGGGGTTTACAGTCCCCCGAGCTCCCTCCACCTGCTGCAGTAATTAATAGTGAACCTGCTGCTTCTGTGTCTCCTTCCCCTGAGCATTCCCCGCGGTCAGGACTACACCACCAGACGAGGATGGAGCCTGCGGCCCTGGAGAGTTTGGATCCAGCCCCGCAGCCATGTCACGGGCAGAGGAGGAGGGTGGGTTGCTTCTTGGAGCCTGCGCCGACGACTAAGCGTCCCCGGGTCTCCATGGAGGAGCAGTTCGACCCAGCAGGTCGAGGATCTGCTGCCACCATGCCGTGCAGGTCGTCGGCGTGGACATCAGCATTGGAGGGTCCTCAGACTGTGGAGACCATCATGCCGGCTGTGGAGCCCGCTGTAGCCAAGTGGGAGCCAGAGGAGGTCCTTCTACGTCCTGAACCCAGATCGCCGAAGTCCTGGACAGCGACAGAACTCGAGATCAGACAAGTGCTCTATTTTGTCTTCCTCCTTTCTACTCTGGAGCATTTTTGCCTGTCTCTTGGGGAGACAAGCTGGGTGCAGCTGTCCGCTGCATCCGAGTCTGTCTCGCCGGGTTCTGTCGCTGCCAGTGATCCTGATTCCGGTTCTTTTCCCTCTCCTGAGACTTCTCCCAGGGTTGCCGGAGAAGAGTCGGTCCTGGTCTCAGTTCTGGAGGTTCCGGGCTCGGGGTTGGAGGTCCTTTCTGGTGCTGTTCCGTCCCAGTCGGGGTCCATCGTGGGTGCAGCCGCGATCCGTTCGGGGTCTGTCGCAGGTGCAGCTCGGGCTTACTTCTGATCCGACAGGAGGACAGTTCCTATTCTAGTGAAGTTCGGAGGTGGAGCTGCAGATCCTCCGCTGATCATAGCTGGACTGGTCCCTCGTTTTTTCCCCGTTCCTTGTTTCCGTCCATCAGGGGCCGCTGAGACTTCCCGTTTTTGGATCGGCTCTCCCTCGCTATCCCTCTCCATAGGGAGGCCATCTCCGAGTGCTCTCCTGCAGTTCTGGTGGTGGAATGATGTGGGTCGGCCGCCTGGGACATTGCTTCACCTGTTTGACGTTCTGGGTCGGCCGCCCAACAGACTGGTCTTTTGATTCGGGCGCCTGGTCCGGCCGCCAGAAGTACTATTTCTCCGGGCCTGGGACTGGGGTAGGCCGCCCGAACTGATCCTTTCCCTTGTTAGCGATCTGGACGCTAGACGCAGGCAGGCCACCTGAACTTGTTGTTTGTTACTCCATTGCACTCTGCCTGTCATCATTCCTGTTTTTGTTTCCCCCTTCTTCTTCTGTATGATTGGGGATGTTTTTGTGTTTGGGGTTTTTGGACTATATTGAGCTGTGTTTATCTCCGCTCTTTAGCGTGTGTTATTTTTTCCTCCCCTCTGTAGTCCGAGGGTTGTTTTCTGTGTTGCCTCTGCCGTTTATCTATCCTGATTGATTGTTGTATGTCACCGCCCGGTAGCGTGTGGGGGGGGGGGTTTTCTCTCTCTTTTCCTTCTCTCTCGTGTAGTATTTATACTCTGAACTGTATGTATCGCTGCTCTGTGGCTTGAGGTTTTTTTTTTCCTTTCCCCCTGGTATTATGGGACATGCTGCAATTTTGTGCCCGTATTTGAGTTCCTGTTTTCTCTGAGGTTCTGCTTGTGGTCATTTTGAGTTTTTTTTTCCTCTGATCTTCTCCTCATGGTTTTTTTTTTTCCTGTGTACAGTGTATGTGCATGTTTTTCTTCTGTACTGGTTGCCATATTCTGGTTGTTGGAGTTTTGTTTTGTTTTGTTTTTTTCCCCTTGATTTTGAGCTTTGATTCTTACCCACCTGGCCTTTCCCCCACCTCCCTCCCTGGGGTGGTCCTGTTGACCCTCTGGGTGGGGGGGGAGAGGCTTAGATGTTACATGGTGCCTGGAATTCGCCTTGCGAACGGGGGCTACTGTCACGGTCCGAGTGCGGACAGAGTCCGCGCTCGGATTGTCTGGTAGTTCTCAGTTCTCTGCTCTGGTTTACCACAGGGCCTTCGGGCTCTTATTGTGACAGCGTCTCGGCGGGGCTTCCAGCTGTCAGAGCTGCACTCCGCAGGGATGGCTGGTAATCAATCAGCTGATGACATTCTCATCAGCTGAGTATTCTGTGAAGCCCTATTTAAGGGAGCAGCTCAGATTACTCCAGGCTGCAACCTCGTCGAACATCCTCTCGTCAAACCTCCTTCTAAGATTCATATCTCGTTCGTCTCACAGTAAGTGTATTCCTTCTGAGTCTGTTTCCCTCTGTCCATAGTCTTAGTCATAGTCACAGTCATAGTTGTATTTTGCCCCACGCGGCTCATTATTTTGTCATTTGTCTTCCTTTAATAAATTATGCAAACTCATCGGTGGCCTATAGTGTCTTATTTGCGGTCCGCGAGGACCGCAGCATGACACATTTATTATACTATATTCAAATATT
Source organism: Pholidichthys leucotaenia (assembly GCA_020510985.1). Taxonomy (NCBI): domain Eukaryota; kingdom Metazoa; phylum Chordata; class Actinopteri; order Cichliformes; family Pholidichthyidae; genus Pholidichthys; species Pholidichthys leucotaenia. The sequence continues at coordinate 108,459,237 of CM035837.1, forward strand.
TACAACAACTATGCATGCATGGTCTTACCTTTATTTGCAAATAAAGTAAATTTGCCTGCCCTTCTAGAGAAATATCACTGTGATTTTGTTAAAAAAAAAGTCCTTATTCTTTTAGTTTTAAAACATCCTGTGCTTACAGTGCTCAAGTATGCCTCCCCCAACCACCCACCACCCAGGTGGAGGCCTCATATTGTGATTTTTAGCTGCAGTTTTATGTCAGATGAAAGACTAAATATGTTATAAACACACGTGAAGGACATTATCTAGACTATGGAAAGTGAGGACACACAATAAAAATGACTACAAACATTACAGTGGTAACAGAGAGATGGCAATGGGAATGTGAATATTGCACAAGTTCAGTCCAGTTTGTGAAGGAATACGTCTGAGGCTTTTTCTGCTGCTACTTTGAATTTGAACAGCAAATATGGACATTCAGTGACTTTCAAGACGTACTCTGGCAGCTCTCTAAAACCACCTAAAACTGCTTCAAAAACCAATGTGTATTGCCCAAAATAGTATATTGTAGCTCTTTATACACAAAAATGTTCATTGCCCTAGAATGGCTTGGAAAGAGCTTTTACATCTTCATCCTACTTAAGTATGCACAGATCTGTGAATATTCTAATTAGCTCCACCCATACTCCAGCCCACCAGTAGCTGGAAGAAGATGAGGACATTGTATAAGGCTCCGAGAAGGCGATTCAACTTGAGGAAGTAAAAGTTTCCATAGGTGAACCTGCTGAAGGATCATTCTCAGTGGAGCGGAGAGTCACTGGAGCCTGGAGGGTTTCCCACCGGTTTCTGGTTACCCACTCACTGCGGATCACCTCGTTGGGGGCCGTCAAGCAGTTCGCCTCAGTCTGGTACACCCTCCAACTGGCTCGCCTCTGAGAGCCTCTGAGCTTCGAGCTAATCCGAGGCAAACTACTTGCCAGCCCCCAGCGAAGTGACCTACAGTGAGTGGGTAACCAGAAACCACTCCTTTGGAGGAAGAGGGAGGATCCAAGGAGCCAAGGAGCCAAGGAGCCCTTGGCTCCTTCCTCTTCCCTGGAAGGAGCGGTCTCTGGTTACCCACTCACTGCGGATCACCTCGCTGGGGGCCAGCGAGAGCTCATGCTCCCTGGGTCTCCCCAGCCTCCTTTGGAGCGAGCTGGGGAGAACACTCCAAAGGAGGCAAGCCAGCTGGCGGGCACACCGGCGGGTGCTCCCAGCGAGGCGAGGGAAGCCCTTCAGCTGGGCAGCAACTCTCCGCTCCACCAAGAATGATTTTTCCACAGATTAACCTACGACGATACTCACCCCAGCCGTTGCGCCATGCACACCAGGGCTGTCTCCCCCAGCATGCAGGGTAATGCAGGGTGCAAACCCATGTCTTCTCCGGTATTTTAGCAGGGACACTGAGGTTTTTCCAAATAAAATTAATCATTGCTGTCATATTTTCATGTCTGTGGGTAAGACGTGTAATTTAAAAGAAGAGGATTTCTTGCTCACACAGCCAAAAACTAAACACATATAATCTGCTATCTTTCCCAACTTATAAAAGCTCCTGCTGCTCCTTGGCGCCTTTTTTTTTTTTTGCTCTTTTTTGCTTTTCGGCTTCTCCCTCTTCCCCTGAGGCAGTGAACTCAGGCCTGTAGCCATGCCCAGTGCTTAGCCTGATTGGTTAACGTTACAACAACCAGGCTATGCAGGAATGCTTACGTAGCTAGAAACAGTCTGTCCAAGCTCGCCCATTTGAAGGGGGCATTCCCGAACTGGAAATTCAAAGCAGAAAAACACAGACTTGGGACTGCAGTAAGATTTTGCTCTGGATATGTCTTGTAAGTCACAAAAAACATGTTACAGACAGGCCCGGGTTAACAACGACCACAACCAGTGCTGTTAACCGACAGGTTGCTGGTGGAAATTGGGCTACTGTTAGTTGAAGATCAAGGAGGAGGACAGGGGGGAGGCATCATGAACCCTCCCGTGCGCTTTTCCAGTGCGCCCGGTGAGGGGGGAAATAATGAGGATTTACGTGCTGATTAACACCACACACATTTATTAATACAATGCTCAGACAAGCAGTTACAGTTAAAGTCCCTCTTGAGAGCTTAAGGAGTCCTTCTGGGCGCTCAACAGACAACAGGGGAGAAACACTGGGGAAAAAACACGCGCAGTAGTTTACTCACAGAGCTGGAGCAGTCCAGTCGTCCGAAATATTTCCCGAGGGAAACCGTCCTCAACTTCACTAGGCGGAGACACTCAGGTGAAGCTCAATGACCCAGCAAGGCATGACTGGAAGTAGGCTCCTTATGAACATGCATTGCTGGTTCCACAAATTGGGTACACCTGGGCGAGGAGCGGGGAGACGGCATAAAGGAATGGGAACAGCTGGCAGTAATAGAGAGGGGGTGTGGTCCGACCGGCAGACAGCTGGACAGCGCTTACTCCAGCGTGATCCCAAGAGGCTGCCTCACCGCTACCGGCCAGACAGCAGGGGCTATGGGTACGGCAGAGTACGCAGAGATACATATAAACATACATGCAACGTGGCACGTACCCACAGAGAGGCCAGGACCGAGCCGGGGGAAACCAAGCGGGTTCGGTTCCTGACAGGAGGTGTGTTATGAGGGAGAAAGAGAAAAAGAAAGGTAGAAGTGTAGAGGTGAGTGTAGGGACTTTAAATGTAGGGACTATGACTGGTAGGCAGAGAGTATGCTGATATGATGGAGAGAAGGAAAGTAGATACAGTATACTGTCTGTTCAAGAAACCAGATGGAAGGAAAGCAAGGCTAGGAGCATTATAGGTGGATTTAAACTGTTCTACCATGTGCAGATAGGAAGAGAAATTGAGTAGGAGTAATCTTGAAGGAAGAGTATGTGAAGAGTGTTCAGGAAAAAAGAAAAAGAAATATTAACTAAAACTAGGCATTTATATATCAACTCTATCAATGGATGTTCTATCAACTAGGCCACCACCGGAGTGGTAGCCTAGTTGATAGAGCATCTGCCCCGCAACCAGGAGGTTGTGGGTTCAAATCATAGCCAGGTCATACCAAAGACCATGTGAAAAATGATACTTCCTTCCTTTTAGCTCGGTGCTCAGCGTAATAGAATAAGGGAAGGAGAAGTTGTTTGTGGCGGCACCTTGCATGGCAGCGACCCCTCTGATTCTACATATCATTAACATTGTAGATAGGAGAAGCGTAATTTCGCTCTACCATACATGACTGGCTGTATGGACTGAATAACAACAGAAATGGCTTCTTCTTCATATAGCTTGCTCAGCACTGAAAAGGAGACTGAAGTTAACTTACTGAATGCTGTTTAGATTTCAACAGGCACTGGGTTTTGAATAGTTCAGCTATCTCTATTAAAGCTTCTAAATTCGCTCCAGCAGTTTTTTTCTTTCTTCAAATGACAAATGTAGAGTGAATTGATTGGTGGGTTCAAATCAACTAGCAGTAAAAAGATATGGTCATTCTACTAACAAGAGAAGCCAGCATAACACTTTTAACTATTTTACTGAAGTCCTGTAGGTGGAGGAAATGATTTTTGGTAGACAATAAACTGGTGTGCTAGACTGAATATATGCAGAGCCTCAAGCAATGCTGCAATAAGAAACTGACTAAAATTACAAAGTGGCTTTTCTCTTGTGAAAACATTTGGAAATGGGCATGCAACTGAAAGAGCTAATTTGGACGTGGGTGTTGTGTGGTGCTAAATGAGCTGGCTAAAAGGGCTAAATATAGGACGGATGTTTCCCTAATACGGTACAGTATGTGATTATCTCAAGCGCAGAGGAACAAACCAATGATTCAAAGTGTTTGTGCCAGTCATTTGAACCCTGGCACAGAAATGGACCGCTCAGTAGACCCGAAGGGGAAAGCAGTGTGGGGATGCATTCTTCAGTCAGAAGATGTGTTTTGATTTGCAATATGGAAATGATTTCTCTGGCGTAAGTTCAGCAATTATGCCATTGCTGCTGTAACATTTCCAAGAAAAGTAAGCTTATAAAAGACTCTGAAAGCAATGATTTTACTGATATTTTACATTGTCTGTCAAGGTAATACAATATAAATTTATCTCTGCATAAGGAGTCAGAATTAACATTTAGACACTGTTTAAATGCATGTATTGTTTTTTCACTAGACTGTCTAAAGGATTCCTTTGCTGGAATCAACACAAACTCTTGCCATGAGGGAATACACATATCTGTAAACAGCAGCATACAAGCTGATTAAGGATTGAACAAATTACCATATAGTCCAGACAGTCATCATATGAACTATGCAGCGATCATGTCATGATTCAGTGTGGGTGAGGCTCAAACACAGAGCTGCCAGAACAAACACTCAGACTCAGTTGTAAAAGTTCACCAGTTTATTGTAAAATAAAAACTAGCACACAACTCTAAATAAAGCAACACCACTGAAGAAAACGCAACACAAAAACGCACACATAAATGACACAAAACTGGTGTCTGCTGGAGTGCACGTAGCCTACGAGAAAAGAGCAGACAGAGATTATTAGGGACAGAATCTCCCGAAGGGAGAATAATAATGGGAGAGCACTCTTACTCTGTGAGTGGAGGAGTCCGGCAGGGAACTCTTGTGTGGACCAGGGGAACAGGGGGAAGATGGTGATCTGGGTGGATGTCCGGCGTCTTCTTGGTCAGGCGAGCGTGATCAGCTACGGAGCACGCACCAGCGGGTGGCAGCAAAACTGAGAGACAGAGGACAACAGGGTGAAAACACAGATCAACCTGAAGATTGTAAGGCTCAGAGCTTAGATGTTATGTGGTAGCACCTAACGATCCAGTGATGGGTACTCCACACGCTGGCTCGTAAATATGCTGGGTCATCAGGAAGCAGCAGGTGTGTAATCACACATGTGTGTCTGATCCTCCGGAGCTGAGAAGACAGGAATAGGAGGGGAGGGGGAGCACGCTCACCAGATCATTACAGTGCCCCCCTCCTCAAGGGGCACCTCCTGGCATCCTACTGGACTTGCAGGGATGGGTCCGGTGGAATGCCCGCACCATCTGTTTGTCCAGGATGTATGACCCCAGAATCCAGGACCTCTCCTCCAGACCATACCCTTTCCAGTCCCCGAGGTACTGGCACCCACAACCCCGTCGATGGACATCCAGGATCCTCTCCACTGTACATGTGGTCTGGCCGTCAATAACCCGGGGGGGGGGGATCCGGAGGGGGACAGAGAGGACTGGCAGAGAGGGGCTTGATGAGTGAGACGTGAAATGTTGGGTGGATCTGCATTGAAGGTGGCAGGTCCAACCAAACGGTGACGTCGTTGATCAGCCACTTGATGGTGAACGGGCCCAGATAGCGGGGGGAGAGTTTCCGCGACTCCGTCTTGAGTGAGATCTGTTCGATGGACAGCCAAACCTTCTGTCCCACTGTGCACTGGCACACACGCGTCTGCAGTTGGCATATTGTTGGTTGCACTCCGAAGAGCAGAGGAGGGCAGCTCTTGTGGGCCTCCACAGATGATGACACCGGTGCACCTGTTCCTCCATGGATGGGATGGCAAGGCCCCTCTCCACCATGGGCAGCAGAGGTGGTGTGTAGCCCATCGAGGCCTCGAACGGTGTGAGGCCAATGGAGGAGGAGACAACTGAGTTATGGGAATACTCCACCCAGGTCAGGTGGTAACTCCAGGTGGAGGGATTCCAGGATGCTACGCACCTTAGGGTGGCCTCCAGAGACTGATTGGCACGCTCGGCCTGACCATTACTCTGCGGATGGTGTCCAGATGTTAGGCTGGCAGAAGCACCCAAAAAGCGGCAGAACACCCTCCACACCTGGGATGTAAATTGTGGCCCCCAGTCCGAGACGATGTCCACTGGAATTCCATGCAGCCAGATGACATGCTGCATCACCAGGTCAGCCGTCTCCGTGGCAGATGATAGTTTGTGGAGAGGGACCAGATGGATGGCCTTGGAGAACCGGTCAACGATGGTGAGGATCATTGTGTTGCCTTGGATGGAGGGAGGCCCGTCACAAAGTCCAAAGCAATGTGTGACCAAGGACGGCTTGGCACCGGGAGGGGATGGAGGAGGCCAGCTGGGGGGGAAGAGTCCAATTTGTTCATGGCGCAGATGTGACAGGCCTTGACAAACTCCTGCACATCCCTCCCGAATGTGGGCCACCAAAACACTCTCCTGAGCTGCTCTATAATTTGGGAGATGCCGGGATAGCAGGCGAAGAAGCTAGCGTTCCCCCACTTAATCACCTCTCCGCATAGTGCCGAGGGGACATACAGCTGGTCAGGTGGGCTTCCCTCCGGAATGGGTTCCGATGACTGAGCCTGTCGGACCCTCTGCTCAATCTCCCAGGAGAGTGTCCCGAGAAACCAGGAGGAGGGGAGAATAGTCTCCGGGGGAGATGCAGCAGCTGCGGAGGACGAGGTGGAGGAGGAGGAGTCGGGAAAAAACTGGCGTGAGAGAGTGTCAGCCTTGGCATTACAGGACCCTGGTCGGTATGAGATGGAGAGATTGAACCTATTAAAGAATATGGCCCATCAAGCCTGCCGTGAATTCAACCATCTGGCCAATCGAAGGTATGCTAAATTTTTATGATTGGTCCAGACAATGACCAGTTGGCAAGCTCCCTCCAGCCAGTGTCTCCACTCCTCCAACGCCAGCTTAATGGCTAACAGTTTGTGGTCCCCAACATTGTAACTCCTCTCGGCTGGTGTTAGCCGCCAGGAGAAATACATGCATGGATGGAGCTTCTGGTCGGAGCTGGAGCGCTGGGAGAGGACAGCGCCCACCCCCGAATCAGAAGCATCCACCTCGACCATAAACTGCGCCGCAGGATTCACCTGCGCCTAGACGCGCACGTTGGTGAACAGGCCTTTCAGGGTCACAAAAACTCGTTCAGCAGACTCGGACCACCTGAACAGGCTTTTGGTCAACGTCAACTGCATAAGCAGTTGCACCACCTTACTATAATCATGGATAAATCAGTGGTAAAAGTTGGCAAAGCCCAGGAAGCATTGGAGGTCCTTCCTGTACTTGGTGGGGGGGTGGGGCGGTTAAGCCAATCTACTACTGTCTTAATTTATGCCAGACTGGCCTTTACCGTGCCCTCGGTGATAATGAACCCCAGGAATGAAGTTGAGCGAGTGGAAAATGCACACTTCTCTGCTTTAACAAAAAGCTGATTCTCCAGCAGCCGCTGCAGGATGGACCAAACGTGGACTGCGTGCTCCTCCAGTGTGCGGGAAAAAAATCAGAATATCATCCAGATACACAAAAACAAACTGATTCACCATATCTCACAAGACGTCATTAATTAGCCACTGGAAGATGGCAAGGGCGTTGGTCAGCCCAAATGGCATGACCAAATACTCGAAGTGGCCCAGCAGTGTTTTAAATGCTGTCTTCCACTCGTCTTCCTCACTTATGCGGACCAAGTGGTGCGCATTATGGAGGTCGAGCTTGGTGAAAAAATGCACCCATTGAAGTAGCTCAAATGCTGAATTAATAAGAGGCAGTGGATACTTCTCCTTATGGGTAATTGCATTAAGCTCACGGTAATCAATGTATGGCCGCAGTGTCCCGTCCTTTTTCCCTACAAAAAAGAACCCAGCGCCAAGAGGGGCGATGTGACTGAACATATATATATACAGGAGAAGAGTGGAGAAGAGACAAAATCTGCTCTCACTGTTCTGCTTTTGTCAGCAGTTTGGCTACCTTTATAGTATTCCTCTCTAACCCAAATATGGTAGCAGCCTTGAAGATAAGACCCAAGACACACTGTCGGAGCGCGCGACTCACAAGAATGTGATTTGACCTTACTTGACGATCTTAACAGTTATTTTCTACAAGGCTCACCCACTCCCCTGCTCACTGAGAACATTCCGTACAGAGGAGAGATAAAATATGCATGCTAAGCATAAATTCATTATAATTCGCCTCTCACACTATGCACTGAATATGTAGACACTACATTACTGAGTATGTCGTCTAAATCAATCATTACACAACAGGTTAATATATGAGCAACAATTTCCCACTACAATAAAAGATGTGAATAATAAATGGTGAATTTCTACCACAGCGGACAACAGGTGAATAATGCCGGCACTGTGGGAGTCTTTAATGTAGGTCTCAATCACTTCCCTCTCCAGCCAGATAAACTGTAGAGCCGGCCACTGACCGGTCTCCCTGCCGAAGCCCCATCAGCTGGCTAACTATATTCCCCTCACTCTCTGAATGGTCGAAAGCCTTGGAAGACTCTCACACAAATTGCTCATACAAATATAGGGGCCCGTCCGGGCTGCCCAAGATGGAGTGTGCCCACTTGAGCGCCCGGTCCCGCAACAGCAAGGTCATGAAGTGTATCTTTGCTGAATCCTCCCTATATTCCCCCTCCACCTGCCAAAAATACAACCGGCAGTGCAGCAGGAACCCTTTGCATCCCCCCCCCCCATAGGGGGCAGGCATAGGAATGGAAATGTTCCTGCGGATGGCATGTGCAGCAGGTGCAGGAGGAGGCGCCGCACCAGGAAGCCGACACAGATGCTCAGTAACAGTCGCCAAGTGCTGGGTGATGGTTTGGAGCTTTTCCGGAAGAAACATGACCTGGTGCTCCATGGCATCCAAGCGCGAGAGCGCTGACTGTTCGCCTGGCTGAGCGCCCACTGAGCCTCAATCCTGGCTGGATTGTTCTGTCATGATTCAGTGCGGGTGAGGCTCAAACACACAGCTACCAGAATGAACACTCAGACTCAGTTGTAAAAGTTCACCAGTTTATTGTAAAAATAAAACTAACACACAATTCTAAATAAAGCAGCACAACTGAAGAAAATGCAACACAAAAACACACACTTAAATGACACAAAACCGGTGCCCGCTGGAGCACACGTAGCCTACAAGAAAAGAGCAGATAGAGATTATTAGGGACAGAATCTCCCGAAGGGGATAAATCACATCGCCTCGTTATTCCAAGCTCTTCTACACTGGTGACCCTGACGCGAGGATGGACCAGAGGCGTTCCCCCGTGATCGACTCATCTGTGGCGACCCAGGCAGACGCTGGCACCCATGCAGACAGGGGAACAGATGGACGACGTTCCCCCACGGCAGAAGTGATAGAGAGGGCTCAACCGAGCACCAGCGCCGCTGAGAGAGCCGAAGGAAGGCACTCTCACCCTGCGGACACATCAGTGACGGTCCACACAAATGCCGTCACCGTCAAGCTGCCGGACTTCTGGCAGGAAGACCCCGCCTCGTGGTTTCAGCAAGCTGAAGCCCAGTTTGCACTTGCGGGCATCACGGCTGATGATACAAAGTTCTTTCACATCACGTCGGGGTCACCAGTGTAGAAGAGCTTGGAATAATGAGGCGATGTGATTTATAAACCAAAGTTTATTATCAGCTCCTCTAACAAGTCTCATCTAGGTGCAGCAGCAGAAGAAGTGAGAGAGCGAACACCTTCGGCTCTACGAACTTATACTCGCACATAACAAAAGACATGCATATCAAAAGCTGACATCCCTCATTATCTTAATCCCCTCTTTTGTCTTCGTACCCCTCCACCTGGCCCTGGGAGGTCAGGGCGACCTATCTGGTCTCCACCGCAGCGCCTCGGATGCTCTTTGATCTTCACTGGCGGTTGAGACCCTTTGTCCTGTTCTGAGGTGTGAAGTCGCTTTACATATGTAATCACCAAACATTCTCACATGCTTATACATATGTAGGTTATGGGATATATGATTAATATAGACCACAAGCGCACTCTTATTCTGTGAGCAGAAGAGTCCGGCAGGGAACTCCTGTGTGGACCAGGGGAACAGGGGGAAGATAGTGACCTGGGTGGACGTCCGGCATCTTCTTGGTCAGGCGAGCATGATCAGCTCCGGAGCACACGTCAGCGGGTGGCAGCAAACCTGAGAGACAGAGGACAACATGGTGAAAACAAATTGTTTTTGCTGACTTAATAAAAACGATTTGATTTAATACATATTTACTACAAATTACATGCAGGTATTCATTTTTTACCACTGTTAGTCTGTTACAATTTACTGTCTCACCATGATGACATCATTAACTGCGTTGCGAAAACAAGCCCAGAAGTGTCCAAAAGCTGTTAATTTTATTGCTATATTGAGTTTACTATATAGTCCACTACATCTAAATTCACTATATAGCAAGGAGGGAGTGAGTGAGTGAGTGAACATTCCGAACACAGCAGATCATGTGTATGGGTACGGAGGTGAACTTAACTCCCTGGACACGTCTTAAAGGGGTGGACACGTCTTAAAGGGGAAGCTCAATATTATTATTTTTTTTTTTTTTAAATCTCGATCCAGATTGTAATCCGGATCACCACCAAAATCTAATCATCTGTTTCCCATGCCATTACACACCTTTTCTGAAAATTTCATCAAAATCCATTCAGAACTTTTTGAGTAATGTTGCTAACAGGCAGACAAACCACCCAACCAATGCTGCCGAAAACATTACCTCCTCTTGGCAGAGGTAAAAACAAACACAGACATCAAACATTGTTGTCTCTGTAATTCCTTAATCTTATATTGGTGACTTACATCAGGAAAAGCTGCTTAGAAAATGAATGAATGACAGTATCTTTAAATTGTGCTTTAGTTGAATTACATAACTTCAGTTTTCATTCTTCTTTTAAAACATTCCAGATAGTTTCTCTAGCCATTACTTTGCCACCAAGGATTTTCCAGAGATTCTTTATGGGATTTAGATCTGGACTCTGGGTTGGCCGTTTCATTGTTTCAATCTGAGTGTTGCGGCAGAGGTGCATTTTCTCTGGGGGCCATATTCTCTCAGCAGCACTGAGCAGCAGCACTGAGCAGCAGGATTAAAATACTACATGTTTAAGAGGTAATAGGAATTCAGTTGTTCACCTGTGACTAGTTCCGGACTTTTGGAGATGATTTGGTTGACAATTGATGGTGAATTGGTGACTTGGGGGAAGATTCTGATGGATTTGGAGTTGGGCCTGTCTACCTTAGTAGTAGACTGGCAGCCATTACCACTAGGCCTCACAGGCAGCCACCTCCACCAGGTCTCACACGCAGCCACCACCACCAGGCTCCATAGGCTGCCACCACCACCAGGCCTCATAGGTAGTCACCATCATCAGGCCCCACAGGCAGCCATCACCACAATCACCACCAGGCCCTGCAGCCACCTCCATCAGGCTCCACAGGCAGCCACCACCACCAGGCTCCACAGGCAGTCACCACCCCCAGGCCTTCAGCCACCACCATCAGGCCCTGCAGCTACCACCACCACCAGGCCCTGCAGCCACCACCACCACCAGGCCCTGCAGCCACCACCATCAGGCTTCACAGGCAGCCATCACCACCAGGCCCTGTAGCCACCACCATCAGGCCCTGCCTCCACTCAACTCTCCAACTGGTTGTGCTAGCTGCCTTCATCTGACCCAGCAGATCTCTGAACTGCAAGAGAGGCTATCTATCCTGTACCAGATCCAAGAAGTCACTGCTGTCAGGTCAGCGGATGACTGGGCCAAGCTGGGAGCGAAGCCCAAATCCTTGAGTAGCTCTGCACCAACCCAAGAGTCAAAGACCATAGCTGGCAAGGGGAAACATGGGGGTAAGCCCCTCTCGCGCCCACCCCTGTCACATGATCTGCAGCTATCCAACAGATTTTCCAACCTGGACAAGAGGGATTTTCCACCGATTGAGAGCCATCAAATCACTCCATCATTTCCAGAGCCAGATCAAGTGCTACCTGCACCTCCCACCAATTCCAGGCTGCGCAATTCTCCTGCCGACCAGCTCTCAACTCCTCATCCGCTCGCCAAAACAGAGCATGGGCATCGTGCACTTTACTCCCTGCCCACCCCAGGCCTCAGATCTGGGAAGGGCACACATACGGCAACACACCTGCTCCACTTGTTCTCATCAGTTCACTGGAACTATAGCCTCTTCCAGTCAGCCCAATGAGCCTCCTGCTGTGACACTGGTGATCGGTGACTACCTCATCAGGCACATTAAATCTAAGACCTCAAGAACATACTGTTACCCTGGTGCTAAGGTTATGGACATCATCCAGAATATCCCAGCTCTTGTAAGTAAAAATCCAAATGCCAAGAATATTGTTGTCCACGTAGGCACAAACAACACACCGGACTGTGAGCGTAAGCTTTTAAAAGGTGATTTTATCAGTCTTTTTAACCTTCTTAAGGACTGTAATAAATCTGTTTTTATCTCTGGTGTGCTCCCCACCTATCACCGTGGGATTGGACATTTTAGAAGGCTGCTTGCTCTCAATACTTGACTACAGTCAGCCTGCTCCACTTAGAGCACAGTTTTTATTGACAACTTTAATCTTTTTTGGGAACATGCACCATTTTTAACAGAGATGGGACTCATCCCAGTAGACAAGGCACCCATGCTTTAACTGCAAACCTCTTCCATGCTGTTTCAACACATCTATGACAATTCACCCTCGCTGTACTCCCAGACATATCTCATACCACAGATACTTCATTATTCTATCCCAAGTCACCAATCACTTCTACCTACTGTCTATACCAGGGGTGGGCAGTGAGGGCCATTCCAGTGCAGATTTTCTGTTCCACCCAGTGTCTTCAGCAGGTGTTTTCAATTATTAGTGATCCTTGAAGCTGATCAGAGCAAACACCTGCTGAAGACACTGGGTGGAACAGAAAAACTGCAGTGGAATGGCCCTCCATGGCACATGATTGCCCACCCCTGGTCTATACACTGACTCTGCAAGCCCTGCCATGGCAATCCCAATCATCATCATCACCAGACAAATATGCAGAAGGACTGTTGGAGTTAATCCTCAAAACCTCAAAGAGGCACAGATACTAAAACCTGCTCAGCATCAACCTCAGAACAGATCTCTGAAGATGGCCCTGTTAAATGTCAGATCATTTAAAAACGGCATTTATTATTAATGGCCTGATGTTAGATAAGAATATTGACTGCATGTTTTTACCTGAGACTTGGCTTGGCACTGATGGACCAGCTACTCTCCTAGAAGCCTCGCCAGTTGATTACAACTTTTCATTTTCTGCTAGGTCTGGTAAAAGAGGGGGAGGTACAGCAACCATCTTCTCAGCAGCATTTAGTTTTAAAAATATCACTCTTGGGGAATATACTTCATTTGAATATCATTGCTTTGCTTTTAATAGTCCTCAAATTTTATGTCTGACTGTTTACAGGCCATCCAAGAAGTGCTCAACATTTGTCTCAGAATTTTCAGAGCTGCTCTTAACCATTTACACCAATTTCAACAAAATTATTATTTTAGGTGATTTTAATTTGCACACTGAGAATCAGTCAGACTCACTTGCAATGGATTTTTTAAATATGCTAAATTGTCTGAATTTTAACCAACATTTAACTCAACCTACACATAACAGACGCCACATTTTAGATTCAGTTATAACTTATGGCTTTCTTGCCAATATTTCCTCAGTTGTGGATATAGGCCTCTCAGATCATTTTTGTATTTTTTTCACAATGTTTTTTTTTTTTTTTCAAGAAAATTTTGCAGAGAGTTGTGTGGAAGCACTATCTTACTCCTGAAGTGACTGTGGATTTTGTTCATCTCTTACATTACACCCTTCAATTGTTTTACCTATCTCCTGTAATTCTATTGTTGATAATTTTAATTGTAACCTTACATCAATACTTGATAAAGTTGCCCCAGTAAAATTTAAGAAGATAATAATGGATTAGATTTATATGGCTCTTTACATGTCAAGTGACTTCTCAAAGCGCTTACAGTGAGTCCATTATTCATTCACTCCAAACAAACATTGAGAGTGGTAAGCTACTACTATAGCCACAGCTGCCCTGGGGCAGACTGACAGAAATGGGGCTGCCAATTCACACCAACAGCCTCTCCGACCACTTATACCCAGTGTCATGGACACAAGGTGGGTAAAGTGTCTTGTCCAGGGACACAATGGCAGGATGGCTGGGGAGAGCAGGATTCGAACCACCAACCCTCTGGTTATTGGACAACCCGCTCTACCTCCTGAGCCACTGCCACCCACATTTTTCTCCTCCGTTCCATTTTTACTGAGCACCAAGCTGGATAGCAGGAAGTTCCATTTTTATATGGTCTTTGGCATGACCCGACCGGGACTTGGAACTCCAACCTCCTAGTTGTGGGGCGGATGCTCTACCTCTAGGCCACCACTCCGGTGGCGATCAAATCAAATCCTAATCCTCCTTGGAAAGATGAGACCACTAAAAACCTTTAAAAAAAAAAAAAATGCCGCAGAGCAGAAATGGAGAAAAACTAAGCTAACAATTCACTACCAAATACTGTGTGAACAATTAGTTATCTATAACAAATCAATTAAACAAACAAAACAGCTCTACTTTTCAAATTTGATCATTAATAACTATAAAAATCCCAGGGTCCTTTTTTCAACAATTGATTGACCTATTAATCCAATCTTTGACAGTTCTGATAATATATCAAGTGAGCGATGCAGAGAATTTGCAATCCATTTCAGTGAGAAAATAGACAATATCAGGTCAAATCTCGCTCATCATCAGCCAATAAACACAGCCCAGAATCTGAATCATATATTTGTGAGTGGGGAAACAATAGAAAGATTTATCCTGGTTGATGCAGAAATGATTGATGAAGCTTTTTCTCAATTAAATTCCTCGACCTGCCTTTTAGATCCCATTCCAACCTCCTTTTTTAAAACTGTTTGTACTTTTTAAATGATGATTTACTGACCTTGTAAATTACTCTCTTCAGATGGGTGTTTTTCCTTCTCCTTCTAAAACTGCAGAAAGGGTTTGGATGTTGATGACCCAAATAACTACAGACCAGTCTCCAATCGGCCATTTTTGAGTAAGATTTTAGTAAACCTTGTTTTTAATCAATTGAATTACTTTGTTATCTCTAAAAGTGTTTATGAGAAATTTCAGTCTGGTTTCAGAGCTAATCACAGCACTGAGACCACACTAGTTAAGGTTGTAAATGACTTCCGGTGTAACCTGAACATGAAAAAACTTGCAGTCCTTGTATTATTAGACTTGAGTGCAGCTTTTGATACTGTTGACCAACCAATACTTTTGAAACACCTCCACAGCATGATTGATATATCTGGTACTGTTTTTAGTTGGCTTCAGTCCTATCTTAGCAACAGAGAATTTTTTGTAAATATTAATGAATGATAATCCATGACCTACAAACTGAATTGTGGCATCCCCAGGGGTCAATCCTGGGCCCAGTTCTTTTTAATTTTTACATATTACCACTTGGGAATGTCATCAGGACGCACAGCATAAATTTCCACAATTATGCTGATGATACGCAGCTTTATATTGTTGTGTCTACTGATGACACAAGGCCTATTGATGTTCTTTTTAATTGTATTTTAGATATTAGGTCATGGATGGCACGAGTCTCTCTCCAGAATACAGGCATCGTGGACTGACGGGCAGACGTAGGTACAGGCTATCACTGGGTGCTGGGACACCAAAACTATATTTACATTTATTCAATCATTATTTCATTAATTTTCTTTATTAATCCACTCATATAACCCCCTTGAGGTGTACGCCGTGCGAGGAATCAAGTGCACCCCAGATCCAATCTCCCACACTCTACTGCTCTCTCCATTCTCTCTCCACACCGGAGCTGGAGTTTCGTCAGACCGGGAAATGGGACAAACTGTGTTGCGTTCTCTCCATAATACACTCACTGTGGAGTAATGTCGGATGGGGAAACTGAGGTGTATGGTGCTGGAGGCGAAGGGGGATGCTTTGCACACCAGACATGCTTTTCTCCGCACAGCACGTAAAGCCTCATTTATGCATCTCCGTGGGGTTTCACTGAACAACGAACAGCACCAAACAAACACGAAAATGCCCAAATAACCAATTGCATGATTTCATTTGTAATGCTGCCATTTTTAAACACTGTCCAGTATTGTAAACTGATCTTTTTCCACTCAAAAACACAATAATCTGGAAATTTTCCCATAAGTATCCACTGTACTGTGTCTCCCCCTGGAGGCACAGCTCTGCAATTGCAGCCAAACCGAAGCTGAAAAAGTATACGGTATTCAAACTTCAAAATAATTATTTACCATCTTAAATGAACAATTACCATTCCTCAAAGTGCAAGATACAACACTGCTATGAATATAAGTCCTCAAAGATTATATTTATAACTTGTAACACAGTGAATGACATAACTACAGTTAATGTCTCCTTGGGGACTAAAACAGAAATGGCATACAAATAACGCCAAATAATTAAATTAAATTACAAGACATACATTACATTGGGTCTTAAATATTTGTAAAAGTGTCCCGTTACTTCACTTGATGTCACTTGGTCCCATTAGATATCATTTAATGCACTATTTGCCAGTTGTGTGAAACATTACTTAATACAACAATGGCCATTTGCTATTAAATATTAAAATACAAATGATTCAAGATGGCCTTTTGGTGTCCAGTAAAAATTATTTATTATTTCAACATTTTCTGGGGGTTTGGTGTCCCCTTTGGTGCCATTTGGTCCCATTCAATGTTTAGTGAAACCACTCTCAGTGGAGCTTATGCTCCGTGTGTTCACAGGACCATATGCATACCATAATAGGCTGTCCAAACTGCTTTTCCAACATCATGCATATATACTAACTTACTGTCAGTTTGTTATTACTGTTTTAGGTAATTTTGACCTACCGTTATAATGGGTTGTACCATAATTTATAAATGCCACATTTCCCAGCTTTAGGGTTTGTTTTTTTATTTCACCTTTCCATAATGTTGATGTCCAAAACTCAGAACACAATATTATAAAACTAGAAAAGCACTCATAGAGCGCATACCTCCCCCAAGGCTCCTTCTGTTTCTCATGGATCACCTCCAAAATGTAATGGGGTTGTGTGTAGGCCTATAGCCACTTGTGGTGAAAATTGCATCAAAGTGTGTCCATCAGTTTTGGAGTATTGTTGCTAACACAATGTGAGAAGATAAGAGCCTTGGCTGAGGTATGCATTCTCAGATCATCACCAAAATATAATGGGTTCCTCTCTAGGCCAAGAACCACCTCTGGTGAAAATTTCATCCAAATCCATCCAGTAGTTTTTGTGTAATTCTGCTGCACAAATACAAACAAAGGCCTTGGTGGAGGTATGCACTCTCAGATCATCACCAAAATCTAATCATCTGTTCCCCGTGCCATTACACACCTTTTCTGAAAATTTCATGAAAATCCATTCATAACTTTTTGAGTTACTGTATTTTGGTAACAGACAGACAGACAAACAAACAAACAAACAAACAAGCCCCAGTAAAAACATAACCTCCCTGGCGGAGGTAATTACTGATCCATTAAGAGAAGAGGACAGAATGGTCCATGGGATTCCATGGACCATTCTGCAGGCTAACTGATTAAAATGAGAATGACTGAAGTGAGTCAGTACTAATTAGCCACTTAACATCTTAGCACACGTCTAAAATGTTCATTGGTGCAGTGAGTTTCTATATGTTAACCTTGCTCTTGCTCTTTCTGTATCAGAATGCTTAATGCATGCCAACTCCATTGTGTCACTGGTGTATGTCTATGTGCAGTGCATCCAGAAAGTATTCACAGTGCTTCACTTTTTCCACATTTTGTTATGTTACAGCAAATCATGTCCAAATCATGTCCAATCAACTGAATTTACCACAGGCGGACTCCAATTAAGCTGTAGAAACATCTCAAGGATGATCAGTGGAAACAGGATACACCTGAGCTCAATTTTGAGCTTCATGACAAAGGCTGTGAATACTTATGTACATGTGATTTCTTTGTCTGTTTGTTTGTTTTTTTAATAAATTTGCAAAAATCTAAAAAAAAAACCCATCTATTTTCATGTTGTCATTATAGGGTATTGTGTGTAGAATTTTGAAGGAAAAATTGAATTTAATCCATTTTGGAATAAGGCTGTAACATAAAATGTGGAAAAAGTGAAGCACTGTGAATACTTTCCGGATGCACTGTATGTGGACAAAACTTACTTGGTATTGCTATTGTAGTACCACCATCAATACAATCAATGTAAACCATAAATCATATTATAATGCAAGAAATTTCTGTCTGTCTGTGTGTTCCGTGCGTATCTCCCAAACTGTTTGTTGGACTGGCCTCAGATTTTATACGTGCCGTCCTGAGGCTATGGGGGTGTGCATCCCTGAATTTCAGCTTCCTTGGATATGTGGAGGTTTAGGAGGGTAAATCTTTAATGAACGTCCATACAGGAGCTATCGACCTTCTTCTTCTTCTTCTTCTTCTTCTTTTAGATTTGATTGGTGGTTGGCAACCAGCTTACAGGTGCATTACCACCGCTGACTTGATTATCATCACTCTATATCTTTGTATAAGGAGTTACAACTTCTTATGTGTGAAAAAATTATCCGTCTTGGCCGTGGCCAGATATCTGGTTGTTCCTGCAGCAGGCAGGCGGTTTATGTCACTAGCTATGGGCTTTCATAGCTATGACATCACAGATGCACAGATGTTGCCATGGTTGCTGTTGCCAGGCAGACACATCATCAAAGATCAAAGGCAGGCATCACTGAACGAGTGGTGACATCAAAGATCAAAGGTAGGTTTCACCATGGTTACTGTTGCCATGGTAACCATGTCAAAGATCAAAGGCAGGCATCACCATTTGCTTTCTATGGGCATGCAGAAATACTTGCTTATACTTAGTTTCTATGGGCATGCACGGGTATGCACTAGTATAAATAAAATCTGATTGAGTGACTGATTCAAGGAACTGTTTAACCAGTTTTGCACTGTGACAGGGGACATTGTCTTGCATGAAAATTGTGGGCTGATTGGGAGACAATTGCAGTGAAGGAATTGCATGTTGCCGAAGGAGGTTCACATAAACATTTGCATTCACCCTGCCATGTAGCTGTACAAGAAGCCCAATTCCTGCTGCAGAAAACATCCCCCAAACTATGACACTTTCTCCTCCAAATTTAACTGACTTCTTTACTCACTTTGGGTTCAGTCTTTTCCCAGTTTGACACCAAACATATTGTTTCCCATCAGACTCAAATAAATTGAACTTACTCTCATCACTGAAGTGCATTTTGGACCGGTTCTCTTCTTGTCCACACAACATGCTCCCCAACAAAGGCAAGTCTAGCCTTTTTATTCTTTCTGCTGATGAGAGGTTGGGTCACTGCAGAGTGAGCTTTGAGTTCAAATTGTCTTAAACGGTGGACACTGTGTGCCTAGACAGATCCTTGCCTTGTTCAGTGAACTGGTGAGCAATTTCAGCTGCAGTGTTGAACTGATTCCCCATTGAGAGTCTTTGCATAATCCGGTCCCCCAAACCAGAGCAGTGTGAGAAACTAGTGATGTCCTGTGGGCACAGATGTGCTGAAGTTATTCAAAGCAAGGGCCTCTACACTTCCTATTAATTTTTGAATCCTATATCTCTAAAAAAAAAAGTTTAAATCTTCTCCTGACACAGTCGTGACTGTTCTCTAATTTTGCTCAGTTTTTTTTTCTAGTTTTAGATAAATGTTTATGTTGAAGTGCCTTGGTTATTAAAAAAAACATGCTAATACAGCAGTGGTATAGTCACAGCTGATATCCTGTCAAATTCTGAACAATCAAGAATAACAATATTTTAGAATAAATAAAGTATTAATACATTGTTCTCAAATTTTGATCGCCACTGTAGGTACCAGAGTAATAAAAACAAACTGACTTTTCAATCCACTAGATGGTGCTAAATGCTCACTGTCTGGTTAGGTCAGCACAAAAAAGGGGGTGATTCTAGAGATCTAGCCAGGTGCATAAAACAAAACAAAGACTGGAATGGGCAATTGCAAAATATGATATCGTAATACTCAGCATATCACATGATTGTGATAATATCACATCATGGTCCAATATCGTATCATGCAGCCTCTGGTGATTCCCACCCTAAATATTGACTCTCATAATATAAGCCCTTCTGAAGTCATTTTTTTTTCAGCTTTATACTTTACATGAGTGTAATATTTCAGTTTACAGTTTAGTTTTTTGTTTTTAATTTTACAAACAAGTTTGGTTTACTATGTTTAGCAATTTGGTGGTGGCACTTCTCTGTGGTTGGAATAATAAATTTGTATAAATTACATATTTTTCCTGTAATTTTGTAATTTTAATTAGCTTATAAATTTTGTATGTATAGGCTAATTTATGACCTATATAAGCCACCTATGGACTGGTGCTGAGAATTAGCACTTGTGCTATATACACCTATGCAAAACATCTGGTCTCTCCTTGTGATTGTACTAATGTAATTTTTATGTCCATATTAAATAAAGAATAAAGAAGAAGAAGTAATGCTGCACAACAGGTTAATTAGGGTTTTTTTAAAGAACAATATAATAACTATTATGAATTTGTGTCATTTCATTTCAGTTTCATTCTGTACTGATACATGAGAAATGGGCACTAATCTTGCTTTTTAAAAAAGTGCTATATTGTGTTGATAATACACTTAAAATATATCATATGTCCAGCCCAGTCTCCTCCAAAACACACAATTTTCACACCATGCAAAATATAAATGCCAAAACCAATGGACATGCTCTTCGTTTAGGTGAGACTAAGACTAAGTAAGCATCAGTTGGTATTTCCAGCTGATGGTGGAGCATTTGCTACGATGGAGCACTAGCATCTGCAGCAACAACTTGAAATTTGTGTTTTGATTTTTGAAAAAAAAACAAAAAAACGGTGCCTGTTGTGTTTTTAGAGTCGTTTTAAGTGCAAGACCACAGTGAAATGTGCAAGCTTTAATTTTCATTTATTATGTTGCTGAAATTAATGAGCATGTTTTCCTTAAAGTAATTTTCATGGTTTTGGATATTTGCTATATCATTTAATGGACACAAACCGCCAAGCTTTTACCTCATGTTGGCTTGAACAATAGACTAATTAATGTTTAATAATCAGGATTAATTTTCCAGAGAGACACATATCTTTTTAAAAGTCAATAGAAAGATCTTCTTTGGAGAAACCTTTTATCATTAGGCCAATTCCTTTGCTTTGATGTGAGATAAAGCAATTGTGAATCACATTAATACCAAAGCATGGTTGGGAAGATTTATCTCAACCAGCTAATGAGGCTGGGAATGTTTCCAGTGTGCATAATCAAAAGCAGGGGGAAAAGACAATGTATTATTAGCATATAACAAATAAATACTAACACAAATCCGCTGCTGCAGGTACAAAGGAATTGGTAGACTGAGGCAGAGCTGGAAAGATTATAGAGAAATTACCTGTGCACGTTAACGATAAAGCAATGTGTCACTCATCAGTATTCAATATTATTCTTCCAGAGGAAAAAAAACTAATGAGAGAACTATAGGGGAAAACAGCTTGTACAGCAGAAAAGGTTTTCCATTTACTTTCGAGGTTTTCGTTTATAATAGCATTTTCAGTACATATGAGATGTTAAGGGATTCTGGTTTAAAACAAATTAGCCCAAGCCTTGGACATCATTCCTATTGCAGCATTTTATTCTGCTTATGTGAAATAAAATGGAGCATACTGTAGATTTTAGTCCATGAAGTGACTTGAAAATGTCACCATCTCTTTAGTTTCAGTCAGACTTATTCAGTGCAATCTTTAAAACTGTTTAAATTATATAAATGTGCAGCATGTGTAGAAAGTGATTTACTACTACTAATAATAATAATAAGTTTATTTGTAGAGCACTTTTCACAGACAGAGTCACAAAGTGCTTTCCATAAAATCAAAAAGTAAATAAATAAAACACGGTAAAAATAAAAAACAGTAAACAATAAAAAGCACAAGAACAATGTACAACCAGCATAGGATTAATAAAACGGAAAAGTAAAAAGATGGGGTTTTAATTGCTTCTTAAAATGAGCAAGTGAGGGTGTAGATCTTAAAATGAGGGGTAGGGAGTTCCATAAATTTGGTGCCACAGCTGCAAAGGCTCTGTCACCTTTGGTCTTGAGTTTAGTTTTTGGTACTGAGAGAAGGTTCTGGCTAGAAAACCTAAGCGGAGAGTGCTAGGAGAGTATGGATGCAGTAGGTGACAGCTATAAGAAGGAGCCTCGCCATAAATGGCTTTATAGGTAAAAACAAGAATTTTAAATTGAATTCTAAAATTAATGGGAAGCCAATGCAGGGAGGATAAAATGGGCATCATATGACAGAACCTACGAGATCAAGTTAGAAGACGAGCAGCATTTTGGGATGACTGTAAGGGATCTATAGACGTTGACAAAATTGTTGGTACCCCTCTGTTAATGAAAGAAAAACCCACAATGGTCACAGAAATAACTTGAATCTGACAAAAGTGGTAATAAATAAAAATTCTATGAAAATTTACCAATGAAAATCAAACAATGCTTTTGAATTGTGGTTCAACAGAATTATTTTAACCTCTTGCTGTTACAACTCGCCGCTCATTAGCGGCGCCAGCTGAGCGCACACCTGCACCTCGTCAGCAGCGTGGCATATAAGCCACCCTGCCCTGGGCCTCGGCCTGAAGCCGTCTGTTCCCTTCGGCTACTTGCTTCAGAGGAACCCCCTCGCCAACCAGCAAGATTTCTCGCGTAAGCATACCTCCACTTGTGTTCCAGTCTCTCCCCTGTGCACAGGTGGATCTTTCTCGGCGGCGGACTCCGCCCCTGCATCACCACCTCGCTGCTGCTGTCAGGTGCATCGTCAGGTCGCTGTCTTCTGGACTCTCCCTTGTGCACGCCTGCCACCTGCCCTGCCAAGTAAGCCAACAAATCCCTCATTACCTGTTGTACTGGTTTGGTGCCCGTCACCTTCTCCCTGTGCTCTCTCCCCAGGGTTGTCTGGCTGTACGGTTTCCTGCCTCCGTGCCTGACGCTGACATCCGCCACCAGTACATCCACATATCACAGACACGTATCCACTCATCCTTGTTGTTGAATAAAGCTATTGAATTCACTCTGAGCCTGCGTGTGTGTCTCCTGAGCCGTGCGTTATGTCACTTGCACTCCGGTGTACCGCGGACAGGCAGGTCTCTGCGTCCTACAGCGCACAGAGGGCACTCTCATGCACTCTAGGACGCACGAGGGCGCTGCGTCCTAAGAGCGCACTGGGAAAAAAAGCTGCATTTCCGTTCTCCCACTACAGACACAGCCGCGAACAGATCGGATATGATTGACCTCTCATTCGACTAATAAGAGCCTTGAATTGGGTTTCTGAAACCTTGAAGAACCAATGACTGAAAACCTAGCAAGAAGGACCCGCCTACCAACGCTGTGAATGCAGCAAGCCAATTGAAGCACAGAAGTTCGCGAGCTGTTTTGTGTAAGGGTGGGTGAAGAGAGACTGACTGCTGCAGCAGATGAAAAAAGGGACCCGCAGGAAGAACCCACAGACCCAGCAGCACGGAGACCACCCATAAGTGCAACCTGTGTGACAAGGACTGCCATTCGCGTATCGGCATGTTCAGCCATAGGCGGTGCTTTTTTTGTTTTTATTCCAGCAGAGTAGATGTAGACGTTTAGGATTCTCTTCCATGGTCATCATAGACCGACGGAGGCCAACAACGAAGGCTGAGTGACACACACGCCTTCGCCAGTCTTTTTTTAATTACTACTGTTATTTGTTTTGAAAAATCGTTCGCCAAAACCGCAATAATGGAATTATGTTTTGATCGGGTCGCGAGACCAGCGTCACATTCGTCTGACAATGAGGAAGAAGTTTGCCAGCTCCGCTTCTGCTGTGAAGAGGTAAGTGTTCTAAGCTAAATTATTCTTTATCCCTGAAAACTGTAATCAAAATGACTTTTGACCGATCGGTAAATTACAGCTGTGCGTCATCGCTGCATGACGGACTGTGGCGCATTGGGTGATGTCCGTCCTCTGTAGCGAGGGGGGGGGACAACCCCCTGCACACACACACACACACACAGCCCTGAGTGTCACCTTTCATTAGAGCCCAAGATGAAGCTTCTATATTGAATCATTCAAAAGTTACAGACGTTTTTCCAAACTGTGCCATTTGGCACAATTTGGCACAGTTCAGAAACGCCTGGGAACTACCTGAGGAAAAAGCTGTGTAATATATTCAATTTTTGTGGTATTGTTACAAAATTTGGACCTCAGCTGGATAACACTTGGTTCTACATTTCTGTTGCATTTTCCAGCCTGGATCTGAAGCTGTGTGTTATTTGCAAGCATTTGTATCCAAAAAAACACCCAGGCCAAATTTATTTTCTTCAAGTTCACTATGTTTAGATGACTGTAACTCAGTGGCCGGAGCACTTAGAGAGATTATGACTGTTTTGCCAAAAAATTCAAAGTGTTTTCTTTTAATTGAGACCAACCCCATGAAGATGCTGCAAAGGGTTGAAGAACAGCTTTCGATTGACTTTGGGCACGTTATTTTTTGGCGTTTTTAGGGAAATTGACCGGAGTGCAAGGGGTTAAAAAACAAACTCATGAAACAGGCCTGGACAAAAATGATGGTACCCCTAGAAAATAATGTGACCATAGGGACATGTTCAACCAAGATGTGTCCTCTACTTAACATCACAGGTGTCTACAAACTTGTAATCAGTCAGTCGGCCTATTTAAAGGGTGACAAGTAGTCACTGTGCTGTTCGGTGACATGGTGTGTATCACACTAAACATGGACCAGAGGAAGCAAAGGAGAGAGTTGTCTCAGGAGATTAGAAAGAAAATTATAGACAAGCATGTTAAAGGTAAAGGCTATAAGACCATCTCCAAGCAGCTTGATGTTCCTGTGACTACAGTTGCACATATTGTTCAGAAATTTAAGATCTACGGGACTGTAGCCAACCCCCCTGGATGTGGCCGCAGGAAGAGACGGATAATACAAATGGTAACAAAAGAGCCCAGAACAACCTCTAAACACATTCATGGTGAACTCCAAGGTCAAGGTACATCAGTGTCAGATCGAATAATCCGTCGTTGTTTGAGCCAAAGTGGACTTCATGGGAGACGACCAAGGAGGACACCACTGTTGAAAACAAACTGTAAAAAAGCCAGACTGGAATTTGCCAAACTGTAAGTTAACAAGCCACAAAGCTTCTGGGAGAATGTCCTATGGGCAGACGAGACAAAACTGGAACTTTTTGGCATCAGCTCTATGTTCACAGACGCAAAAATGAAGCATACCAAGAAAAGAACACTGTCCCTACTGTGAAACATGGAGAAGGTTCTGTTATGTTCTGGGGCTGCTTTGCTGCATCTGAAACAGGGTGTCTTGAATCTGTGCAGGGTACAATGAAATCTCAAGACTATCACGGTGTTCTAGAGAGAAATGTGTGCCCAGTGTCAGACAGCTTGGTCTCAGTTGCAGGTCATGGGTCTTGCAACAGGATAATGACCCAAAACACACAGTTAAAAACACCCAAGAATGGCTAAGAGCGAAACATTGGACAATTCTAAAGTGGCCTTCTATGAGCCCTGATCTAAATCCTATTGAACGTCTGTGGAAGGAGCTGAAACAGGCCGTCTGGAGAAGGCACCCTTCAAACCTGAGACAACTGGAGCAGTTTGCTCATGAGGAGTGGGCCAAAATACCTGCTGAGAGGTGCAGAAGTCTCATTGACGGTTACAGAAATAGTTTGATTGCAGTGTTTGCCTCAAAAGGTTGTGCAACAAAATATTAAGTTAAGGGTACCATCATTTTTGTCCAGGCCTGTTTCATGAGTTTGTTTTTTAAAATAATTCTGTTGAACCACAATTCAAAAGCACTGTCTGATTTTCATTGGTTAATTTTCATAGAATTTTTATTTATTTCCACTTTTGTCAGATTCAAGTTATTTCTGTGACCATTGTGGGTTTTTCTCTCATTAACAGAGGGGTACCAACAATTTTGTCCACGTCTGTATAGAAGACTTATGCAAACATGTAAAAAGAGCATTACAGTAGTCCAGACGTGATGAGACAAAGGCATGCATAATAGTTTTGAGCTGATTCTGTGAGACCAATGATATAATTTTAGAGATATTTCGGAGATGGTAATAACACGACTTAGTTAACAATTTTACATGCTTATCAAAAGGCATGGTCTGATCAAAAATAACTATTAGAACCAGTATACGGTCATGTGGAAAAAAATAGGACACCCTATGAAAACCTGTGTGTGTGGGGTTTTTTTCATGTTTGGACATATAAGATAAGATAAGATAAGATAAGCCTTTATTAGTCCCACAACGGGGAAATTCCAGGATTGCAACAGCACAGGGATAGCAACACTCAGAGCAACAATCAGAAGGCAAGAAAAAAAAAAAACAAGCAAGCAAGAGCAGCTAATAAACATATGTACGTATTACTATAAAATATATATATATACACACACACACAGACACACAGTGCAGAGCATTGTAGCTGGATGGAATAATATATGAATATATGAACACACAGTGCAGAGCATTGTAGCTAGATGGAATAAATATGTAAATATATAAACACCCACAGTACGGAGCATTGCAGCTAGGTGGAATAAATATGCAAGTATATAAACACACACAGTGCGGAGCAATGTAGCTAGATGGAATAACATGTAGATATATAAATATATAAACACCCACAGTACGGAGCATTGCAGCTAGACGGAACAAATATGCAAATATATAAACACACACAGTGCAGAGCATTGCCGCTAGATGGAATGAAACAGCATAACCGTCTACCCAGCTATCCTGCATGGTATGATTATGTGCCCATACACACTCTCACCCTCCATAGCGACCGGCATGCTCCTAGTTGTATGCCGGAGAGGACCACTGTGTAAGTCTATTGCATCTTCTGCATTCAAAAAACTATTAGTTTGTTACGTCTTTTTTGCTATCTCTGCGAGCAGCCCTGCTTAGGTTGTACAGTCTGACAGCCGTTGGTAGGAAGGACCTACGAAACCTCTCGGTTGTGCACCTGGGATGATGTAGTCTGCTGCTAAATGAGCTCCTCAGTGCATTCAGTATGTCCTGCATAGGGTGGAACTCGGACTCCAGCAGAGATGACAGTTTAGCCACCGTCCTTCTCTCTCCTATCTCCTCCATCGGATCAAGGCGCTGCCCCAGGACAGAGCTAGCTTTCTTAATCAGTTTGTTCAGTCTCTTCCTATCGGCTGCAGTAATGCCACTGCCCCAGCAGACCACTCCAAAAGTGATGGCTGATGCCACCACCGTGTCATAGAATGACTTCAGCAGCGCCCCTTGTACACCAAAAGACCTGAGTCTCCTCAGCAGGAACAGCCTGCGCTGTCCCTTCTTGTAGAGTGCATCAGTATTGTGTGACCAGTCTAGTTTATTGTTCAGATGAATACCCAGGTACTTATAGGATGTCACCATCTCGATGTCTGTTCCCTGTATATTTACTGGTACTGTGAGGGGCTGCCCATGCCTGCGGCAGTCCACCACCAGCTCCTTAGTTTTCCTCGCGTTGATCTGGAGGCAGTTCCGATGGCACCAGTCCACGAAGTCCTGGATAAGCCCTCTGTACTCAGCTTCATCTCCATTGGAGATGAGGCCAACGATCGCAGAGTCATCAGAGAACTTCTGTAGATGGCAGTGTGTTGTGTTGTGTGAGAAGTCCGCAGTATAAAGAGTGAACAGGAAGGTAGCCAGCACCGTTCCCTGGGGGGCCCCCGTGCTACTGATGATCGTGTCGGACACACAGTCCCGGGTTCTCACAAACTGAGGCCGGTTCGTGAGGTAGTCCAGGATCCATGATGACAGGTGCTGGTCCACCCCTGCGCGCAGCAGCTTGTCCTTCAGGATCATCGGTTGGATGGTGTTGAAAGCACTGGAGAAGTCAAAGAACATGATCCTCACCATATTCCCGGGCTTCTCCAGGTGGGACAGAGAACGGTGAAGGAGGAAGATCACCGCATCCTCCACCCCAATGCCATGCTGGTAGGCGAACTGGAGTGGATCCATCGCTGGTTCCACCAGGGGGCGTAGGTGAGCAAGGAGCAGTCTCTCCAGGGTCTTCATCAAGTGGGACGTCAAGGCCACCGGTCTGTAGCTGTTCAGGTCTTTGGGGTGGGAAGTTTTTGGTACAGGTACCACACAAGATGTTTTCCACAGCTGTGGTACCCTCCCCAGTTTCAGGCTCATGTTGAAGATATACGTCACAATCCCACACAGCTGGTCTGCACAGGACTTGAGGAGCTTTGCGCTGATGCCGTCCGGTCCCGGCGCCTTCCTCGCCTTGATCTTCCTCAGCTCCGTCCTCACCTGGGTCCTGGTCAGGGTCAGGATGGGGGGCTGTGTGTTGGGAGTGGGGGGGTGTTGGTAGAGTGGGGAGTGGGCAGCAGGACTTGATTTCTTTAGAGGCAGCAGTGGTTGTTGTGCAGTCAGGGGGGAGGGCGGTTGGTCAAATCTATTGAAAAACAGATTCAGGTTGTTCGCCCACTCCCTGCCCCCTGTGGCCTGGGGGGAGGTATTCTGGAGCCCCGAGATGGTTTTGAGGTTTCTCCAGACCCCGCTGATGTCGCTCTGTTGCAGCTTGTCCTCCATCTTCTTCCTGAAGCTGTCCTTGCCTTCTCTGATCTTTCTCCTCAGCTCCCTCTGTACGGACTTCAGCATCTCCCTGTTCCCTGACCTGAAGATCCTCTTCTTCTCTCTCAGAAGTGTTTTAATCTCAGGGTTGATCCAGGGTTTGTTGTTTGAGTGACGCCGTATGGTCTTGGTGGGAACGGATTTGTCCACACAGAAGCTGAGGTAGCCCGTGAAGGTGTGAATGAGGCCATCGATGTCCTCACCATGTGGATCGCAGAGCTGCTTCCAGGTGGTGGCTTCAAAACAGCCCTTTAGGGTGTCCATTGTCTCCTCAGACCATAACTCCACAGTGTGCATGGCCGGAGGTTGTCTGTGCACTAGGGGTTTGTACACCGGCCGGAGATGAACCAAGTTGTGATCCGATCTCCCGAGTGGGGGTAGTTGTGATGAGGTGTACGCCTCCTTAGTGTTTGCGTAGAATAAATCCAGTGTTTTATTGTCTCTAGTGTGGCATGTGACATACTGGGTGAACGTGGGTAGAATGGGAGACAGTGAAACATGGTTGAAATCGCCTGAGATGAGGAGAAGAGCATCTGGGTGTTCTGTCTGCAGCCTGCTGGTTACTGAATGGATGACGTCACGTGCTGTCCCAGCGTTCGCCGTCGGATTTGCATAAACAACAATGCAGATCACGTGTGAGTGTTCTCTCGGGAGATATGTAGGCCTCATGCTAACAGCTAGCAACTCAATGTCTTTGCTGCAGTGTCGTTGTTTAACAGTGATATGTCCCGGTCTGCACCAGTTGTTGTTAACATACATGATCACTCCACCGCCCCTAGCCTTGCCACTGTCTGGTGTTCGGTCAGCTCGTATCATGTGAAAACCCTCCAGCTCAATGTTAGCATCTGCTGCTAGTTCAGTTAGCCACGTCTCAGTAAACAAAAGGAGAGAGCACTCCCGGTATGTGCTATCATAACGGGAGATAGCCGCTAGCTCATCTAACTTTCCCAGTATCGACCGTACATTTCCCATGACAACAGATGGAAGGGAGGGTCTGTACCTTATATTTTTTGTCCTCCGCCTTACTCCAGCCCGGCAGCCGCGGCGTTTTCGCCTCAGTTCTCTCGGTATGTCGAGTATTTCCAATGGGACCGGGTGGCGGTTGAATGCTAGCAGCTGTTCTCTGCTGTATCGTATCCTGCTATAGACAGTGGCTCCGTCCACCGGCTCAGGAGACATTTAGGACGATCTGTGTGTCCGTGATATAAGTGGGGTGAAAAAAAAAGACGGATCAAAAGAGAGAGGAAGGGAAAAAGACTCGGAATCGAGCCGCTGTTATTTAATTGATATTAAATATAGATATTTAATATCAATTTTAACAATACTGGGAGATTCAAGTAATATAACTAAACAGTTAAAACTGAAGAAAACACTTTTTAAAATTTTCTGTAAAATCTAATTCAAAAAAACATGGAATATCTGGTGAGGAATAAATTAGGACACCCCCACATTTATTACCTCCGCCAGGAGGTTATGTTTTTGCCGGGGTTTGTCTGTCTGTCTGTTGGTTAGCAAGATAACTCAAAAAGTTTTGGACAGATTTCGATGAAACTTTCAGGCGTTGTTGGAAATGGTACAAGGAAGAACTGATTAACTAATTAACTGATGAACTACTGAACCACTAATCCTATCATTGTCAATCCAATTGCTAGTCATATGTTTTCATGGTCAAGGAACCTGAAAACGTACACACAAACACTGTATGGGGGGAACTGTGGCCGCCATTACGGAAAATGCCATTTTCGTGAATAACTACTGAACCACTAATCCTATCATTGTCAATCCAATTGCTAGTCATATGTTTTCGAGGTCAAAGAATCTGAAAACATACACACAAACACTGTATGGGCGGAACTGTGGCCGCCATTACGGAAAATGTCATTTTCGTGAATAACTACTGAACCACTACTCCTATCATTGTCAATCCAGTTGCTAGTCATATGTTTTGATGGTCAAGGAATCTGAAAACGTACACAGAAACACTGTATGGGGGGAACTGTGGCGCTTGGCGGAGGTCTGCGCTCTCCGAGTGCTTTTCTAGTTCCCACTTAAAATGGCTAAAATCACACACAGGTGAATCACATCAAGTGCACATGATTAGAACATCGCTACTCAGCATTTTGAAGGAGGCTTGTTCTATTTAAACATCAGACATTTAGTTATGTGTGCTCCAGACTGCTGAAGTGAGACTGAACACCATGGTGAAATTGAAAGAGCTGTCTAAGGCCTTCAGAAAGAAGACTGTAGCAGCTTATGAGTCTGGTAAGGGATTTAAAAAGATCTCAAAAGAATTTAAAATCAGCCATTCCACTGTCTGGAAAATAGTCTGCAAATGGAAGACATTCAAAACAATTGCCAACATGCCCAGGTCTAGCTGTCCAAGCAAATTCACCTCGAGAGCAGACTGCAAGATGCTAATAGAAGTCTCCAAAAACCCTAAAATGTCATCATGGGACCTACAGCAGGCTCTTGCTACTGTTGATGTGAAAGTGCATGCTTCTACAATCAGAAAGAGACTGCACAAGTTTAACTTGCATGGGAGGCGTGCAAGGAGGAAACCTTTGTTCTCTAAGAGAAACATGAAGGCTAGACTGAAGTTTGCTGGAGAGAACATAGACAAAGACCAGAACTTCTGGAATAATGTTCTTTGGACAGATGAGTCTAAAACTGAATTATTTGGACACCAGAACAGAGGACATGTTTGACATAGACCAAATACAGCATTCCAGGAAAAGAACCTCATACAAACTGTGAAGCATGGAGGTGGATGCGTCATGGTTTGGGGATGCTTTGCTGCAGCAGAACCTGGCCAGCTCACCATCATAGAATCTACCATGAATTCTACCATGTATCAGAGGGTTCTTGAGGACCACGTGAGACCATCTTTAAACAAAATTAAAGCTGAAGCAGAACTGGACCCTGCAACATGACAATGACCCAAAACATACCAGTAAATCTACCAAGGACTGGCTAAAATCTAAGAAATGGAGAGTCCTGGAATGGCTGAGTCAAAGCCCAGACCTTAAGCTCATTGAGATGCTGTGGGGTGACTTGAAACAGGCTGTATATGCAAGAAACTCCTCAAACATCTCAAAGCTGAAATAATTCTGCATTGAGGAGTGAGGCAAACTTTCCTCAGACTGATGTCAGAAACTGGTAGATGGCTACAAGAAATGTCTCACTGAAGTTATTTCAGCCACAGGGGGTAACACTAACTATTAGGCGGTAGGGTGTCCGTTTTTCTCAGTTAGAATATGTATTTTTGTTGATATCTTTTGTTTAATGAGTAAAAGAAAGTTATTTTTTGTTATTTACCTGCAATAAAATCACCTTCTTTTCCAGAGACAAATAAAAACAAGATGAGACATCAATATGTGAACATTTCTTAATAAATTACTGAATATTTATTGGGGTGTCCTAATTTTTTCACGACTGTAATTACTCCTCATGAAAATGTTTAATATTCCGAAGATGGAACTGTGCCTCGACTGCGTTAAACCAGGAGCGCGGGCTATTCTGCCAGAAATCCGGTAGCTGGACTGTGGTAGCTGCATTAGCCTGGCTGGCTCCTGATGAGTCCGGTGCAGGAGAATCGTCACCGGCCATAATACGTCTTAAGGTCACCAGTGTGGAGATTGTGTGGAAAGGATGAGGCTGAGTTATTTCTGAGTTATTTCCATTTTATTCGCAACACACTCTCCAACATTCAAATACAGAAAGAGGCAGAACCCCCAACATCTGCCAGTCTTATACCCCTGACATCAAAGCACAAAATCCCATTGTCTTTAAATCCCAAACACAATGCATCCCCCCTGCAGTTCCTGTCTCTTTCACCCAAACCTCGGTGGTCAGGAAATCATTCATGTCCATCTCTTTGCATATCAAAAGGCCAACTCTCACATCCTCCTCATAACCCTAGGAGGTCCAGACCTTTTGTTCCTCTTCAGACGTGAAGCCAAAATAAGCACACAGGAATATACATGAGAGCATATTAACAGTCATATACATGTGAGCCTGTGAAACTACATATGTGCACCATAACGTCATAAATTGTCCAATGAATCTGAATACACAGAGGCAGAAGCAGAAGAGCAGGTTAAAACACTGTTTCTGTCTTGGACATTAGCTGGCAAGTGAAAAAGCTGGGTAGGGCTTGGCCTCATCTATCTATAAATTCACGAAATCTCTGTGTGTTTGTGGGTCTGTCTGTCTGTTCCACACATACAGTGGGGCAAAAAAGTATTTAGTCAGCCACCAATTGTGCAAGTTCTCCCACTTAAAAGATGAGAGAGGTCTCCAATTTTCATCATAGGTATACCTCAACTATGAGAGACAAAATGAGAAAAAAAAAATCCAGAAAATCACACTGAAGGATTTTTACCTCTGCCAGGAGGTTATGTTTTTGCCGGGGTTTGTCTGTCTGTCTGTGTCTGTCTGTCTGTTGGTTAGCAAGATAACTCAAAAAGTTTTGGACGGATTTTGATGAAACTTTCAGGCGTTGTTGGAAATGGTACAAGGAAGAACTGATTAAATTTTGGGGATGATCCGGATCACCGTCCAGAAGAAAACCGCCATTACGGAAAATGCCATTTTCGAGAATAACTACTGAACCACTAATCCTATCATTGTCAATCCAATTGCTAGTCATATGTTTTCATGGTCAAGGAATCTGAAAACGTACACACAAACACTGTATGGGGGGAACTGTGGCCGCCATTACGGAAAATGCCATTTTCGTGAATAACTACTGAACCACTAATCCTATCATTGTCAATTCAATTGCTAGTCATATGTTTTCATGGACAAGGAATCTGAAAACATACATACAAACACTGTATGGGCGGAACTGTGGCCGCCATTACGGAAAATACCATTTTCGTGAATAACTACTGAACCACTAATCCTATCATTGTCAATCCAATTGCTAGTCATATGTTTTCATGGTCAAGGAATCTGAAAACGTACACACAAACACTGTATGGGGGGAACTGTGGCTCTTGGCGGAGGTCTGCGCTCTCCGAGTGCTTTTCTAGTTAATGAATTAATTGGTAAATTCCTCAGTAAAATAAGTATTTGGACACCTACAAACAAGCAAGATTTCTGGCTCTCACAGACCTGTAACTTCTTCTTTAAGAGGCTCCTCTGTCCTCCACTCGTTACCTGTATTAATGACACCTGTTTGAACTCATTATCAGTATAAAAGACACCTGTCCACAACCTCAAACAGTCAGACTCCAAACTCCACTATGGCCAAGACCAAAGAGCTGTCAAAGGACACCAGAAACAAAATTGTAGACCTGCACCAGGCTGGGAAGACTGAATCTGCAATAGGTAAGCAGCTTGGTGTGAAGAAATCAACTGTGGGATCAATTATTAGAAAATGGAAGACATACAAGACCACTGATAATCTCCCTTGATCTGGGGCTCCACGCAAGATCTCACCCCGTGGGGTCAAAATGATCACGAGAACGGTGAGCAAAAATCCCAGAACTACACGGGGGGACCTAGTGAATGACCTGCAGAGAGCTGGGACCAAAGTAACAAAGGCTACATCAGAAACACACTACGCCGCCAGGGACTCAAATCTTGCAGTGCCAGACGTGTCCCCCTGCTTAAGCCAGTACATATCCAGGCCCGTCTGAAGTTTGCTAGAGAGCATTTGGATGATCCAGAAGAGGATTGGGAGAATGTGATATGGTCAGATGAAACCAAAATAGAACTTTTTGGTAAAAACTCAACTTGTCGTGTTTGGAGGAGAAAGAACACCATACCTACTGTGAAGCATGGGGGTGAAAACATCATACTTTGGAGCTGTTTTTCTGCAAAGGGACCAGGACGACTGATCCGTGTAAAGGAAAGAATGAATGGGGCCATGTATCGTGAGATTTTGAGTGAAAACCTCCTTCCACCAGCAAGGGCATTGAAGATGAAACGTGGCTGTGTCTTTCAGCATGACAATGATCCCAAACACACCGCCCAGGCAATGAAGGAGTGGCTTCGTAAGAAGCATTTCAAGGTCCTGGAGTGGCCTAGTCAGTCTCCAGATCTCAACCCCATAGAAAATCTTGGGAGGGAGTTGAAAGTCTGTGTTGCCCAGCGACAGCCCCAAAACATCACTGCTCTAGAGGAGACCTGCATGAAGGAATGGGCCAAAATACCAGCAACAGTGTGTGAAAACCTTGTGAAGACTTACAGAAAACGTTTGACCTCTGTCATTGCCAACAAAGGGTATATAACAAAGTATTGAGATGAACTTTT
This sequence comes from Pholidichthys leucotaenia, assembly GCA_020510985.1. Lineage (NCBI taxonomy): Eukaryota > Metazoa > Chordata > Actinopteri > Cichliformes > Pholidichthyidae > Pholidichthys > Pholidichthys leucotaenia. The sequence goes on from CM035837.1 coordinate 108,494,061, forward strand.
GTTATTGACCAAATACTTCTTTTACCGAGGAATTTACCAATTAATTCATTAAAAATCCTTCAATGTGATTTTCTGGATTTTTTTTTTTTCTCATTTTGTCTCTCATAGGTGAGGTATACCTATGATTAAAATTGGAGACCTCTCTCATCTTTTAAGTGGGAGAACTTGCACAATTGGTGGCTGACTAAATACTTTTTTACCCCACTGTATCTCTTGAACTGTTTGTCAGACTGGCCTCAGATTTTAAACGTGGTTTCCTGAGGTTACGAGGGTGTGCATCTTCGAGTATGGAGTCGCTCAGTCAAAATATGTAATTTTTATCAGTTAAAGTTTAGCCACCCCTCTGTGACCGCTCTCTGTGTCTTCATGTCCTGGCTTTAAGAAGTGTGGGCAGGGTTTCGGATTGACTCCGTGCTCATTGTATAATACGTCACATCACAGCCATATTGATTTGACAATACGCGGCATCATGACCACGCTGATTGGATAACACACACCATCACAACCTGTCAGTCACCACAGCACTTTGCAAACAAAGTGCTCTTGTACCTCAATGTCTGTGTGAAGTGTACAAGGTAGTGGCAGCATGACATTTTATCTTTGTTTACATGCACATGTTCTGTAATGTCTGAGAAAAGAGTCAGTTTGGAAGAATGAGTCTGAACCAGATATTCTGTCCTGAACAGTATTGAGATAACAGAATGCTTTTAAGACTGAAAGTTGTATGTGAGAATCAGAGGTGACACTGAGGTATCTCTGTAATTGTTCTCCACTGGCCAGTACAAATTAAATTTGCTGAAACTTTAATCCTGCCTGATTCTTTGACTCCTGGTACAAGAGATTGTTCCTACAGTGTGCATCCCTGAGTATGTAGCTGCTCAGTCAAAATATATACCATAAAGTTGCTGTGATTGATAATTTGGCATGGAGAACACAGGAGGGGGGGGGGACACTGGCGGGGACCCGTGGTACCGCAAAGGGCATCACTGGCACACAGGTAAAGCAACAGCCGAGACTCCCGTTAACCGGGCAACACTGGTGTCCAACAGGGCACTCCACGATCGTTCACAGGGAGGCACACTCAGCCTGATCAGTCAGTGGTAGACGACAATCCTGACTGCTGCTTCATTGTGGAGCGGAATGGCCAGATCAATTACATATTACATGCGGACACATATGCACGCTTTGACTAAACGACAACAAGACGCAAAAATGTCCAAATAATGAAATAAATAATTTTTATTTAAATATTTACAGACAAATGGGCAACACTGATGCAAAACTTGCAGCCAAACAGCTCATTCTCCTGTGTGTGTGTGTATGCGCGTGTGCATGTGCGTGTGCGTGTGTGTGTGTGTGAATGGTGACAGGATTGGTGCTGTACATGGATACCCTGAATTTCCCTCTGGGGATCAATAAAGTATACAAGATACATCCATCCATCTTCTTCCGCTTAATCCTTTTTGGGTCACAGGGGGGCTAGAGCCTATCCCAGCATCTTTGGGCGAGAGACAGGGTACACCCTGGATGGATCGCCAGTCCATTTCAGGGCCAACACAGAGAGACAGACAACCATTCACTCTCACAGCCATACCTAAGGACAATTTAGAATCCCCAGTTTTGATGCCAGTTAATGTAACTTGCATGTTTTTGGCTTGTGGGAGGAAACCAGAGAAACCCCGGAGTAAACCCACGCAGACACGGGGAGAACATGGAAACTCCACACAGATCACTGTTGGTCAGGGGCTGGGATCGAACCCAGGATCCCCCGGCCAAGGGTGAGTTGCTGTGCTACCGCAGTGCTAACCACTCCGCCACCGCACTGCCCCTATACAAGATACAAATACAGAAAAATAAAAATAATAATGTTCAGTGTTTCGTACTTTCGTACTAAAATATAAAAGGATGCGCTACAGTGGGTCTCAAATATTTGTAAACGTGTCTTGTTATAGTACTGCATGAGTTTATTGATGATAGACTATAAACTACACATATAAACTAAATTATAATGATGACTGAACAACTCCTATTCCCCAAAGTGTAAGATATAAGATATGCCGAAGACCATATAAAGAGGAACTTCCTGCCATCCAGCTTGGTGGTCAGTAATAATGGAATGGAGGAGGGCGCCTGTATGGCAGTGACCCCTCTGATTCTATATGTGATTAACATTGTAGACAGGAGAAATGTAATTTCGTTCTACTGTACATGATTGTATGGACTGAATGACAATAAAATTGGCTTATCATCTTTATAACATTTATGAATATAAGTCATAAAAGATCACACAAACAAGTGATTTGACAAAAAAAATAAACAAGTGATTCTTAAACAGTGGCTAATATTGCATGTCCCATTCATTTTCAATTATTCTGTAATTAAAGGTCAAAAAAGGAAAATCCAACTTTATTGTCATTCAATCCATACAGCAGAACAAAATTACATTTCTTATCTGCTATGTTTTGATTGATTGATTTTATTTGAACATTCAGACAAAAAGAAAAAAGAATTTAAAACAAAAATCAAAACCCAAAAAATATAAAATGTTCAAAAGGAGTGGGAAGAAGCCAGTGCTTATATAGTCCCAACCCTTTTCCATACCCAACAAATTACAACATCACTCTAGTCATCATTCATCCCACAACCACATTCACCATACAACAGCATAATACATAATACACCCCATAATCAAATTATGCAACGGAAATGATACAACAATGACAGTCCACACTGACAACAATACCAACATCCAACAATAACTGCAACAATAATAAACAAATACTTCTGGTATGTTCAACACAATCATAGACAACACCATCACCATCACAATCACCACACATACCACCATACACCCCCACATGGCCCACAACACCCAGGTGCAATAAGTAACCATATAATAATAATAACCATAATAATAGGTAGCCATATGGTAGTTACAACAACAATAATAATAATAATAATAATAATACCACCTGGCCTATACAATACTCCAAACAACTCCATCCCAACAACAATCCTAGCACTATAATTCTAGTAATAATGATATCAATAATAACAGTACTCAGCATATACTGTATATTCACAATAACAACCTTTTATTACTGAAGACACACTGTAATGTTACTGTCCTTTATTTTCATATTGCTCAAAAATCATTTCTTTATATGTTGATTTAAATATATGGATGTTTGGACATTGGCTGTGTTTCTCCCCCGACCCATTCCCCAATTTTACCCCACACACAGACATACAAAAACCTTTCCTAGTAGATCTTACTAGGTGCATTTTGTGTTCCCCCGTAAATTATATTTTCCTTCTCTCTCACTCAAAAGATTTTGTATATTGTGTGACAAAAGGTTTTACTGACTTTAAACATTAATTGTGCTGTATAATAATCAACCAGATCCCGTAATTTCAAAAGCTTTGCATGTAAAAACAATAAATTAGGATGTTCAAGATACCCAACTTTGTGTATAACACGGACTGCCCTTTTTTGTAATATTAGCAATGAATTAAGCGTACTTTTGTTAATCACAGAGGTCACTGCCATGCAAGGTTTAGCCACAAATTTCCCTCCTCTGTTCCATTATTACTGAACACCAAAATGGACAGCAGGAATTTCCACTTTTTTTTTTATATGGTTTTTGGCATGACCCATTCCGTGATTTGAACCTAGGCCTCCCGGGTGTGGGTGCTCTTCCAACTAGGCCAACCACTCCAGTAACATTTGGTAATATTAATATTCACACAATCAAATCTCCGTTCAGTCCCTTTCATATTTGTCAAAGTCGGGTCTGTAAAGCCTGATTGGGCTTCCCGTTTCAGACAGGAATACTTGCTTCGTACGGGCATGCACTAGTAGCAAAAAAAAAAAAGAAAAACAGTTCCTATACAACAGTTAGTTATGGCTGAGCTATCTTATTGGACAATAGGGATTTTAGGAGTTCCTATATTTTCCAATAATCAAATCCAGAAAGGGGTTGAGAACTTAGTTTAACATAGTGTAGATGCTGGCCAATGGGAAATTGTAACTCTTCAGATTGAGACTTGAACAATATGTCCTCTAATATCTAAAAACAAACTGTCTTCCTAATCTTAGAATATGACCAAATGTTCCATCTCAATAATGGCAGTGTCATCACCTTTCATGGCGTTAAACCGTTTTAAAAGTAAGGTGGGTGGGGGATGGTGGAAAGAATTACAAATAACAGCTCCACCTTGGAGATGCAAGTTTGCGTCCGTCTTGACCTTTTTGTCAGTGTCCTCATCCGTAACTCATGTACAGTTTTGAGAGTAACTTTCTTTATGCATTAAATACACATCTTCAGCTGGTTAAGATTTCCCAAATCTTAACAAGATTTTCCCAAATCTTAAGATAAGATAAGATAAGATAAGATTGTGGCACACATATGCACATATGTATATCACTTCATGCTTCATATGTATACCACTTTAGGCTTCACATCTGAAGCCCCATTTCCACCAGTATCACCTTGGCTTTACTTTTTTTTACTTGTTTCGGTTTTTCGGCATTTCCACCCAAGTCCTCACGGTTTAACCGTTACGATTTTCGTGCCTGTTCAGAGGCAGGGTACAGCCGAGCGAAAAGCGAGGTGTGAATTGACGTCAATCGACTGCTAAAAGCTGATTGGTCAGGGCGTAACGTCACCAAACGCGTCCGTTTTGTTTTCTGTTGAAGCTACACGACCGCCATTTGTAATTTCAGCGAGTAACTGCGGTGACTGGATTCACAATTGTGTTCTCATATAACGATGTCCACGCGCAAGTTTATTCCATGAACAAACGAGGAGGTGCGGACTTTTCTGTCCCTTGTAGCCGATGACTACATCCAGAGCGAGTTGGTGGGGCAACTCGCAATGAAAAAATATACCAGGAAGTGTCCGGCCTGCCATTATGGCAGAGAATTTTGACTCGACACGGCCACGGAATTGGAAAACGGTGACGGTGAGTGTTGTTTTGTTATTGTCCGTCTTCTTGCCTTTCGGTCAAAAGCGCACTTTATTTAAGCAATAAAGAAAGTTGTTTGATTGTGGGCAATTGTGGTGATGGCTAGCCCGCTAATAGCTAGCTACCTCTGTACCTTGCTGCTACCTCGCATCAAGCTGCTGAATCGCGCTTTTATTTCAGTATTCACGTGAACAAAACGCTGACGTAAGCTTATTGTATTCTGGTTAAAAAGTTTTGTGTTTGAGGTACATGTTGCACTTTGTTTGTGAGCTTTATTGTGTGTTTTTTCCTTCTATACACAGTTTTCAAATCCCTTGGGGTCCGCCTCACTGGACTGCCCCGGCATCTCCCGGTCAAGTGCTGGTAAGGCACAACAAACTGAAAATTACCACCCGGTTGTTTTTATATGTGATTGTTATTTTCTATAGACACATAATAAGGAATTTAAAATGTCTTTCTACGTTTATAAAAATACTAGATTCAGGGGTGTTCATAGCCACAGTGGCCCAGTGTTATAGGTGTGTTGGTGGTGGAAATACTGTTGTATTTTCACAAAAAAAAAAGGAGCACATGTACCGACTTCAAATCAAAATGCTTGATTGAAATTCTTCAAGTCAGCTAACACTATTAACCCATTCTGATTTATGAGGCCACAGTACAAAGAAATTCTTTTAAAAATAACCCATTAAATCAAAATACTTTTTACAATTAATCCTTTTTGAAATGAAGGGGGGCCTAACCACATCAGCACAGAAGTTGCTTATAGTCCACTCTACTGAGGGGCAACAACATGACAGTTGAGCTTAAATACAGCAACGAAGCATCCCACCACAGGCTTTCAACAGTTTAATTCCATAATATTTTTTCTGACATGTTTTGATCTGGTGTTATCTAAATACAATGACTTCTGTCTTTCATATAGGCAAGCTGAAAAGGTCCAGCAACATTGCAGACCTTGCATCACTGATGGCCCAGAATCATGCTGAGGAGATGCGGATCCATGAAAGGATGCTCGAACAGCATCAACGGCAGCACGAACAGCGCGAAAGACACCTGCAGTTAGCCGCATTAAGAAGGGATGAGCTGACAGAGACGGCTTCCTTCCACGGAGCCTTCCTAAACCATTTTGGCAGTCTGGTCGAAGTACTGAAAGCTCCCCATTTGTTAACATGTTTTGGGAATATTTGTAATGTAATAAAATGTTAGTCTTTTGGATAAAAGTGTGGTTTGTATATTGTAACACTGGATGATAAAGGCGAATAATTACATACACATTCCATTGCCTCATATGACCCTAATCCTGCTGTTCAGCCATAAAGGTGTCAAGATTTTTAATGGTAATGTAATTGTTATTGTTAAATTTAATAAATATTACCACTGCTGTATCCATTGCTCTACATTGGGTACAGTTTTTAAGTAAAATTGTAAGCAGTTGCACAGGTGTAATTTACATTCAGCAGTAGACACTGATAAAGGTGAAAGTCGAATTGGGTAAAAGGTAAGTACATGTGAATTGAATGTTATATCGGCATTCCAAATTCTGAGAATTCCAATAAATTATAAGCAGTCTAGTATAATATAAAGTGAAAATACCCATACATGTAAACCCAAATATAACATTTTCGATGCTGTAAACGTTGACATGTATATGATAAACCTATGCTATTGTGATTCAATAGATCCATAGTGATCTTTGGTTTGAAAAAGAAAATTATAATTTGGTGTTGGGCAGTGTGACAATGTCAGTGTATTTAGTAGGATTAAAAAAAGTTTCATCATAAAATTTCTAGGTTCATTGGCAATTCCATCAAACCAAAAGTGAGTTGTCTAGCTGCAGCATTTTTTTTTTTTTTGGAGTCATTTCTACGTTGTTTTAGTGTGTAATTAGCCACCACTGAACAGATAACCGTTATAAATAACAATAGATTGTGCAATGATACTCAAATGATACACAATACAAAAAATGGGCCTAGATTTGGATTGGCTTTTTTATAATATTTTTAATTATTTTGTAAGTTAAAGTTAACTGGAAGTATAACAAGTTTCCACATATAATTCCAAGGTCAATTGGCAATTCCATCAAACCAAAAGTGCGTTGTATAGCTGCTGCTTTTTTTGGGAAGTCAGTTTATCATCAGTGTATCATTATTACACAATATACAAAATGGGTCTAGATTTGGATTGGCTTTTTTATAATATTATAAATTATTTGGTAAGTTAAAGGGGTTTAGGATTAAGCTTCTGCATTATTTTAAATTACCCCGGTGTTTCAGCATTTAATTAACCGTCTGTTAACATTTAACCGTTTTGAACAACAGAGGCGGCGTAGTTTAAAAGTGCACAACATTTTATTTAAAAAACACGTTTGACATATGTATGCACATGAACACTGAACAAATGAAATGATCTCTGCTTCATATGCAGCTGCTTCAGATTCCTCCTGGGCAACCGCTATTCTCCTCTCCTGCTCCAACGTGTGTTGTCTCAATCCACGTCGTCTTCTCCTGTAAAATTCTCTTGTCTCGTTAAAGACATTCATTGTGTTAAAAACCGTGGAAATCCTCCGCTCGTAATCCGCTATTTTTTTCTGTGTTGTTGAGGAGTCAGTCTCGTCCTTTATACGTCAGCAGTGTAGCGCCACCTCGATCCCGCCCACCCCAGCAATACTCGGCTTTCCGCGGTTGTGATGGAGGCGCAGCCGCGGGAGAAACAAGTAGTAAAGAAAAGAAAAGAGTAGCACAGAACTATATAGTGGAAATGTGGCTTTAGATTGAACAAAGAACAGGGTCTCTTTGGAGATAACAGGAGGATGTGAAAGTTTTGTCTTTGGTATGCAAAGAGACGGCCTGGGGGGATTTTCCTGGCCGCCAGACGCTTTGGGTGGAGGTGTTAAGATCTGAAAGAAGATGCATTGTTACTTGGGATTAAATACAATGTGACTGTGTGCTTTGAAGTTCCTGAGGTATTTAAAGGATGAATGTCTGGGTTTCTTTCTCTCTTCTGTTTTGCTGATGTTGGAAGAATGTGAATAAACCTGACTCGTGAGATGAACTCTGCCTCATCATTTTCACATTTTCCACAAGATAACATAAGATAACATAAGATAAGATAAGATAAGCCTTTATTAGTCCCACAATGGGGAAATTCCAGGATTGCAACAGCACAGGGATAGCAACACTCAGAGCAATAATTAAGACGATACGGAAGATATAAATAAGAGCAGTGGATATACATACATACACATCAGTATATAAATATATACAGTGGGGCAAAAAAGTATTTTGTCAGCCACCAATTGTGCAAGTTCTCCCACTTAAAAGATGAGAGAGGTCTCCAATTTTCATCATAGGTATACCTCAACTATGAGAGACAAAATGAGAAAAAAAAATCCAGAAAATCACATTGAAGAATTTTTAATGAATTAATTGGTAAATTCCTTGGTAAAATAAGTATTTGGTCAATAACAAACAAGCAAGATTTCTGGCTCTCACAGACCTGTAACTTCTTCTTTAAGAGGCTCCTCTGTCCTCCACTTTATTATATTATTAATGGCACCTGTTTGAACTCATTATCAGTATAAAAGACACCTGTCCACAACCTCAAACAGTCAGACTCCAAACTCCACTATGGCCAAGACCAAAGAGCTGTCAAAGGACACCAGAAACAAAATTGTAGACCTGCACCAGGCTGGGAAGACTGAATCTGCAATAGGTAAGCAGCTTGGTGTGAAGAAATCAACTGTGGGAGCAATTATTAGAAAATGGAAGACATACAAGACCACTGATAATCTCCCTCGATCTGAGGCTCCACACAAGACCTCACCCCGTGAGGTCAAAATTATCACGAGAACGGTGAGCAAAAATCCCAGAACCACATGGGGGGACCTAGTGAATGACCTGCAGAGAGCTGGGACCAAAGTAACAAAGGCTACATCAGTAACACACTACGCTGCCAGGGACTCAAATCCTGCAGTGCCAGACGTGTCCCCCTGCTTAAGCCAGTACATGTCCAGGCCCTTCTGAAGTTTGCTAGAGAGCATTTGGATGATCCAGAAGAGGATTGGGAGAATGTCATATGGTCAGATGAAACCAAAATAGAACTTTTTGGTAAAAACTCAGCTTGTCGTGTTTGGAGGAGAAAGAACACCATACCAACTGTGAAGCATGAGGGTGAAAACATTATATTTTGGGGCTGTTTTTCTGCAAAGGGACCAGGATGACTGATCCGTGTAAAGGAAAGAATGAATGGGGCCATGTATCGTGAGATTTTGAGTGAAAACCTCCTTCCATCAACAAGGGCATTGAAGATGAAATGTGGCTGGGTCTTTCAGCATGACAATGATCCCAAACACACCACCTGGGCAACGAAGGAGTGGCTTCTTAAGAAGCATTTCAAGGTCCTGGAGTAGCCTAGCCAGTCTCCAGATCTCAACCCCATAGAAAATCTTTGGAGGGAGTTGAAAGTCTGTGTTGCCCAGCGACAGCCCCAAAACATCATTGCTCTAGAGGAGATCTGCATGGAGGAATGGGCCAAAATACCAGCAACAGTGTGTGAAAACCTTGTGAAAACTTACAGAAAACCTTTGACCTCTGTCATTGCCAACAAAGGGTATATACCAAAGTATTGAGATGAACTTTTGTAATTGCCCAAATACTTATTTTACCGAGGAATTTACCAATTAATTCATTAAAAATCCTTCAATGTGATTTTCTGGATTTTTTTTTTCTCATTTTGTCTCTCATAGTTGAGGTATACCTATGATGAAAATTGGAGACCTATCTCATCTTTTAAGTGGGAGAACTTGCACAATTGGTGGCTGACTAAATACTTTTTTTCCCCACTGTATATATACAAAGTGCGGAACATTGTAGCAAGATGGAAGTAGAAAAACACTCGGAGAGCGCAGACCTCCACCAAGCGCCACAGTTCCCCCCATACAGTGTTTGTGTGTACGTTTTCAGATTCCTTGACCATCAAAACATATGACTAGCAATTGGATTGACAATGATAGGATTAGTGGTTCAGTAGTTATTCACGAAAATGACATTTTCCGTAATGGCGGCCACAGTTCCGCCCATACAGTGTTGTGTGTATGTTTTCAGATTCCTTGACCACGAAAACATATGACTAGCAATTGGATTGACAATGATAGGATTAGTGGTTCAGTAGTTATTCACGAAAATGGCATTTTCCGTAATGGCGGCCACAGTTCCCCCCATACAGTGTTTGTGTGTACGTTTTCAGATTCCTTGACCATGAAAACATATGACTAGCAATTGGATTGACAATGATAGGATTAGTGGTTCAGTGGTTATTCACGAAAATGGCATTTTCCGTAGTGGCTGCCACAGTTCCCCCCATACAGTGTTTGTGTGTATGTTTTCAGATTCCTTGACCATGAAAACATATGACTAGCAATTGGATTGACAATGATAGGATTAGTGGTTCAGTAGTTATTCACGAAAATGGCATTTTCCGTAATGGCGGTTTTCTTCTGGACGGTGATCCGGATCATCCCCAAAATTTAATCAGTTCTTCCTTGTACCATTTCCAACAATGCCTGAAAGTTTCATCGAAATCCGTCCAAAACTTTTTGAGTTATCTTACTAACCAACAGACAGACAGACAGACAGACAGACAAACCCCAGCAAAAACATAACCTCCTGGCGGAGGTAATAAACAGCATAACCGTCTACTTAGTTATCCTACATAGTATGAATATGTACCCATACATATTGTCACCCTCCGTAGCGACCGATACTGTCCTAGTTGTATATACTGGAGGGGACCATTGTGTAAGTCTATTGCGTTTTTTGCATTCAATACTATTAGGTCGTCACGTTTTTTTGCTATCTCTGTGAGCAGCCCTGCTTAGGTTATACAGTCTGACTGCCGTAGGTAGGAAGGACCTGCGAAACCTCTCGGTTGCGCACCTAGGATGATGTAGTCTGCTGCTAAATGAGCTCCTCAGTGCGTTCAGTATGTCCTGCATAGGGTGGGACTCGGACTCCAGCAGAGATGACAGTTTAGCCACCATCCTTCACTCTCCTATCTCCTCCACTGGGTCAGGGTGCTGCCCCAGGACAGAGCTAGCTTTCTTGATCAGTTTGTTCAGTCTCTTCCTATCGGCTGCTGTAATGCCACTGCCCCAGCAGACCACTCCAAAAGTGATGGCTGATGCCACCACCGTGTCGTAGAATGTCTTCAGCAGCGCCCTTTGTACACCAAAAGACCTGAGTCTCCTCAGTAGGAACAGCCTGCGCTGTCCTTTCTTGTAGAGTGCGTCGGTATTGTGTGACCAGTCTAGTTTATTGTTCAGATGAACACCCAGGTACTTGTAGGGTGTCACCATCTCGATGTCTGTTCCCTGTATGTTTACTGGTGCTGTGAGGGGTTGTCCTTTCCTGCAGCAGTCCACCACCAGCTCCTTAGTTTTCCTCACGTTGATCTGGAGGCAGTTCCTATGGCACCAGTCCACGAAGTCCTGGATAAGTCCTCTGTACTCAGCTTCATCTCCGTTGGAGATGAGGCCGACGATTGCAGAGTCATCAGAGAATTTCTGTAGATGGCAGTGTGTTGTGTTGTGTGAGAAGTCCGCAGTATAAAGGGTAAACAGGAAGGCAGCCAAAACCGTTCCCTGGGGGGCCCCCGTGCTACCGATGATCGTGTTGGACACACAGTCCCGGGTTCTCACAAACTGTGGCCGGTTAGTGAGGTAGTCCAGGATCCATGATGACAGGTGCTGGTCCACCCCTGCGCACAGCAGCTTGTCCTTCAGGATCATCGGTTGGATGGTGTTGAAAGCACTGGAGAAGTACAGAACATAGTAAAGTATAGTAAAGAACATGATCCTCGCCCGCATTCCCGGGCTTCTCCAGGTGGGACAGAGAACGGTGAAGGAGGAAGATCACTGCATCCTCCACCCCAATGCCATGCTGGTAGGCGAACTGGAGTGGATCCATCGCTGGTCCCACCAGGGGGCGGAGGTGAGCAAGGAGCAGTCTCTCCAGGGTCTTCATCATGTGGGACGTCAGGGCCACTGGTCTGTAGCTGTTCAGATCTTTGGGGTGGGAAGTCTTTGGTACATGTACCACACAAGATGTTTTCCACAACTGTGGTACCCTCCCCAGCTTCAGGCTCAGGTTGAAGATGAGCTCCACAATCCCACATAGCTGATCTGCACAGGACTTGAGGAGCTTTGCGCTGATGCCGTCCGGTCCCGACGCCTTCCTCGCCTTGATCTTTCTCAGCTCCGTCCTCACCTGGGTCTTAGTGAGGGTCATGTTGGGGGGGCTGTGTGTTGGGAGTGGGGGGGTGTTGGTGGAGTGGGGTGTGGGCAGCAGGACTCGATGTCTTTAGAGGCAGCAGTGGTTGTGTGCAGTCGGGGGGGAGGGCGGTTGGTCAAACCTATTAAAAAACAGATTCAGATTGTTCACCCACTCCCTGCCCCCCATGGCCTGGGAGGAGGTATTCTGGAGCCCAGAGATGGTTTTAAGGTTTCTCCAGACCCCACCGATGTCGCTCTGTTGCAACTTGTCCTCCATCTTCTTCCTGAAGCTGTCCTTGCCTTCTCTGATCTTCCTCCTCAGCTCCCTCTGTACGGACTTCAGCATCTCCCTGTTCCCCAACCTGAAGATCCTCTTCTTCTCTCTCAGAAGTGTTTTTATCTCAGGGTTGATCCAGGGTTTGTTGTTCGAGCAACACCGTATGGTCTTGGTGGGTACGGTGTTGTCCACACAGAAGCTGATGTAGTCCGTGATGGTGTGAGTGAGGCCATCTATGTCCTCACCATGTGGATCGCAGAGCTGCTCCCAGGCAGTGGTTTCAAAGCAGTCCTTTAGAGCGTCCATTGCCTCCTCAGACCATAACTTCACTGTGCGCATGACCGGAGGTTGTCTGTGCACTAGGGGTTTGTACACCGGCAGGAGATAAACCAAGTTGTGATCCGATCTCCCGAGTGGGGGGAGTTGTGATGAGGTGTACGCCTCCTTAGTGTTTGCATAGAATAAATCCAGTGTTTTATTGTCTCTAGTGTGGCATGTGACATACTGGGTAAACGTGGGTAGAATGGGAGACAGTAAAATATGGTTAAAATCGCCTGAGATGAGGAGAAGAGCATCTGGGTGTTCTGTCAGCAGCCTGCCAGTTACTGAGTGGATGACGTCACGCACTGTCCCAGCGTTCGCCGTTGGATTTGCATAAATAACAATGCAGATCAAGTGTGAGTATTCCCTCGGGAGATAGGTAGGCCGCATGCTAACAGCTAGCAACTCAATGTCTTTGCTACAGTGCTGTTCCTTAACCGTGATATGTCCCGGTCTGCACCAGTTGTTATTGACGTACATCATCACCCCACCGCCCCATGCCTTCCCACTGTCTGGTGTTCGGTATGCCCATATTGCGTGGAAACCCTCCAGTTCGATGTTAGCATCTGCTGCTAGTCCTGTTAGCCACATCTCTGTGAATAGGAACAGGCTACACTCCCAGTATATGCTATTGTAGCGGGAGATAGCCACTAGTTCATCTGTCTTTCCGAGTATCGATCGTACATTCCCCATAATGACAGATGGGAGGGCGGGTCTGTACCTTATATTCCTTGCCCGCCGTCTTACACCAGCACGACACCCACGTCATTTTTGTCTTAATTCTCCCGGTATGTCGAGTTTTCGCGTTAGCATCATGGGCCGGTTGAGTGCTAGCAGCTGGTCCCTGTTATACTGCCTCCTGTCAGAAACAGTGGCTCCGTCCGCTGAATCAGGAGACATTTGGGCGATCTACGTGTTTGGCTGGAATAAAGGTGACGCTGGATCATAAAGATTGGCAAGAGAGCCAGATAGTAACAGAAATAGGCAGAAATTGATCCACTGTTGCAAAAGGCAGCCTACTCGTGTGGCGCCGGAAGTCATCAACCGTTGAACCGTTGATTTCCCAAATCAATCAACGACCTCCAGAATCATTTGGAAGTTCTTGAGTGTGTGTCGGTCGTTTTAAGTTGGAGTTGTTTGCCTGCACTGTGTCAAAATAAACGGAAAATGCTTGTTGCAAACTCCTGAAGTCCAACTCTTCTGTGAAACGCGCCTTGACCGCTCGAGCTGTATGACAATGCCAAACAGATTTACTTTGCCAAAAGGAGTTTTATACAGCACATATCTACTAGTGATGGCCAAATGAGGCTTTCTGGAAGACTTGAGGCCTTTCATCAAAATGGTTCAAATAGACAAGGCCTTATGTGGGACTTCATTTTCTCTACCAGGCCATTTAGTGGACAAAATGTATACAACATGCTGATTTTTACAAGGGCATTGTTGGTTTAATTTGCATTTTTTCAAGTTCAATAAGTGTGTTGTCTTTTAAGAAATATCAATGATAACAAGAGAAAAAAGAAATAATAAAACTGGGGTGACTACAGTGAATGTGCTTGTGCTACTTATCCATTTTTTTTAAGAAATAACTTTTCAACAGTCATACTGTCTTTCTCAGTACATTCATCTCTGTCGTTATTGTCATGCAGGGCACAACAGTGCCTCAGCATAATGATGTGTTATTGTTGTATCCAAGCTCTTTGAAACAGAACAGACACTTCACTGTGCAAATAAAAGTAAATTATTAGAATGATCCAGCTGGAACTTGAACTGTAGCTTCTCAACTGCAGGACAAACATTTTACCTCTAAGCTATTACTTTCTCATGAGTAGTTAAGGCATTCTTGAACCTTTCATCAAAATGGTTCCCAGAGACGAGGCCTCATGTGGAACTTCATTTGCTCTACTAGGCCATGTAGTCAACAAAGTATACAGCATGCAGATTTTTATGATGTGTATTTTTCAATTTCAATAAATGTGCTGTCTTTTAAGAAATATCAATGATCATAAGGGAAAAAAGAAATAATAAAACTGGGGTAACTCCAGTGAATGTGTCTGTGTTACTTTGTGTGCTTTTACTTCTTATCCATTTTTATTAAGAAATAATAAATTTTCAACAGTCTTATACTGTCCCAGTATATTCAGCTCTGGCCTCATTCTCATGCAGGGCACAATGGCAATAGTGCCTCAGCATAATGATGCGTAATAAGGATCCAAGCTCTTTGAAACACAAGAGACACTTCACCTTGCAAATAAAATTGAAATTAAAGAATGACACAGCTGGGATTCAAACCCAGGTCTCCCACTTGCAAAGCAGATATGCTACCACTAAGCCATCACCTCAGTTACAGTAAATGGCCACTAGACTTAGACTTAGACTTAACTTTATTAATCCCTTTGGGATGACTCCCTCTGGGAAATTTAAAATTTCCAGCAGCACATAAAAGGAGCATACAGATCAGAAAAGCAAAAAAGAAAAAAAGAAACACTTAATATACACAATATAAATGCAAGGCTAAATATGGCTTGTACAAGTGTGGTTAAGTTAAGGTTATTGCACTATGAATGCCCTACTGTCCTCTGTGTCCCCCCCCCCCCCCCAAGTGAGGAGTTATAGAGTGTGATGGCATGGTGGACAAAAGAGTTCTTGAGCCTGTTGGTCCGACACTTGGGAAGGAGCAGTCTTTCACTGAACAGGCTCCTCTGGTCACTGATGACAGTGTGCAGAGGGTGGCTGACGTTGTCCATTATATTCAACAGTTTATCCAGAGTCCTCATCTCTGCCACCGTCACCAGGGTGTCTAGCTTTGCGCCGACCACAGAGCCGGCCTGCCTGATCAGTTTATCCAGTCTGGACACATCCTTTGTGGATATACTGCCCCCCCCCCCCCCCAGCACACCACAGAGTAAAAGAGGACGCTCGCAACCACTGACTGGTAAAACATCCGCAGAAGTTTGCTGCAGATGTTGAAGGACCGCAATCTCCTTAGGAAGTACATCCTACTTTGTGTCTTCCCATACAAGTGGCTAATGTATGTTGTCCAATCCAATTTATTGTCCAACCACAACCCAAGATATTTGTATGAATCCACAACCTCCACCTCAGCTCCCTCTAACAGGACTGGTTGAGGTCTTGGTCTAGACCTCCCAAAATCAATAACCAGCTCCTTCGTCTTAGAGGTGTTGAGCTGTAGGTGGTTAGTGTGGCACCATGCAGCAAAGTCCCCTACCAGTCTCCGATACTCCTTCTCTCTGTCATCCCTGATACACCCAACAATGGCTGTGTCATCGGCATACTTCTGAATATGACACAGCTCCGAGTTGTAGCAGAAGTCCAAGGTGTACAGGGTGAAGAGAACAGGGGCCAATACTGTGCCCTGGGGGGCTCCAGTGCTGCAGACAACGGTGTCAGACGTAATATCCTTCAGCCCGACATATTGTGGTCTGCCAGTGAGGTAGTCAGAGAGCCAGTCCACCAGGTGGGAGTCCACTCCCATCTTGCTTAATTTATCCCGAAGCAAGGGGGGCCGAATGGTATTGAAGGCACTGGAGAAATCCAAAAAGAGGATCCTCACTGTGCCACTTCCCTTATCCAGATGGGAGTGGGCTCGATGAAGCAGGTAGAGGATGGCATCCTCCACACCGACACCTGGTTGGTACGCAAACTGCAAGCGGTCCTGGGCGTGTTGCACCTGGGGTCTGAGGAGGCTGAGGAAGAGCCGCTCCAACGTCTTCAACAGATGTGAGGTGAGTGCCACTGGTCGGTAGTCATTCAGCTTGCTGGGCCGGTTCTTTTTCGGAACTGGAACGATGCGGGATGTCTTCCAAAGAGTGGGCACTCTCCCAATCTGCAGGCTGAGGTTGAAGATCCGTTGTAGTGGTTCCCCCAGTTCTGCAGCGCAGGTCTTCAATATTCTTGGACACACTTTGTTTGGGCCTGCAGCTTTCCTGAGTCGGAGCTTCCTCAGCTGCCCTCTGACCTGTTCTGTGGTAATAAATGGCAACGGTCGTACTGATGTAGAGGAGGAGGGGGGGGGGTTGCAATATTTGGGGGGAGGTGTGTGGAGGGGGCATGGCTGTAATGAGGGCGGGGGTGGAAGGGGCAAGGGCAAAGGCTGGTTGAACCTGTTGAAAAAATCATTCAGTTCATTTGCCCTCTCTATTGTCCCCTCAACAACTCTGGTCTTTGTGTTGAGACCTGTGATGGTCCTCACACCTTCCCAGACCTCCCTCATGTTGTTTTCCCTCAGCTTCTGCTCCACCTTTCTCCTATAGCTGTCCTTGGCTTCCTTCACACAGTATTTCACCTCCTGCTGTGCTGCCTTCATAGCCTCCCTGTCTCTGCTCCTAAAAGCAGCCTTCTTCTTGTTGAGGACCATTTTGACTTCCCGTGTTACCCATGGCTTGTTATTAGGGTAGCAACAGACAGTCTTGACAGGGAAGACCACGTCTGTACAGAAGTTCAGGTAATCTGTCAAACAGTGTGTCAGCCCCTCTGTGTCCTCACCATGCAGGTCCATCAGCACATCCCAGGCTGTGGTGTTAAAACAGTCTCTCAAGGCACTTTTGACTATTTGTCAAAAATACATTAATAGGAGGAATGCGCTCAAACTGTTCCCAAATAGAATTCCGTGTTTTGGTGCTGGCTCCATCTGAAAATTGGCTGTGACAAATTCCTTACACAGTCAAACATGACAAAACAAAATGTGAGGGATGGGGATTTCCATTGGGTAGCTGCTCAGTTTATTTCTCCTGACCCAGTCACATGGTCCAACGTCAACACATATGTCACGAATACACACCTTGCCAAATATTTCCTGGATAAGACCGGATCGCCTTTCGGAGCACTGGTGCCTGCCTTTCCATCACTGATATCTACAGTGGTGTGAAAAAGTGTTTGCCCCCTTCCTGATTGCTCACTTTTTTGTGTTTGTCACACTTAAATGTTTCACATCATCAAACAAATTTAAATATTAAAGATAGCACAAGTAAGAACAAAATGCAGTTTTTAAATGAAGGTGTCTATTATTAAGGATTAAAAAAAAATCCAAACCTATGTGGCCCTGTATGAAAAAGTGATTGCCCCGCCCGCCTTCCCATTAAAACAGAAATTAACTGTGGTTTATCACATCTTTGGAAAGCTGAGTTCAATTTCTCTAGCCACACCCAGGCCTGATTACTGCCACACCTGCTCTCAATTAAGAAATCACTTAAATAGGACCTGCCTGACAAAGTCAAGCAGACCAAAAGATCCTCAAAAGGTAGACATCATGCTGCAATCCAAAGAAATTCAGGAACAAATGAGAAACAAAGTAATTGAGATCTATCAGTCTGGAAAAGGGGTTATAAAGAAATTTCTAAAGCTTTGGAACTCCAGCGAACCACAGTGAGAACCATTATCCACAAATGGCAAAAAACATGGAACAGCGTGAAGCCCTCCCAGGAGTGGCTGGCCAAACAAAATTACCCCAAGAGCGCAGTGACGACTCATCCAAGAGGTCACAAAAGGACCCCACAAACAACATCCAAAGAACAGCAGCCCTCACTTGCCTCAGTTAAGGTCAGTGTTCATGACTCCACCATAAGAAAGAAACTAGGCAAAAATGGCCTGCATGGCAAAGTTCCAAGACGAAAACCACTGCTGAGCAAAAAGAACATAAAGGTTCATCTCAGTTTTGCCAGAAAACATCTTGATGATCCCCAAGACTTTGGGAAAATACTGTGTGGACTGACAAGCTTTTCAGAAAAGGAACATCATTTCAACAGTAAAATATGGTGGGTGGTAGTGTGATGGTGTGGGGCTGTTTTGCTGCTTCAGGACCTGGAAGACTTGCTGTGGTAAATGGAACCATGAATTCTGCTGTCTACCAAAAAATCCTGAAGGAGAATGTCCGGCCATCTGTTCGTGACCTCAAGCTGAAGCGCATTTGGGTTCTGCAGCAGTACAAAGATCGAAAACACACCAGCAAGTCCACCTTTGAAATAGCTTAAAGAAAAACAAAATGAAGACTTTGGAGTGGCCTAGATAAAGTCCTGACCTGAATGCAATTGAGATGCTGTGGCAGGATCTTAAAAAGGCGGGGTCCATGCTCAAAAACCCTCCAGTGTGGCTGAATTACAACAATTCTGCAAAGATGAGTGGGCCAAAATTCCTCCACAGAACTGTAAAAGACTCATTGCCAGTTATTGCAAATGCTTGATTGCAGTTGTTGCTGCTAAGGATGGCCCAACCACCCTAAACCCAAAGTTTAGGAGGCAATCACTTTTTTGCAGTTGTTGCTGCTAAGGGTGGCCCAACCACCCTAAACCCAAAGTTTAGGGGGCAATCACTTTTTCACACAGGGACATGTAGGTTTGAATTTTTTTTTCTCCTTAATAATAAACACCTTATCTTTAAAAACTGCATTTTGTGTTCATTTGTGTTATCTTTGCCTAATATTTAAATTTGTTTGATGATCTTGAGGAAGAAGAAAGCAGATGAGGCAGCGAACTGAACAACACAAGAACTTTATTCTTCTTCCAACATCAAGTACAGGAAATACAATCACTGATCTCTCTGCACCTCCTTTTTTTTAACCTTTATTCCTATAGCATGAGACCCAGGGAGTCCAAACACAATACTTTCAACACAAAGACATGCGTGGGACATTAACATAATAACCACCTTTCTTTCTTCCTCTCTCAACTCCTGTGTCACCCTGCTCCCGGGGGGGCGGACAGTCCTTTCCATTGCGTCTGAGACCACCCCGAAGCCACTTCCTGCTTTAGTCCTTTTGTTCCATCTTCCCCAGCTCCCGACTCTGGGTGGAGAACCCCCACACAGTGATGCGACACAGGCCCCCCCCCCCCCACCCCGAACACCCAGAAAGACCACTAACCCCCACGTCCTTTGGGCTTGAGCCTGCACCCATAGCGGCTGTAGCGGGTGCGGTCCAGTCGAAAACACCCTGCTGGCGAGGTGTGCAGCGGGCACATTAACCTGTGGAGGGAAGGGGCGGGGGGGGACATGTTAGCCTCATGAGCGCAGGTCTCCGCCAAGGGAACACCAACTTGCGGAGCCACCAACGGTGGGCATCCGCACCGGGGAGCTTAGGTCAACACCACCTGCTCATCTGTCAACACAAAAGCGGGCTTCAGCCTGTTGATGCAGGACGGCCTCCCTACACCCCCCAAAGTCTAACACAAAATGCTTTGCCCCATTTTCCAACACCCTGAACGGTCCGTCGTACGGTGGGCGCAGTGGGGTCCGGTGTGCATCGTGCCTGACAAAAACAAAACTGGCATTCTGTAAGCTTTTCAGATGAAGGTGCGGGAAAAACAATGGTGGACCAGGCCCGGCACACTAACAGCCTCCGTACTGCGCAAAATTGGCGTTGGCAAATCGACCCTGGTCACGGGGTTTTCCAGTAAAAACTCCCCAGGGATCCGCAGTGGGCTGAGAAAAAATGAGTTCTGCCGGGGAGGCTGCCAAGTCCTCCTTAGGTGTGGAGTGCAACCCTAGACAAAACCCATGGCAGGGTGGTCGACCCAATTTGCATCCATGAGCGAAGCTTTGAGCGCTGCCGTAAGCAACCTATGGAAATGTTTGCATAACCCATTAGCCTGGGGGATGTACGCGGTAGTGCGGTGGATTTTGCGGTGGATGGCTCTGGGCCATCGAGGACACAGAGTTCCGAAACGAACTGTGGGTCAGCTCGGGTCCAACAGAGATCCGAACCGTGCGACCCAAGCCGACAAAAAAGCGAGAGCCATTTTCATGGACGTGGTGGAAGCCAGTGGGACCACTTCAGACCAAAATGTGGTGCGGTTCACGATTGTCAAAAGATGCGTGAAAGCTTGCAACGGCGGGAGGGGTTCCACCAAACCCATGTGGACGTGGTTGAACCTCCTGGCCAGGATTTGGAATGGCTCGAGGGGGAGCTTTGGTGTGCTTGTGCACTTTGGCACACTGGCATGCGATGCACACTGCAAGCCCACTCTTTCACGTCCTTGCGCAAGCGCAGCCAGACAAATTTCGCCCCCACCAGTTTAACCGAAGCGCACATGCCAGGGATGCGAAAGGAAGTGGACTGACTCAAAAATCCAGTGACACCAAGAGCTTGGAGCCACCGGGCGCGGGCGACCGGTGGAGACGTCGCAGAGCAAGGGGAAGGCACCCTTCTTGCACCACCCTGCCCTCCAGGTTTAACCCAGTGGGTGCAGATTGGAGCGCACAAATGTTCGCATCCCCAGCTTGCTTTGTGGCCATGGCAGGGAAATCGATTCCCATGTAGACCAGGGAGACTAATGCATGCGACAAGCAATCGGCCACAACATGTGAGCTTACTGCAACGTATTGAATGTCAGTCGTGAACTCCGAGATTGTGGTCCAAATGCTGTTGCTGCCAAGCCGACCACGGGTTCAAGACTTTGGACATCGCGTACGTTAGCGGTTTAATGATCCACGAACGCAGTGAATTCGCACCCCTCTAGCCAAAACTGAAATGGTGCGTCACCAAGTGGAGAACCTACAATTCTCTGTTGAATGTGCTGTGCTTCGTTGTCGCGCAAAGTATGACTGAAAAATGCAAGCGGCTGCCATGAACCGAGACGTACTGCTCCATCACTGCCCTATGGTGATGTCAGATGGGCATCCGTGGTGAGGTGCCGTTCGCACTGATGGGCAAGGGTGGGCTAACAAAACAGGCGTCACTGAGCGCTGTTTTGGCATTTGCGAAAGCTGAACTTCCTCGGGGTTCCAGTTGATGTTTTCCGCTGGCTTCTTTTTCTTAAGCGCGGGCGTACAACAGCTGCAGCAGCTGGGCTGCGCCAGGGAAGGAAACCGTATAAAGTTGACCATGCCCAAAAATTCCTGTAGGGGCCCTCACGGTCTGCGAATGCGGAAATCCGACACGGCACGCGTCTTATCGGGTAACAAAATCGCGCCCTCCGGAGAAATGCAGTGGCCCAAAAATCAATCACAGGCACACCAAACTGGCACTTCGCTGGATTAACTATAAGCCCATGTGCTTCCAACCTCTGGAAAACCATTTTGAGATGGGCGACGTGCTCCTTCTCAGACGTGCTAGCCACTGAAATGTCGTCTAAGTAGACAAAAACGAAAGATAGATCACGGAGCACCGCATCCATCATTCTCTGAAAGGTTTGAGCAGCACCCTTTAACCCAAACAGTATGCGTAAAAACTTGAAAGGCCAAAAAGAGTTATTACCGCTGTTTTGGAACATCCTCAGTGCGCACCGGGACCTGGTGATAACTCTGGACAGATCCACTTTTGAAAAAAACACGCGTTCCGGCCAGGTGCACAGAAAAATCCTGGATGTGCGGGATGGGGATACCAATCGTGTTCCATGGCATGTTCAAGCACCAGAAATCGCCACACAGTCGCCACAACTCATCAGCCTTAGGCACCATGTGTAGCAGGGTATGGCCACAGGCTGTTGGAGCACCTGACGATGCCCAGCTGCTCCAAGTTGGCAAACTCCTCGCGTGTGCTGGCCAGCTTAGCCGTGTCCAGGCGCCGAGGTTGAGCGAACACCGGCAGGCCTTTTGTAGTTATAAAATATTTGGCCCCCTTGTGTTTGGTTTCCATAGCAAAAAGTCGGGATTGTGAGTGCTGGGAACTGTGCAAGTATATGCCTGGTATTTCCCCCGTGGAGCTATAACGTTAGCCAGTGTTGTTGACCCAGCTCCCCGAGCTATAACAGGGCAGGGAGGGTGAAAGAGACAGCATTTACTAAACATCTGTTGGCAACATCGACTAATAACCCATAAGCACATAAAAAAACCTGTTCTTAAATGGGGCCAGAAAATGCAGCTACCACAAAATCCCACTGGAAATTGTATCTCGTGTAAGCATATCGTCAGCGTCCGGTTCGCCAAACGTCCTGATGGTGGATCTGTTGCGGCCATGAGCTCGGGACCGCTGCTCTTGCCAACCTGTCTGCGCCGACCGGCAGGATGAGGCTCTTCTGGGAGCCGGAGTCCACCAAAAACTGTCTCTCTGAAAGTGTGTCTGTGACATAAAGCAGCTTGTTCTTGTCGCCAGCAGTTGCAGCTGCTACTGACTGCTGGCCGGTGTCCGTCTTCCCAGCTTCTTGAATTGGCATGGCGGGGCAAGAGGCACATTGGGGCATTCGGGTCAAAACAGCAATGATAGAAACAGATCGCCCCATTTCTGCATCTCTTGGTGTCCATCCCGGCTACCACCAATGGCTCCTCAACCTCGCTGGAGGTCCCTCATGGATGCTGGTGCCGCTGCCTGCCCACTGAGAGGGTCTGGTTGCCAAAATGATGCTGTCCGCTTTTTGCCACCAGGGCGGCGTAGTCTTTGGAAACCACCCACCGCAAGTTGGCCAGGATCGCCCTCGATGTAGCAGGGAGCAAAAAGGAAATGTTTGTCATTCTTCCCCCTCAGCGCCAACATGCTCTCCATGAGCTCCACAGCTGATCTGTCACCTAACTCTGAACGCGTTAGGGAGTCTTTCTGCCCTCTCACTGTCAGACTGGGTTATAGTGCTGGAGTAGCATCTGCTTGAGTGCTTCAGATTTCCCTTGGGCCGACAGCTCCTGGAGCAGGCTCATCACCTGTTGCGTGGCGCACACATCCAGCGCAGTGATCACATAGTAATTTTCATGTTGTCCGTTGTGATCCTGTGGAGTGCAAACTGGGCTTCTATATGCAAGAACCACACAGTCGGGTTGTGAAGCCTGAAGTCTGGGAGCTTGACTGTGACAGCGCACACGGCGCTGGTGTTATCCCTCTGAGTAGTCTTTGGGGCGGTGTTGGTCTCGCTCTTCATGGCACGTCTTGGGGTCACCAACGTGGAAGAAGAAAGCAGACGAGGCAACAAGCTGAACAACACATGAACTTTATTCTTCTTCCAACATCAAGTACAGGAAATACTATCACTGGGTCTCTGCGTTTCCTTTTCATACCCTTTATTCCTGCAGCATGAGACCCAGTCCAAACACAATACTTTCAGCACAAAGACATGAGTGGCACATTAACATAATAACCACCTCTCTTCCTCTCTCAACTCCTGCGTCTCCCTACTCCCCGGGGAGCGGATAGTCCTTTCCAATGTGCCTGAGACCCTCCCGGAGCCACTTCCTCCTTCAGTCCTTTTGTTCCATCTTCCCTCAGCTCCCAACTCTGGGTGGAGAACTCCCACACAGTGCCACCACAATCTGAAACAATTAAGTGTGACAAACATCCAAAAAAAACGAAAAATCGGGAAGGGGCAAACACTTTTTCACACCACTGTATGTACTGTATATTAATTATAGACTCCTCTTGTAATAACTGTTAATACTTTATTTAAATTTTTTACCCATGACAGACCCGACACGGGGGGAATGGGGAAGGGAGGGGTGGCAAGGGGAGGGGAAAATAAAAAGAGAGAGGAACAAACAGAAAAAACAAAACAAACTGACACAACTGAAACAAAGAGAAGACAAACTGTTTCTTCTTCTGAAAAGGTCTCATCACAAGTCTGGTATCTGCACCTGTAAAAGAACATACACTGCTCACAAAAAGTTAGGGCTATTTGGCTTTTCGATGCAATTTATGGAGAATGTAAAAAGTTCACGCTACAGTGATATCATGAAAGTAGGGCATTTAAGTAGAAGCATGCAGAGGTGATTTCCTCATCTCAAACAATTTTTTGAAACAAAAGCCAACAACAGTGGTGGGTATACCCCAACAAAAAATGTTCACAAGTTGACTTTCTCTCTGCTGAGGCATGGCATTACACTCTTCTCGAAGGGCGGCCCTCAGGTCACTGAGGTTGTGGGGTGCAAGGTTACGAGCCTCTACACAGTGACTCGGCTGATCCCATAGGCTTTCTATGGGATTCAGGTCTGGAGTGGTGGCCTAGTTTGTACAGCATCCGCCCAACAACCGGGAGGTTGTGTGTTCAAATCCGGGCCCAGTCATACCAAAGACCATATAAAAATGGTACTTTCCACCTTCTAGCTTGGTGTTCAGCATAATAGAATGGGGAAAGGAGCGTTAACGCACAGAGCTACCAGAAGACTGCCCCCCCCCACACACACACACTGTAGCTTTCACTACTCACAGTTGCTGTGTGGCCTAGGGTCAGTGAAATGGAGATAGGCACCACCCCATACACCACATGGTATCCCACATGCTATGGAAGGGATTAACTTAACTTGAGGTCTGGAGAAAGTGCAGGCCATTCCATTTGAGATACCCCAGCCTCCAGCAGCCATTCCCAAATTGTGCAACCTTGATGAGCTGGAGCATTGTCATCCATGAAGATGAAATTAGGCCTGTGTTGTTCATGCAGGGAACAATGACTGGATTAATGATGTTATTCAGGTAGTATTGGCTTGTCACTATACAATTCACAAGGTGTAGGGCAGTTCTATGTTGACTAGACACACCTGCCCAGACTGTAACATGGTGACAACAGTGGCTGATATAGCGCTCTCCTTGACGTCTCCAACATCACTGGCAGCCATTATTTCTGCTCAACGTGAATCGACTTTCATCAGAGAACAGCACTGAAGCCCACTGGTCCCTTGTCCAGCGTAAATGCTCCCTGGCCCATGCAAACAATGATGCCTGTGCCTGGTGGTGTGGTCAGGTACCCTTGAAGGTCATCTAGCACGAAGACCAAGCTGATGTAAACGTTTTGAATGGTCTGATGTGACACTTGGGTGCCTCTCACCTCCCTTGAATGTGCCTGGAGTTGAGTGGCATTCATCATCCGGTTTCACAGGGCATTGATCACAATGAAGCGGTCAACAGCATGGGATGTGGCCAAAGGACGTCCACTTCTATGCCTTTCTGTGACTCTTCCAGTCTCTCTGTATCTCTGTTCCAACCTGCTGATGACACTCTAAGCTCAGTGGCCACTTCCCTCTGAGAATATCCTGTTTGAAGCCTCACAGTGGTGAGGTACTGTTGATCACTTGTTCGGTGTTGTCTTGGTCTCAGGGTGTCAAAATGTGAACAGCATGATGAAGAGAACTGTTTAAATACCAATTCTAATTGAAGCAGAAAATTTATTGGTTGATTCATGGATCAAACACCTGTTGTGAATTTTGCAATTAAGCACCTTGTTAGAGAACAGCAAGTTATGCAAAAAGTACTGGAACACTGAACAACTGGAAGAGGAACAGCAAGTTATGCAAAAAGTACTGGAACACTGAACAACTGGAAATGTGCATTCAAAAGGATAGAGGAGGTCAAATTAAGTTCACCTGTGAAGGTTTTAGTGCATTTTAGGTGCATCTTGAAATTTCACCCGAAAGCCAAATATCCCTAACTTTTTGTGAGTAGTGTATGTATGTGTGCATAAGATAGATAGATACAGTAGATATAGATAGATAGATGTACTTTATTGATCCCAAACTGGGAAATTACAGTGTAAAAACAGCATGACAGTAGATAACCAAACAACAGAAACACAGACAGAGGGATTACCCATGGAAAGTAAAACTAACACGACTATAAAACCTATATACATCATAGCTTAATATATGATGACCTGTATAAACACGTGAATCATCCCATTGCACAAAGAAGGACTATCAGGAGCAGAGTGAAATGTGAGGTACCAGTTCGACTGTAAGGTGCAGTATGGCAGTGTTGTTATGACCAGAATACAACATCATAGTGAGTTATTGTACAGTGAAATTGCATGTGACAGGAAAGATTTCCTGTATCTGGCCGTTCGACAGTGAAGCTATAGTAGTCTACTGGAGAAAGTGTTTCGCTGTCTGTCCAGTGTGTGGTGGAGGGGGTGGTCAGGATTGTCCATGATGGATCGCAGTTTATTAAGTGTTCTCTTCTCCACCACTGTCACAAAGGTCTCCGGTCTGAGACCAATTACAGAGCCAGCCCTCTTGATAATCTTGTCAAGTCAGTTGATGTCTCTGGCCCTGATACTGCTACCCCAACAGAAAGCAGCTGACATGGTTTTAGTGACCCAAAGAGCAGACACGACTCAAGACTGATACAATTAACCTTTTATTGAATATAGTGGACGTGAGTGGGTGCGTGTATGTATGATTGAGTGTGTGTAGTGTGAGCAGGCGAGTCAGCTGGGGCGAGCAGCGCACCATGCTGCCCTGGTTGCCTTCCAGATCCGCCAGCAACGCTTCAAGTGTGCGTGAACAGAGGAAACAACGATGTCCCCCTCCTCCTCAGGGAACAGTGGGGATTATAACCCAGCGAGGCTTCAAAGGGGGACATGCCGATAGCAGTGGACACCGAAGTATTATGAGTATATTCAATCCAGGGGAGGTGAGTGCTCCATGATGATGGATTCATGGTCGCGACACACCGCAGCGCCGCCTCCAACTCCTGATTAGCTCACTCACACTGCCCAATTTTGGATGGTAGCCCAATGACAGACTTGCCGTAGTCCCCAGCGCAGCGCAGAAAGATCTCCAAACTCTGGAGACAAACTGGTGCCCTTTATCAGAGACGATGTCCCATGCATGGGATACCATGCAGCCTAACCACATGCTCGACAAGAAGGTCCACCATCTCCTTAGCCGTGGGTAACCCCTGCAGGTGGATGAAATGGGCAGCCTTGGAGAATCTGTCAACCAGTGTGAGGATGGCCGTGAACTGATTGGATGTAGGGAGTCTGGTGACAAAGTCCAAAGCCACGTGGGACCATGGTCTGCTAGGGATGGGGAGGGGGTGGAGCAGCCCGGCAGGTGGAGAAGAGGATGTCTTGCCAGCAGCACACTGGGGACAGGCCTGGACGTAGTCTCCCGCGTCCTTCTGGAGGGAAGGCCACCAAAGCGTCCTCTGCAGGAGAGCCACTGTGCGCACCCTTCCCGAGTGGCACACGAACTTGGACACATGACCCCACTGAATGACCCCCCCCCCCCGAACAGCCGATGGGACAAACAACCTCCCCGCTGGCCCCCCGCCCAGGTCAGCCTCGTCAACCTGTGTACTCAGGGCCCTGTCCTTAATACCCCAAGAGAGGGCGCCCACGACACACGATGAGGGGAGAATAGGATGTTCGGCCATCTCCGCCGTCTCTGGGGCAAACTGACGAGACAGGGCGTCCGGTTTTGTATTCTTCGACCCGGGGCGGTAGGTAATGGTGAAATTGAAGCGTCCAAAGAAGAGAGACCAGCGGGCCTGTCGAGCGTTCAGACGCTTGGCCGTCCAGAGGTACTCCAGATTTTTGTGGCCGGTCCAAACGACGAACGGCTGAGAACTGCCCTCCAGCCAGTGATGCCACTCCTCTAATGCGAGCTTGACCGCCAGCAGCTCCCTGTCGCCAATGTCATAGTTGCATTCAGCCGGGGATAGGGGACAGGAGAAGAATGCGCAGGGGCATATCTTGCCGTCCGCCGGGGCGCTGGGACAAGACGGCCCCGACCCCCGAATCCGATGCATCCACATCCACCAGACATTGGAGAGCGGGATCCACCTGTGTTAACATAGGAGAGGAGGAAAACTTGTTCTTCAGGAGGGAAAAGGCCGCAGCCGCCTCCTCCGTCCACCGAAAAGGCACCTTGGTAGAGGTTAGATTGGTTAGTGGCAGAGCAATGCGACTGTAGTTCTAAATGAAGTGGCGGTAAAAGTTAGCAAACCCCAGGAATTGTAAAAGCTGCTTCCTGGACGAGGGAGTGGGCCACTCCACCACCACCTTTACCTTTGCTGGGTCGGGGATGATCTCATTATGGACAATGATAAAGCCAAGGAAGGATGTACGGGAGACATGAAACTCACACTTTTCCACCTTCACAAAGAGTTTGTTTTCCAGCAGCCGCTGCAGTACCCACCTCACATGCACGCGATGTTCATCCATGGACTGGGAAAAGATGAGAATATCATCCAAATAAACAAATACAAACGTGCCCAAAAGGTCTCTCAGAACATTCATTAATCAATCGCTGGAAGAGGGTGGGGCATCTGGTCAGCCCGAACGGCATGACCAGGTACTCAAAATGCCCACTAGGGGTCCGAAAGGCCGTCTTCCACTCATCACCCTCACGTATCCACACCAGATGGTAGGCATTGCACAGTCCAACTTCGTGAAGCAACAGGCCCCCTGGAGGGAATCAAAGGCAGAATTGATGAGAGGGAGTTGTCTTTGATGGTTATGTTGTAAAGTTCACCAAAGTCATTACCATGGCCTAAGGGAACCCATCCCTTTTTCCTACAAAAAAAAAAAGATGAAGATGGTCGTATTATGCCCGAACTCAAGGACTCCTTGATAAGATAAGGTAAGATAAGCCCTTTATTAGTCCACAAATGGGGAAATTCCAGGATTGCAACAGCACAGGGATAGCAACACTCAGAGCAACAATCAGAAGGCAAGAAAAAAACAAAAAACAAGAGCAGCTAATATACATATGTACATATTACTATAAATATATATATATACACAGACACACAGTGCAGAGCATTGTAGCTGGATGGAATAATATATAAGTATATAAACACACAGTGCGGAGCATTGTAGCTAGATGGAATAAATATGTAGACTATATAAACACACACAGTATGGAGCATTGCAGCTAGGTGGAATAAATATGTAAATATATAAACACACACAGTGCGGAGCATTGTAGCTAGAATGAATAAATATATAGATATATAAACACACCCCAGTGCGGAGCATTGAAGCTAGATGGAATAAATATGTAAATATATAAACACCACACAGTGCAGAGCATTTGTTGCTAGATGGGATGAAACAGCACAACCGTCTACTTAGTTATCCTACATGGTATTGATTATGTACCCATACATATTCTCACCCTCCATAGCGACCGGTATTTTCCTAGTTGTATGCCGGAGGGGACCATTGTGTAAGTCTATTGCATCTTTTGCATTCAAAACTATTAGGTTGTTACGTCTTTTTGCTATCTCTGCGAGCAGCCCTGCTTAGGTTGTACAGTCAGACAGCCATTGGTAGGAAGGACCTGCGAAACCTCTCGGTTGTGCACCTGGGATGATGTAGTCTGCTGCCTAAATGAGCTCCTCAGTGCATTCAGTATGTCCTGCATAGGGTGGAACTCGGACTCCAGCAGAGATGACAGTTTAGCCACCGTCCTTCTCTCTCCTATCTCCTCCACTGGGTCAAGGCGCTGCCCCAGGACAGAGCTAGCTTTCTTGATCAGTTTGTTCAGTCTCTTCCTATCGGCTGCCGTAATGCCACTGCCCCAGCAGACCACTCCAAAAGTGATGGCTGATGCCACCACTGTGTCGTAGAATGTCTTCAGGCAGCGCCCCTTGTACACCAAAAGACCTGAGTCTCCTCAGTAGGAACAGTCTGCGCTGTCCCTTCTTGTAGAGTGCGTCAGTATTGTGTGACCAGTCTAGTTTATTGTTCAGATGAACACCCAGGTACTTGTAGGGTGTCACCATCTCGATGTCTGTTCCCTGTATATTTACTGGTGCTGTGAGGGGTTGTCTTTGCCTGTGGCAGTCCACCCACCAGCTCCTTAGTTTTCCTCGTGTTGATCTGGAGGCAGTTCCGATGGCACCAGTCCACAAAGTCCTGGATAAGCCCTCTGTACTCAGCTTCATCTCCATTGGAGATGAGGCCAATGATCGCAGAGTCATCAGAGAACTTCTGTAGATGGCAGTGTGGTTGTGTTGTGTGAAAAGTCCGCAGTATAAAGGGTGAACAGGAAGGCGAGCCAAAACCGTTCCCTGGGGGGCCCCCATGCTACCAATGATCGTGTCGGACACACAGTCCCGGGTCTCACAAACTGAGGCCAGTTCGTGAAGTAGTCCAGGATCCATGATGACAGGTGCTGGTCCACCCCTGCGCACAGCAGCTTGTCCTTCAGGATCATCGGTTGGATGGTGTTGAAAGCACTGGAGAAGTCAAAAGAACATGATCCTCACCACATTTCCGGGCTTCTCCAAGTGGGACAGAGAACGGTGAAGGAGGAAGATAACCGCATCCTCCACCCCAATGCCATGCTGGTAGGCGAACTGGAGTGGATCCATCGCTGGTCCCACCAGGGGTCGGAGGTGAGCAAGGAGCAGTCTCTCCAGGGTCTTCATCATGTGGGACGTCAAGGCCACCGGTCTGTAGCTGTTCAGGTCTTTGGGGTGGTAAGTTTTTGGTGCAGGTACCACACAAGATGTTTGCCACAGCTGTGGTACCCTCCCCAGCTTCAGGCTCAGGTTGAAGATGTACGCCACAATCCCACACAGCTGGTCTGCACAGGACTTGAGGAGCTTTGCGCTGATGCCGTCCGGGTCCCGACGCCTTCCTCGCCTTGATCTTCCTCAGCTCCGTCCTCACCTGGGTCTTGGTCAGGGTCAGGTTGGGGGGCTGTGTGTTGGGAGTGGGGGGGTGTTGGTGGAGTGGGGAGTGGGCAGCAGGACTTGATGTCTTTAGAGGCAGCAGTGGTTGTTGTGCAGTCAGGGGGGAGGACGGTTGGTCAAACCTACTGAAAAAACAGATTCAGATTGTTCGCCCACTCCCTGCCCCCCGTGGCCTGGGGGGAGGTATTCTGGAGCCCAGAGATGGTTTTAAGGTTTCTCCAGACCCCGCTGATGTCGCTCTGTTGCAGCTTGTCCTCCATCTTCTTCCTGAAGCTGTCCTTGCCTTCTCTGATCTTTCTCTCAGCTACCTCTGTACGGACTTCAGCATCTCCATGTTCCCCGACCTGAAGATCCTCTTCTTCTCTCCTCAGAAGTGTTTTTATCTCAGGGTTGATCCAGGGTTTGTTGTTTGAGCAACACCGTATGGTCTTGGTGGGAACGGTTTTGTCCACACAGAAGCTGAGGTAGTCCGTGATGGTGTGAGTGAGGCCATCGATGTCCTCACCATGTGGATCGCAGAGCTGCTCCCAGGTGGTGATTTCAAAACAGCCCTTTAGAGTGTCCATTGCCTCCTCAGACCATAATTCCACTGTGCGCATGGCCGGAGGTTGTCTGTGCACTAGGGGTTTGTGCACCGGCTGGAGATGAACCAAGTTGTGATCCGATCTCCCGAGTGGGGGGAGTTGTAATGAGGTGGTACGCCTCCTTAGTGTTTGCGTAGAATAAGTCCAGTGTTTTATTGTCTCTAGTGTGGCATGTGACATACTGGGTAAACGTGGGTAGAATGGGAGATAGTGAAACATGGTTGAAATCGCCTGAGATGAGGAGAAGAGCATCTGGGTGTTCTGTCTGCAGCCTGCCGGTTACTGAATGGATGATGTCACGCGCTGTCCCAGCGTTCGCCGTCAGATTTGCATAAACAACAATGCAGATCACGTGTGAGTATTCCCTCGGGAGATATGTAGGCCGCATGCTAACAGCTAGCAACTCAATGTCTTTGCTGCAGTGTCGTTGTTTACAGTGATATGTCCCGGTCTGCACCAGTTGTTGTTAACATACATTATCACTCCACCGCCCCTTGCTTTGCCACTGTCTGGTGTTCGGTCTGCCCGTATCGTGTGGAAACCTCCAGTCTCAATGTTAGCTTCTGCTGCTAGTTCAGTTAGCCAGTCTCGGAAAACAAAAGGAGAGAGCATTCCCGGTATATGCTATCGTAGCAGGAGATAGCTGCTAGCTCATCTACCTTTCCCAGTAACGACCGTACATTCCCCATGACAATAGATGGAAGGGAGGGTCTGTACCTTATATTTTTTGTCCTCCGCCTTACTCCAGCCCGGCAACCGCGGCGTTTTCACCTCAGTTCCCTCGGTATGTCGAGTTTTTTCCGTTAGCACGCGTTGGCAGTTGAATGCTAGCAGCTCTTCCCTGCTGTATCGTCTCCTGCTATAAACAGTGGCTCCGTCCACCGGCTCAGGAGACATTTGGGACGATCTGTGTGTCCGTGATATAAATGGAGTGAGAAAAAACCGGATCAATTGATGTAAGTGTCCATAGCCGCACGCTCCAGGGCAGACAGGTTGTAAAGTCTACGAGATGGCAGCGGAGCACCAGCCCGGAGGTTAAT
This sequence comes from Pholidichthys leucotaenia, assembly GCA_020510985.1. Classification (NCBI taxonomy): domain Eukaryota; kingdom Metazoa; phylum Chordata; class Actinopteri; order Cichliformes; family Pholidichthyidae; genus Pholidichthys; species Pholidichthys leucotaenia. Next base: position 108,526,801 of record CM035837.1, read on the forward strand.
CGCACAATCATACAGGTGGTGAGGGGAAGGGAAAGGGCTTGAGATTTGCTGAAGACAGCCCCTAAGTCATGATATTCAGATGGTACCTTGGACAAATCGGGAGGAGGAGAGGCAGGTGCGCCCAGAGGAACGGCAGGCGAGCATGCAGTGGACTGCAAACAGGCACTCAAACAGAATGAGCTCCAGGAAACAACACACCCAGAACACCAGTCGATAGAGGGGTTGTGCAGGCAAAGCCAGGGATAGACGAGGATAACTGTGGTGGAGAGCACTGGTAGAACATACAGCCTTAATTCTTCCTGATGGTTGCCTGATATAATAACTGATACAGGGGCCGTCCGATGAGTGACTGTGGCCAAAGGAGCTTTAGACAGGGCAATAAGTCTCAATGGGGTTTCTAATAGCTGAATGGGAAGCCCCAACCGGGTTGCCAGTTGCCCCGAAATAAAGCTCTGCTCGGCCCCTGAATCAGTGAGTGCATGTGTGTTTGTCTCTCTATGACCATAATTGAAATGAATAGGAATCATGAAACAGGAGAGGGGATTATTGTGAGGTGAGTCCGTGAGTCCCCCTACTGCGACGCACAGACTCCCCCTTTTGGCCGCTTGGGACATGACCTGACCTCATGCTCATTCTGCGCGCTAGCGCGCTGTCTGCTGAGTCACTTTGGCGGAGTCGTACTGACATGGTTTTAGTGAACCACAGAGCAGACACGACTCAAGACTGATACAATTAACCTTTTATTGAATATAGTGGGCGTGAGTGGGTGTGTGTATGTGTGATTGAGTGTGTGGAGTGTAAGCAGGTGAGTCAGCTGGGGCGAGCAGAGCACCATATGACCTGGCAAACCTAGGAAGAGACAGAGGTAGTGTTAGATGCAGTACAAGCCAGATGAGCACCAGATAGTTGAGCGCTTACTGTCAAAGGTGGTAGAGGGATGCCCAGGTTAGCACAGAAGCTACTGTCGGGAAGATAGTGCCCGCAGAGCAGCCGGGGAGCTGAACGCCGGTGTGGGAAGCAGGTGAGTCTGCCGCCAGGGAGAAGGGGTCTACCGCCACGGATCTCCGCCTGTGCACAGGGGCAACGGACAAGGTGAGAAGGTATGATGGGAGCTTACTTGATTGCTGAGAAGTCCAGGAGGCGCAGGCCCGGACAGGTATGAAGGAGGCTAGGAAGCCGACGTGAAGAGGCACAGCGAGGCTAGGAAGCTCGACGATTTGGCGTAGCAGGTTTCTGGAGAAGGAAACCGACAACTCCGCCCAGAGCACTGGACCTGACAGAGTAAATAGCCAGAGGATGATGACAGGCAGGTGTGTGCACAGGTGTGACAAATTGGTTGCCATGACAGCAGCAAAGAAGATGGCGCTGGCAACAGTGGTCTGGTAGAAAAGCTCCAGCATCCTGCTACACACGTTGAAGGATCTCAGCTTCCTCAGGAAGTAGAGTCTGCTCATCCCCTTCTTGTGCACAGCATCAGTGTTGGATCTCCAGTCCAACCCGCTGCTGGTCCTGACACCCAGATATTTGTAGTCCTCAACCACTCCCACATCCTCCCCCCTAATCTGCAGTGCCTGAGAAGGCGTCTTCCTCTTTCTGAAGTCAATCACCATCTCTCTGGTCTTGCTGACATTCAACCTCAGGTGATTCTGCTCTGTCCACTCCACAAATCTGTCTACCAGTGCCCTGTACTCCCCCTCCTCTCCTCCTCTTATACACCCCATAACAGCTGAGTCATCAGAGAATTTCTGCAGGTGGCATGACTCAGTGTTGTACTGAAAGTCAGTGGTGTATAAGGTGAAGAGAAAAGGAGAGAGCACAGTCCCCTGTGGAGCTCCCATATCACTAGCCACCACTTCAGACAAGACATTGCCCAACCAGAAAAACTGTGGTCTGCCTGTCAGGTTGTCAGTAATCCAGGAGATCACAGAGCTGTCAACCCCCATCACCCGCAGCTTCTCACCCAGCAACAGTGGCTGGATGGTGTTAAAGGCACTGGAGAAATCAAAAAAAGTGATTCTCACAGTATCTCCTCCACCATCCAGGTGCAGATGGGCTCGTTGCAGCAGGTAGATGACAGCATCTTCAACTCCTAAATGGGGCTGATATGCAAACTTCAGAGGGTCCAGCCACATCTTCACATGCGGCCTCAGGTGGGCTAAGAGCAGTCTCTCCAGGACCTTCGTCACATGAGATGTGAGGGCAACTGGTCGATCATCGTTCAGGTCCGATGGAGATGACTTCTTGGGAACAGGAACCAGGCAGGATGTCTTCCACAGCACCGGTACTCTCTCCAGACTCAGGCTCAGGTTGTACAGGTGTTTTCAGCACCAGAGCTAGTTGGTTGGCACAGGTCCTCAGGGTCCTGGTGGAGATATCATCAGGGCCCGCTGCCTTCCACTGATGGAGTTTCTCCAGCTGTTTCTCCATCTGGTCTGTAGTCACCGTGAAGTGAGGGAATCAGAATCAGAATCAGAATCAGAATCAGAATCAGGTTTATTGCCATTGTTCATGTAGTACACAAACTAGGAATTTGTCTCGGTACAATGCTGCAACATTAAACATGATAAGATAAGAGAAATAAACTATACATGTAATAAAGTGTAGGATAAGATTAAGTGATACTGGTCAACAGTTAAAATATATATTAGCCAGCAGCAGATACTGTGGAGAACTATATAGTGCAGTCGGTAATGCAGGAAGAAAACAGTGATGATTGACATGAGTCTGGTTGAGCTGCTGTACATGGTGCACGAGAGTCAATAAGTCACTTAGTGTTCAGCAGTCTAATGGCAGAGGGGAAGAAGCTGTTCATGTGACGGGAGGTTTTAGTCTGGATGGACCGAAGTCTTCTACCAGAGGGGAGGGGGGCAAACAGTACGTGACCAGGGTGTGAGGGATCGGCTATGATCCGGCCAGCACGCCTCCGGGTCCTGGAGATGTACAGATCCTGGAGAGATGGGAGCTTGCAGCCGATCACCTTCTCAGCAGTGCGCACGACGCGCTGCAGCCTTAGTCTGTCCCTGGCAGTGGCTCCTGCGTACCACACGGTTATGGAGGAGGTGAGGATGGACTCGATGATGGCTGTGTAGAACTGCACTAACATCTTGGTGGGTAGCTTGAGCTTCCTCAGGGAGGGAGGGTCCTGGTGCCCCCCGAGGAGGAGGAGGGGGGAGATGGAGAGAGGTTCTGCACAGGAGGGTGGGTGGGGAGGGGTGTGTGGGGGTCTGGTTGTGTTGTTGGGGTGACAGACTGTGAGTTGAACCTATTAAAAAACAGATTCAGTTCCTCAGCTCTCTCCTGGCTCCCAGATGGCTGCCTGACTCTCCCCTTGCACCCAGTTATTTGTTTTATTCCCTCCCACACGTCTTTAGCGTTGTTTTGCCTGAATTTGTCTTCCAACTTCCTCCTATAGTTGTCCTTGCACCTCCTCAGCATCTCTCTCAGCTCATGCTGCACTCCCCTCAGCTTCTCCTTGCCTCCGGACCTAAAAGGTCCGGAGGTTCAGAAGTGCTTTCAGGTCGCTCGTGACCCATGGTCTATTGTTGGAGAAGCAGTGTACAGTCTGAGTGTGCCAGTACGTGTATGAGAGCATGCTCAAATCAAAGTGAGTGTGCGCGTGTGAGTGGTTTGCCAGGAAGTATACAAAGAGGGTGGCAGGTCACAGCAACCCCCCCCCCCCCCGGAAATGGCGAGCAAGCAAGAAGTGTCACCAACCCCCACAGAGCACAAATGCCCCAAAGCCAGCAAGCCCCAGGACAGCCGCATAAGGCCCGACCCCAGACCAGCTCGCCCCGCCCCCCCAGCAAGGCCAACGCTAGCCCCCGGGCCTCAGGCACCAAAAGACCAATGCCCCCTCCAGGGCCTGAAGCCAGCCCTGTGCCCGGAATGCACCCCCGAACACCCCCCCTCCCACAGCGGGCCCATGCCCACCCCAACGCCTCCAACCCATGCCCCGGGAGCCCCCAGGCCCCTACGCCCAGGGAAGGTGGCAGAAAGTTGCGGGGAGCCCCATGGGGCCCAACCCCCCCAATCCAAGAGAGCCCACACAGCCAGGGGGTACCAGGAGGTGCCATCCCCTCAGTCCAGCACCCCCACCAGCACATACGCTCACTCTCATGCACTCACATCCTTATGCTCTCACACTCACTCACTCATACTCACACACACTCACTCACTCACTCTCACTCCCCCTCTCCTTCACACAATCTTACACTCGCACTCCCATACTCAGACTCATTCACTCTCACCCACTCCCATACTTGTTCAGTCTCGCTCCCATTCCCACTCGTCCTCACAGTCACTCGCACTCACACATCCTTCCTTCCACTCACGCTCACTCATATATACACTCTCATTCACGCCCCGACTCACTCACATTTACTCGTACTCTCTCCTACACACTCACACTTATTCACCCTTAACACTTGGGGTGGCCACGGCGCAGATGCAGTGGACATGAATGTGCACCAATGCCTGGCAGCAGCCGGGGAGGCCACCGGCGCAGACCAGCAACCACTCCCCGCCAACCCACCCCAGGGTACCTGCAGCCACAGAAGCAGCCCACCGCCACCAATGCCCGCCCAGTGCGAACAACCAATGGACTGACTGTAGCACCCGGAGATGCCACCCAACATGCAAAGCACCACACAAATCCAACCCACCACCACCATCACTACTCATCACTCCCTCACTCTCACTTACTTGCTCTCACTTGCTCACTCACTCTCTCTCTTGCTCACTCCCTTGCTCATACCTATTCACTCATGGTAGTGCCTTGGGATGACAACAGCATGACGGGCCCCAGGCCCCTAGCAGAAGGAGGGCAGCAGTGGTGGAGGAAGACCCCACCCCCACCCCCCCACCCCCCATGTGCAAATTGTGATGGGTGAGTGTTATTTGTGCGGTGTCATTGGGTGCAGGTGTGTGAACTACCAAAGTGCCGTTAAAATTGGGAGAATAGTGTGATAGGGCATCCCTACCCACAGAATATTGCAATCCATCACTGAATCGATCTTTTTTTCCCACCCCTAGCTAACATGATTGAGTCTAATTGATTCTACAGTGATCGAAAAGGATGCTAGCTGACTTGGTGGCCAACTCATAAATGTCCAACTTGCCTTAATTCAAGAAGACCCGTTTGTAGTCTATTTCAGTGTGATGGTGTCAGTAAAAGTATTCCTTCTTGGCTTGCCAGGTAGATCAGCTCTTGTAGTGACAGAGGTAGCATGCTGTACTCCATTGCAGGGAATTGTGAACTTGATCCTTGTCATACACCATCAACAGGCTCCACCCTGGTCACAACTGACACTGCTTGGCAGGATTTAGTGGTAGCATTTCAGTCCCATCCCCAGACGCCGCCAGTGTCCTGGTTCCAACCACATGTTAGTGTTGCAGGTAGGACTTACTGGAGGTGACATAGTCAGATTGTGGAAATCCTTAATGCCTAAATGAACCTCTGACATTAGTATGATATCTGGTGGAGAAATATGTGATAGTGTGAATTAAAGTATTCCTATTTGGCTCGTCCAGTGGGTTAGCCCTACTGGTGACACAGTTAGAGAACAAGAAATCATGAATCCTAACCCATCAGATGCTGCAACTTGACTTCACCCCTCTCCCAGTCACATTAATGTGAGCAATACCTGATATAAATTTAGCTCATTCCAGGCTGTCAAAAATCTGGTTACCATACATGAGTTACAAGCTTAAATTGGTCCTCAAGATTCACAATGACATCAATATCAGAGGACGTGCTCGACACACAGGAGCTTGAGGATGAGATATGTAGAGTCTGTGGACACACAGAATAATGGGCTAGAGGACTATTCATTCACAGTCAGGCAAGGTAACTGAGGGGTTGGCTGGGCATGGCATACAGATGAAGAAAAGCTGAGCAGGCAAAAAAAACTGTGTTGGCTGAAAACATTGGGGTTAAAATTTAGACCAGCAGCTGGAAATGTAAGGGCGAGGATGAGCTAGGCCAAGGAAGTTATAAAGAGGAACCAGGAAGAGAAGGATCCAGTTAGTGGTAGCTGCACTGAGCCGAAGAATTGAACAAATTAGGTAGGAGGACTGAGTCATCTGTGGGAGTACTTGAGCGGAAACTACATTGTGGCAGAGTGGTGGTGGCAGCAGTGCGGAGTACCTTAAGGAGACAAGAAAGGAGAAGTGGTTGCAGCTGTTGACACTCAGCACAGGTTCCAGCACACCTGCGCCCACTCCTATAATCAGTTAAACAATTAAGCAATGAGAGCGAGAGAGGTGGCAGGCAACAAGGCAGTATACGTAAGTAGAAGTGCTGGGTGTGGTGGGGGATGTCTGTTTATTAGCCAAACCAGATATCAGTTCCTGATTAAACCACTTTGAAAGTAATTCAGTTTTCATAAATATACATGGTCATTTATACAAATGTCTGTTTAGCTTCTGTTTCCTATACCTTAAAAGTTTGGGTAACCTATATAATCTTTCAAACATTTGTATTCCCAGTGGGACATCCGTTTATTACTGACTCACAGATCACAACAGCAGACTGCAGGAATAACCAATTGTAGCAATGGGCAGGAAAAAAGGGTGGGTTACTAAATGAATTTCCTCCCCTGTTTAGTCTTGATTTCAGACCAATATGTTGATCAAGAGAACAAGCAGAACCACTAACAAATGCCTCAAATGATTATTTCCACCACATAGATCCAAATGAGATAAATGGTGGGACATTACTCATTAATCATCACTACAATTAGTGCCTCCAAAGTGTCACATAGTTAGCGTAGTGCAATCACAGCATAGGCTTTAATTTAGGTCGTCAGTTCACAGCTAACTGTCCGCTAATGTAAGAAAACCTTCCCAAGATGTAGCAGTGATTAGATTAGTAGCCAGCTAAATCAGAGAAAATGTGTCTTTCAGCCGAGCATCAAAAAGATGCTGTGAAAGCGTTCAGAATTGCAGATGATCCTGAAAGAGCTAATTAAGCCGTGAGTGTTGTGCGATGTTAAACGAGCTGGCTGCAGGTTCCAAATCCAAGGCGGCTGTTTTGTTGCTGTCATCTCTGCATGGTGTGTGATTATCTAAAGCACAGGCTAACAAATTAAAGCGCTTGTGGCTGTCCTGCATCTGAACCAACTTTTCACAGCTTCTCACTGCACCGTTCAATAATAAAAATAATGATGCAATTTAAAAAAATTGATTGTTAAGTAATGGATGATATTACTCTCATGATTTTGGACTCTTATTGGTGCACAATTTGTACATGAAGCAGGAACAAGATTAATGAATCTTGATGCAGATACTAGAATAAATGATCCAAATACAAATGCACTGTATGGCTGTGGCCCCTTTATGTAATTCAATTCAAGGGCAGAAATTAGACTTGCAAAACATCACCCATACATGGGGAAATGACACCAAGATGTAGCCTTGCTGTAAGTGGCAAACAACAGGGAAATGAAATGTGCACCAAAAAAGAAGAGACCTGTTATGTATGAGGAGAGGAGTCGGAGTCTCTCTCATGCAGGGAACCAACCACCACCAACCAAGCCTTTATTAACAGAACTAGAAACTATATACACAGTGGGCCATGCCTGCCTGACGTCATGCCAGGGGCGGGTACAGCAGCACACACACATACCACATTCACTACACCACAATTCCCCTCCCCCTTACAAAAATATAAAACCACACATACAGTCGAGACCCTCCTAAATTTAGGACCCGAATCACGCACTAAGGAACAGAGAATGATGAACTGTAGTAAAATAACCTATCACATTCACACGAAACAACTAAAACAATTGGACCAAGTCTCTCAAAAAACATAAAATAATCCCAAATCATCCTTGCTCGCATGCACACCAACAGAATATGTACATATTTACACTATGATGTTTATGTGACACTAATGTCTGTCAGTAGCCAGGGATAAAACCGACCCAGGGGCCCAGGACAGCCCCAAACCATCAACGCCCTTAGCCGCCAAAGATAAGCCAAGCTCGGAGGCCCCGGGCAGCCCCACGTCATGTGGGCCCCTGGCCGCCGTCTGCCTCCAGGATCAAAAACAATCTCTCCTGCGAGAGTGTCCCTCTTCACCATCGCCTGCTTCTTCTCTCAGGACCCACAGTGCTGCTGCTGCTGTCCAGCACGCCGTCCCTCCATGCTCGTCGGTCCGCCCCCGACCTCTTTCAACACCGCCACCGTGGCTCCAACTTCTCCAGCTCCATGTGGCCGAACTCCGGGGAGACCCGAAGCCTGCTCATCGGCACCACTCACTGCCTCAAGCGCCCCGTCGTAACACCCAGCACCCTCATCCAGGGCGTTCCGCTGCGCTGCCTCCAGGTCCAGCTGCTGCTGCTCACTTCCGAGGTTCACAGCATTGCTTTCGCCGGGGTCATTCTCCGACCCAGGCGCTTCATCGCTGCCCTCAGCACCCTCGTCCCAGGCACTCTGCTGAGTCGTCTCCATGTCCGGCTGCAGCTGCTCTTCCCCCGGGGCTCTCAGCCTCCATGGTCCCACTCTCCCGCTGCCCAGCCTCCAGCTGCGAGGATGACTCCTGCTGCTGCTCTCCTTCTCCGCTGTCGTCACACACCGCTCTGTCAAACACACCAGCGCTACAGTCCTGCACCTTTCTGCGCTTCATGGCTGGCCCACCGTCTTCAGTGACCAGGGACTCCCCCACTCGCAGCCCCAGTCCCACCTTGATGCCTAGCTGGTAGCCTGGAGCCCTCTTCCGGCGTGCAGTTAGCTTTGTGGCTAGCCCCGTCCATAGACACTGAATGTGCCATTAGCTTCTCCAAGCTAACTAACCTAGCCTCATTTGGCGCCAATACTCCCACCACCCACAGCATCGTGGTCCTCGTCTGCCCGGTGAAGTATTCGGCCAACCGCTTGACAGCATCCTCGTAGTGTTCTGTCTCTCCCAATGTACCGAGAATTCTTCGGCCCTCTGCGCCGAGAAGATGGGCCAGAAGTGCTCGTCATCGTCTCATGTCGAGACTACTCAGGCCCAGCGCCCTGTTATAATCCTCAAACATGGGCCGCCACTTCGGCCACACGATCACCGGCTCTCCCATGTACTCCAGAAACAGTATCAGGGGTTGAGGTAGCCCATACGCTGCCATAGTTTTCTTCTCGTCACCAAAATGTTATGTATGAGGAAAGGAATCAGAGTTTCTCTCATGCAGGGAACTAACCACCACCAACCACACCTTTATTAACAGAACTCGGAACTATATACACAGAGGGCCGTGCCCGCCTGACGTCACGCCAGGGGCGGGTACGGCAGCACACACACAAACCACACTCACGACACCACAGGACCATCAATCTAATGCGATTCTTTTGCAAATTTCCTGCATCTCCAGTGCTGCTAGCTCTCACAGGAGGATGGTCAACAGAGGAACAGCATTTAGACATTTCCTCAGCAGACACAGTGAACCGCAGCTCCCCAGATTCTGTGTAACAAGCACTAAATCTGTTCAAGGAAAGTCGTACTTAATTTTCTATAGAAATAACAGCAGCTTGGAATAGAATGGTGTGGGCTCCAATAAAACCCAAATCAGCTTCATTAGATGCTGTAATAGCCCCAGTAAGTGATGGCAGGCACAATGACTGGCAAGCATTTACTCTGCTCATTAAGGAGATTTCAGCCTCGCTGCTGTGATCTGCACATGCCAGCATCTGATGAGTGGCATATTATGGCCCATTCTTAAGGCATCTCTGTACCACACTGTGATTATTGTGTATTCTTAAAGTTAATATAGTAATGCATTATGATGTGGTGTAAAATTTATACTTGGCTTTGCTTGAGCAAAAGGCATGACAGATTTTTTTTTTTCCCTTGTAAGGCATCAACAGGTCACAGCCCTTACTGTGCATGCTCTAATTTATGCTGAGAAAGTAAGCAAGGGGCTGGATGACAAATTTGGGAGAGGAAATGTGATTGCTGAACATTGGCAGCAGCATTTTTTTTTTCTTTTTTACTCTTGCAATGCCTCAGTAAACAGCCGTCCTTTCCAAATTCACCAGAAGTACTACGAGATGGAAGAGAATGAATTACAGCTGCCGACAGATTATGAGTGCTAGTAATAAATGAAGCTACCATTTGACCTTCTTACCACTTCAGTGAATGATTTGGTGCAGTCAGGTTACGTCAAACAAGATGAAAGTCCAATAACCTTTGCATCATTCTTGCTCTCGGCTATTGAGAGACATCCAGGGAATTACTTATTCAGTGTAGACTGCTGAAAAACTCTTCTACTGCTACAGCTGTTAGATTGGAGACATGTCTCAGATCAGGTCAATCCTCAGCTAAATGGGTTTAGTAACGGGATTGTTTGAGTGGTATTCTTGTGTTATTGAGGGTTTAGAAATTTGTTCATTTTGGCTGTCATTATTATTGAATCTAAACTTGAAATGTGCTCCAACCACTTAGCCTGATTAGCTTGTTTGTCAGCTTGACAATTGGGTACACTGAACAATTAATTACATGATGAGGAGAAAATTTTAAGACTGCACAGCAAATCAAGAATTATCCATAAAATGTAAGGTCCACAATTTTCCTTGTCAAGGAGCAAAAGATTTCATCACTAGGCTTAGTAGATTCCCCACAAGATTCAAACCTCTTATCCGCATCAGAAACACAAAGGCCAAGTTGCAAAACCACACAAAAAGAAAGCAGCAGAGTTGTTCTTTAAGCTGATGAAATAATAATCAAATATCAAACTGAATAGAAGAGAGGTGGAGAACAAAAGGAGCGCACCCCAAAGCAAGCCAACCGCTGTTTCAAGCATGGTGATTTATTGATGGCGATTACTGACCGTATCATACTGGCTCACAAACACTGTTAATTACTGTTCAAAATGATCATGCAAATTAAGGACAAATAAGCAGATTTCCAGGATGCTAAAAAAAAAGTAAAGTTTTTAAAAGGGTAATTTTCACACGGATGTTTGACAAAATTACTGCAAACATGCACAAGTAACAAAGTTAACATCCATCCATCCATCCATCTTCCACCACTTTTCCGGAGGTCCGGGTGGCGGAGGCAGCAGTTCAAGCTGAGAAGCCCAGACTTCTCTCTCCCCAGCCACCTGCTCCAGCTCTTCAGAGGGAATACCAAGGTGTTCCCAGATCAACTGGGAGACATAGTCTTTCCAGCGAGTCCTGGGTCTGCCCCGGGGTCTCCTCCCAGTGGGACATGCTCGAAACACCTCAAGTGGGAGGCGTCCAGGAGGCATCCTGATCAGATGCCCAAACCACCTCAACTGGCTCCTTTCAATGTGGAGGAGCAGCGGTTTTACTCTGAGCCTCTCCCGGATGAGTCCGAAGGAGTTACAAAGTTAACAGGATTTTTAAAAAAGACATAAAACTAAATGTAAATCTGCCTGTAATTTTTTGTTCCTGAATTTAAACTATTCACGTTGGTTGGGTGCAATATGTTTGGCACACAGCGTCCTGGCAGTGGAGCAGTCTGAAGTAGTCTTAGGCATGCTAGCCTCTTAGCTCTTTTACATTTTATGAACTAGTCCCAGTAATTTCCCTGTGAACTCCAGATGTGATGCTTATGCTAGCTGTTTGTAACCCACATGATAAAATGGGCTACATATGAGACACTAAACATGCAAAAGATCAAAGATAAAATAGTTAGTTAAAATTAGTTTCTCTCTTAAATCTTTTGCTAAGAGGAAAATATCAATTATTACGCTAAGAGGGAAAGAATATATTTTTATATAATTTTTGTTGCCGTTAATTGTCAAATGTGAAGTTGCACATTTTCACCCAATGAATAGTTCAGAATGGAGTTACAAGACTGGCTCGGCAAATCCGAGATGTTGCCCGCAGCAGTTAGTCCTGCCCACCTGCTAGAAGAGTGAGTAACGCTGTTGTTGGGACAGAGAGACGTTTGGATTTCAGCAGGAGAGTGCATGATCATAGCGTACGTGAGTGGGAGTACACGATAAGAAGCGGCGCAAGAGTGAAACGAGATAAACCTACAATATACTGAAGGTAAATCACTTTTACTAAAGTGGTGACTTGTAAAAAGTAACCATAAGTGAGCTAAATTAGCTCAGTAGATACCGATTAGCACTAAATGCTAAGCTAAGTCACCGTTTAACTGTCGTTCCTCTTGCAGCTGAAAAAGCGAAGCTTCCCAATGGTTTTCTACAACTTATTCTTTACTGCCTGAAGCCGGAAGGTAACACATGACGTTCGATTAATGTAGCTGTTTAATTTGGTCGTCAGTGTGAGCTAACTTGTCTGGAAAGTAAAAGATTGCACTGCTTTATGTTTGTTTAGAGGCCTGTGGTTTAGCTGGGTGCCTCCATTTTGCACCAGCGCCTCCATTTTGCACTGTGTGCAAAAAACCCCAGAGAGATCAGTGAACATGAGTTTTGCTTTCCCATAGAGGGATTTCATTCACTTTGCACCTTGTTAAGCTGTTTATTGCATAATTCTGGATTCTTCTACTGAATTTATAGCTGTTGAACATAAGGTTCATTTGTCATGTTGTTCAGTGAATATAAGGTATTGTGTTTTTCTACTTGTTAAAGGAAAAAGTTCATTGATAGTAATTAAATTGCCATATGCACTGATTCCATGGTGAAACATTTTAAGGAAGTGTAAACAGTGAAACATTTCATGGTAATTGATGCATTTTATTTTATTGTTAAAAAGAAGTCAGTACAGATTTCATGATGTGACTGCAGTTAAAAAAAAGAACTATTTAGATATTGGATTTATATTTCTCTGACCCTGTCTGTCGACAGGTCAGGGTTTTTATGTGCCTTGATTCTATGATGATTATCCTGCGTGAAACTGTCCTGTGAGGATCCACGCTTTGGCCTTGATGGTGAGCCGTCCCAATAGGATCTAGAAAGAATCATCAAGATATCACTGGATGCTGGACCAGTTCTGCACTCCTCGGTGTGGTAGGGCCAGTATCTGCAGACTAGGGCTGGGAACGATCCCTAATTTCCAGAATCGATTCGATTCCGATTCTTGAGATTCTGAATCGATTCTCTTCGATTCCGATTCGATCCCGATTCGATCTGGGGAATTACCATTTTAATAGCCATTTTACTTCCCATGAAACAAAAATCTTCGAGACCTAATGGTGCAAATTGTACCAAGAATCTTCTAACTTTGTTAATACATAAATTATCACATATAGAACTGACCCAAAATCAGTTACAATAATGCACTTTTTATTATTTAACTTATCATTTCATAAAGTGCTCACAGGTGCTTTCTTTAGTGCAAAGGGTGTGTCGTGTCAAGTTCACCCCCAGAGTAAGTAAACCAATTCAATGCATGAACCATGCATTCATAATCTCACTGTATTTCAGTCCCTCCAGGATTTTGTCAGCTGTTTTTGTGATTGTTGTGGCCCAAAAAGCCTGGATTTGTGGGAGCTTTTCCAAAAAGTTATGGCACTTTTAGAGTTTTTTTGCACTCAAAGTTGTGTGAGGAAGTACAAATTTTAAAGCAGCTGCTTTTGCCATAGTTTACAGTGATGCTATTCTATGTAACACCACAAGAAAAGTACAGGATTGCCAAAAATTTCTTGTTAAACAGTGATTTATTTAGAATTAAATGCTCAGTAAAATTGTAAAAAAAAAAAAGACCAATATTGTGTTCTTGCTGAGAACTTTAAAAAAGAAATAAAAGAATTTGTCATTACAACAACTAAATTGCACTGAATGCATGTTAGTGTGGAGAAAGTGATGGCAGCACCTCCTTGAATCTTGAATTTGAAGGTCTTCTTCTGTGCTGAAATCCACATGAAGCAGGGATGCTCCTCCACTGACGACCTCTGACCTTCTGAAGGTCTCAGTGAGGATGAAGCTTCCAGTCTTCACACATCTCAAGGCAGATAAAAAGAATAGATTTCACAGTAAAATTAACATTCATATTTTTTAGATCCCCACACCACAGTAGGGTTTAATAATTTAGGGGGGGGGGGGTTATATTTTAAAATGGTAAATGGTAAATGGCATTCACTTATATAGCGCTTTTATTCTCATCTCTTGATGACCAAAGCGCTTTACAGATCCTGCAATCCACCCATTCACACACACATTCACACACTGATTGTTAACTACAAATTAACTTTCAATGTTGGAAAAGGGTTTCAGTTCATTTCCTGAGAAGGTTTGTTCATTTCAATTTAGTTCTACTGAGTAAAAATAGCTTGTTGTACTGCAGCCTTTATTAATTTTATTGTGGTTTATTCTCTTCACATCGCTTAAGTGGCAGAAGTCCATAATCTCATAAAATATACCTTAATTCTGCATTTATTCACAGCGCTTAACCAACAGTTCTCTCTGTGTCCATAGTTTGTAAAAGAAACCATCATCATGCCAGATAAATTATTAATTGACGACACAAACGTTAAAAGAAACAAATATACTTACAGTCTCAGCAGCTCCAAGTCTCTGCTTCACGGGTTTCAGTCTCCGCGCATTTTCCATTTATCAGTCGTCAACTTGATGTTCCAACACAGCGCTGCATGGAGTAAAAGTCTGTTTATCCTCGCTTTATGAAAAATATTAAGAAGCTGTTGAGGACAGTCTTTACGGTGACTTTTGTTGCTAAATTAAGAGACGCACGTTATTAACTCCGCGTCATGTAAACACAAAAGACGTGTGCACGCGCCGCAGGGAACACAGAAGTTTTATTTATGAAAAATATTCAGAAGCTGTTGAGGACAATCTTTACGGTGAATTTTGTTGCTAAATTAAGAGACGCACGTTATTATCTCCGCTCGTGTAAACACGAAAGAGCACGCGCGGCAGGGAACTCTTGCCGGATGAGAACCGTTTTAACACCACAGAAGAAGAACTAGCATATCCGTTAGCTTGCTAGCTCCGTTAGCGTGTCGGTTGTTTATGGTTCTCGGCCGTTGTTCCTGGCTCACTGACCCGGTTTCGACCCGATTATACTCAGCAGACGTTCACAAACGTAAAAATATTATATTAAAACATATTAATATTAAAAGATTGATCCGCGGATTTTGTGGATCGATATCGGCTCAGTCAAACATGTATCGATCCATATCGATATATTGATCTTTTGAACCCACCCCTACTGCAGACGCCTTCACACTCAGCCTATTACACAATTTCCCCTTTCCACCAACATCACACACACATTTCCCCTTTCTCCCTTGGACTCTGGACACTTCTGACAATTTTTCTTTTTTTCCTTTTCCTTGGAACTGAGGACTTATTTTTGTGTTTTTGACTGTTTCTAATATTTTGGACTTATTTCAACTACTGATTGCTAAATGCTAAAATTGTATACTGGTGCTGAAGTGCAGGGTATCCTCCCTGTCTGAATGGTGTTTGTTACTGATTTGTACAGTGAGGTAACAAGGGTGCACCTGAGATCAAATTTGATTCAGTTGAGATCAATTTCGTCGTCGGCCTCCGTCGGTCTTTGATGACTATGGAAGAGAATCCTAAACGTCTACTCTGCTGGAACAGCACCGCCTGCGGCTGAACAGGCCGATGTGCACCGGTGTTCTACTTTCCAGCGTTGGGTGTTGGTAGGATTCAAGCCTGGGCAGGAAGATATGGAGGACAAGATGTTACCCATGCAGCATGTCCCCCCTCTCCACGTCACTGATGAATCCAAAGGAACAGCAGGGCTGCTATAGTTTGGCACCAGCGCCGTCGCAGGAGCTGCCAGAATGATGTTGAGCACAACAGAGAACTGCCTTAGGGGCTCTGACTCCGGATTTTTCCTCAGGGTTGACTCCCAAAGCCTCTCCCGTGACCGGGTGTGCCGCAAGGCAGCGGAGGTTTGAAATCAGGGTTTACCTTCCCGTAGATGGGCTACCTTCCCAGGTTAACGAGCCACCATCTACCCGAAGCATCTGGTTTTAAGGCGCCAGAGATCCGCCCTTGCCCCTTCTCCTATTAGTAAAAGCAGTTCCGCCGGGCTTAGAGACTAAACCACATGGGCAGGCTAGGAGTTGGACTTAGTTGTCAGAGGCTTTTCAAGACGCACGCCATAAGGAGCATTTTATGAGCACTGGGAGCTTAACCCCAGTGCCGCTCCTGGCTATGACAACCTTGGAACCTGAGATTGATTTATTAGAAGTGAAACAAAGGTAACACACTCTTGACTGGTTTTGGCCATTCATTTGATGTTATATCAATTTCAGTTGTTGTTGTTAAATGTCTTTTGTCTTTTTATTTTCCTTTTCCATTTTTTTTCACATTTTGTTACTAAAGCCGGCAATTATTCAATTTAACAAACCTGTCTCTGTGCTTCATTTGAATGCTCCACTTTGCTCCAGCAGTCGAACCTACTGGTCCAGTTGAGTAACTTGTATTGGCTAATCACTTATTTATTTTAAATGACCCAAATTATACTCATAAGTTGCATACATGTGGTGGTTAATATATGCTACAGGTGTTATTATCGAATACAGGGTTACATGTTGTTTCTAATATTAGCTCCTTTCAGTACCAAATAAAATGTTTGCAAGTAAGCATCAGCTATGGCAATGTTTTTCAACTGGGGATAACTGGAATGTTCAGATTTGTGTGGGAAATTGCCTAATTTCACTTATGACATATGTTGTCCTTGATCTGATTGCTCAAGTACTCACTGTAATGTATTTTTTATATAAAATTAAATGGATATCTTGTGGGAACCGACTCAGTATGTTGCCACTCAGTATGTTTCCACTCAGACTGAAGGGGAACGGTCATGGGGGGATTTGTGTGTTGATGCTTGTGACTCTTGTGAATGTCAGGGAGAGATTAATAAAGTCTGCTCTGCTCTGCACCGCTTCGCCCGATTATTTCTCTCTCCACACTAGTGACCCTTGACGCACAATGGAACTCGAGGCGAACATCCCGGAGATGACCCGGACGGGAGGTGCCAGCAACGCGTGCGCCATTTCGGTCAAACTCCCAGACTTTTGGCTACACGACCCGAAGTCTTGGTTCCTCCACACCGAGGCCCAGTTCGCGCTCCGAGGAATAACGGTGGATGACACCAAATATTACTACAGTGGGGAAAAAAAGCATTTAGTCAGCCACCAATTGTGCAAGTTCTCCCACTTAAAAGATGAGAGAGGTCTCCAATTTCCATCATAGGTATACCTCAACTATGAGAGACAAAATGAGGAAAAAAAAAATCCAGAAAATCACATTGAAGGATTTTTAATGAATTAATTGGTAAATTCCTCGGTAAAATAAGTATTTGGTCACCTACAAACAAGCAAGATTTCTGGCTCTCACAGACCTGTAACTTCTTCTTTAAGAGGCTGCTCTGTCCTCCACTCGTTACCTGTATTAATGGCACCTGTTTGAACTCGTTATCAGTATAAAAGACACCTGTCCACAACCTCAAACAGTCAGACTCCAAACTCCACTATGGCCAAGACCAAAGAGCTGTCAAAGGACACCAGAAACAAAATTGTAGACCTGCACCAGGCTGGGAAGACTGAATCTGCAATAGATAAGCAGCTTGGTGTGAAGAAATCAACTGTGGGAGCAATTATTAGAAAATGGAAGACATACAAGACCACTGATAATCTCCCTCGATCTGGGGCTCCACGCAAGATCTCACCCTGTGGGGTCAAAATGATCACGAGAATGGTGAGCAAAAATCCCAGAACCACACGGGGGAACCTAGTGAATGACCTGCAGAGAGCTGGGACCAAAGTAACAAAGGCTACCATCAGTAACACTACGCCGCCAGGGACTCAAATCCTGCAGTGCCAGATGTGTCCCCCTGCTTAAGCCAGTACATGTCCAGGCCCGTCTGAAGTTTGCTAGAGAGCATTTGGATGATCCAGAAGAGGATTGGGAGAATGTCATATGGTCAGATGAAACCAAAATAGAACTTTATTGTAAAAACTCAACTTGTCGTGTTTGGAGGAGAAAGAACACCATACCTACTGTGAAGCATGGGGGTGGAAACATCATACTTTGGGGCTGTTTTTCTGCAAAGGGACCAGGACGACTGATCCATGTAAAGGAAAGAATGAATGGGGCCATGTATCGTGAGATTTTGAGTGAAAACCTCCTTCCATCAGCAAGGGCATTGAAGATGAAACGTGGCTGGGTCTTTCAGCATGACAATGATCCCAAACACACCGCCCGGGCAATGAAGGAGTGGCTTCATAAGAAGCATTTCAAGGTCCTGGAGTGGCCTAGCCAGTCTCCAGATCTCAACCCCATAGAAAATCTTTGGAGGGAGTTGAAAGTCCGTGTTGGCCAGCGACAGCCCCAAAACATCACTGCTCTAGAGGAGATCTGCATGAAGGAATGGGCCAAAATGCCAGCAACAGTGTGTGAAAACCTTGTGAAGACTTACAGAAAACGTTTGACCTCTGTCATTGCCAACAAAGGGTATATAACAAAGTATTGAGATGAACTTTTGTTATTGACCAAATACTTACTTTACCGAGGAATTTATCAATTAATTCATTAAAAATCCTTCAATGTGATTTTCTGGATTTTTTTTTCTCATTTTGTCTCTCATAGTTGAGGTATACCTATGATGAAAATTGAAATGACATACATGGCCTCAGCCAAACAATCAGTTCTACCCTGTTTCACACCCTCGATCTCCGAGACTTTATTAAACCATGGTCTGAGTGCTGGGTCAGCTTTCATAATTCAGCTATGTCAGGAGGGATGTCAAACTCTACTGACTGACTTAGATGTGGTGTTTCTTCACCCAAGTTCTTTACAGAAGCTAACACCTTATCTCTTCTCCTCTGAGCCTTGGATTTAGGTTGTTTACTAGGGCCTGCCTCTATCTTAGAATCATAAAATGGCAGCTCCTGAAGAACATTGGCAGTCCTCTGCGCCCTCTGCGCCCTGGTTGTCACCATATTACAAATTTTTTCAACAGGTGCATCAAGCCTCTGCTCAATAGCGCCACCTGCCTGTCCCTCAGTTTGTTCATCTCTAACCTGTTGTATGATGTCCAACAAAGTTGGAACATCATTGCCAAGAATAATTGGATAAGGAAAATCAGGCACAAGAGCTACGGAAAGGAGATAAGTTTGACCTCCCACTGTTAAATAAACCTCAGCGGTCGGGTACAATTTCTTATCCCCATGAACACAACTAATATTTATTTCAGACTCATTCCACAAATCCCTAGGGACCAAACTGGGCAGCACAACCGTTTGAAAACAACCTGAGTCTAACAGGGCCTCTTCACACTGACCATTAAGCAACACCTTCATTTTATACACTCCACTGTGCACTGGGGATGAAAACGTGGGTCTAGGAACTGAACATAATAATGATGGTTTGCTATTTCTTGTGGCAGGACATGAATATTGTGTGTGGCCAATTTTGTTACACTGGTAACAGCGTATATCGTGACTTGGAACAAAACGTGACTTTCTACTCCCACTATGTTTGCTAACAGTGACCTGACTGGAGCTGGAATACAGTCTTTTCTGCGCTTGACCACCCCTTTCACCCCCATCAAACTTACTCCGTGCGGTGAAAGAGCTGTCACAGCCGAGAGTAGTTCTCCTGCTCCCAGACCTGGCCGACAGAAAAACCTCCGCCAGACGAGTAGCGTCCTCTGCAGTCTTCGGGTCCCGCTCTTGTATCCAGATTCCCAGTTCCGGGTTCACCATCCGCAGAAACTGTTCCAGAATTATACATTCCATAATGTCTTTCACCGTTAAGGTCTCTGGTTTAATCCATTTATAGCACAAGTCTTTTAGACGAACATATAGTTCACGGGGGGTTTTGTCCTGATGAATGTCCAAAGCACGAAACCTCCTATATGTGTCGGACGTTATTTTGTATTTATTTAAAATTGCTTCCTTCACTTTTCCATAATCAGTCGTGTCTGCCATGTCCATCAGAACATACGCGCTCCGCGCTTTACCTGTAAGCAGAGGAGCTAGCTGGATAGCCCACTCTTCTTCACGCCAGCGGCAGACTGTAGCGATCCTCTCGAACGTCGCCAGGTAGTGCTCGATGTCATCCTCGGGAGAGAGAGGATTCAGCCTGGGCTCGTGGTGCGTTCGTGTCCTCCTCGGCTGCACCTGCAGCGGCAAATCATCCTCCTGCAAGCCAACCCGACTGGCTGTCACCCTGGGGTCCTCCCCCGAAGCGTCGTCATCACCACTGCGTTCAGCCCGGCTCCCATACTCCTCTCTCAACTCCACAACCTGTGACTCCATCTGACGAATTTGATTCTCTACAGTCTGCCACTTTTGCTCCTGAAGAGCGGCATCTTCCTCTCTCTGACGGTCTCTGATAGTCAGCGAACGAACCAAAGACTTCACTAAGCATGTTAGCTCCTCAAGCTCGCCCAGTCCGCTGACTCCCGGCTCCTCGGCTGCCATACCTGCATCCAGGTCAGACTGCTCCTCTTGTCTCGTCACTTTCCTTCTCGCCATCGCTCCTTGCGTCCCGTGCTCTATCCACCACTTCCACCAAACATTACCTCATCAGGGGCAGACCACCGCTTTCGCCGCAAAATGTAGCGTCCTCCTGGGAACGGAGCACCGCTGCCACCAAATGTAAACGTTGAGGCTTGGCTTGAGGCAAGAAGCTTTCAATCAATTTTTCAATTAACAGTTTTTCAATTTATTCCAAAAACTTACAGGTATTAACTCCAAAACAACCGACACAGTTTATCACGACTGGAATTTGTCCATCAATCATTATCATCGATCCTCTCGATAACACTTGACAACTCTCAACAACTCTCGACAACTTGAACAACTTGACAACTCTCAACAACAGCTGTTATATACTATTGAGATAATTAACATTAATTAGGACATACCATATGTCCCAGGTAAGACAATAAGACATTTTCCATTTTACAAACATTCTAACGTCTAAAAGACCATAAATATTTCCCCACCTATATACAGAATAAATATAACTAACACACAATAAATAATACCATAAATAATTCAATAAATAATTTAACCCCTATTTACAAATTTAAATCACCCCTCTAACTCACCATAACATGCTTCCTTCCTGCTGGTGTCCTTTAAAAGGCATTCAACCCCTAACAGAGTCTTTTGCCCGGACACCCTCAGGAAGCATGTTGGCAAAGGTATGTGGATTAAATAATTACCAATTGTTTACCCAAATAATTAACCATAGCAATTATCTGAAAGGCATTCAAATTAGACAAAGACAGATCCTAGAAATAATGTGTGTACTTTAACAAATAATCATAATAACATTTACAATATTACAAATATAACATAATCACACAATACAATAAATCATAACAGTGGGGACACTTCGTCGTCACAAGACCTCTCTCATCTTTTAAGTGGGAGAACTTGCACAGTTGGTGGTGGACTAAATACTTTTTTGCCCCACTGTACGTGGTTGCAGCACTGGACGCACGCACAATTCAGCAGGTGGTGAGCCTTCTCCAACAGCCCCCAGCCCATGACAAATACGATGCTCTCAAAACCACGCTGACCGGGTGCGACATGCTCTCGGACTGCGAGAGAGCGGAAAGGCTCCTGACGCGCTCCGAGTTGGGAGACAGGTCGGCGATCGAATTAATGGAGAGGATGTTGGCGTTGATGGGCACAGATGACAGGCATTTCCTCTTTGCTCACCTTTTCCTCCGGAACCTCCCGACAGCGGCCAAGGCGGTCCTTGCCAATTCGCCACTGCTGGCCGCGCGCAACTACCGGGTGCTAGCACAAGAGGCAGATTGGATTATCCTCACCACCAGAGCCCTCGCAGTGAACGCAGTGGCGTCGGAACCCAGTGAGACGGCCAGCGGAGGCGAGGAGCCAATGACAGTGGCTGCAGCAGAGGCCAAGAAGCACCGGAGAGACATGCTCTGTTTCTGCCAACGCCGTTTTGGAGAGGACGCACGCCGATGTGTGCCACTGTGCCAATTCAAGTGCTCGGGAAATGCCATGGCCGGCAGTCAGTAGCAGCTGCGACTGCCGGTGAAGCAAGCAAGCTGCTCTATGTGACAGACTCACGCTCGGGGAGACAGTTCCTCGTGGACTCCGGCTCCCAAAAGAACCTCATTCTGCCGTCCCACGCAGACCGGCTGGCGGGAATTAGCGGCCCTGAGCTGACAGCCGCAAACGGCTCAGACATTAAGACTTTTGGTGAGAGGACACTGACTGTATCCTTGCACGGCCATACATACCAATGGGCATTCGTCATAGCGGCATGCAGCTTCCCCATTTTGGGCGCTGATTTTTTGTGTGCACACGGACTAATAGTCAATGTGGCTAACAGTGACATATTGTTCGGCCCAGGAAACACGCACACAGGCTCAGGCAGATTTGAAAGCTTTATTCAACAATAATGTTTCGTGTATGAATGCGTGTGTGAGAGATGAGAGTGTGATGTGGGTGGAGGATGCAGGTCAGGACAGAGCAGCACGCCGTGCGGCCAGGCAACCCTGTAAACGAGAGGAGAGCAGGGATTAGCTGGGCAACCACACAGGAGAGTGACAGAGTTCTGTGCTTACTTGTAGTGACGTGGTGGCTGGCGTTGGCAAGGTCCCAAGCCTGGGAGACAGCGTCCTGCTGTGCGTCCGGGATGATGCGGCAAGGTAGAGGAGCGGTGAGATGAGGGGGAGTGAGTCCGCCGCCAAGAGATCCACCTGTGCACAGGGGAAGGCTGACAGGAGAAGGTAAGGCAATTACAGACAGCTTACGTGTCTAGAAGAGTAGTCAGCAGGCCTGGAGGAAAGGATGCTGCTGTGAGTTGAGTACGCAGGGAGACAGACGGCTTCAGGCTGCAGCTCAGGGCAGGATGGAATAAATAGCTGCGCACTAACAAGGAGCAGGTGTGCGCGCAGCTGAGGTGGAGGCCCGTGAGCTGCGGGTGATGACAGTACTCCCCCCCCCTACCAGCGCCTCCTGGCGCTGGCTTACCTGGGTGTGTCCGGTGAAACTCCGCGATGAGGTCCCGATCCAACACCCACGAAGAGCGCACCCAGGATCTCCACTCCGGACCATAACCTTCCCAATCCACCAGGTATTGCAGCCCACGACCCCAACGCCGGGAGTCCAGGATGGCAGTAACACCCCACGCCGGGTCACCGTCGATCATCCTAGGCGCAGGAGGAGACCTAGAAGGAGGGCAGAGTGAATTGGAAAGGACAGGCTTGATCTTGGAAACGTGGAAAGTGGGACACACATGAAGGGAGGGGGGAGGGCCAAACGCACAGCCACCGGGTTGATGATTTTAGAAATTAGGAAGGGGCCGAGAAACCTCTGTGCCAATTTCTTCTTCTCACCCTTCAGGTTGATGTCCTGGGATGAAAGCCAAACCCGCTGACCCACCTGGTAGACAGGATCCGGCCTTCTGTGGCGATTGGCGGTGGAGCTGTTGCGCGCCGCTGTGCGTCAAAGCACGTCTTTGGTTTTGGTCCACACACTCCGGCAGCGCCTGATGTGCGCCTGGATGGAAGGGACAGCTAGCTCACCCTCCTGCTCAGGAAAAACAGGGGGATCGTACCCCAAGGACGCTTCAAAAGGTGACACCCCAGTAGCAGAGGACCGGGCCGAGTTATGGGCATATTCCACCCAGGTCAGGTAGGAGCTCCAGGACGAAGGGCTAGAGGATGTTACGCAGCGCAGGGTGGCCTCCAACTCCTGGTTCGTGCGCTCTCACTGCCCGTTAGACTGGGGGTGATAACCAGAGGAGAGACTGACTGTAGCCCCCAAGGCGTTGCAAAAGCTCCTCCAAACCTGGGAGACAAACTGCGGGCCCCGGTTCGAGACCACGTCCAGCGGGATCCCATGCAGCCTGACGACATGCTGGACCAGAAGATCGGCCGTCTCACGTGCCGAAGGGAGACCCCGAAGAGGTACAAAATGGGCGGCTTTGGAGAATCTGTCCATAATAGTCAAAACCGTGTCATAGGTGTTAGAGACAGGGAGTCCGGTGACGAAGTCAAGGGCGATGTGTGACCAGGGCCTGCCTGGGTCCGGCAGGGGCTGGAGTAGACCCGCAGGTGGAGAGTTCTGGGACTTGCCGGTAGCGCACTGGGGACAGGCCCGGACATAGTTGGTCACGTCCTTCTGGAGACCCGGCCACCAAAACGAGCGTTGCAGCCAACTCCCCAGGCGGGTGATGCCAGGGTGACAGGAGAGTTTGGAGGTATGGGCCCAGTGGATCACTTCACCTCGAACCGCCGAAGGAACATAGAGCCTCCTCTCCGGCCCCCCACCAGGATCCGGCTCTGCCTCCTGAGCCTTCAGAATCTTGTCCTTGATGGACCAGCAATCGCCCCCACGACGCACGAATCGGGCAGGATAGTATGTTGGGACTTCTCCGGACCCTCTGGGGCAAATTGTCTGGACAGGGCGTCGGGCAGCCCATTCTTCGAGCCTGGACAGTACGTGATGGTAAAATGGAAGCGAGCAAAAAATAGAGACCAGCGCGCCTGGCGGGCATTCAGGCGCCTCGCTGACCTCAAGTACTCGAGATTTTTATGGTCCGTCCAGACCACAAAGGGCTGGGCTGCCCCCTCTAACCAGTGACGCCACTCCTGTAGTGCGAGCTTGACGGCGAGGAGCTCCCTGTCGCCGACGTCATAGTTGCGCTCTGCCGCTGATAGCTTCCTGGAGAAGAAGGCGCAGGGCCGCTTGATACCATCCACCGGTGAGCGCTGGGAGAGCACCACCCCCACCCCCGTGTCGGACGCGTCGACCTCCACCAGACACTGAAGCGTGGGATCAACCTGGGTCAGGACCCGGGAGGACGAGAACTCCGCCTGGAGAGTCTTGAAGGCGGTGGCCGCTTCCTCAGACCACTGAAAGGGCACCTTCGATGACGTGAGGCGGGTCAGGGGGGAGACGATGGCACTGTAGTTGGGAACAAAGCGCCGGTAGAAGTTCGCAAACCCAATGAACTGCTGCACCTGCTTCCTGGAGGTAGGCGTGGGCCACTCGACCACCGCTTTAACCTTAGCGGGGTCGGGGAGGATCTGATTATGAGAGATAACAAACCCCAGGAAGGAGGTGGTCCGGGTGTAGAATTCGCACTTCTCGGCCTTTATGAACAAGCGATTCTCCAGCAGACGTTGCAGGACCCGCCTCACATGGGGCTGGTGCTCCTCCCGTGACCTGGAGAAGATGAGTATGTCATCGAGATAAACAAAGACGAATACTCCCAGGAAGTCCCGCAGAACGTCGTTAATGAGACGCTGGAAGACGGCAGGTGCGTTGGTGAGCCCGAACGGCATCACGAGATATTCGAAGTGGCCGCTGGGTGTCCTAAAGGCCGTCTTCCATTCATCTCCCTCCCGGATCCTAACGACATGGTAAGCGCTGCGGAGGTCAAGCTTGGTGAACCAGGTCGCCCCCTGGAGGGAGTGGAAAGCAGTATCCATGAGCAGCAGTGTATAGTGGTCCTTAATGGTGATGTCATTTAGCGCTCTGAAGTCGATACAGGGGCATAGGGACCCATCCTTCTTACCCACGAAGAAGAAACCCGCGCCAAGCGGGGACGAGGAGGGGTGGATGATCCCAGCGCTGAGCGACTCCTTAATATAGGTGTCCATTGCCTCGCGTTCCAGTGCAGAGAGACTGTATAGGCGGCCAGACGGCAGGGGGGCCCCCGGGCGGAGGTTAATCGCACAGTCGTATGGTCGATGTGGAGGAAGGGACAAGGCTCTGGACTTGCTGAATGCTGCCCCCAAGTCATGGAACATCTGCGGCACTAGAGTCAGGTCTGGGGGCTCAGAGACCGAAGCCGGCGGAGGAGAGGATGGAGCACAAGCCGCCGACTGGAGGCAGGTGCCCAGGCAGAAGGTGCTCCAGGACAGGACGCTGCCGGTTCTCCAATCCAGGACAGGATTATGCAGCCGCAGCCAGGGGTAACCCAGAATGACACGGTCCAACAAGGAGGGCAGGACGTAGAGGGTCAGATCCTCCCGGTGGTTGCCGGAGACGATGATGGGGACTGGCTTAGTGCGGTGTGTAACTGTACCCAGGGAAGAGCGAGAGAGCGTCACCAAGTTCAGGGGGGTAGGCAGCAGTTGGCAGGGTATGCCCAAACGGGTTGCCAGACTCTTAGAGATAAAACTCTGCTCTGCCCCGGAATCCACCAGTGCGTGAGTGGAATGCCCGGTGGAGTTGTGGCAGAAACGTATGGGCAGTGTGCATGACGATAGGGGATTTGGCCGGTTAGAGTCCGCGAGGCCCCCTACAGTGACTCGCGGACCTCCCCGTTTGGCTTAACTGGGCACAGCTCCACGGGATGCTGGTCATCTCCGCAATACATGCAGAGACCCCGTTCCCGCCTGCGTTGTCTCTCCGCTAGAGGGAACCTAGTGCGCCCAATAGCCATGGCCTCTGGTTCATTGGCGGACTCCGGAGCCGGTAACGCCAGGGGGCGAGACTGAGCTGGGCGGAGGGAAGCTCCGCGCGAGCGGCTGACAGACTTCCGCTCCGCAGCCCGCTCACGTAGCCTGTTGTCCAGGCTAATCGTGAGCGAGATCAACTCAGAGAGTCGGCCTGGGAGATCCCGACCGGCTAGCTCATCCCTCAGACCAGAATTGAGGCTACGGAGGAAAATACTGCAGAGAGAAGCCTCTCCCAGCCCACTTCCTCCGCTGCCACCCGGAAGTCGACCGCGTATTCCGCCGCTGACCGGCCTCCCTGTTGGAGACTAAGGAGCCGATCAGTGAGGACGCTGTCGAGACGGGAATGATCGAAGACTTCTAAAAAGTCCCGCACGAACCGGTCATACGAGAGGTTTGCGTAGCTGGGCTTCGTAATTACGGCGTAAGCCCAAGCTAACACTCGCCCCTCGAGAAGATTAGCCATGTACCCGATTCGACTATGGTCTGAGGGAAAATCCCCGGGAATGCGCAGAAACACCGACTCACACTGCAAGATAAACCCCTTCGCTCCACCGAGTTTCCCGTTGAAGCGAGCAGGGGTTGGAATGGGTGTGAGACGGGTTGGCGCTCCCGAGCTAGGCTGGCCAGCTGTGGAGGCAGCCGGAGCCGCAACGCCAAGAGGACCCGGAGGGAAAGCCCGCGGAGGGTCCAGGCAGTCTAACTGGTTAGTAATTGAAGTCAGTTGATTTAGTATCACCTGCTGTTGATGAGCAATCATAGCCACCCGAGCCTCGAGGGTGGAAAAACAGTGTGCGAGCCCGCTGTCCGCTGGGCCGCTTTGCTGGAGCCGTACTGACATATTGTTCGGCCCAGGAAACACGCACGCAGGCTCAGGCAGATTTGAAAGCTTTATTCAACAATAATGTTTCGTGTATGAATGCGTGTGTGAGAGATGAGAGTGTGATGTGGGTGGAGGATGCAGGTCAGGACAGAGCAGCACGCTGTGCGGGCAGGCAACACTATAAACGAGAGGAGAGCAGGGATTAGCTGGGCAACCACACAGGAGAGTGACAGAGTTCTGTGCTTACTTGTAGTGACGTGGTGGCTGGCGTTGGCAAGGTCCCAAGCCTGGGAGACAGCGTCCTGCTGTGCGTCCGGGATGATGCGGCAAGGTAGAGGAGCGGTGAGATGAGGAGGAGTGAGTCCGCCGCCAAGAGATCCACCTGTGCACAGGGGAAGGCTGACAGGAGAAGGTAAGGCAATTACAGACAGCTTACGTGTCTAGAAGAGTAGTCAGCAGGCCTGGAGGAAAGGATGCTGCTGTGAGTTGAGTACGCAGGGAGACAGACGGCTCCAGGCTGCAGCTCAGGGCAGGATGGAATAAATAGCTGCGCACTAACGAGGAGCAGGTGTGCACGCAGCTGAGGTGGAGGCCCGTGAGCTGCGGGTGATGACAAACAGATGCCTGATTAACGCGATGTCTTTTGATTCTCTCCCCTGTACAGCTAGAGGAGCCGGGTCCACAACACTAGTCAACGTCACAGCCCCAGAGGGTAAGTTTCACACACTACTCACCCAGTTCCCAGTACTCACGGTCCCGACGTTTTCAGTGACCATCACTAAACATGGGGTGCAGCACTTCATTACCACCACGGGGCCGCCCGTTTTCGCACGACCTTGGCACCTGGACGCAGCTAAACTGGCCATAGCGCGCGAGGAGTTCGCCAACTTGGAAAAGTTGGGCATCATCAGACGCTCAAACAGCCCATGGGCATCCCCGCTACATATGGTTCCTAAGGCTGAAGGATCGTGGCAACCTTGCGGAGATTTCCGCAGATTAAACAACGCCACAGCGCACGACCACTACCCGATCCCCCATATTCAGGATTTTTCCGTTCACCTCACCAGGGCACGCATTTTTTCCAAGATAGATCTGGTCCGCGGTTACCACCAGATCCTGGTGCACGCTGAGGACATACCTAGAACAGCAGTAATAACCCCGTTTGGTCTTTCTGAGTTTTTACGCATGCCTTTCGGGTTAAAAGGCGTGGCGCAGACATTCCAACGCATGATCGATGCGGTGTTGCGTGATCTGCTGTTTGTGTTCGTCTACCTGGATGACATCCTGGTGACCAGTGCGTCCGAGGACGGACACATAGCCCACCTCAGGACAGTTTTCCAGAGGTTGGAGGAGCACGGGTTAATAATCAACCTGTCGAAGTGCCAGTTCGGGGTGACAGGAATCGATTTTTTGGGCCACCGCATCTCACCGGAGGGCGCGATACCCTTACCAGACAAAGTGTGCACAGTGGCAGGTTTTTCCCGGCCTCAGAGGGTCGGGGCGCTGCAGGAGTTTTTGGGGATGGTTAACTTCTACAACCATTTTCTCCCCCGCACAGCCCAGCTCATGCAGCCGTTGTACGCCACGCTTAAGAAACGGAAACTGGTGGCAGAGTCGACTGGACTCCTGTACAAGAGCAGACGTTTTCCGAGGTTAAAACAGCTCTGATGAACGCCGCACTACTGGCGCACCCGGACCCGGCGGCTCGGATAGTGCTCACTACCGGCGCATCGGATGTAGCCATAGGGGCAGTCGTGGAGCAGTGCGCCGCCGGTTCTTGGCAGCCGCTCGCCTTTTTTAGCAGGACTTTGCGCAACAATGAGCGTAAACACAGCGCGTTCAACAGGGAGATACTGGCTCTCCACCTGGCCATACGCCACTTCCAGTTCTGGCTGGAAGGGCGCACCTTCACTGCGTTCGTGGACCACAAGCCGCTAACTTACGCGATGGCCAAGGTTTCGGAACCATGGTCGGCCCGGTAGCAGAGACAACTGGCCGCGATCTCAGAGTTTACGACCGACATTCAGCATGTGGCCAGTAAACTCAACGTGGTGGCGGACTGCCTCCTGCGGGCGTTAGTGGCCCCAGTCTATGTGGGGATAGATTACCTGGCCATGGCCGCTGACCAGATCAGCGATGCGGACGTTTGCGCACTCCAGTCTGGACCAACAGGGTTAAGGCTGGAGAGCAGAGTACTGCCCCCCCCCAGTCTGTGACATCTCCATAGGCCACCCGCGCCCGGTGGTCCCACGCGCTTGGCGCCGCCACGTTTTGGAGTCGGTTCACTCCCTGGCGCACCCAGGAGTACGCACGTCAGTCAAAATGGTGGGAGTAAAGTTCATCTGGCCAAGCCTGCGCAAACAGGTGAAAGAGTGGGCTGCAGCCTGCATAGCGTGCCAACGAGCCAAGGTGCACAGGTACACAAAGGCCCCCTTGGATCCGTTCCATATCCCAGCTAAGAGGTTCAACCACGTTCACGTGGACCTCGTGGACCTCGTGGACCCCGTCTCACTATCGCAGGGGTTTACGCACCTCCTGACAGTGGTGGACAGCACCACGCGCTGGCCCGAGGCAGTTCTGCTAGCTTCCACCACGTCCGCAGAAGTTACACGTGCTTTTTTGACGACATGGGTGGCACGTTTCGGCACCCCTTCGGATATCGCGTCCGATCGGGGCCCGCAGTTTGTTTCCAACCTCTGGTCCACGATGACCCAGAGCCTGGGCGTCACAATTCATCGCACGACCATGTACAACTCCCAGGCCAATGGGTTATGCAAGCGTTTCCATAGATCACTTAAAGCAGCTCTCAGGGCTTCGTTTACGGATGCAAATTGGGTGGACCGGTTGCCGTGGGTTCTATTAGGGTTGCGTTCAGCACCGAAGGAGGATTTGGCAGTCTCCCCAGCAGAGCTGTTTTTTCTCCCGGCTCCCTGGAGAGTTTTTGCCGGACAACCCCGCGCCGAACACGATCCATCCCCACTTTCACTGCATAGTGCAGAGGCAGAGACGGAACCCGGCCCAGCCCACCACTGTTTTCCTTGCGCTTTTGTGCCAAAGACCTTGAAGGACTTGTCGTTC
Source organism: Pholidichthys leucotaenia (assembly GCA_020510985.1). Taxonomy (NCBI): domain Eukaryota; kingdom Metazoa; phylum Chordata; class Actinopteri; order Cichliformes; family Pholidichthyidae; genus Pholidichthys; species Pholidichthys leucotaenia. The sequence continues at coordinate 108,557,012 of CM035837.1, forward strand.
GTATTTGTCAGACACGATGCCCACCGGACCCCATTGCTCCCGTCCTACGACGGCCCGTTCAGAGTGCTAGAACCCGGGTAGAAACATTTTGTGTTAGACTTGGGGGGACACAGGGAAACAATCTGTATAGACAAGCTTAAACCTGCCTTCATTTTAGCAGATGAGCAGGTGGTGTTGGCCTGAGCTCCTCGGCGCGGACGACCCCCACTGAGACCTCCCCAGGTAAATGACTAGTCAGATCAGTCACAATGGCATACTGAAGATCCCCCCCAACTGTCCCCCCACAGATGGACGCACCCCCAGGAGCCCCCCACCGGCACAGCAGCACCTCGGAGCCGCCGACCCTCCGTTACAGCCGCTATGGACATAGGCTGAAGCCCAAAGGACATGAAGGTTAAGGCTCAGTCTGAGTTTCGGGGGTGGGGGGCGCGGTGTGAGAACCCACTCAGTATGTTTCCACTCACTATGTTTCCACTCAGATTGAAGGAGAATGGTCATGGGGTGATTTGTTTGCTGATGCTTGTGATTCTTGTGAATGTGAGGAGGAGATTAATAAAGTCTGCTCTGCACCGCTTCGCCCGATTATTTCTCTCTCCACAATCTACTGAAAGAGTGTATATTTCATAAGCAAAAATCTGGTGGGATCAACATTTGTCCAGACATTTTTTTCACCCATATCAATGTTCCGTATCACTATGTATATGTTAATAAGAACCTGTGGGCCTCAGGTTATTTCACACCTTAGACAGAGACAATGAATACACATGGGAGAACAATGCCCAAGTGGGTGAGAGGGGGTTGAATGAAGTGTAGTGTAGATGTCATGCTGTGTATGAGGAAGTGCCTTGAACCTTGTGAAGTGTGACTTGATATAGAGAGAGGAATGCTTGATGTGACCAGTCAGTCTGTTCTTTGCCTGTGAGATGTGAGTGTGTAATAAATCGTCTGAAATGAATATGCCTCTTCATTTACACACTCCACACTGGTGACCCAAGACGTATTATGGAACACGAGGCAAGAACCCCGGAGCCGGCCCGGTCAGGAAGCCCCAGAGACGCTGAAGCCAACCCTCAGAGAGCCAGGACTGGAACCCCCAGCAACGCGTGTGCAGTTTCAGTCAAGCTACCGGATTTCTGGCAGCACAACCCGTGCTCTTGGTTCCACCACACCAAGGCCCAGTTCGCCCTCCGGGGAGTAACAGCAGACGACACCAAGTTCTACCATGTGGTAGCAGCGCTGGACTCCCGCACAGCCCAGCAGGTAGCAAGCCTGCTCGATCAGCCACCAGCCAGCAGCAAATATGAGGCGCTCAAGGCTGCACTCATCCGGCGATACACGCTCTCGGAATGTGAGAGAGCAGAGAGGCTTCTGGCGCAGACCGAGTTAGGAGATGGGTCGGCCGTAGACCTGATGGAGAAGATGCTGGCGTGGATGGGCACGGGCGACGGGCACTTTCTGTTTGCCCACCTTTTCCTCCGGAACCTGCCAACAGAAGCAAGAGTGGTTCTGGCCAATTCGCCGTTGCTGGCCACGCGAGACTACCGTGCGCTAGCCCCGGAGGCAGACCGGATCATCCTCACCACCAGGGCGATCACAGTCAACGCGGCGGCAGCGGAGCCAAGCGAGACGACCAGGGGAGGCGAGGAGCCACTGACGGTAGCGGCAACAGGGGCCAAGGAGCGCCAGAAAGACACGCTCTGCTTCTACCACCGCCGCTTCGGAGGGAACGCGCGCAGATGCGCGCCACCGTGCCACTTCAAGCACTCGGGAAACGCCAAGGCCAGCAGTCGGTAGCAGCTGCGACCGCCGGTGAAGAGAACAAGCTGCTCTACGTGACGGACTCGCGCTCGGGGAGACGCTTCCTAGTCGACACCAGAGCCCAGAAGAGCGTCATCCTGCCGTCCTACGCTGACCGGCTGGCAGGACCTAGCGGCCCCGGAATGGTGGCAGTAAACGGCTCAGAGATTAAGACGTTCGGTGAGAGAACACTGACCTTATCGCTACATGGCCGCTCGTATGAGTGGACTTTTATCATAGCAGCACTGTGTTGCCCGTTCCTGGGCGCTGATTTTCTGTGTGCACATGGTTTACTTGTGGATGTTGCTAACAGGCGCCTGGTTAATGCACTGTCCTTTGAATCTCTCCACGGTATAGCTCGAGGGACCCGGCCAACAGCACAAGCCAGCGTCACAACTCCAGGCGGTAAGTTCCACGCACTGCTCACTCAGTTCCCAGCACTCACGGTCCCGACGTTTTCGGCGGCCATCGCTAAACACGGGGTGGAGCACTTTATCACCACCACCGGGCCGCCCGTTTTTGCAAGACCTCGGTGCTTGGACACAGCTAAACTGGCCATAGCGCACGAGGAGTTCGCCAACCTGGAAAGGTTGGGCATCATCAGGCGATCAAACAGCCCATGAGCATCCCCGCTACACATGTTCCCTAAGGCTGAGGGATCGTGGCGACCGTGCGGTGATTTCCGCAGGTTGAACAACGCCACAGCACACGACCGCTACCCAATTCCCCACATACAGGATTTTTCCGTTCACCTTGCTGGAGCGCGCGTTTTTTCTAAAATAGACCTGGTCCACGGTTACCACCAGGTCCCAGTGCGCGCGGAGGACGTACCCAAAACAGCGGTAATAACTCCGTTCGGTTTATTCAAGTTCCTGCGCATGCCATTCGGGTTAAAAGGCGCAGCAAAGACGTTCCAGCGCATGATGGATGCAGTGCTGCGTGACCTCCTGTTCATGTTCGTCTACCTGGACGATATCCTGGTAGCCAGTATGTCCGAAGACGAACACGAAACCCACCTCAGGACGGTTTTCCGGAGGTTGGAGGAGCACGGGTTGGTAATCAACCCGGTGAAATGCCGGTTCGGTGTGACGGAGATTGATTTCTTGGGACACCGCGTCTCTCCGGAAGGAGCGATCCCGTTGCCCGACAAAGTGTGCGCCGTGGCAGATTTTCCCCGGCCTCAGATGGTCAAGGCGCTGCAGGAATTTTGGGGGATGGTGAATTTTTATAACCGTTTCCTTCCCCGCGCGGCGCGGCTCATGCAACCATTGTACGCCGCACTCAAGAGACAGAAACCCACGGATGGAGTCGAATGGACCCCGGAGCGAGAGCGGGCGTTCTCGTAAGTTAAAGCAGCCCTGGCAAATGCCGCACTGCTGGCACATCCAGACCCAACGGCCCGGATAGCGCTCACCACCAACGCTTCAGGCGTGGCCATAGGGGAGCAGCGCGTCGCCGGGGCTTGGCAGCTGCTCACATTTTTCAGTAGAACTTTGCGCGACAGTGAACGTAAATACAGCGCGTTCGACAGAGAGTTGCTGGCTCTCCATCTGGCCATACGCCACTTCCAGTTCTGGCTGGAAGGGCGCAACTTCACCGCGTTCGTAGACCACAAGCCACTAACGTTCGCGATGGCCAAGGTTTCGGAACCGTGGTCGCGAAATCTCAGAGTTTACTACCGATATTCAGCATGTGTCAGGTAAACTGAATGTGGTGGCGGACTGCCTCTCACGCGCCGTGGTGGCCCCAGTCTACGTGGGGATAGATTACGCAGCCATGGCCGCGGAGCAGATTAGCGATGCAGACATGCGCGCGCTCCAGTCTGGACCAACAGGGCTAAGGCTGGAGAGCAGGGTGCTGCAAGATGGCGCCCCCCCCCCCCCCCAATCTGTGATGTCTCCACGGAACACCCGCGTCCGGTAGTCCCGGTCGCGTGGCGCCGCCGCGTGTTTGAGTCGGTTCACACTCTGGCGCGCCCAGGAGTGCGCGCGTCTGTCAAAATGGTGGGAGAGAAGTTTGTGTGACCGAGCCTACGCAAACAAGTAAAAGAGTGGGCTGCAGCCTGCGTGGTGTGCCAACGAGCCAAGGTACACAGGCACACGAAGGCTCCCTTGGAGCCGTTTCCGGTACCGGCTAAGAGGTTCGACCATGTGCATGTGGACCTCGTGGGCCCCCTCCCGCCATCACAGGGGTGCACGCACCTCCTGACAGTGGTGGACCGTACCACGCGCTGGCCAGAAGCAGTCCCGCTGGCGGCAACCACATCTGCGGACGTAGCACACACTTTTTTAACAACATGGGTGGTGTGTTTTGGAGTCCCGTCGGACATTACGTCCGACAGGGGCCCGCAATTTGTTTCCGACCTCTGGTCCACGATGGCCCGCAGCCTGGGTGCTGCAATTCATCGCACAACCGCGTACAACCCACAGGCCAATGGTTTATGAGAGCGATTTCATAGATCACTGAAAGCAGCACTCAGGGCTTCACTGACGGATGCAAATTGGGTAGACAGGCTGCTGTGGGTTTTATTGGGGTTGCGCTCCGCGCCAAAAGAGGATTTGGAAGCTTCCCCAGCAGAGCTCGTTTTTGCGCAGCCCCTACGACTGCCCGGGGAATTTCTACCGGACAATCCCGCGCCGGGCAGCTCCCCGTCTCAGCTTTTGCAGCGTAGCGCAAACACAGGCACGCTGCCGGGCCCTGCCTACCACAGTTTTCCGCGTGCCTTCGTGCCTAAAACTTTGAAGAACACGGAGTTCGTGTTCGTCAGACACGACACCCACCGCCCTCCATTGCGCCCACCCTATGATGGACCGTTCAGAGTGTTGGAAACAGGGGATAAGCATTTTGTGCTAGACTTGGGGGGTAGAAGGGAGATAATTGGCATAGACAGACTCAAACCCGCCTTTGTAGTGGCGGATGAGCAAGTGCTGTTGGCGAGGGCCCCTTGGCGTGGAAGACCCCACGGAGACCTCCCCAGGGGAACGATTCATCAGAGCAGCCACACGAACAGAGTGACCCCCCCCCCCCCCATGGCTCACCCGCAGTTGGACACACTCCCAGCAGCCTCCCACCGGCACAGCAGCGCCACGGAGGCGGTAAACCCCAGTTACAGCAGATATGGGAGGAGACTGAAGCCGAAACAGCATGTGGACTGATGTTCTATTGTTCTATCTAAGATGCCGGGGGGGGGCGGTGTGGGCCTCAGGTTATTTCACACCTTAGACAGAGACAATGAATACACATGGGAGAACAATACCCAAGTGGGTGAGAGGGGGTTGAATGAAGTGTAGTGTAGATGTCATACTGTGTATGAGGAAGTGCCTTGAACCTTGTGAAGTGTGACTTGATATAGAGAGAGGAATGCTTTATGTGACCAGTCAGTCTGTTCTTTGCCTGTGAGATGTGAGTGTGTAATAAATCGTTTGAAATGAATATGCCTCTTCATTTACACACTCCACAAACCCACTGAATCTACTAAAATGAATTTCTGTGTGGACAAAAATCTGGGCTTGGTGTGAAACACCCTTAACTTTGGGAGCTGTCAATGTGGGTTATACTAATGAGGTCGAGGCAGACAAAAAGGATGGAAAACTTCTACGTAACAGGAGTGTACCCCACCAGCTGGAATACACTATAGTTAAACGGACTGATGAAATAAATAAAACTAGAAAAGCACTCGGAGAGCGCAGACCTCCGCCAAGCGCCACAATTCCCCCCATACAGTGTTTGTGTGTACGTTTTCAGATTCCTTGAGCATGTAAACATATGACTAGCAATTGGATTCACAATGATTATTTGTTTATTTGACAGGGACAGTGCAATAAACACACAATTAATCAATGACAATCAATCTGATAGTGATAGGATTAGTGGTTCAGTAGTAAAAGCATTGCCTCCTTGGCGGAGGTAATAAACTGAAGTGTTGCTGTTGTGTCCATCTCCTCCACTGACGGATGCAAATTGGGTAGACAGGTTGCCGTGGGTTTTATATTATATTATTTTGGGGTTGCGCTCCGCGGCAAACGAGAATTTAGAAGCTTTGCCGGCAGAGAGCTCATTTTTGCGCAGCGCCTATGGCTGGCCGGTGAATTTCTGCCAAATGCGCAGCTCCTATGGCTGGCCGGGGAATTTCTGGCAAAGAATCCGTCGGCGGACAGCTGGCCGTGTGAGGTTTTGCAGTTGCGCGCAAACACAGGCACGCTGGCGGGCCCAGGCCAGCAGTGTTTTCCGCGTGCTTTTGTGCCTAAAACGTTGAAGAACGTGGAGTTTGTGTTGCAGACATGACGACCAGCGCCCTCCATTGCGCCTGCGCACATGTTGAAAATGGCTGTATGTCACAGTGTTGAAAAATGCTTTAAAAAATTCCTGTATCCAGACGGTGAACCGGATCACGCCCAAAATTTAATCAGTTCTTCCTTGTACCATTTCCAACAACGCCTGAAAGTTTCATGGAAATCCGTCCAAGACTTTTTGAGTTATCTTGCTAACCAACAGACAGACAGACAGACAGACAGACAGACAGACAGACAGACAGACACACAGACAAACCCCGGCAAAAACATAACCTCCTCCTGGCCTTTTCGGCCTGGTGGAGGTAACAAGATATGATGCAATATCCTCCTCCTCTATTTTCATCAAAGATCCCAATATCTTACTGAAGGAGAGCAGTTTTCAACTTTTCCATATTATTGGGGCAGGACCAAATTATGATCCACCTATCATCCATGAAGATAAAACAAAAATACTTCTACAACATCTGGAATTCAACATGAGACTTTCGTTAGTTGATACGTGAAATAAGTATATCAAGTAAAAATGATGAATTTTATGATCATAAAATTATTAACTGAGGTAAAAATATAGCATCGTAAGTCAGGAGCTATAACTTCTGCAAAAATCATCTGATCTGAGCCAAATTGCTATATGTGCATCACCAGTGTAAACATCTGGAAGGAAGCTGCTGTCATAAATCCTTGTGCGCCATTACGCGGTGCACAAGGGAGGAAATAAGAAACCCAAAAGCGAGAGTAGATTGTGCACTTTTATTAACAAACCCAATGAAAATGACAAGTCCAGTAATGTCCACCAATACAGTGAAGTGAAATGCAGGGTTAAATGGCCACCAGACATACAGGGCGCCGCCCGGATGCTCTACAGCCCGGTGACGGGGAAGCCTAATGCTGGAAAGTTGCTGCCAGCACAGGGAGAAAGGCAAATGACTTACTGAACTGGAGCGATCCGTGGCTTCCCTTGTAGTCTGGCGGATGAGTGAAAACACGCAAGGTCAGCTACTAACATCCAGGGATGAACGTCTATAAATGTCAGGCTGCACGAGTGAAGGAAGCTGTACAACATTCGTGGAGAGCTAGCTGCCACAAATGATGGTGAATGCTGCGGCGATCTCTTCCTACTAACTCCTCATTTAAATAATAATAACCTAAACGAGGAAAGAGATCGCCGGTGTGGGAAAGCGTGGGCTGGACTAATGAACCTCAGGTGTGCATGAGTGAGTGTCTGTGCATGTGAATGAGAATGAATGGAGTGTGTGTGTGTGCATGTGTATGTGTGTGGGAACACCCATTAACCGAGCACAGCTGATGGCACTGACAGGGGAAGGGGGCGTGCCTGAGCTGTCAGGAAGCGGAAGCCAAGAGCTCCCAGACGCGCCAGATAGAAAATAGGGCAAATAACTAATAAGTTAGAACAGAATTGGGTTTGGAACAGCCAAACCCAGATTCCTGACAGCTGCATCCCCTTTTTGGGATAAAAATTCAATAAATGCCAACCATTATGAGGAAAAATTGCATGTTTTCATCTGACTTGGTCACCTGGCATTTATCTGACAATAGTGCATTCATGCATGAGATGAGTAAGGGAGAAAGACCTCAAGCCACAAACAAAAGCTGAAGTTTCAGATTCGGAGTGTCTGCTGATGTCTACATGTTGAAGACTTCAAGCCCTGACTGCAGAGAATTTTTTTCATAAAATATTACATTTTTTTGTTTGCCTTGATGTGCTCATCTTTCTAATTACCTTTGAAGCCCTAAACTGTGAAGACAGAGAGTTGCAAGAGATAAAACCCAAGTATTGTTTGTTAACTTAGATCAATTGCAAGTAATACTTGACCTTAAATAGCTGATGTTCAGCAGCATAGAGCCCAAAGTATAGCAAATGCATCTTTCAACTCAATTTTATTTATAAAGCCTAATCACAGCACAAGGTCATCTCAAAGAACTAGATATATGTATAAGGCACAAATAACTGTCATGATTACCAATTAGGAACAGCTCACGTGCACGATGCAATGACAGAAGGACAACCAAACACACAAGCACGCGTTTGAGAAGTTTATTGAATACCAAAATACAGCACAGCTTAGGGAAAATATCACTCGCCAGAGGAATGAGCCTGTGGAGAGAGAACGAGAGCTGTGATTGGAGGAATGGAGATAGGGAAAATGGGCGAGCCAAACTGCCACTTACGTAGGATATAATAGAGAACCGGCAGGACCCCGAACCGGGGTAGAGATGAACCAGCAGGGTGAAGGTGGTGGAGTCGATAGTGCCTGACCGGGTGGATGATGATTGCAGCGGAGTGGAAGTGATGGGGCAGTGAGCGCACACAGTCTCCGGAGACACACCCGCATGATGGTGAGTATGAAAACTACATCTAGGAGTTAGCACTAGCATACAAAGTACTCTGCTTTAGGCAGTATACCCAGACGAGCCAGCGTCCGCACACTGAAGAGAAGCTCCTTATAAACTCTGGCTGATGAAAGGCGGCAGGTGCGTCTCCTCACCCAGGTGTGTTGATGAGCTGAGGAGGAAAACAACAGGAAGGCGGGGGCGAGCGCTCACAGCCATGACAATAAAATAATGAATATCAGAGAAAACCCCAACAAGTTATCCTTTACGAGCAAGCATAGGTGACGGTGCAAAAGAAAAACTACCTTATAGTATACTGAGAGGCGTTAAAAACACAACATTGGACTTCATCCAAGAACTGTTAGTACTAACAGATTTGTTCAGAAATGTGACGTACAGCGGGGAAAATAAGTATTGAACACGTCAATATTTTTCTCATTAAACATATTTCCGATGGAGCCACTGACCTGAGATTTTCACCAGATAACAGTAAGAACCCAAGTAATCCATACATACAAATAAATCAAGGGAACTGTAGTCACAAAACAAGCTATATTTAATAAAATTGAATGACACAGGGAATAAGTATTGAACACACTTGGTGAAATTAATTTAATATTTAGTAGAAAAGCCTTTGTTTGTAATAACAGCCTCCAAACGCCTCCTGTATGGAGAAACTAGGCACAGGCATTGCTCAGGAGTGATTTTCACCCATTCTTCCACACAAACTGTCTTCAAATCTTGAAGCTTCTGTGGGTGTTTTCTATGAACTCTGTTCTTCAGTTTGTTCCATTGATTTTCAATTGGATTCAGGTCAGGTGACTGACTGGGCCATTCTAGCAGCTTTATTTTCCTTCTCTGGAGCCAGTTGAGAGTTTTCTTGGCTGTGTGTTTGGGATCATTGTCTTGCTTAAATGTTTACCCTCGTTTCATCTTCAGCATCTTAGCAGATGGCAACAGGTTCTTATCAAGGATGTCTCTGTACATTTGTCCATTCATCTTTCCTTCAGTTATATGAAGTCTTCCTGTACCATGTGCTGAAAAACACCCCCACACCATGCTGGGATGTGCAGTGCCATTTCTCCTCCAAACATGCTGTGTGCTGTGGCATCCAGAAAGTTCAATTTTGGTCTCATTTGACCAAACTATATTCTCTCAGTATTTTTACTGGCTTCCCCAAATGTTGTGCAGCAAACTTTCAGCAAGCTTCAACATGCTTTTTCTTCAGCAGTGGAGTCTTGCAAGGTGAGTGGGCATAGAGCCCATGTCGGTTGAGTGCATTTCTTATTGCTTACTTTGAAACAGCAGTACCTGCTAACTCCGTGTCTTTCTGGAGCTCTCCATGAGTGGTCTTTGGCTCTTGGATAACTCTTCTGATAATTCTTATGACTCCTCTGTCAGAAATCTTACAAGGAGCTCCTGGTCATGGCCAGTCTATGGTAAAATGTTCTTTCCACTTCCGAATGATGGCCCCAATAGTGCTCACTTTAACATTCATACAGGTGCAGTTTAGAAATGCACCTGTAACCAATGCCATCACATGTTTTGCAGCAATAAGGTTGCAAAGGTCTAGAGAGAGTTCTTTGCTTCTACCCATCATGAGTTCTCTGTGGTGTGACAATCTGATATTCACAGACCTTTTTAAAGGCTATCAGTCAGGACTTATCCAGCTGAAATTAATTTGCACTGATGGGGATGGGATGGATTCTGGTGGATTTCAGCTGGTTTCTTGGTATTCTATGCCTTTTTGCACCTCTTTTTCTTCATGTATTCAATACTTATTCCCTGAATCATTCACTTTTTAAAATATAACTTGTTTTGTGAACACAGTTGCCTTGATTTCTTTTTATGTATGGGTTATTTGGATTGTTACTGATATCTGGTGAAAATCTCAGGTCAATGGCTCCATCAGAAATATATTCAATGAGAAACTGTTAAAGTGTTCAATACTTATTTTCTCCACTGTACAATCAAGTTGCATGAATTCTGAGATTCACGTTACAGTACATTTGCTAACAAATTTTTTTTGAGTGGTCCAGACCAATTGAAAGAGTTATGTGTAAATAGTTTACTGTTATTCTAACCTTAGTTTTCACTAAATGGCTCTATATTTTATTTGTCTGAATCAAACATAAGAGTGTGGTGATTTCGCTCTGCCTGCCTGTTGACTGACTCTCCACAGCTGCGCGCACAACTGCTCTCATCACCAGCTGGACTATTTAAGCCGTGCTGCCCTCGGGTCTGCACGGAGTCGTCTTTCTCCCTGGTCTGATGAGACCATCTCTACACTTCGTCACTCGCAGAAATTATTCTCAACCTCACCATTCTCCAGAGGCTGTTCTTCTCCTACCACGCCTTCCTAGAGAACCACCTTCTCCTCGTCGTCCTCCTGGGAGTTCCACTCCCCGACGCCAAGTAAGCCATTATCATCGCTTTCATCTCTCCACTCTTGCTCCCCTGTGCACAGGTGGAAATCCGTGGCGGCAGACTTCCTCCACCTGGCGGGGGACCGAATACTCCTTGCACCTCTTCACTCCATCAGTCTTTCCCCTTGCAACCGGGGCTGAAGACGCTGTCTTCCTGGCCGGAGCCTTCAGGACTAAACCTGAGCTGGTCACCATCTTGCCAACAGTAAGACTAACAATACTGCACAGTTCCACCAGGGTGTGGTTACTAATTCCCTGTCTCTGCTTCTCCATAGGGTTGCCAGGCTGTACAGTGCTCTGCTTGTCCCAGCTGCTATATTCACATACACACGCATACACCCAAACACACATTACATAATAAAGATAACAGTTGATTTCTGAGTCTGGGTCTGCCTTCTGGGTCTGCAAACATGTCAGTACGACTCCGTCAGAACGACCCAGCAGACAGTGCACTCGCGCACCAAGTTTAACATCTTAAAGGTTCGTATTGACCAATTATCACATCAACATCAAGTTATACTCACCCAGCTGATTCAGATAAACTCCCATTTGGATCGCTTGTCAGGTTCCCAGCCTTTCCCTCCGGCTTTAGGTAGCCCTGCCACTCCAGCCAGCTCCATTCCCGCTACGCCTCCACCATCCCGGTTGACACTAGTCTCCATGCCTACACACTTCAACGGTAAGCTAGGGGAGGCTAGGGGGTTTCTGCTGCAATGTGAAATAGTTTTTCAGCGGGTCCCGGGGGCTTTCCCGACCAGTCACAGCCACATAGGCTACGTAGTTAATCTTCTGCAGGGGCGGGCGTTAGCTTGGGCCTACACGGTCATGGCTAGGGCAGACTATGCTCCACTAACTTACCATCAGTTTGCGAATGAATTTAACGAGGTGTTCGACCACTCCGACCGGGATAGCGTCCTGACCTCCCGGCTACTTAACTTAAGGCAGGGTAGCAAATCTGTAGCGGGTTACGCTGTCAACTTCCAGTTGGTAGACACGGAGGTGGGGTGGGAGGACGCCTCTCTGTGCAGCATATTTATTCGTAGCCTTAGCCCTAGCCTGCAGGACGAGTTAGCCCACCTGGATAAGCTCAGTAAATTAACCAAGCTCATTTCTCTAGCCATCAGTTTAGACAACCGTTTGAGGGAACAGGCCAGCGAGCGTAAGACTTCCGGTCGCTGCGATATCCAGTTTCATCGCTCCTTGCAGCACCACCTGTTGGCCCTACCTCACTCTGATTCACTAGACTCCCCTGAGCCCATGTTAGTACGCCAAACCAGGTAACCTTTAGCGGAGAAACAGCACCACCAGGAGTTAGGGCTATGTCTGTACTGTGGCAGTGAGGAACATGAGCTTGTTACCTGTCCCATACGGCCAAAAGAGGGAGTCCGTGCGTCACAGTAGGGGGACTCACGGACTCATGCCAAGAAAATCCCCTCACCAAATTTATGTTACCCATCCGTTTTGTTTATAACCAAACTGAAATAGCCACACATGCACTCATCGATTCAGGGGCCGAGCAGAGCTTCATCTCTGGGGAACTGGCAACCCGTTTGGGGCTTCCGTGCCACCACTTGCGGACACCTCTCCAACTCATTGCTCTGTCTAAAGCCCCATTGACCATGGTGTCTCAACAAACTGCCCCAGTATCTGTGATCGTGTCTGGTAATCACCGGGAGCAACTCAGGCTGTTCGTGCTTCTGGTCTCCACCTCTCCGGTCATCCTTGGTTACCCCTGGCTCCGGTTGCACAATCCTACCATTGATTGGCGCTCCGGGAATCTAGTGTCATGGAGTTCGTTTTGCCTCAGTGCGTGTCTTCAATCCGCTGCTTGCTTGCCATCCGTGCCTCTTGGTGCCCTGAACATACCCCCGACTGACCTGTCCAAGGTTCTCCCGGAATACCATGACCTGGGTGCCACCTTTAGTAAGACCCAAGCCCTATCTCTCCCCCCCCCACACCGCCCATATGACTGTGCCATTAATCTCCGGCCTGGGGCTCCGCTACCATCTAGTCGGCTGTATAGCCTGTCAGCTCCGGAGTGGGAGGCGATGGAGACTTATATCAAGGAATCCCTGAATTCGGGCATAATTCAGCCCTTGTCTTCAGCGGTGGGAGCGGGATTTTTCTTCGTGGGCAAGAAGGACGGCTCGCTGAGACCATGCATTGATTTCTGGGAACGAAACAATATTACCATCAAGGATAAATACACTCTCCCCCTCATCAATACGGCGTTTGACTCTCTCCGGGGGGGGCTCCTGGTTTACGAAATTGGACCTTCGCAACGCCTACCATCTGGTGTGGATTCGGGAGGGTGATGAGTGGAAGACAGGGTTCCGGACCCCTAGCAGGCACTTTGAGTACCTCGTTATGCCGTTTGGGCTGACCAACGCCCCAGCTGTATTCCAACAGCTGATCAATGACATATTGAGGGATTTTCTGGGCTCACTTGTCTTTGTATACCTCGATGACATTCTGATCTTTTCCCAGTCCCTAGATGAACACCGGGTGCACGTGAGGTGAGTCCTGCAGTGGCTATTGGAGAACAAGTTATTTATGAAGGCGGAGAAGTGTGAATTCCACATGTCAGCTGTGTCTTTCCTGGGGTTCACCATTTCACACAATGAGATCATCATTTACCGAGTAAGGTAAAAGCGGTGGTAGAGTGGCCGACTCCCTCCTCCCGGAAGCAGCTGCAACAGTTCCTGGGTTTTGCTAACTTCTACTGCAGCTTCATTAAAAATTACAGCATTATTGCACTTCCCCTTACTCGTCTCACCTCCTCCAAGGTGCCCTTCCGGTGGACGGAGGAGGCTGAGGCAGCCTTTGTGGAATTAAAGTCTCAATTTTCATCTCCTCCAATCTTGGCGCAGGTGGATCCCGCACTGCAGGGCCTGGTCGAAGTGGACGTGTCAGACTCTGGCATGGGAGCTGTGCTATCCCAGCGCTCCCCGGTAGACGGCAAGATCCGCCCCTGTGCGTTCTTCTCCTGCCGTCTCTCCCCAGCGGAGAAGAACTATGACATCGGAGACAGGGAGCTCCTGGCAGTCAAGCTGGCACTGGAGGAGTGGTGCCATTGGTTGGAGGGGGCCTCCCAACCGTTCATCATTTGTGCGGACCACAAGAACTTGGAATACCTCAGGACGGCTAAACGTCTGAACGCACGCCAGGCCCGTTGGTCTCTGTTTTTTGGCCGCTTTGATTTCACTATCACCTATCGCCCCAGTTCCAAGAACACTAAGCCCGACGCCTTATCCAGGCAATTCACCTCAGATGTTGCCGAGTTATCAGCGCACCCCATCATCCCCTTGTCGTGCATCGTTGGTGCCCTCTCGTGGGGTATCAAGGAGAGGGTCCTGACAGCGCAGGAGACCGAGGCGGACCCGGGCGGGGGACCCCTGGGGAGGCTGTATGTTCTATCTGCTGTCCAGGGCGAGGTGATTAATTGGGCCCACTCCTCCAAACTTCTGTGTCACCCGGGGATGGCTCACACCGTGGCTCTCCTACAAAAGTCCTTTTGGTGGCCATCACTCCGGAAGGATGTCAGGGAGTACTGTACATCCGCACCTGTCCCCAGTGCACCACCGGCAAGACATCCTCTTCTCTTCCGGCTGGCCTGCTGCATCCTCTCCCTATCCCTGGTAAGCCCTGGTCTCACGTGGCCTTGGACTTCATCACCGGCCTTCCATCCTCCAACAATCACACTGTCATCCTCACCATCATGGACAGGTTCTCTAAGGTGGCCCATTTTGTCCCCCTGCAGGGTCTGCCCACGGCAAAGGAGACCGCGGATCTGCTCACCCTCCATGTGGTGAGGCTGCATGGCATCCCTTTGGACATCGTATCCGACTGGGGGCTGCAGTTCATTTCCCAGGTGTGGAAGGCTTTTTGCAACTCCGTTGGGGCTACGGTGAGCCTGTCATCGGGGTATCATCCACAAAGTAACAGCCAATGTGAGCATACCAACCACGAACTAGAGGTAGCACTACAGTGCGTCACCACCACCAACCCAGCGTCCTGGAGTACCTACCTGCCATGGATTGAGTATGCTCACAACACCACCGTATCATTAGCCATAGGCATGTCTCCCTTTGAGGCCTCTCTGGGCTACAATCCTCCGCTGTTTCCCGAGGAGGAGGGGGACATCGCCGTACCATCTGTGCGTGCCCACAGAAGATGCTGCCACCAGCTGTGGAGAGCTACCCGGACCGCCCTGCGGCGCACGGTGGAGCGCAACACCACCATCGCCAATCGTCGCAGGACGTCGGCTCCACCCTACCAGGTTGGTCAACAGGTATGGCTCTCCACAAAGAACATTAACCTCAAGGCTGAGTCGAAAAAGCTCTCAGCATTTTATTGGGCCATTTGCTATCGACCACATTGTTAATCCTGTGGCTGTGCACCTAGCTCTCCCCGCTCCCTCCGCATCTGTCCTACCTTTCATGTCTCTCAGGTAAAGCCGGTCTGCTCCAGTCCTCTGTGTCCTCCCAAGACTCCACCTCCACCAGTTGTGATCGATGGCGACCCGGCGTGGAAGGTCAACGCCATCCTGGACGTCCGTCGCCGGGGTCACGGCCTACAGTATCTGGTGGACTGGGAGGGCTACGGCCCTGAATAGAGGTCCTGGGTGCATTCCTCCTTCATGTTGGATCCTCAGCTCATCAGGGACTTCCACCGGACACACCTGGGTAGGTTAGATCGGTTGCCGAGAGGTGCCACTTAGGGAGGGAGTACTGTGGTGATTCGCTCTGCCTGCCTGTTGACTGACTCACCACAGCTGCGCGCACACCTCTTCTCATCACCAGCTGGACTATTTAAGCCATGCTGCCCTCGGGTCTGCACGGAGTCGTCTTTCTCCCTGGTCTGATGAGACCATCTCTACACTTTGCCACTCACCGAGATTATTCTCAACCTCACCATTCTCCGGAGGCTATTCTTCTCCTACCATGCCTTCCTAGAGAACCACCTTCTCCTCCTCGTCCTCCTGGGAGTTCCACTCCCCGACGCCAAGTAAGCCATTATCATCGCTTTCATCTCTCTACTCTCACTCCCCTGTGCACAGGTGGAAATCCGTGGCGGCAGACCGAATGCTCCTTGCACCTCTTCACTCCATCAATCTTTCCCCTTGCAACCGGGGCTGAAGACGCTGTCTTCCTGGCCGGAGCCTTTGGGACTAAACCTGAACTGATCACCATCTCGCCAGAGATGGTGATCAGCACCAGGGTGATCACACCAGGGTGTGGTTACTAATTCCCCTGTCTCTGCTTTTCCATAGGGTTGTCAGGCCGTATGGTGCTCTGCTCGCCCCGGCTGCTATATTCACATACACACGCATACACCCAAACACACATTACATAATAAAGATAATTGAGTTGATTTCTGAGTCTGTGTCTGCCTTCTGGGTCTGCAAACATGTCAAAGAGTGCAAACCCTATAAATTAATAGTCAACAAGAATCTATACTTTGACTCAAGTTATAATTAAAATATATTTAAAAAATAAAGCAGTATCCTTCCATCAATGTTCAAATCATATCAAATGCAAAACAGCCCAAATTGTTGAAATGTGTCAACGGGCTGTTTCCTGGTTTTTGCGGGGCCCTATGCAAAATTGCATTTTGGGAGCCCCTGGTGTATCAGTTTGGTAACTGTTACGACCCACGGCCTTTTTTTTTCCTCTTGATAAAGTTATTCATCTTTGGCTATGTTCACACTGCAGGTCTTTATGCTCAATTCCAATTTTTTGCCAAGATCCAATTTTTTGTGTGTGGGCATTCATTATAATTTAAATGTGACCCCCATCAGACTCCAGTGTGAACAGTTTACAGCTATAAAGTGACCCGCATGCGCAGAAGAAAACGTAACATCAGACACAGTGTGTTTACAGAAGTAAATATGAGCCCTGAACAATTGAGGGGGACAGAATTTCTTCACCTTGATGCAGCGCAACAAAATAAAATGTTAAAATCTTTCAGAAATGATTATGCATAAAATAAATGAGACCAGCTTCATTCTTCTACACACCAGATGATCACTGTGATCAGTTCTGCTTTAACAGAACTGATCGATTAAACAGTTGTCTTGAAAATGAGACCCCATGTCTCAATGGGATTACCTGTATAAATAAGGTTGATAATAAATAAACAGTGCAGCTCGTACCAGTGCTGTAACACCGGTCTCACATAGGAAGGAGAAGCCGCCACAGACTCCCCTCTCCTGGACGGTGTGTCCTCATATCCCCGTATCTGGCCATTCCGCTCCACAGTCATGTCGGCATTAACTTTATATTTTAGATATTGCAATGAGGAAAAAGTTGGATGAAATGTGACATGACTGTTCAAACTGAGGTTGCTTTGGGAAATATCAGATACGTATCCGAATTAGGACCACATATGAAAGTGGCCTGGGTCTGGTGTGAAAAAATCGGATGTGTGCTGTTCAGAGTGTCAAAAAAAAATCAGATATGGGTCACGTGTGCAAAAAAAAAAAATCAGAATTGAGCATTAAGACCTGCAGCGTGAATGTAGCCTTTGTTGATGGACCATGTGACACTGTGTGCTTCATTTGTCTTTTGTGTATGAGTGTCTTTGTTTATTTGATCTAGATAACTGTTTTTATGCCTCAGTGAAAATGAGAGGCATATGGTAATCAGTTCGTTCATCTGTGTGTGGATGTGTGTATCTGTCCATCCGCCTCTCTGTTTCAGCTCGCCTGGTAAAAATTAAGCGGACCTAAAGGCTTGTATCATTGCGTCACCATATTTTCTCCACTTTTAATTTGCCAGAATTCCGAGATAAGGCTTTGTTTTTGAAATAAACACAAATGTCACAAAAAATAAACACAAAAATAAAGCCAGGGAAAAAGGTATTGTAATAACTATGCCGAGCCACTAAAGGTGGCATTGTGGCTTTTTTACAGCACATGGATGACTTCCTATCGCAGTCGATCTCTAGCTGAAGTTATAAAATAGTGATTAACGGAAAAAAAAAAAAATACGTATTCCGCAACTACACCATTTATTCATCACATCAATTATTTTCACACTGGTTTTGCTGTTTAGTTTTGCAGAGGAAGGACGAGCTAAAACCCATTAAAAACTTGCTAAAAACTCCAACTCCCAACATTCCTCGCCTGCAAATGCTCTCAATGAACTCTGCACGCACCTGTAAACTCCCGCCATAGGGAAGTACTGAGCAATCCGCCAATACTGAATGAACAAATGTCCATCTTTTTGCCCATCTGTTTTCTTCCTCTGCCACTAAACAGCAAAAGCTCCTGTATGTCTTGATTGTCATTATATTCACGTACCTCCATCGCTTCCACCATTTAAAACGTCTGCCACCGTGCTCTTTTTTGCTGTTCAAATCAGTTTGGTGGCTCTTGGCTGCCGCCAACAGTATGGGTATGTGAACTGCAGATTATTTTCACTCCGCATGCATGTACTCCAAAACTACTGGATGGATTTGGATGAAATTTTTACGAGAGGTGGTCCATGGGCTAGAGAGGAACCCATAACATTTTGGTGATGATCCCAGAACACATACCTCTGCCAAGGCTGTGGCACCAAGGCATCAGCATCTTGGTGCTTTCATTTAACCAGTCACCTTTGTTCAAAAGACCAAATGACACTCTGTCTGTCTGACACTGTGTTTTTGATTGTTGTTTTTTTTTCTTTACAAAGCACACTTGGGCAACCAGGATTTGTTTCCAGTTATATTTTGTTATTCATTATCCTTTATCTTATCACTCAAATCATGTCTTGTTTCTTCCAGGATGAGAGACTGGGCCAAAGTTTTCGTTGATCAATTTTCCATCAACACTGATGCAGATAACTTGATTGTTGGTCACATTTAGGTTTAGAGGTATTACTCCTTCATGTATTTCAGTTTGGGTGAGAGTAGGTAAGTTAGTTTCTTTTGGTTTCTTTATTTTACTCTCACTTGTTTCAATAGAAAGCTGTCATCATCCAAGCTGGAATTATTTTTGTTATATTTCTTTTTTTAGTTTGAGTTGTACCTTTTTGGGTCTTTAAATTATCACCTCACACAGAGACCATGGTGTTCATCATCAATTATACTGTATATTTACAGGACAAAGGGTCAATGAAAAAAATAGACAGTTACCAGTGAAAAATAAATATCTGTTCAAAAATAAATACATCTTGGCAAAAATCTGAAAAAGGGCTTTACTTTCAATAAATAAAATATTAAACCTCCATCTATATAAATAAATCTTTGCAAAAAAGTAAAAAGACCTTTACCTTTGTCAGTAAAATGATCCAAAATCATCCCTCTGTTAACCTGCCACCCTCCATCCCCATAAAGACTGTAAGAATGATGATGGATTGAGCCGTCGGCAATGACGGATCTCCCTCCTTCTGACTGCATTAAATTGTAAGGGGGTGCTTGTGACGGCGATGGCTGATGTCACAATCGGGACAGATGTAATACATAATTGGATGAGTGGATGACACCAACTGCTGTAGACATCTCTGTTGCTGGGCAACACCATGATGTGCTTCGTGGTGGACATCCATAAGGTTAGTTCTGTCTCTCTCGAAGAGGTCAACACCTTTGTTGCAGATCTTTCACCAGAGGGAGCGGTTCTTAGCCTGCATTTCCAATGTCATAGGATCAATCCCGTATGACTTGAGTGAGGCTTTGAGGACGTATTTATACCGCCTATGTTGACTGCTCCACGACCTCCGCCCTTCGCGCAACTGGCCAATTTTAGGAATGCGCTGATCTGTCATCCGAACTACGTGACCGGTCCAGCGCAACTGGGCACATATGATGAATGACTCAATGCTGGTGATATTGCACCAACGGAGGACTTCAGTGTTGGCAACTTTGTCTCGCCGTGTGATTCCACACAGCTTCTTTGAACACCGCATGTGAAACTGTTCAAGTTTCTTCACATGGGGCCAATAGGTTGTCCATTACTCGCACCCATAAAGAAGGGTAGATAGAACAACGGTGCGATAGACCTAATTCGGCCATAGACAATGCTGTAGGCATCCATAGGACGTGCTAGCCTTGCTGATACAGTGGATAACATCGTCATCAATCTTAGCGTTCTGCGAGATGGTGTTTCCCAGGTAGCAAAACTTGTCAACTGCCTTGAGGGGTTCACCACTGATGGTAATAACAGGATTTGTCGGAAGCATACCAGAACAAGGTTGATGTAAAACCTCTGTCTTCTTGATACTTATAGTGAGTCCATAACGATTCGTCGCACTAGCAAACTGGTCAGCGATGAACTGCGCATCTTCAAGAGTCTGAGCGATCAGCACGCAGTTGTCGACATAGGGAAGATTTCACAGCATCATGTGTGACGTCTTTGTTTTAGCCTTTAAACGTTGCAAGGTGAATACATTGCCGTCAGTGCGAAACCAGATCCTTACACCTCTGTCGCAGTCCTTGAAGGCATCAAGGAGCATTGCAGGGAAGACAAAACTAAAGAGCAGCAGGACCATAACACACCCCTGATTAGTGCCGTTGATGACAGGGAATTGATCAAAGATTGAACAACTCTCAACCACCCGCCCAACCATGCCATCGTGGATGATACTGACGATCTTACGAGGGCACCCGGCCCTGGTGAGCGGCTTCCACAGGCCCTCTCTCCCAACAGTCGTAGGCCTTAGTCAGGTCTACGAACACAATGAACAAACCACAATTTTGTTCTCGGCACTTCTCTTGTATTTGCCTGGCTGCAAACATCATTTCAATGGTGCCTTGTCCTGCCCGAAAGCCACACTGACTCTCAGTAACGATGTTATCAACAGCATAGTGATTGAGACAGTTTATGATTGCACGTGCAAGAATCTTGCCAGCGATGGCGAGGAGTAATATTCCTCTGTGGTAGTTGCAGCAGTGGCGGTTTCCCTTATTCTTGTACTGGTGAACAATCATTGCATCCTTGAGGTCTTGTCGAACCGCCTCCTGCTCCCATATGGTGGCAGATAACTGGGCAAGACGGGAAACAATGATGTTACTTGTCACTTGTAGATTTCCAGTGGGATACCATCTCCACCAGCTGCCTTACCACTAGAAGTCTGTTTGATGGCATCTTTAATCTCAGTGACTGTCAGTGGAACATTCAGCTCCTCTACAATAGGCTCCTGAGGGAACTGCACAATGGCTTCATCAGAGATCATGGATTGGTGATTCAGGACACCATTAAAGTGTTCTACCCAATGCTCCAGGATGAGAGCCGGCTCCCTAATGAGCGTCTGGCCATCCGAAGAGTACATTGGCGGGCTACCCTGTAATGTCGGACCATAGACCGCCTTCAGGCTATCATAGAACGCTTTCACATTGTTCTTGTCGGCAGCTTCCTGAAGGTCCTCAGCTCTAGCAATCCACCACTGGTCCATCATACTACGCAGCAAAACCTGCACTGTCTGCCGGACATGGTGGTAGGTATCCTTCTTTGCAATCAAGCGCTTATCATTCACATACTCAAGATGGGCACGGCGAAGACGGTCCAACAATTGGACAACTACTAAGTCGTTTTCATCAAACCAATCCTGGTGCTTGCGTTTAATGAAGCCGAGAACTTCCTCTGCCGCTTCATAGATATTATCACAAAGTAAAGTCCAGTGGCTGTCAACAGTCTCAAAAAGGGCATCGTCAAAGTCAATAAGTTTCTTGACAAGTTGTTGCTTCAGTTGGGTCCTGGCCTCCAGTGAGCCGAGCTTGGCCACATTGAGCTTCTTCACAGGTGCCTTCCGAACTCTGCGCCGTGGGGGTTTGAAGGAAAATGTGACTCTCGACCGCAACAACCAGTGGTCCAAGAGTCATGTTGTTCCCCTCATTGCTCTGGTAAGGCGCACATCCTTGATGTTCCGCTGTTGTGTAATGACAAAGTCAATCTGATGCCAGTGGCCTGAAAGCGGGTGCATCCATGTGGGTTTCAATTTGTTCGTCTGTTGGAAGAATGTGTTGGTAATGGATAGTTCCCGCTGAGCACACAAGGAGAGGAGTAAGGTGCCGTTGGAATTCTCCTTTCCAACACCGTGGTGGCCAATAGCATTCTCCCAGGTGGTCCATGCGGCTCCCATGCAAGCGTTGAAGTCCCCTAGGACCACCAGCTTGTCGGTGTGAGGAGTGGCTTGAATAACACGGTCTAGTTCTTCATATTACTATTCCTTGCTCTCGTCTGTGTGTGTCATGGTTGGTGCATATGCACTGATGCATGTTATGTGCCCAGTGTTGAGCTTCAGGGAGAGCACCATAAGTCAATCACTGACACCATGCGGCAGAGAGTCAAGCAGGTTGACGTAACATGTCTCAATGGCGAAGCAGACTCCTGACTGTCGAGCCTCATCAATTGGGCACCCACTGCAGTAGAACATGTAGCCAGACCCATGCTCAGTGATCTGCGTCGAGTCAGGCAACCGAGTCTCACTAAGGGCAGCTATTTTGATGTCGTAGCAGAGTAATTCTTGAGCCACAATGGCTGTCCAATGTCGCAGGCTGTTGTCACTGTCTTGGAGGGTACGGACATTCCAAGCGGCTATGTTTATTGTGTTTTTCACTTTTTTCATTTCTTTCATTTTTTGACCGCAGACGTGGATGACCAGCCTGCCGCAGCTAGCGAGCAAGCCAAAGTGGAGCAAGCATTCTTTAGAGGTTCTTTTCTCCCCCTCTCTCCGTCTGGAGAAGGCAGTGCTACCCCTAAAAAGGGCTGCCTTGTCATCCGGGCAGGATGCGAACTGGGCCGTTGCTCTGGATCGACACCAGAGCGACCATCACACCTGGACAGCCATGCGTGGGGAGATGTGACTAGAGAGTCCCGGAAGCATCCTCTTCCTGCCCCCTTTGCCACCTCATTCTTCACCGCAGGACTTCTTAATGCATGTTATAATGATGCTGATGGTAAGTAATGCAGCAGCCAAAAGACCATCAGTAAAATGATCCAAAATTATCCCCTCTGTTAACCTGCCACCCTCCATCCCCATAAAGACTGTAAGAATAGTTTATAGAGGACAACTTAATATGCCTATGAGAGGATAGTAGCAAATGTACAAGAAAAATCATAAAAATATGAGAAAAAAAATGCAAATTTTATTTTTAAAAAAGTTGTAAATTTATGAATATATTGTAAATTTGTGTGGAGGGAAGGTAACAATTTTATCACTAAATATGGCACATTTTTCAGAAAAAATACTAAATTTACAGCAAAATAATAAATTTGCCAGGAAAAAGTTCCTCACTAACTGGTGAGAAAACTGGACATTAATGAGAGAAAAAAGGAGAGAAAAAAAATCAAACTGTTCTAGAAAATTGGAACTTTTTTCTTGTAAATGTGTGACTTTATTGTTGTAAATGTATTACTTTTTTGTGGAAATGTGGGGTTTTTTTTAGCATATTTTTAGTAGCGTATTTGTACAATCATTTTGCCCTCTGTATGATATTTACTTACTGCTCCTGTGGGGTGAGGGCTGGGTGGCCATCACCATGCGTAGAGCCAATCAGGTTAACCAGTGTGTGCCAACATTGCTGGTTTTGGGCCAGTTCCTCTGCGTCGTCAACAGCGACCCTGAGCTGTCTGAGGTCTCTCTCCGCCACATCGATCCATCTGGTGCGTGGCTTGCCCCAAGGTCTTTTCCACCCTAAGGCCCTGGGGTTGAACATGAGGATGGCTTTTGTGGAGTGTTCTGGTGGGAGGCAGAGGACATGGCCAAACCAGCAGATGTGCCACTGTGTAATAAGATGGGATGCTGCAGACTGATGTGTGCGGGCTCGGAGCACATCATTAGAAGTGCGCTGGGGCCACCTGATGTTCTCAATGGTTCTGAGGGCCCGACTATCAAACCCATCCACTCTCAAGGCCAGAGTCTTATTCAGTGGCCATGTCTCTGACCCACAGAGTAGGATGGAGATGGCTGACACATTGTATATGCGGAGCTGCGTCTTTCGGGAGATTGAACAATGGCACCAGAGAGGTTTCCATAGTGCCTGTAGGACTGATGCAGCAAAGTCACACCAGCAGTTGATCTCTGGTTTCATGTTCCCATTGTTGGTCACTGTGGAGCCCAGATACACAAAGGAATTGACAAACCCAACAGCATCATTCCCGAGCTGTAACGGGGGTGGGTCCGGACCGTCGCCAACATGCATTAGCTTAGTCTTCATCCAGCTCACCTAAAGGCTCAGCTTTGCTGCGTCTTTGTGGCAGACAACTACAGCATCTCTCAGCTGGCTATAGGATGGGCTAAACAGGATGGTATTGTCAACATATTCAAAGTCAGCCAGATGGTAGTTGCCAAACTGCATGATTCTGTTGCACCGACATCACACGGGTCACGTGTCTTTTGTTTACTGCGCCATTTTGGACAGCAACGAACAGTCAAATCACCAGCAGCAAGCGTGAGTGAGTGTAATCAACGAGATAAATGGCTACACACAAATCAACACTGTGGTCCACCGACAAGATGTAGACTTTTCTGTGCTTGGTAGCTGATTAAAGAAATCCAGAGGGAGCTGGACGGAACGACCTGAAATTAATTCACAGCCACAGCGGAGGCAGATGGGAGGCAGAGTGGCATCGACCCAACCATGGCATCATCATTGTTGAAAACAGTGATAGAAGATGGTGAGTGATGTGATATTATGCATCTTTGCCGTTATTTATCCCAATGATGGAAAGCTCACTTTGAACAAACAACACAGTTGTCTCCTGTATGCAATGAGCTTACTAACACACACAGCATATATATTTTAGTACCTAATAGCAATAACATGCCGTGATTACAATGTAGTACGGGGGATTTATTAGTGCTAACTAGTCTTAGCAATCATTAGCTTTGTCATGGCGGCCACGGGGCCCTCATCAGTCCCGGCTGCGTGCACACCTGTCATCAATTCCCGGCGGACTATAAGAGCCAGACCTGCCAGCGACTCAGCACGGAGCCGTCTGTCAGCATCACAGAGACTTGTCCCGAGTTCGCAGCCACAGTCTGACGCTACGCCTGACCAAGCTCTCCACGCCACGCCACATAAGTAACCTTCGCACTTACCTTGCCAAGCTGTTCTCCCCTGTGCACAGGTAGATCCTCCAGGCGGCGGATCAACCCTTCCCGGCGGCAGCTCAGCTCCTCCCCAGCACCGGAGTCGTCCCGCCACCTCACAACGCCGAGCAGCACACTCCCCTCCTGGCAGCCGCTCGCAGAGCAAGCAGAGGCTCAGCATCGCCACCTACAAGTAAACAGCAGTCACTATCACATTTCCCGCTGCGGTTCAGTATTAATCCTTCTGCTTTGTCTCCCTAGGGTTGCCAGGCAGCAGCGAGACCTGCTCAGCTCCAGCACGCATTCAGCACAGCACACAATTGTACATACACACACTCATACATTACACTTGGGTGAAATAAAAGGTTAATTATACTTCTCGAGTCTGTCTTCTGTCCCCTGGGTCCAACCATCATGTCAGTATGGCTCTGTCAAACTGACCCAGCGGACAGCGCGCTAGCGCGCCGTCTTAACATTCTAGATGCTCGAGTAGAGCAGTTAACCTATCAGCAGAACGTCATCCTCACCCAATTAACTCAGATTAACAGCCGGTTGGATCGCCTGGAAGGACAGCAGGCGTTTCCTCCGGCCACCGGGGCGCCAGCGGGCCCCGCTAGCTCCCCGCCTAGCCAGGTTAGCCAGGCTCCCCCAACCCATCTCACTCCCGTGCCTACGCCCGCTCGCTTCAGTGGGAAGATTGGGGAGGCTCGGGGTTTTTTGTTGCAATGTGAGACAGTTTTCCATCGGGTTCCGGGGAACTTTCCCACCGACCATAGCAAGATAGGGTATGTAGCTAACCTGCTAGAGGGTAGAACGTTAGCTTGGGCCTACGCGGTAATGGCTAAGTCCAGCTACGCCAATTTGACTTACCGGCAATTCCTAGTGGATTTCACCGAAGTGTTTGACCACAGCAATCGGGACTCTGTGCTCACTGCCTGGTTACTAAACCTTCGACAGGGCAGCAGGGCTGCTGCCGATTATGCTGTCGACTTCCGGGTAGTGGCGGCGGAGGTCGGGTGGGAAGACGCTTCGTTATGTAGTATATTTATCTGTAGCCTAAGCTCTGAACTAAGGGATGAATTAGCTACCCGGGACAAGCCTGACCGCCTAAACAAGCTAATCTCCCTTACCATTAGTGTGGATAACAGACTGAAGGAGCGTGCCGCCGAGCGAAGAGCCTCTAGCCGCTTGAGCGCGCAACGCCTTCGCTCCTCTCGGCCACCCCAGTTAGCCCTGCCCCCTCCGGAGGAACTTCCAGGGCAGGAGGATATGATAATCGGGCGCTCTGGGATTTCGGCCGCTGAGAGACAGCGCCGTAGAGACTTGGGGTTGTGCTTTTACTGTGGTAGTGCTTCCCATGAAGTGGCTGAATGTACAAATCAGGTAGAAAGAGGAGGTCCGTGGGTCACAGTAGGGGGACTCACGGACACAGCCCAATCAAAGCCCCTCACCTGCTGCCTCGTTCCCATTCGCATCATTTCCAGACACATTGAACACCCCACTCATGCACTCATTGATTCAGGGGCTGAGCAGAGTTTCATTTCAGGAGACCTGGCAACCCAGTTGGGCCTCCCGTGTCAAACCCTCCGGCCTCCTGTCAACTTGATCACTCTGTCAAAAGCCCCTCTATCGGCCGTTTCGCAACAGACAGCCCCTGTGTCTGTAATTGTCTCGGGAAACCATCGGGAGGATCTCCGCTTCCTGGTGCTGCCATCCTCCACCTCTCCAGTCATCTTGGGTTATCCCTGGTTGCGGCTGCATAACCCCACGTTTGATTGGCAGTCTGGGAGCATCACTTCATGGAGCCCGTTTTGCCTCAGCACATGTCTGCAGTCGGCGGCATGTGCCCCGTCGGTGTCTGTAACCCCACCGGTGTCGCCCCCCCCCCCCCGACCTGTCCAAGGTACCCAAGGTATATCACGATTTGGGGGCTGCCTTCAGCAAGTCACGGGCGCTGTCCCTTCCCCCCCACCGCCCCTATGACTGCGCTATCAATCTCCGGGCTGGTGCCCCGCTTCCGTCGAGCCGTTTATACAACCTGTCTGCTCTGGAACGGGAGGCGATAGACACCTATATCAAAGAATCACTCAGCTCTGGGATCATCCGCCCATCTTCGTCAGCGGTGGGGGCGGGATTTTTCTTTGTGGGCAAAAAGGATGGCTCCCTGCGCCCATGCATTGACTTCAGGGGTCTCAATGATATCACGATAAATGACAAGTACACGCTGCCCCTCATGAACTCGGCCTTCGACTCTCTCCAGGGGGCCTCTTGGTTCACTAAGTTGGATCTCCGGAACGTGTACCACCTCATACAAATCAAGGAGGGCGACGAATGGAAGACGGGCTTCAGGACCCCAAGCAGCCATTTTGAATATCTTGTGATGCCGTTTGGGTTGACCAACGCTCCAGCTGTCTTCCAGCGTCTCATCAACGACGTCCTCCGGGATTTCCTGGGCGCCTTCGTTTTCGTGTACCTTGATGACATTCTCATCTTCTCCTGGTCCCTGGAGGAACATCAGGTACACGTGAGGCGGGTCCTTCAGCGGCTCCTGGAGAATCAGCTGTATGTCAAGGCCGAGAAGTGCGAGTTCCACGTCAGGGAGACGTCCTTTTTGGGGTTTGTGGTCTCGCACAATCAGGTGATCCCCGACCCAGCCAAGGTCAAGGCGGTGGTGGACTGGCCCACCCCCTCCTCCAGGAAGCAACTGCAGGGATTTCTGGGGTTTGCTAACTTTTATCGTCGCTTTGTGCCCAAGTTTGGGATAACTGCTCGTCCACTGACCAGCCTCACGTCCCCCAAGAGCCCCTTCTGCTGGACCGAGGAGGCTGCTGCGGCATTCAAGAGACTCAAAGAGGAGTTTGCTTTGTCCCGTGTCCTGACGCAGGTGGATCAAAGTCTCCAGTGCCTAGTGGAGGTGGACGCTTCAGACTCCAGGGTGGGGGCAGTGCTCTCCCAACGCTCTGCAGTCGACGGTGTGATTCGGCCCTGCGCCTTCTTATCTCGCCTCCTGCAGCCCGCTGAGAGGAACTACAGCATCGGTGACAGGGAATTGCTGGCGGTTAAGCTCACCTTGGAGGAGTGGTGGCACTGGTTGGAGGGTGCTACTCAGCCGTTTGTCGTATGGACCAACCATAAAAACCTGGAATATCTGAGGACGGCAAAGCGATTGAATTTTCGTCAGGCCCGCTGGTCCCTCTTCTTTGGTCGTTTCAATTTTTCTATCACTTACCATCCCGGGAGCAAGAATCTGAAGCCAGACGCCCTCTTCAGGCAGTTCTCGGCAGAGACATCCGAGGATCCGGTGGAGACCATCCTCCCTCCGTCCTGCATTGTGGGCACCCTCGTGTGGGAGATCCAGGACAAGGTGATGAAGGCACAGGAGGCCGAGCCTGATCCGGGATGTGGCCCTCCGGGGCGATTGTTTGTTCCCACGTCAGTCCAGGACAAGGTCATCCAGTGGGCCCATGCCTCGAAATTGGCATGCCATCCTGGGGTCTCTCGCACCGTCACACTTCTCCAAAGGGCGTTCTGGTGGCCGAGACTGAGGAGGGACGTGAACAACTACATCCAGGCCTGCGCTCAGTGTGCCACCGGGAAGTCTTCCTCTTCTCCCCCGGCCGGACTGCTCCATCCCTTGCCGGTTCCTAACCGCCCGTGGTCGCACGGTCGCACTTACGCTGTTCCCTGAGGAAGAAAAGGAGGTGGCAGTGCCTTCTGTCCAAGCCAATGTCAGGCGCTGCTGCCGGCTCTGGACCATCACCCACAGGGCCCTCCTCAGGACCACGGAGCGTAACATTAGGGTGGCCAACCGCCAAAGGAGACCGGCACCCGAATACAAGGTGGGTCAGCAGGTTTGGCTCTCCACTCTTAACATTAATGTGCCGGCTGAAAAACACAAACTGACTAAGTGTTTCACTGGGCCTTTCCCCATTGTCCGCTTAATTAACCCTGTGTCTGTGCGCTTAGCTCTCCCCTCTTCCATGCGCATCTGTCCTACCTTTCTTGTCTCCCAGGTGAAGCCCTTCGCTACCGATCCCCTCTGCCCGCCGCCTGCGGCGTCTCCCCCTCCGAGGATGATTGATGACCACCCAGCGTGGGGGGTTACTGCCATCTTGGACGTCCGCCGGCGGGGTCGGGGCCTACAATATTTGGTGGATTGGGAAGGATTCGGCCCTGAACACAGGTCCTGGATTTGCCCAGCATTGATTCTTGATAAGCAGCTTATCCGCAATTTCCATCGGGCGCATCCAAGTAGGATAGGACAGGTGCCTGGAGGCACCTCTAGAGGGGGGAGTACTGTCATGGCGGCCACAGGGCCCTCATCAGTCCCGGCTGTGTGCACACCTGTCATCAATTCCTGGCGGACTATAAGAGCCAGACCTACCTGCCAGCGACTCAGCACGGAGTCGTCTGTCAGCATCACAGAGACTCGTCCCGAGTTCGCAGCCACAGTCTGACACTACGCCTGACCAAGCTCTCCACGCCACTCCATGTAAGCAACCTTCGCACTTACCTTGCCAAGCTGTTCTCCCCTGTGCACAGGTGGATCCTCCAGGCGGCGGATCAACCCTTCCTAGCGGCGGCTCAGCTCCTCCCCAGCACCAGAGTCGTCCCTCCACCTCACGACACCAAGCAGCACACTCCCCTCCTGGCAGCCGCTCACAGAGCAAGCAGAGGCTCAGCATCGCCACCTGCAAGTAAGCAGCAGTCACTATCACATTCCCTGCTGCGCTGCAGTATTAATCCTTCTGCTTTGTCTCCCTAGGGTTGCCGGGCAGCAGCGAGACCTGCTCAGCTCCAGCACGCATTCAGCACAGCACACAATTGTACATACATGCACTCATACATTACACTTGGGTGAAATAAAAGGTTAATTATACTTCTCGAGTCTGTCTTCTGTCTTCTGGGTCCAACCATCATGTCAAGCTTACCTTCATATGTGATCTAGTTCATATCCTCACGTCTTCCGCTGCTCCGCTGTTCCGCTGCTTCTGAACTCTCCAATACTTTTCCAGTGTTTTGTCTCACCTCCCATAGCCTTTTCTGGTTCTCCTTTTTTGCCTTTCCTCTGACAAAAAGCCAGCGAGCAGCAGGCTCGCCTCAATATCCATCTTGTGTTTTTCTTGTCTCATACAAACAATGTCATGGGAGTGTCGGGCCTCCTTGCTGTAAAGATCTCACTCACTTGAGGTGGTATTCAGTCATAATGGAAAACGAACAACACCGTGGTGAGTCGGACTGAGTACGTGCTAGTGGAATTATTATTATTCTCAACACAGGGTCCACGCTATTTGCCGTCCAAAATGGCAGAAAAACAATGTGGCACGTGACCACTGACATCACGAGCAACCCCTCTATGCAATTAATAATTCAAAAAAATCCCATAATGTACGATAATTTGACCCCTTCATTACATGGTTAAGTTAATACATTAACCAATACAATCAGGATACGGATCCTGCGCATACATACTATTGTGGGGCACATATATGCACATATGTATATGACTGCATGATTCATAAGTATACCACCTTAGGCTTCACATCTGAGACGGAACAAAGGACTGAGCCACTCTGGAGATAACACGAGGGTGTGAAGTTTAGTCTTTGGCATGCAAAGAGATAGCCTTGGGGGATTTCGCCCAGCGGCCAGAGACTGAGAGGTGGAATGTGTTAAGATCGGGGGGAAGTTACATTGTGACTGGGATTAAGTACCATGTGACTGTATGTTTGATGTCCTGGGTATAAAGGGGACAGATGTTGGAAGATTCATTCTCTTTTTCTCTTTCTGTGTTTGGATGATGTTGGAGAATGTGAATAAATCTGACTTGAGAAATAAACTCAGCCTCATCTTTCCCCATTCTCCACACTGGTGACCCTATGACGTATCATGAGCAGAAGTAATTCCCCCGAACCGGACTTGTCAGGAGCCAGCCAGGCGAACGCAGCCACAGTCAAGCTACCAGACTTCTGGCAAGACAACCCGTGCTCCTGGTTCCACTTGGTCGAGGCACAGTTTGCCCTCTGGGGGATAACGGTAGATGACACCAAATTCTACCACGTTATTTCCAAGCTCGACAACCGCACAGCTCGATATGTGCAGAGCTTTTTGGAGCGCCCACCGGCTGACGACAAATACAGCGGGTTGAAGGCTGCGCTCATCCAGCATTTCACTCCCTCAGTCCAGGAGAGAGCAGAGAGACTCCTGGCCCTGAACGACTTGGGAGATAGCATGCCCGTCCACCTGATGGAAGACATGCTGAGGCTGAGGGGCTCAGACGGCGACGACTTCCTCTTCACCCACATTTTCCTGAGAACCCTACCGTCGGCCACGAGAGCGACCCTGGCCGGTTCACCGTTGATGGCCCAGCGGGACTTCCGCGCGCTGGCCCAGGAGGCACAACGGATTCTCAACGCCAGCAGACAGCGCGCGGCCACCGCAGCAGCGACGGAGCTCGGCGCGGCGGCCGGAGACGACAGGAGGCCAGAGGCGGCGGTAGCAGACCCATCGACAACGGCGGCAGCAAGGGCCAGGGATTGCGAAGGAGATGACCTCTGTTTTTACCATCGCCGCTTCGCAGAGAGGGCACGCAAATGTATACCACCATGCCAGTTCAGGAGCTCGGGAAACGCCAAGACCGGGGGTCGATAGCAGCTGCGGCCCTTGGGGAGGAGAACAAGCTGCTCTACTTGACGGATGCGCGATCGGGGAGGCAATTCCTCGTGGACACAGGCTCCCAAGTGAGCTTCATCATGCCTACATACGGTGACCGGTTGGCGGGTCCCGGAGGTCACGGAGCATCAGCAGTGAACAGCTCGAGGATTAAGACCTTTGGTGAGAAGACTCTGCTTCTGTCCCTACACGGCCGTACATTTGAGTGGACTTTTGTTATAGCTGCAGTGAACTTCAATATGTTAGGGGCTGATTTTCTGTGCTCACATGGTTTGTTGGTTGATCTTGCTAATAGGCGCCTGGTTAATGCACTTTCTTTTTATTCTATTCCCTGTGCAGCCCGAGTGACCCCGCCCAGAGCACAAGCCAACATCGTAACAGCAGGTGGTAAGTTTCACACACTGCTCACTCAGTTCCCAGCACTCACGGTTCCCACATTTTCAGCAGCTGTCGCTAAACACGGAGTGGAACACTTTATTACTACCACCGGACCACCCGTTTTTGCAAAAGCTCGGCGTTTGGATGCAGCTAAACTGTCCATAGCGCGCGAGGAGTTCGCCAGCCTTGAAAAGTTGGGCATCATCAGACGTTTGAAGAGCCCATGGGCTTCCCCGCTTCACATGGTCCCTAAAGCCGACGGCTCATGGTGTCCTTGCGGAGATTTCCGCAGGCTGAACAACGCTACAGCGCATGACTGCTACCCAATTCCGCATATCCAAGATTTTTCCGTTCATTTGGCGGGGGCGCGCATTTTTTCTAAGATAGACTTGGTCCGCAGGTACCATCAAGTCCCAGTACACGCTGAGGACATCCCCAAAACGGCAGTAATAACTCCGTTTGGCCTTTTCGAGTTTTTGCGCATGCCGTTTGGGCTTAAAGGCGCTGCGCAGACATTCCAGCGCATGATGGACGCGGTGTTGCGTGATCTCCCTTTCATGTTCATCTACCTGGACGACATCTTAGTAGCCAGCGTGTCCGAAGACGA
Organism: Pholidichthys leucotaenia; assembly: GCA_020510985.1. Taxonomy (NCBI): domain Eukaryota; kingdom Metazoa; phylum Chordata; class Actinopteri; order Cichliformes; family Pholidichthyidae; genus Pholidichthys; species Pholidichthys leucotaenia. The sequence goes on from CM035837.1 coordinate 108,589,548, forward strand.
ACACGAAAATCACCTCACGGCAGTTTTCCGGAGGTTGGGGGAGCACGGGTTAATAATCAACCCAGCAAAGTGTCAGTTTGGGGTGACGCAGATTGATTTTTTGGGGCATTGCGTCTCTCCAGAAGGAGCCATCCCTCTGCCTGACAAAGTGCGCACAATAACAAATTTTCCCCAGCCACAAACGGTCAAAGCGTTACAAGAGTTTTTGGGAATGGTAAATTTTTATAACCGCTTCCTCCCCCGCGCAGCGCAGCTCATGCAACCATTGTATGCCGCGCTAAAAAAAACAAAAACCCACAAGCAAAATCGAATGGTCTCCTGAGCGGGACCGCGCATTCGCAGAGGTCAAAACAGCCCTGGCAAACGCTGCGTTGTTAGCACATCCAGACCCCACGGCCAGCATAGTGCTCACTACTGACGCATCAGATGTGACCATAGGAGCGGTCGTAAAGCAGCAGGTCGCCGAGGTTTGGCAGCCACTCACCTTTTTCAGCAGGACGTTGCGCGATAGTGAGCGAAAATACAGCGCATTCGACAGGGAGTTGTTAGCTCTCCACTTAGCCATTCGCCACTTCCAGTTCTGGCTGGAGGGACGCCGTTTCACCGCGTTCGTTGACCACAAGCCGCTTACTTTCGCGATGGCCAAGGTTTCAGAACCGTGGTCGGGCCGGCAGCAGAGGCAGCTGGCTGCAATCTCAGAGTTTACTACCGATATTCAGCACGTAGCGGGTAAACTTAATGTGGTGGCAGACTGTCTCTCCCGCGCTGTAGCGGCCCCAGTCTGCGTAGGGGTAGATTGTGCAACCATGGCCACGGAGCAGGCTAGCAACGCGGAAGTGCGCGCCACTGCAGTCCGCACAGGGATAGATTATGCAGCCATGGCTGCATAAAAAAAAAAAAAAAAAAAAAAAAAAAAAAAATGGCCGCGGATCAGGTTAGTGACGCGGATGTGCGCGCGCTCCAGTCTGGACCAACAGGGTTAAGGCTGGAGAACAGGGTGTTACAAGATGGTATGCCCCCCCTAATCTGCGATGTCTCCACGGGTCGACCGCGCCCGGTGGTACCGACCGCGTGGTGCCGCCGCGTTTTTGACTTGATTCATTCTCTGGTGCACCCAGGGGGTGCGCGCATCAGTCAAAAT